>OX411546.1:58012962-58612962 GCA_948146395.1 Fragum whitleyi
CAGGTGGTCCCCTGGTCTCTGGCGGGAGCCCAGGTCAGATCGCACGGCCGAAGCCATTGCTCCATAAGAGTCAAATTGGCAAAAACGGCAAAATGGGTCGACCTTGAGCTTGACCGATCGGCCCGAAACTCTGCGTGTTGCAGGTCCAGTTGGACCCTTGGTCACTGCCGCGAGCCCAGGTCAGATCGCACGGCCCAAAGGCATGCGGTTCACTCTTGAAAAACCAAAACACACCCAAAAGGCCTTCACTATTGGCAACTAGGGAAGCAGTTTTCTACCCCTTTGGCTTGACCCATTAACCTGAAACTCACAGGGCCTCAAGTCCGGGGATTCATCTTGGCACTGGTGCAAGCCCGGGTCAGATCGCTCAGCCGTAGCCGTTGCTGCACGGGTGCCAAGTTGGTGAAAAACCCCAAAAGTAGGCATTTTCAATGGTGTTTCTGGACCACTTGACCTTGACCGAGAGATTGGAACCTCTGAACGTGGCAAGGTAGGCGGGTCCCCTGGGCACATTCGTGAGCCCAGGTCGGATGGCTCAGCCGATGGGGGTGCGCTCGTCGTGACCAATTTGCCTACTTTTGTGCCGTGTTCAATCACCGCTTTGACCCCCTTGACCTTGGCAGATGGACCCCAAATCCTTATCGCCTTAGGTCCAGGTGGTCCCCTGGTCTCTGGCGCGAGCCCAGGTCAGATCGCACGGCCGAAGCCATTGCTCCATGCGACTCAAATTGGCAAAAACGGCAAAATGGGTCGACCTTGAGCTTGACCGATCGGCCTGAAACTCTGCGTGTTGCAGGTCCAGTACGACCCTTGGTCACTGCCGCGAGCCCAGGTCAGATCGCACGGCCCAAAGGCATGCAGTTCACTCTTGAAAAACCAAAACACACCCAAAAGGCCTTCACTATTTGCAACTTGGGAAGCAGTTTTCTACCCCTTTGGCTTGACCCGTGAACCCGAAACTCACAGGGCCTCAAGTCCGGGGATTCATCTTGGCACTGGCGCGAGCCCGGGTCAGATCGCTCAGCCGTAGCCGTTGCTGCACGGGTGCCAAGTTGGTGAAAAACCCCAAAAGTAGGCATTTTCAATGGTGTTTCTGGACCACTTGACCTTGACCGAGAGATTGGAACCTCTGAACGTGGCATGGTGGGCAGGTCCCCTGGGCACATTCGTGAGCCCAGGTCGGATGGCTCAGCCGATGGGCGTGCGCTCGTCGTGACCAATTTGCCTACTTTTGTGCCGTGTTCATTCACCGCTTTGACCCCCTTGACCTTGGCAGATGGACCCCAAATCCTTATCGCCTTAGGTCCAGGTGGTCCCCTGGTCTCTGGCGGGAGCCCAGGTCAGATCGCACGGCCGAAGCCATTGCTCCATGCGACTCAAATTGGCAAAAACGGCAATATGGGTCGACCTTGAGCTTGACCGATCGGCCCGAAACTCTGCGTGTTGCAGGTCCAGTTGGACCCTTGGTCACTGCCGCGAGCCCAGGTCAGATCGCACGGCCCAAAGGCATGCGGTTCACTCTTGAAAAACCAAAACACACCCAAAAGGCCTTCACTATTGGCAACTAGGGAAGCAGTTTTCTACCCCTTTGGCTTGACCCGTTAACCTGAAACTCACAGGGCCTCAAGTCCGGGGATTCATCTTGGCACTGGCGTGAGCCCGGGTCAGATCGCTCAGCTGTAGCCGTTGCTGCACAGGTGCCAAGTTGGTGAAAAACCCCAAAAGTAGGCATTTTCAATGGTGTTTCTGGACCACTTGACCTTGACCGAGAGATTGGAACCTCTGAACGTGGCAAGGTGGGCGGGTCCCCTGGGCACATTCGCGAGCCCAGGTCGGATGGCTCAGCCGATGGGCGTGTGCTCGTCGTGACCAATTTGCCTACTTTTGTGCCGTGTTCAATCACCGCTTTGACCCCCTTGACCTTGGCAGATGGACCCCAAATCCTTATCGCCTTAGGTCCAGGTGGTCCCCTGGTCTCTGGCGCGAGCCCAGGTCAGATCGCACAGCCGAACCATTGCTCCATGCGACTCAAATTGGCAAAAACGGCAAAATGGGTCGACCTTGAGCTTGACCGATCGGCCCGAAACTCTGCGTGTTGCAGGTCCAGTTGGACCCTTGGTCACTGCCGCGAGCCCAGGTCAGATCGCACGGCCCAAAGGCATGCGGTTCACTCTTGAAAAACCAAAACACACCCAAAAGGCCTTCACTATTGGCAACTAGGGAAGCAGTTTTCTACCCCTTTGGCTTGACCCGTGAACCCGAAACTCACAGGGCCTCAAGTCCAGGGATTCATCTTGGCACTGGCGCGAGCCCGGGTCAGATCGCTCAGCCGTAGCCGTTGCTGCACGGGTGCCAAGTTGGTGAAAAACCCCAAAAGTAGGCATTTTCAATGGTGTTTCTGGACCACTTGACCTTGACCGAGAGATTGGAACCTCTGAACGTGGCATGGTGGGCAGGTCCCCTGGGCACAATCGTGAGCCCAGGTCGGATGGCTCAGCCGATGGGCGTGCGCTCGTCGTGACCAATTTGCCTACTTTTGTGCCGTGTTCAATCACCGCTTTGACCCCCTTGACCTTGGCAGATGGACCCCAAATCCTTATCGCCTTAGGTCCAGGTGGTCCCCTGGTCTCTGGCGGGAGCCCAGGTCAGATCGCACGGCCGAAGCCATTGCTCCATGCGACTAAAATTGGCAAAAACGGCAAAATGGGTCGACCTTGAGCTTGACCGATCGGCCCGAAACTCTGCGTGTTGCAGGTCCAGTTGGACCCTTGGTCACTGCCGCGAGCCCAGGTCAGATCGCACGGCCCAAAGGCATGCGGTTCACTCTTGAAAAACCAAAACACACCCAAAAGGCCTTCACTATTGGCAACTAGGGAAGCAGTTTTCTACCCCTTTGGCTTGACCCGTTAACCTGAAACTCACAGGGCCTCAAGTCCGGGGATTCATCTTGGCACTGGCGTGAGCCCGGGTCAGATCACTCAGCTGTAGCCGTTGCTGCACAGGTGCCAAGTTGGTGAAAAACCCCAAAAGTAGGCATTTTCAATGGTGTTTCTGGACCACTTGACCTTGACCGAGAGATTGGAACCTCTGAACGTGGCAAGGTGGGCGGGTCCCCTGGGCACATTCGCGAGCCCAGGTCGGATGGCTCAGCCGATGGGCGTGTGCTCGTCGTGACCAATTTGCCTACTTTTGTGCCATGTTCAATCACCGCTTTGACCCCCTTGACCTTGGCAGATGGACCCCAAATCCTTATCGCCTTAGGTCCAGGTGGTCCCCTGGTCTCTGGCGCGAGCCCAGGTCAGATCGCACAGCCGAAGCCATTGCTCCATGCGACTCAAATTGGCAAAAACGGCAAAATGGGTCGACCTTGAGCTTGACCGATCGGCCCGAAACTCTGCGTGTTGCAGGTCCAGTTGGACCCTTGGTCACTGCCGCGAGCCCAGGTCAGATCGCACGGCCCAAAGGCATGCGGTTCACTCTTGAAAAACCAAAACACACCCAAAAGGCCTTCACTATTGGCAACTTGGGAAGCAGTTTTCTACCCCTTTGGCTTGACCCGTGAACCCGAAACTCACAGGGCCTCAAGTCCAGGGATTCATCTTGGCACTGGGGCGAGCCCGTGTCAGATCGCTCAGCCCTAGCCGTGGCTGCACGGGTGCCAAGTTGGTGAAAAACCCCAAAAATAGGCATTTTCAATGGTGTTTCTGGACCACTTGACCTTGACTGAGAGATTGGAACCTCTGAACGTGGCAAGGTGGGCGGGTCCCCTGGGCACATTCGCGAGCCCAGGTCGGATGGCTCAGCCGATGGGCGTGCGCTTGTCGTGACCAATTTGCCTACTTTTGTGCCGTGTTCAATCACCGCTTTGACCCCCTTGACCTTGGCAGATGGACCTCAAATCCTTATCGCCTTAGGTCCAGGTGGTCCCCTGGTCTCTGGCGCAAGCCCAGGTCAGATCGCACGGCCAAAGCCATTGCTCCATGCGACTCAAATTGGCAAAAACGGCAAAATGGGTCGACCTTGAGCTTGACCGATCGGCCCGAAACTCTGCGTGTTGCAGGTCCAGTTGGACCCTTGGTCACTGCCGCGAGCCCAGGTCAGATCGCACGGCCCAAAGGCATGCGGTTCACTCTTGAAAAACCAAAACACACCCAAAAGGCCTTCACTATTGGCAACTTGGGAAGCAGTTTTCTACCCCTTTGGCTTGACCCGTGAACCCAAAACTCACAGGGCCTCAAGTCCGGGGATTCATCTTGGCACTGGCGTGAGCCCGGGTCAGATCGCTCAGCCGTAGGCATTGTTGCACGGGTGCCAAGTTGGTGAAAAACCCCAAAAGTAGGCATTTTCAATGGTGTTTCTGGACCACTTGACCTTGACCGAGAGATTGGAACCTCTGAACGTGGCAAGGTGGGCAGGTCCCCTGGGCACATTCGCGAGCCCAGGTCGGATGGCTCAGCCGATGGGCGTGCGCTCGTCGTGACCAATTTGCCTACTTTTGTGCCGTGTTCATTCACCGCTTTGACCCCCTTGACCTTGGCAGATGGACCCCATATCCTTATCGCCTTAGGTCCAGGTGGTCCCCTGGTCTCTGGCGCGAGCCCAGGTCAGATCGCACAGCCGAAGCCATTGCTCCATGCGACTCAAATTGGCAAAAACGGCAAAATGGGTCAACCTTGAGCTTGACCGATTGGCCCGAAACTCTGCGTGTTGCAGGTCCAGTTGGACCCTTGGTCACTGCCGCGAGCCCAGGTCAGATCGCACGGCCCAAAGGCATGCGGTTCACTCTTGAAAAACCAAAACACACCCAAAAGGCCTTCACTATTGGCAACTTGGGAAGCAGTTTTCTACCCCTTTGGCTTGACCCGTGAACCCGAAACTCACAGGGCCTCAAGTCCGGGGATTCATCTTGGCACTGGCGCGAGCCCAGGTCAGATTGCTCAGCCGTAGCCATTGCTGCACGGGTGCCAAGTTGGTGAAAAACCCCAAAAGTAGGCATTTTCAATGGTGTTTCTGGACCACTTGACCTTGACCGAGAGGTTGGAACCTCTGAACGTGGCAAGGTGGGCGGGTCCCCTGGGCACATTCGCGAATCCAGGTCGGATGGCTCAGCCGATGGGCGTGCGCTCGTCGTGACCAATTTGCCTACTTTTGTGCCGTGTTCAATCACCGCTTTGACCCCCTTGACCTTGGCAGATGGACCCCAAATCCTTATCGCCTTAGGTCCAGGTGGTCCCCTGGTCTCTGGTGCGAGCCCAGGTCAGATCGCACGGCCGAAGCCATTGCTCCATGCGACTCAAATTGGCAAAAACGGCAAAATGGGTCGACCTTGAGCTTGACCGATCGGCCCGAAACTCTGCGTGTTGCAGGTCCAGTTGGACCCTTGGTCACTGCCGCGAGCCCAGGTCAGATTGCACGGCCCAAAGGCATGCGGTTCACTCTTGAAAAACCAAAACACACCCAAAAGGCCTTCACTATTGGCAACTTGGGAAGCAGTTTTCTACCCCTTTGGCTTGACCCGTGAACCCGAAACTCACAGGGCCTCAAGTCCGGGGATTCATCTTGGCACTGGCGCGAGCCCGTGTCAGATCACTCAGCCGTAGCCGTTGCTGCACAGGTGCCAAGTTGGTGAAAAACCCCAAAAGTAGGCATTTTCAATGGTGTTTCTGGACCACTTGACCTTGACCGAGAGATTGGAACCTCTGAACGTGGCAAGGTGGGTGGGTCCCCTGGGCACATTCGCGAGCCCAGGTCGGATGGCTCAGACGATGGGCGTGCGCTATTCGTGACCAATTTGCCTACTTTTGTGCCGTGTTCAATCACCGCTTTGACCCCCTTGACCTTGGCAGATGGACCCCAAATCCTTATCACCTTAGGTCCAGGTGGTCCCCTGGTCTCTGGCGCGAGCCCAGGTCAGATTGCACGGCCGAAGCCATTGCTCCACGTGACTCAAATTGGCAAAAACAGCAAAATGGGTCGACCTTGAGCTTGACCGATCGGCCCAAAACTCTGCGTGTTGCAGGTCCAGTTGGACCCTTGGTCACTGCCACGAGCCCAGGTCAGATCGCACGGTCCAAAGGCATGCGGTTCACTCTTGAAAAACCAAAACACACCCAAAAGGCCT
This sequence comes from Fragum whitleyi, assembly GCA_948146395.1. Lineage (NCBI taxonomy): Eukaryota > Metazoa > Mollusca > Bivalvia > Cardiida > Cardiidae > Fragum > Fragum whitleyi. The sequence continues at coordinate 58,019,084 of OX411546.1, forward strand.
TCACTATTGGCAACTTGGGAAGCAGTTTTCTACCCCTTTTGCTTGACCTGTGAACCCGAAACTCACAGGGCCTCAAGTCCGGGGATTCATCTTGGCACTGGCGCGAGCCCAGGTCAGATCGCTCAGCCGTAGCCGTTGCTGCACGGGTGCCAAGTTGGTGAAAAACCCCAAAAGTAGGCATTTTCAATGGTGTTTCTGGACCACTTGACCTTGACCGAGAGATTGGAACCTCTGAACATGGCAAGGTGGGCGGGTCCCCTGGGCACATTCGCGAGCCCAGGTTGGATGGCTCAGCCGATGGGCGTGCGCTCGTCGTGACCAATTTGCCTACTTTTGTGCCGTGTTCAATCACCGCTTTGACCCCCTTGACCTTGGCAGATGGACCCCAAATCCTTATCACCTTAGGTCCAGGTGGTCCCCTGGTCTCTGGCGCGAGCCCAGGTCAGATCGCACGGCCGAAGCCATTGCTCCATGCGACTCAAATTGGCAAAAACGGCAAAATGGGTCCACCTTGAGCTTGACCGATCGGCCCGAAACTCTGTGTGTTGCAGGTCCAGTTGAACCCTTGGTCACTGCCGCGAGCCCAGGTCAGATCGCACGGCCCAAAGGCATGCGGTTCACTCTTGAAAAACCAAAACACACCCAAAAGGCCTTCACTATTGGCAACTTGGGAAGCAGTTTTCTACCCCTTTGGCTTGACCCGTGAACCCGAAACTCACAGGGCCTCAAGTCCGGGGATTCATCTTGGCACTGGCGCAAGCCCAGGTCAGATTGCTCAACCGTAGCCGTTGCTGCACAGGTGCCAAGTTGGTGAAAAACCCCAAAAGAAGGCATTTTCAATGGTGTTTCTGGACCACTTGACCTTGACCGAGAGATTGGAACCTCTGAACATGGCAAGGTGGGCGGGTCCCCTGGGCACATTCGCGAGCCCAGGTCGGATGGCTCAGCCGATGGGCGTGCGCTCGTCGTGACCAATTTGCCTACTTTTGTGCCGTGTTCAATCACCGCTTTGACCCCCTTGACCTTGGCAGATGGACCCCAAATCCTTATCGCCTTAGGTCCAGGTGGTCCCCTGGTCTCTGGCTCGAGCCCAGGTCAGATCGCACGGCCGAAGCCATTTCTCCATGCGACCTAAATTGGCAAAAACGGCAAAATGGGTCAACCTTGAGCTTGACCGATTGGCCCGAAACTCTGCGTGTTGCAGGTCCAGTTGGACCCTTGGTCACTGCCGCGAGCCCAGGTCAGATCGCACGGCCCAAAGGCATTCGGTTCACTCTTGAAAAACCAAAACACACCAAACAGGCCTTCACTATTGGCATCTTGGGAAGCAGTTTTCTACCCCTTTGGCTTGACCCGTGAACCCGAAACTCACAGGGCCTCAAGTCCGGGGATTCATCTTGGCACTGGCGCGAGCCCAGGTCAGATTGCTCAGCCTTAGCCGTTGCTGCACGGGTGCCAAGTTGGTGAAAAACCCCAAAAGTAGGCATTTTCAATGGTGTTTCTGGACCACTTGACCTTGACCGAGAGATTGGAACCTCTGAACGTGGCAAGGTGGGCGGGTCTCCTGGGCACATTCGCGAGCCCAGGTTGGATGGCTCAGCCGATGGGCGTGCGCTCGTCGTGACCAATTTGCCTACTTTTGTGCCGTGTTCAATCACCGCTTTGACCCCCTTGACCTTGGCAGATGGACCCCAAATCCTTATCGCCTTAGGTCCAGGTGGTCCCCTGGTCTCTGGCGCGAGCCCAGGTCAGATCGCACGGCCAAAGCCATTGCTCCATGCGACTCAAATTGGCAAAAACGGCAAAATGGGTCGACCTTGAGCTTGACCGATCGGCCCGAAACTCTGCGTGTTGCAGGTCCAGTTGGACCCTTGGTCACTGCCGCGAGCCCAGGTCAGATCGCACGGCCCAAAGGCATGCGGTTCACTCTTGAAAAACCAAAACACACCCAAAAGGCCTTCACTATTGGCAACTTGGGAAGCAGTTTTCTACCCCTTTGGCTTGACCCGTAAACCCGAAACTCACAGGGCCTCAAGTCCGGGGATTCATCTTGGCACTGGCGCGAGCCCGGGTCAGATCGCTCAGCCGTAGCCGTTGCTGCACGGGTGCCAAGTTGGTGAAAAACCCCAAAAGTAGGCATTTTCAATGGTGTTTCTGGACCACTTGACCTTGACCGAGAGATTGGAACCTCTGAACGTTGCAAGGTGGGCGGGTCCCCTGGGCACATTCGCGAGCCCAGGTCGGATGGCTTAGCCGATGGGCGTGCGCTCGTCGTGACCAATTTGCCTACTTTTGTGCCGTGTTCAATCACCGCTTTGACCCCCTTCACCTTGGCAGATGGACCCCGAATCCTTATCGCCTTAGGTCCAGGTGGTCCCCTGGTCTCTGGCGCGAGCCCAGGTCAGATCGCACGGCCGAAGCCATTGCTCCATGCGACTCAAATTGGCAAAAACGGCAAAATGGGTCGACCTTGAGCTTGACCGATCGGCCCGAAACTCTGCGTGTTGCAGGTCTAGTTGGACCCTTGGTCACTGCCGTGAGCCCAGGTCAGATCGCACGGCCCAAAGGCATGCGGTTCACTCTTGAAAAACCAAAACACACCCAAAAGGCCTTCACTATTTGCAACTTGGGAAGCAGTTTTCTACCCCTTTGGCTTGACCCGTGAACCCGAAACTCACAGGGCCTCAAGTCCGGGGATTCATCTTGGCACTGGAGCAAGCCCGGGTCAGATAGCTCAGCCGTAGCCGTTGCTGCACGGGTGCCAAGTTGGTGAAAAACCCCAAAAGTAGGCATTTTCAATGGTGTTTCTGGACCACTTGACCTTGACCGAGAGATTGGAACCTCTGAACGTGGCAAGGTGGGCGGGTCCCCTGGGCACATTCGCGAGCCCAGGTCGGATGGCTCAGCCGATGGGCGTGCGCTCGTCGTGACCAATTTGCCTACTTTTGTGCCGTGTTCAGTCACCGCTTTGACCCCCTTGACCTTGGCAGATGGACCCCAAATCCTTATCGCCTTAGGTCCAGGTGGTCCCCTGGTCTCTTGCGCGAGCCCAGGTCAGATCGCACGGCCAAAGCCATTGCTCCATGCGACTCAAATTGGCAAAAACGGCAAAATGGGTCGACCTTGAGCTTGACCGATCGGCCCGAAACTCTGCGTGTTGCAGGTCCAGTTGGACCCTTGGTCACTGCCGCGAGCCCAGATCAGATCGCACGGCCCAAAGGCATGCGGTTCACTCTTGAAAAACCAAAACACACCCAAAAGGCCTTCACTATTGGCAACTTGGGAAGCAGTTTTCTACCCCTTTGGCTTGACCCGTAAACCCGAAACTCACAGGGCCTCAAGTCCGGGGATTCATCTTGGCACTGGCGGGAGCCCGGGTCAGATCGCTCAGCCTTAGCCGTTGCTGCACGGGTGCCAAGTTGGTGAAAAACCCCAAAAGTAGGCATTTTCAATGGTGTTTCTGGACCACTTGACCTTGACCGAGAGATTGGAACCTCTGAACGTGGCAAGGTGGGCGGGTCCCCTGGGCACATTCGCGAGCCCAGGTTGGATGGCTCAGCCGATGGGCGTGCGCTCGTCGTGACCAATTTGCCTACTTTTGTGCCGTGTTCAATCACCGCTTTGACCCCCTTGACCTTGGCAGATGGACCCCAAATCCTTATCACCTTAGGTCCAGGTGGTCCCCTGGTCTCTGGCGCGAGCCCAGGTCAGATCGCACGGCCGAAGCCATTGCTCCATGCGACTCAAATTGGCAAAAACGGCAAAATCGGTCCACCTTGAGCTTGACCGATCGGCCCGAAACTCTGCGTGTTGCAGGTCCAGTTGAACCCTTGGTCACTGCCGCGAGCCCAGGTCAGATCGCACGGCCCAAAGGCATGCGGTTCACTCTTGAAAAACCAAAACACACCCAAAAGGCCTTCACTATTGGCAACTTGGGAAGCAGTTTTCTACCCCTTTGGCTTGACCCGTGAACCCGAAACTCAGAGGGCCTCAAGTCCGGGGATTCATCTTGGCACTGGCGCAAGCCCAGGTCAGATTGCTCAGCCGTAGCCGTTGCTGCACAGGTGCCAAGTTGGTGAAAAACCCCAAAAGAAGGCATTTTCAATGGTGTTTCTGGACCACTTGACCTTGACCGAGAGATTGGAACCTCTGAACATGGCAAGGTGGGCGGGTCCCCTTGGCACATTCGCGAGCCCAGGTCGGATGGCTCAGCCGATGGGCGTGCGCTCGTCGTGACCAATTTGCCTACTTTTGTGCCGTGTTCAATCACCGCTTTGACCCCCTTGACCTTGGCAGATGGACCCCAAATCCTTATCGCCTTAGGTCCAGGTGGTCCCCTGGTCTCTGGCGCGAGCCCAGGTCAGATCGCACGGCCGAAGCCATTGCTCCATGCGACTCAAATTGGCAAAAACGGCAAAATGGGTCAACCTTGAGCTTGACCGATTGGCCCGAAACTCTGCGTGTTGCAGGTCCAGTTGGACCCTTGGTCACTGCCGCGAGCCCAGGTCAGATCGCACGGCCCAAAGGCATTCGGTTCACTCTTGAAAAACCAAAACACACCAAACAGGCCTTCACTATTGGCATCTTGGGAAGCAGTTTTCTACCCCTTTGGCTTGACCCGTGAACCCGAAACTCACAGGGCCTCAAGTCCGGGGATTCATCTTGGCACTGGCGCGAGCCCAGGTCAGATTGCTCAGCCTTAGCCGTTGCTGCACGGGTGCCAAGTTGGTGAAAAACCCCAAAAGTAGGCATTTTCAATGGTGTTTCTGGACCACTTGACCTTGACCGAGAGATTGGAACCTCTGAACGTGGCAAGGTGGGCGGGTCCCCTGGGCACATTCGCGAGCCCAGGTCGGATGGCTCAGCCGATGGGCGTGGGCTCGTCGTGACCAATTTGCCTACTTTTGTGCCGTGTTCAATCACCGCTTTGACCCCCTTGACCTTGGCAGATGGACCCCAAATCCTTATCGCCTTAGGTCCAGGTGGTCCCCTGGTCTCTGGCGCGAGCCAAGGTCAGATCGCACGGCCGAAGCCATTGCTCCATGCGACTCAAATTGGCAAAAACGGCAAAATGGGTCGACCTTGAGCTTGACCGATCGGCCCGAAACTCTGCGTGTTGCAGGTGCAGTTGGACCCTTGGTCACTGCCACGAGCCCAGGTCAGACCGCACGGCCCAAAGGCATGCGGTTCACTCTTGAAAAACCAAAACACACCCAAAAGGCCTTCACTATTGGCATCTTGGGAAGCAGTTTTCTACCCCTTTGGCTTGACCCGTGAACCCGAAACTCATAGGGCCTCAAGTCCGGGGATTCATCTTGGCACTGGCGCGAGCACGGGTCAGATAGCTTAGCCGTAGCCGTTGCTGCACGGGTGCCAAGTTGGTGAAAAACCCCAAAAGTAGGCATTTTCAATGGTGTTTCTGGACCACTTGACCTTGACCGAGAGATTGGAACCTCTGAACGTGGCAAGGTGGGCGGGCCCCTGGGCACATTTGCGAACCCAGGTCGGATGGCTCAGCCGATGGGCGTGCGCTCGTCGTGACCAATTTGCCTACTTTTGTGCCGTGTTCAATCACCGCTTTGACCCCCTTGACCTTGGCAGATGGACCCCAAATCCTTATCGCCTTAGGTCCAGGTGGTCCCCTGGTCTCTCGCGCGAGCCCAGGTCAGATCGCACGGCCGAAGCCATTGCTCCATGCGACTCAAATTGGCAAAAACGGCAAAATGGGTCGACCTTGAGCTTGACCGATCGGCCCTAAACTCTGCGTGTTGCAGGTCCAGTTGGACCCTTGGTCACTGCCGCGAGCCCAGGTCAGATCGCACGGCCCAAAGGCATGCGGTTCACTCTTGAAAAACCAAAACACACCCAAAAGGCCTTCACTATTGGCAACTTGGGAAGCAGTTTTCTACCCCTTTGGCTTGACCCGTGAACCCAAAACTCACAGGGCCTCAAGTCCGGGGATTCATCTTGGCACTGGCGCAAGCCTGGGTCAGATCGCTCAGCCGTAGCCATTGCTGCATGGGTGCCAAGTTGGTGAAAAACCCCAAAAGTAGGCATTTTCAATGGTGTTTCTGGACCACTTGACCTTGACCCAGAGATTGGAACCTCTGAAAGTGGCAAGGTGGGCGGGTCCCCTGGGCACATTTGCGAGCCCAGGTCGGATGGCTCAGCCGATGGGCGTGCGCTCGTCGTGACCAATTTGCCTACTTTTGTGCCGTGTTCAATCACCGCTTTGACCCCCTTGACCTTGGCAGATGGACCCCAAATCCTTATCGCCTTAGGTCCAGGTGGTCCCCTGGTCTCTGGCGCGAGCCCAGGTCAGATCGCACAGCCAAAGCCATTGCTCCATGCGACTCAAATTGGCAAAAACGGCAAAATGGGTCGACCTTGAGCTTGACTGATCGGCCCGAAACTCTGCGCGTTGCAGGTCCAGTTGGACCCTTGGTCACTGCCGCGAGCCCAGGTCGATTGCACGGCCCAAAGGCATGCGGTTCACTCTTGAAAAACCAAAACACACTTAAAAGGCCTTCACTATTGGCAACTTGGGAAGCAGTTTTCTACCCCTTTGGCTTGACCCGTGAACCCGAAACTCACAGGGCCTCAAGTCCGGGGATTCATCTTGGCACTGGCGCGAGCCCGGGTCAGATCGCTCAGCCGTAGCCGTTGCTGCACGGGTGTCAAGTTGGTGAAAAACCCCAAAAGTAGGCATTTTCAATGGTGTTTCTGGACCACTTGACCTTGACCGAGAGATTGGAACCTCTGAACGTGGCAAGGTGGGCGGGTCCCCTGGGCACATTCGCGAACCCAGGTCGGATGGCTCAGCCGATGGGCGTGCACTCGTCGTGACCAATTTGCCTACTTTTGTGCCGTGTTCAATCACCGCTTTGACCCCCTTGACCTTGGCAGATGGACCCCAAATCCTTATCGCCTTAGGTCCAGGTGGTCCCCTGGTCTCTGGCGCGAGCCCAGGTCAGATCACACGGCTGAAGCCATTGCTCCATGCGACTCAAATTGGCAAAAACGGCAAAATGGGTCGACCTTGAGCTTGACCGATCGGCCCGAAACTCTGCGTGTTGCAGGTCCAGTTGGACCCTTGGTCACTGCCGCGAGCCCAGATCAGATCGCACGGCCCAAAGGCATGCGGTTCACTCTTGAAAAACCAAAACACACCCAAAAGGCCTTCACTATTGGCAACTTGGGAAGCAGTTTTCTACCCCTTTGGCTTGACCCGTAAACCCGAAACTCACAGGGCCTCAAGTCCGGGGATTCATCTTGGCACTGGCGCGAGCCCGGGTCAGATCGCTCAGCCGTAGCCGTTGCTGCACGGGTGCCAAGTTGGTGAAAAACCCCAAAAGTAGGCATTTTCAATGGTGTTTCTGGACCACTTGACCTTGACCGAGAGATTGGAACCTCTGAACGTGGCAAGGTGGGCGGGTCCCCTGGGCACATTCGCGAGCCCAGGTTGGATGGCTCAGCCGATGGGCGTGCGCTCGTCGTGACCAATTTGCCTACTTTTGTGCCGTGTTCAATCACCGCTTTGACCCCCTTGACCTTGGCAGATGGACCCCAAATCCTTATCACCTTAGGTCCAGGTGGTCCCCTGGTCTCTGGCGCGAGCCCAGGTCAGATCGCACGGCCGAAGCCATTGCTCCATGCGACTCAAATTGGCAAAAACAGCAAAATGGGTCCACCTTGAGCTTGACCGATCGGCCCGAAACTCTGCGTGTTGCAGGTCCAGTTGAACCCTTGGTCACTGCCGCGAGCCCAGGTCAGATCGCACGGCCCAAAGGCATGCGGTTCACTCTTGAAAAACCAAAACACACCCAAAAGGCCTTCACTATTGGCAACTTGGGAAGCAGTTTTCTACCCCTTTGGCTTGACCCGTGAACCCGAAACTCACAGGGCCTCAAGTCCGGGGATTCATCTTGGCACTGGCGCAAGCCCAGGTCAGATTGCTCAGCCGTAGCCGTTGCTGCACAGGTGCCAAGTTGGTGAAAAACCCCAAAAGAAGGCATTTTCAATGGTGTTTCTGGACCACTTGACCTTGACCGAGAGATTGGAACCTCTGAACATGGCAAGGTGGGCGGGTCCCCTGGGCACATTCGCGAGCCCAGGTCGGATGGCTCAGCCGATGGGCGTGCGCTCGTCGTGACCAATTTGCCTACTTTTGTGCCGTGTTCAATCACCGCTTTGACCCCCTTGACCTTGGCAGATGGACCCCAAATCCTTATCGCCTTAGGTCCAGGTGGTCCCCTGGTCTCTGGCGCGAGCCCAGGTCAGATCGCACGGCCGAAGCCATTGCTCCATGCGACTCAAATTGGCAAAAACGGCAAAATGGGTCAACCTTGAGCTTGACCGATTGGCCCGAAACTCTGCGTGTTGCAGGTCCAGTTGGACCCTTTGTCACTGCCGCGAGCCCAGGTCAGATCGCACGGCCCAAAGGCATTCGGTTCACTCTTGAAAAACCAAAACACACCAAACAGGCCTTCACTATTGGCATCTTGGGAAGCAGTTTTCTACCCCTTTGGCTTGACCCGTGAACCCGAAACTCACAGGGCCTCAAGTCCGGGGATTCATCTTGGCACTGGCGCGAGCCCAGGTCAGATTGCTCAGCCGTAGCCGTTGCTGCACGGGTGCCAAGTTGGTGAAAAACCCCAAAAGTAGGCATTTTCAATGGTGTTTCTGGACCACTTGACCTTGACCCAGAGATTGGAACCTCTGAACGTGGCAAGGTGGGCGGGTCCCCTGGGCACATTCGCGAGCCCAGGTTGGATGGCTCAGCCGATGGGCGTGCGCTCGTCGTGACCAATTTGCCTACTTTTGTGCCGTGTTCAATCACCGCTTTGACCCCCTTGACCTTGGCAGATGGACCCCAAATCCTTATCGCCTTAGGTCCAGGTGGTCCCCTGGTCTCTGGCGCGAGCCCAGGTCAGATCGCACGGCCAAAGCCATTGCTCCATGCGACTCAAATTGGCAAAAACGGCAAAATGGGTCGACCTTGAGCTTGACCGATCGGCCCGAAACTCTGCGTGTTGCAGGTCCAGTTGGACCCTTGGTCACTGCCACGAGCCCAGGTCAGATCGCACGGCCCAAAGGCATGCGGTTCACTCTTGAAAAACCAAAACACACCCAAAAGGCCTTCACTATTGGCAACTTGGGAAGCAGTTTTCTACCCCTTTGGCTTGACCCGTAAACCCGAAACTCACAGGGCCTCAAGTCCGGGGATTCATCTCGGCACTGGCGCGACCCCGGGTCAGATCGCTCAGCCGTAGCCGTTGCTGCACGGGTGCCAAGTTGGTGAAAAACCCCAAAAGTAGGCATTTTCAATGGTGTTTCTGGACCACTTGACCTTGACCGAGATTGGAACCTCTTAACGTGGCAAGGTGGGCGGGTCCCCTGGGCACATTCGCGAGCCCAGGTCGGATGGCTCAGCCGATGGGCGTGGGCTCGTCGTGACCAATTTGCCTACTTTTGTGCCGTGTTCAATCACCGCTTTGACCCCCTTGACCTTGGCAGATGGACCCCAAATCCTTATCGCCTTAGGTCCAGGTGGTCCCCTGGTCTCTGGCGCGAGCCAAGGTCAGATCGCACGGCCGAAGCCATTGCTCCATGCATCTCAAATTGGCAAAAACAGCAAAATGGGTCAACCTTGAGCTTGACCGATCGGCCCGAAACTCTGCGTGTTGCAGGTGCAGTTGGACCCTTGGTCACTGCCACGAGCCCAGGTCAGACCGCACGGCCCAAAGGCATGCGGTTCACTCTTGAAAAACCAAAACACACCCAAAAGGCCTTCACTATTGGCAACTTGGGAAGCAGTTTTCTACCCCTTTGGCTTGACCCGTGAACCCGAAACTCACAGGGCCTCAGGTCCGGGGATTCATCTCGGCACTGGCGCGAGCACGGGTCAGATAGCTTAGCCGTAGCCGTTGCTGCACGGGTGCCAAGTTGGTGAAAAACCCCAAAAGTAGGCATTTTCAATGGTGTTTCTGGACCACTTGACCTTGACCCAGAGATTGGAACCTCTGAACGTGGCAAGGTGGGCGGGCCCCTGGGCACATTTGCGAACCCAGGTCGGATGGCTCAGCCGATGGGCGTGCGCTCGTCGTGACCAATTTGCCTACTTTTGTGCCGTGTTCAATCACCGCTTTGACCCCCTTGACCTTGGCAGATGGACCCCAAATCCTTATCGCCTTAGGTCCAGGTGGTCCCCTGGTCTCTGGCGCGAGCCCAGGTCAGATCGCACGCCGAAGCCATTGCTCCATGCGACTCAAATTGGCAAAAACAGCAAAATGGGTCGACCTTGGGCTTGACCGATCGGCCCTAAACTCTGCGTGTTGCAGGTCCAGTTGGACCCTTGGTCACTGCCGCGAGCCCAGGTCAGATCGCACGGCCCAAAGGCATGCGGTTCACTCTTGAAAAACCAAAACACACCCAAAAGGCCTTCACTATTGGCAACTTGGGAAGCAGTTTTCTACCCCTTTGGCTTGACCCGTGAACCCGAAACTCACAGGGCCTCAAGTCCGGGGATTCATCTTGGCACTGGCGCAAGCCTGGGTCAGATCCCTCAGCCGTAGCCGTTGCTGCATGGGTGCCAAGTTGGTGAAAAACCCCAAAAGTAGGCATTTTCAATGGTGTTTCTGGACCACTTGACCTTGACCCAGAGATTGGAACCTCTGAACGTGGCAAGGTGGGCGGGTCCCCTGGGCACATTCGCGAGCCCAGGTCGGATGGCTCAGCCGATGGGCGTGCGCTCGTCGTGACCAATTTGCCTACTTTTGTGCCGTGTTCAATCACCGCTTTGACCCCCTTGACCTTGGCAGATGGACCCCAAATCCTTATCGCCTTAGGTCCAGGTGGTCCCCTGGTCTCTGGCGCGAGCCCAGGTCAGATCGCACAGCCAAAGCCATTGCTCCATGCGACTCAAATTGGCAAAAACGGCAAAATGGGTCGACCTTGAGCTTGACTGATCGGCCCGAAACTCTGCGCGTTGCAGGTCCAGTTGGACCCTTGGTCACTGCCGCGAGCCCAGGTCGATTGCACGGCCCAAAGGCATGCGGTTCACTCTTGAAAAACCAAAACACACTTAAAAGGCCTTCACTATTGGCAACTTGGGAAGCAGTTTTCTACCCCTTTGGCTTGACCCGTGAACCTGAAACTCACAGGGCCTCAAGTCCGGGGATTCATCTTGGCACTGGCATGAGCCCGGGTCAGATCGCTCAGCCGTAGCCGTTGCTGCATGGGTGCCAAGTTGGTGAAAAACCCCAAAAGTAGGCATTTTCAATGGTGTTTCTTGACCACTTGACCTTGACCGAGAGATTGGAACCTCTGAACATGGCAAGGTGGGCGGGTCCCCTGGGCACATTCGCGAGCCCAGGTCGGATGGCTCAGCCGATGGGCGTGCGCTCGTCGTGACCAATTTGCCTACTTTTGTGCCGTGTTCAATCACCGCTTTGACCCCCTTGACCTTGGCAGATGGACCCCAAATCCTTATCGCCTTAGGTCCAGGTGGTCCCCTAGTCTCTGGCGCGTGCCCAGGTCAGATTGCACGGCCGAAGCCATTGCTCCATGCGACTCAAATTGGCAAAAACGGCAAAATGGGTCGACCTTGAGCTTGACCGATCGGCACAAAACTCTGCGTGTTGCAGGTCCAGTTGGACCCTTGGTCACTGCCGCGAGTCCAGGTCAGATCGCACGGCCCAAAGGCATGCGGTTCACTCTTGAAAAACCAAAACACACCCAAAAGGCCTTCACTATTGGCAACTTGGGAAGCAGTTTTCTACCCCTTTGGCTTGACCCGTGAACCCGAAACTCACAGGGCCTCAAGTCCGGGGATTCATCTTGGCACTGGCGCAAGCCTGGGTCAGATCGCTCAGCCGTAGCCGTTGCTGCATGGGTGCCAAGTTGGTGAAAAACCCAAAAAGTAGGCATTTTCAATGGTGTTTCTGGACCACTTGACCTTGACCCAGAGATTGGAACCTCTGAACGTGGCAAGGTGGGCGGGTCCCCTGGGCACATTCGCGAGCCCAGGTCGGATGGCTCAGCCGATGGGCGTGCGCTCGTCGTGACCAATTTGCCTACTTTTGTGCCGTGTTCAATCACCGCTTTGACCCCCTTGACCTTGGCAGATGGACCCCAAATCCTTATCGCCTTAGGTCCAGGTGGTCCCCTGGTCTCTGGCGCGAGCCCAGGTCAGATCGCACAGCCGAAGCCATTGCTCCATGCGACTCAAATTGGCAAAAACAGCAAAATGGGTCGACCTTGAGCTTGACCGATCGGCCCGAAACTCTGCGTGTTGCAGGTCCAGTTGGACCCTTGGTCACTGCCGCGAGCCCAGGTCAGATCGCACGGCCCAAAGGCATGCGGTTCACTCTTGAAAAACCAAAACACACCCAAAAGGCCTTCACTATTGGCAACTTGGGAAGCAGTTTTCTACCCCTTTGGCTTGACCCGTGAACCCGAAACTCACAGGGCCTCAAGTCCGGGGATTCATCTTGGCACTGGCGCGAGCCCGGGTCAGATCGCTCAGCCGTAGCCGTTGCTGCATGGGTGCCAAGTTGGTGAAAAACCCCAAAAGTAGGCATTTTCAATGGTGTTTCTGGACCACTTGACCTTGACCCAGAGATTGGAACCTCTGAACGTGGCAAGGTGGGCGGGTCCCCTGGGCACATTCGCGAGTCCAGGTCAGATGGCTCAGCCGATGGGCGTGCGCTCGTCGTGACCAATTTGCCTACTTTTGTGCCGTGTTCAATCACCGCTTTGACCCCCTTGACCTTGGCAGATGGACCCCAAATCCTTATCGCCTTAGGTCCAGGTGGTCCCCTGGTCTCTGGCGCGAGCCCAGGTCAGATCGCACGGCCGAAGCCATTGCTCCATGCGACTCAAATTGGCAAAAACGGCAAAATGGGTCGACCTTGAGCTTGACCGATCGGCCCGAAACTCTGCGTGTTGCAGGTCCAGTTGGACCCTTGGTCACTGCCGCGAGCCCAGGTCAGATCGCACGGCCCAAAGGCATGCGGTTCACTCTTGAAAAACCAAAACACACCCAAAAGGCCTTCACTATTGGCAACTTGGGAAGCATTTTCTACCCCTTTGGCTTGACCCGTGAACCCGAAACTCACAGGGCCTCAAGTCCGGGAATTCATCTTGGCACTGGCGCGAGCCCGGGTCAGATCGCTCAGCCGTAGCCGTTGCTGCACGGGTGCCAAGTTGGTGAAAAACCCCAAAAGTAGGCATTTTCAATGGTGTTTCTGGACCACTTGACCTTGACCGAGAGATTGGAACCTCTGAATGTGGCAAGGTGGGCAGTTCCCCTGGGAACATTCGCGAGCCCAGGTCGGATGGCTCAGCCGATGGGCGTGCGCTCGTCGTGACCAATTTGCCTACTTTTGTGCCGTGTTCAATCACCGCTTTGACCCCCTTGACCTTGGCAGATGGACCCCAAATCCTTATCGCCTTAGGTCCAGGTGGTCCCCTGGTCTCTGGCGCGAGCCCAGGTCAGATCGCACAGCCAAAGCCATTGCTCCATGCGACTCAAATTGGCAAAAACGGCAAAATGGGTCGACCTTGAGCTTGACCGATCGGCCCGAAACTATGCCTGTTGCAGGTCCAGTTGGACCCTTGGTCACTGCCGCGAGCCCAGGTCAGATCGCACGGCCCAAAGGCATGCGGTTCACTCTTGAAAAACCAAAACACACCCAAAAGGCCTTCACTATTGGCAACTTGGGAAGCAGTTTCCTACCCCTTTGGTCTGACCCGTGAACCCGAAACTCACAGGGCCTCAAGTCCTGGGATTCATCTTGGCACTGGCGCGAGCCGGGTCAGATCGCTCAGCCGTAGCCGTTGCTGCATGGGTGCCAAATTGGTGAAAAACCCCAAAAGTAGGCATTTTCAATGGTGTTGCTGGACCACTTGACCTTGACCGAGAGATTGGAACCTCTGAACGTGGCAAGGTGGGCGGGTCCCCTGGGCACATTCGCGAGCCCAGGTCGGATGGCTCAGCCGATGGGCGTGCGCTCGTCGTGACCAATTTGCCTACTTTTGTGCCGTGTTCAATCACCGCTTTAACCCCCTTGACCTTGGCAGATGGACCCCAAATCCTTATCGCCTTAGGTCCAGGTGGTCCCCTGGTCTCTGGCGCGAGCCCAGGTCAGATCGTACGGCCAAAGCCATTGCTCCATGCGACTCAAATTGGCAAAAACGGCAAAATGGGTCGACCTTGAGCTTGACCGATCAGCCCGAAACTATGCGTGTTGCAGGTCCAGTGGGACCCTTGGTCACTGTCGCGAGCCCAGGTCAGATCGCACGGCCCAAAGGCATGCGGTTCACTCTTGAAAAACTAAAACACACCCAAAAGGCCTTCACTATTGGCAACTTGGGAAGCAGTTTTCTACCCCTTTGGCTTGACCCGTTAACCCGAAACTCACAGGGCCTCAAGTCCGGGGATTCATCTTGGCACTGGTACGAGCCCGGGTCAGATCGCTCAGCCGTAGCCATTGCTGCACGGGTGCCAAGTTGGTGAAAAACCCCAAAAGTAGGCATTTTCAATGGTGTTTCTTGACCACTTGACCTTGACCGAGAGATTGGAACCTCTGAACGTGGCAAGGTGGGCGGGTCCCCTGGGCACATTCGCGAGCCCAGGTCGGATGGCTCAGCCGATGGGCGTGCGCTCGTCGTGACCAATTTGCCTACTTTTGTGCCGTGTTCAATCACCGCTTTGACCCCCTTGACCTTAGCAGATGGACCCCAAATCCTTATCGCCTTAGGTCCAGGTGGTCCCCTGGTCTCTGGCGCGAGCCCAGGTCAGATCGCACGGCCGAAGCCATTGCTCCATGCGACTCAAATTGGCAAAAACGGCAAAATGGGTCGACCTTGAGCTTGACCGATCGGCCCGAAACTCTGCGTGTTGCAGGTCCAGTTGGACCCTTGGTCACTGCCGCAAGCCCAGGTCAGATCGCACGGCCCAAAGGCATGCGGTTCACTCTTGAAAAACCAAAACACACCCAAAAGGCCTTCACTATTGGCAACTTGGGAAGCAGTTTTCTGCCCCTTTGGCTTGACCCGTGAACCCGAAACTTATAGGGCCTCAAGTCCAGGGATTCATCTTGGCACTGGTGCGAGCCCGGGTCAGATCGCTCAGCTGTAGCCGTTGCTGCACGGGTGCCAAGTTGGTGAAAAACCCCAAAAGTAGGCATTTTCAATGGTGTTTCTGGACCACTTGACCTTGACCAAGAGATTGGAACCTCTGAACGTGGCAAGGTGGGCGGGTCCCCTGGGCACATTCGCGAGCCCAGGTCGGATGGCTCAGCCGATTAGCCTGCGCTCGTCGTGACCAATTTTCCTACTTTTGTGCCGTGTTCAATCACCGCTTTGACCCCCTTGACCTTGGCAGATGGACCCCAAATCCTTATCGCCTTAGGTCCAGGTGGTCCCCTGGTCAATGGCGCGAGTCCAGGTCAGATCGCATGGCCAAAGCCATTGCTCCATGCGACTCAAATTGGCAAAAACGGCAAAATGGGTCGACCTTGAGCTTGACCGATCGGCCCGAAACTCTGCGTGTTGCAGGTCCAGTTGGACCCTTGGTCACTGCGGCAAGCCCAGGTCAGATCGCACGGCCCAAAGGCATGCGGTTCACTCTTGAAAAACCAAAACACACCCAAAAGGCCTTCACTATTGGCAACTTGGGAAGCAGTTTTCTACCCCTTTGGCTTCACCCGTGAACCCGAAACTCACAGGGCCTCAAGTCCAGGGATTCATCTTGGCACTGGCGCGAGCCCGGGTCAGATCGCTCAGCCGTAGCCGTTGCTGCACGGGTGCCAAGTTGGTGAAAAACCCCAAAAGGAGGCATTTTCAATGGTGTTTCTGGACCACTTGACCTTGACCGAGAGATTGGAACCTCTGAACGTGGCAAGGTGGGCAGGTCCCCTGGGCACATTCGGGAGCCCAGGTCGGATGGCTCAGCCGATGGGCGTGCGCTCATCGTGACCAATTTGCCTACTTTTGTGCCGTGTTCAATCACCGCTTTGACCCCCTTGACCTTGACAGATGGACCCCAAATCCTTATCGCCTTAGGTCCAGGTGGTCCCCTGGTCTCTGGCGCGAGCCCAGGTCAGATCGCACGGCCGAAGCCATTGCTCCATGCGACTCAAATTGGCAAAAATGGCAAAATGGGTCGACCTTGAGCTTGACCGATCAGCCCGAAACTCTGTGTGTTGCAGGTCTAGTTGGACCCTTGGTCACTGCCGCGAGCCCAGGTCAGATGGCACGGCCCAAAGGCATGCGGTTCACTCTTGAAAAACCAAAACACACCCAAAAGGCCTTCACTATTGGCAACTTGGGAAGCAGTTTTCTACCCCTTTGGCTTGACCCGTGAACCCGAAACTCACAGGGCCTCAAGTCCAGGGATTCATCTTGGCACTGGCGCAAGCCCGGGTCAGATCGCTCAGCCGTAGCCGTTGCTGCACGGGTGCCAAGTTGGTGAAAAACCCCAAAAGTAGGCATTTTAAATGGAGTTTCTGGACCACTTGACCTTGACCGAGAGATTGGAACCTCTGAACGTGGCAAGGTGGGCGGGTCCCCTGGGCACATTCGCGAGCCCAGGTCGGATGGCTCAGCCGATGGGCGTGCGCTCGTCGTGACCAATTTGCCTACTTTTGTGCCGTGTTCAATCACCGCTTTGACCCCCTTGACCTTGGCAGATGGACCCCAAATCCTTATCGCCTTAGGTCCAGGTGGTCCCCTGGTCTCTGGCGCAAGCCCAGGTCAGATCGCACGGCCGAAGCCATTGCTCCATGCGACTCAAATTGGCAAAAACGGCAAAATGGGTCGACCTTGAGCTTGACCGATCGGCCCGAAACTCTGCGTGTTGCAGGTCCAGTTGGACCCTTGGTCACTGCCGCGAGTCCAGGTCAGATCGCACGGCCCAAAGGCATGCGGTTCACTCTTGAAAAACCAAAACACACCTAAAAGGCCTTCACTATTGGCAACTTGGGAAGCAGTTTTCTACCCCTTTTGCTTGACCTGTGAACCTGAAACTCACAGGGCCTCAAGTCCGGGGATTCATCTTGGCACTGGCGCGAGCCCGGGTCAGATCGCTCAGCCGTAGCCGTTGCTGCACGGGTGCCAAGTTGGTGAAAACCCCCAAAAGTAGGCATTTTCAATGGTGTTTCTGGACCACTTGACCTTGACGGAGAGATTGGAACCTCTGAATGTGGCAAGGTGGGCGGGTCCCCTGGGCACATTCGCGAGCCCAGGTCGGATGGCTTAGCCGATGGGCGTGCGCTCGTCGTGACCAATTTGCCTACTTTTGTGCCGTGTTCAATCACCGCTTTGACCCCCTTCACCTTGGCAGATGGACCCCGAATCCTTATCGCCTTAGGTCCAGGTGGTCCCCTGGTCTCTGGCGCGAGCCCAGGTCAGATCGCACGGCCGAAGCCATTGCTCCATGCGACTCAAATTGGCAAAAACGGCAAAATGGGTCGACCTTGAGCTTGACCGATCGGCCCGAAACTCTGCGTGTTGCAGGTCTAGTTGGACCCTTGGTCACTGCCGTGAGCCCAGGTCAGATCGCACGGCCCAAAGGCATGCGGTTCACTCTTGAAAAACCAAAACACACCCAAAAGGCCTTCACTATTTGCAACTTGGGAAGCAGTTTTCTACCCCTTTGGCTTGACCCGTGAACCCGAAACTCACAGGGCCTCAAGTCCGGGGATTCATCTTGGCACTGGAGCAAGCCCGGGTCAGATAGCTCAGCCGTAGCCGTTGCTGCACGGGTGCCAAGTTGGTGAAAAACCCCAAAAGTAGGCATTTTCAATGGTGTTTCTGGACCACTTGACCTTGACCAAGAGATTGGAACCTCTGAACGTGGCAAGGTGGGCGGGTCCCCTGGGCACATTCGCGAGCCCAGGTCGGATGGCTCAGCCGATGGGCGTGCGCTCGTCGTGACCAATTTGCCTACTTTTGTGCCGTGTTCAATCACCGCTTTGACCCCCTTGACCTTGGCAGATGGACCCCAAATCCTTATCGCCTTAGGTCCAGGTGGTCCCCTGGTCCCTGGCGCGAGCCCAGGTCAGATCGCACAGCCAAAGCCATTGCTCCATGCGACTCAAATTGGCAAAAATGGCAAAATGGGTCGACCTTGAGCTTGACCGATCGGCCCAAAACTCCGCGTGTTGCAGGTCCAGTTGGACCCTTGGTCTCTGCCGCGAGCCCAGGTCAGATGGCACGGCCCAAAGGCATGCGGTTCACTCTTGAAAAACCAAAACACACCCAAAAGGCCTTCACTATTGGCAACTTGGGAAGCAGTTTCCTACCCCTTTGGTCTGACACGTGAACCCGAAACTCACAGGGCCTCAAGTCCTGGGATTCATCTTGGCACTGGCACGAGCCCGGGTCAGATCGCTCAGCCGTATCTGTTGCTGCACGGGTGCCAAGTTGGTGAAAAACCCCAAAAGTAGGCATTTTCAATGGTGTTTCTGGACCACTTGACCTTGACCGAGAGATTGGAACCTCTGAACGTGGCAAGGTGGGCGGGTCCCCTGGGCACATTCGCGAGCCCAGGTCGGATGGCTCAGCCGATGGGCGTGCGCTTGTCATGACCAATTTGCCTACTTTTGTGCCGTGTTCAATCACCGCTTTGACCCCCTTGACCTTGGCAGATGGACCCCAAATCCTTATCGCCTTAGGTCCAGGTGGTCCCCTGGTCTCTGGCCCGAGCCCAGGTCAGATCGCACGGCCAAAGCCATTGCTCCATGCGACTCAAATTGGCAAAAACGGCAAAATGGGTCGACCTTGAGCTTGACCGATCGGCCCGAAACTCTGCGTGTTGCAGGTCCAGTTGGACCCTTGGTCACTGCCGCGAGCCCAGGTCAGATCGCACGGCCCAAAGGCATGCGGTTCACTCTTGAAAAACAAAAACACACCCAAAAGGCCTTCACTATTGGCAACTTGGGAAGCAGTTTTCTACCCCTTTGGCTTGACCCGTGAACCCGAAACTCATAGGGCCTCAAGTCCGGGGATTCATCTTGGCACTGGCGCGAGCCGGGTCAGATCGCTCAGCTGTAGCCGTTGCTGCATGGGTGCCAAGTTGGTGAAAAACCCCAAAAGTAGGCATTTTCAATGGTGTTGCTGGACCACTTGACCTTGACCGAGAGATTGGAACCTCTGAACATGGCAAGGTGGGCGGGTCCCCTGGGCACATTCGCGAGCCCAGGTCGGATGGCTCAGCCGATGGGCGTGCGCTCGTCGTGACCAATTTGCCTACTTTTGTGCCGTGTTCAATCACCGCTTTAACCCCCTTGACCTTGGCAGATGGACCCCAAATCCTTATCGCCTTAGGTCCAGGTGGTCCCCTGGTCTCTGGCGCGAGCCCAGGTCAGATCGTACGGCCAAAGCCATTGCTCCATGCGACTCAAATTGGCAAAAACGGCAAAATGGGTCGACCTTGAGCTTGACCGATCAGCCCGAAACTATGCCTGTTGCAGGTCCAGTGGGACCCTTGGTCACTGTCGCGAGCCCAGGTCAGATCGCACGGCCCAAAGGCATGCGGTTCACTCTTGAAAAACCAAAACACACCCAAAAGGCCTTCACTATTGGCAACTTGGGAAGCAGTTTTCTACCCCTTTGGCTTGACCCGTTAACCCGAAACTCACAGGGCCTCAAGTCCGGGGATTCATCTTGGCACTGGCACGAGCCCGGGTCAGATCGCTCAGCCGTAGCCATTGCTGCATGGGTGCCAAGTTGGTGAAAAACCCCAAAAGTAGGCATTTTCAATGGTGTTTCTTGACCACTTGACCTTGACCGAGAGATTGGAACCTCTGAACGTGGCAAGGTGGGCGGGTCCCCTGGGCACATTCGCGAGCCCAGGTCGGATGGCTCAGCCGATGGGCGTGCGCTCGTCGTGACCAATTTGCCTACTTTTGTGCCTTGTTCAATCACCGCTTTGACCCCCTTGACCTTAGCAGATGGACCCCAAATCCTTATCGCCTTAGGTCCAGGTGGTCCCCTGGTCTCTGGCGCGAGCCCAGGTCAGATCGCACGGCCGAAGCCATTGCTCCATGCGACTCAAATTGGCAAAAACGGCAAAATGGGTCGACCTTGAGCTTGACCGATCGGCCCGAAACTCTGCGTGTTGCAGGTCCAGTTGGACCCTTGGTCACTGCCGCAAGCCCAGGTCAGATCGCACGGCCCAAAGGCATGCGGTTCACTCTTGAAAAACCAAAACACACCCAAAAGGCCTTCACTATTGGCAACTTGGGAAGCAGTTTTCTGCCCCTTTGGCTTGACCCGTGAACCCGAAACTTATAGGGCCTCAAGTCCAGGGATTCATCTTGGCACTGGTGCGAGCCAGGGTCAGATCGCTCAGCTGTAGCCGTTGCTGCACGGGTGCCAAGTTGGTGAAAAACCCCAAAAGTAGGCATTTTCAATGGTGTTTCTGGACCACTTGACCTTGACCAAGAGATTGGAACCTCTGAACGTGGCAAGGTGGGCGGGTCCTCTGGGCACATTCGCGAGCCCAGGTCAGATGGCTCAGCCGATTAGCCTGCGCTCGTCGTGACCAATTTTCCTACTTTTGTGCCGTGTACAATCACCGCTTTGACCCCCATGACCTTGGCAGATGGACCCCAAATCCTTATCGCCTTAGGTCCAGGTGGTCCCCTGGTCAATGGCGCGAGTCCAGGTCAGATCGCACGGCCAAAGCCATTGCTCCATGCGACTCAAATTGGCAAAAACGGCAAAATGGGTCGACCTTGAGCTTGACCGATCGGCCCGAAACTCTGCGTGTTGCAGGTCCAGTTGGACCCTTGGTCACTGCGGCAATTCCAGGCCAGATCGCACGGCCCAAAGGCATGCGGTTCACTCTTGAAAAACCAAAACACACCCAAAAGGCCTTCACTATTGGCAACTTGTGAAGCAGTTTTCTACCCCTTTGGCTTCACCCGTGAACCCAAAACTCACAGGGCCTCAAGTCCAGGGATTCATCTTGGCACTGGCGCGAGCCCGGGTCAGATCGCTCAGCCGTAGCCGTTGCTGCACGGGTGCCAAGTTGGTGAAAAACCCCAAAAGGAGGCATTTTCAATGGTGTTTCTGGACCACTTGACCTTGACCGAGAGATTGGAACCTCTGAACGTGGCAAGGTGGGCAGGTCCCCTGGGCACATTCGCGAGCCCAGGTCGGATGGCTCAGCCGATGGGCGTGCGCTCATCGTGACCAATTTGCCTACTTTTGTGCCGTGTTCAATCACCGCTTTGACCCCCTTGACCTTGACAGATGGACCCCAAATCCTTATGGCCTTAGGTCCAGGTGGTCCCCTGGTCTCTGGCGCAAGCCCAGGTCAGATCGCACGGCCGAAGCCATTGCTCCATGCGACTCAAATTGGCAAAAATGGCAAAATGGGTCGACCTTGAGCTTGACCAATCGGCCCGAAACTCTGTGTGTTGCAGGTCTAGTTGGACCCTTGGTCACTGCCGCGAGCCCAGGTCAGATGGCACGGCCCAAAGGCATGCGGTTCACTCTTGAAAAACCAAAACACACCCAAAAGGCCTTCACTATTTGCAACTTGGGAAGCAGTTTTCTACCCCTTTGGCTTGACCCGTGAACCCGAAACTCACAGGGCCTCAAGTCCGGGGATTCATCTTGGCACTGGAGCAAGCCCGGGTCAGATCGCTCAGCCGTAGCCGTTGCTGCACGGGTGCCAAGTTGGTGGAAAAACCCCAAAAGTAGGCATTTTCAATGGTGTTTCTGGACCACTTGACCTTGACCGAGAGATTGGAACCTCTGAACGTGGCAAGGTGGGCGGGTCCCCTGGGCACATTCGCGAGCCCAGGTCGGATGGCTCAGCCGATGGGCGTGCGCTCGTCGTGACCAATTTGCCTACTTTTGTGCCGTGTTCAATCACCACTTTGACCCCCTTGACCTTGGCAGATGGACCCCAAATCCTTATCGCCTTAGGTCCAGGTGGTCCCCTGGTCCCTGGCGCAAGCCCAGGTCATATAGCACGGCCGAAGCCATTGCTCCATGCGACTCAAATTGGCAAAAACGGCAAAATGGGTCGACCTTGAGCTTGACCGATCGGCCCAAAACTCCGCGTGTTGCAGGTCCAGTTGGACCCTTGGTCTCTGCCGCGAGCCCAGGTCAGATGGCACGGCCCAAAGGCATGCGGTTCACTCTTGAAAAACCAAAACACACCCAAAAGGCCTTCACTATTGGCAACTTGGGAAGCAGTTTTCTACCCCTTTGGCTTGACCCGTGAACCCGAAACTCACAGGGCCTCAAGTCCGGGGATTCATCTTGGCACTGGAGCAAGCCCGGGTCAGATAGCTCAGCCATAGCCGTTGCTGCACGGGTGCCAAGTTGGTGAAAAACCCCAAAAGTAGGCATTTTCAATGGTGTTTCT
This sequence comes from Fragum whitleyi, assembly GCA_948146395.1. Classification (NCBI taxonomy): domain Eukaryota; kingdom Metazoa; phylum Mollusca; class Bivalvia; order Cardiida; family Cardiidae; genus Fragum; species Fragum whitleyi. Next base: position 58,041,474 of record OX411546.1, read on the forward strand.
GGACCACTTGACCTTGACCGAGAGATTGGAACCTCTGAACGTGGCAAGGTGGGCGGGTCCCCTGGGCACATTCGCGAGCCCAGATCGGATGGCTCAGCCGATGGGCGTGCACTCGTCGTGACCAATTTGTCTACTTTTGTGCCGTGTTCAATCACCGCTTTGACCCCCTTGACCTTGGCAGATGGACCCCAAATCCTTATCGCCTTAGGTCCAGGTGGTCCCCTGGTCTCTGGCGCGAGCCCAGGTCAGATCGCATGGCCGAAGCCATTGCTCCATGCGACTCAAATTGGCAAAAACGGCAAAATGGGTCGACCTTGAGCTTGACCGATCGGCCCGTAACTCCGCATGTTGCAGGTCCAGTTGGACCCTTGGTCACTGCCGCGAGCCCAGGTCAGATCGCACGGCCCAAAGGCATGCGGTTCACTCTTGAAAAACCAAAACACACCCAAAAGGCCTTCACTATTGGCAACTTGGGAAGCAGTTTTCTACCCCTTTGGCTTGACCCGTGAACCCGAAACTCACAGGGCCTCAAGTCCGGGGATTAATCTTGGCATGGCGCGAGCCTGGGTCAGATCGCTCAGCAGTAGCCGTTGCTGCATGGGTGCCAAGTTGGTGAAAAACCCCAAAAGTAGGCATTTTCAATGGTGTTTCTGGACCACTTGACCTTGACCGAGAGATTGGAACCTCTGAACGTGGCAAGGTGGGTGGGTCCCCTGGGCACATTCACGAGCCCAGGTCGGATGGCTCAGCCGATGGGCGTGCGCTCGTCGTGACCAATTTGCCTACTTTTGTGCCGTGTTCAATCACCGCTTTGACCCCCTTGACCTTGGCAGATGGACCCCAAATCCTTATCGCCTTAGGTCCAGGTGGTCCCCTGGTCTCTGGTGCAAGCCCAGGTCAGATCGCACGGCCGAAGCCATTGCTCCATGCGACTCAAATTGGCAAAAACGGCAAAATGGGTCGACCTTGAGCTTGACCGATCGGCCCGAAACTCTGCGTGTTGCAGGTCTAGTTGGACCCTTGGTCACTGCCGTGAGCCCAGGTCAGATCGCACGGCCCAAAGGCATGCGGTTCACTCTTGAAAAACCAAAACACACCCAAAAGGCCTTCACTATTTGCAACTTGGGAAGCAGTTTTCTACCCCTTTGGCTTGACCCGTGAACCCGAAACTCACAGGGCCTCAAGTCCGGGGATTCATCTTGGCACTGGAGCAAGCCCGGGTCAGATAGCTCAGCCGTAGCCGTTGCTGCACGGGTGCCAAGTTGGTGAAAAACCCCAAAAGTAGGCATTTTCAATGGTGTTTCTGGACCACTTGACCTTGACCGAGAGATTGGAACCTCTGAACGTGGCAAGGTGGGCGGGTCCCCTGGGCACATTCGCGAGCCCAGGTCGGATGGCTCAGCCGATGGGCGTGCGCTCGTCGTGACCAATTTGCCTACTTTTGTGCCGTGTTCAATCACCGCTTTGACCCCCTTGACCTTGGCAGATGGACCCCAAATCCTAATCGCCTTAGGTCCAGGTGGTCCCCTGGTCCCTGGCGCGAGCCCAGGTCAGATCGCACGGCCGAAGCCATTCCTCCATGCGACTCAAATTGGCAAAAACGGCAAAATGGGTCGACCTTGAGCTTGACCGATCGGCCCAAAACTCTGTGTGTTGCAGGTCCAGTTGGACCCTTGGTCTCTGCCGCGAGCCCAGGTCAGATGGCACGGCCCAAAGGCATGCGGTTCACTCTTGAAAAACCAAAACACACCCAAAAGGCCTTCACTATTGGCAACTTGGGAAGCAGTTTTCTACCCCTTTGGCTTGACCCGTGAACCCGAAACTCACAGGGCCTCAAGTCCGGGGATTCATCTTGGCACTGGAGCAAGCCCGGGTCAGATAGCTCAGCCGTAGCCGTTGCTGCACGGGTGCCAAGTTGGTGAAAAACCCCAAAAGTAGGCATTTTCAATGGTGTTTCTGGACCACTTGACCTTGACCGAGAGATTGGAACCTCTGAACGTGGCAAGGTGGGCGGGTCCCCTGGGCACATTCGCGAGCCCAGATCGGATGGCTCAGCCGATGGGCGTGCGCTCGTCGTGACCAATTTGTCTACTTTTGTGCCGTGTTCAATCACCGCTTTGACCCCCTTGACCTTGGCAGATGGACCCCAAATCCTTATCGCCTTAGGTCCAGGTGGTCCCCTGGTCTCTGGCGCGAGCCCAGGTCAGATCGCATGGCCGAAGCCATTGCTCCATGCGACTCAAATTGGCAAAAACGGCAAAATGGGTCGACCTTGAGCTTGACCGATCGGCCCGTAACTCCGCATGTTGCAGGTCCAGTTGGACCCTTGGTCACTGCCGCGAGCCCAGGTCAGATCGCACGGCCCAAAGGCATGCGGTTCACTCTTGAAAAACCAAAACACACCCAAAAGGCCTTCACTATTGGCAACTTGGGAAGCAGTTTTCTACCCCTTTGGCTTGACCCGTGAACCCGAAACTCACAGGGCCTCAAGTCCGGGGATTAATCTTGGCATGGCGCGAGCCTGGGTCAGATCGCTCAGCAGTAGCCGTTGCTGCATGGGTGCCAAGTTGGTGAAAAACCCCAAAAGTAGGCATTTTCAATGGTGTTTCTGGACCACTTGACCTTGACCGAGAGATTGGAACCTCTGAACGTGGCAAGGTGGGTGGGTCCCCTGGGCACATTCGCGAGCCCAGGTCGGATGGCTCAGCCGATGGGCGTGCGCTCGTCGTGACCAATTTGCCTACTTTTGTGCCGTGTTCAATCACCGCTTTGACCCCCTTGACCTTGGCAGATGGACCCCAAATCCTTATCGCCTTAGGTCCAGGTGGTCCCCTGGTCTCTGGTGCGAGCCCAGGTCAGATTGCACGGCCGAAGCCATTGCTCCATGCGACTCAAATTGGCAAAAACGGCAAAATGGGTCAACCTTGAGCTTGACCGATCGGCCCGAAACTCTGCGTGTTGCAGGTCCAGTTGGACCCTTGGTCACTGCCGCAAGCCCAGGTCAGATCGCACGGCCCAAAGGCATGCGGTTCACTCTTGAAAAACCAAAACACACCCAAAAGGCCTTCACTATTGGCAACTTGGGAAGCAGTTTTCTACCCCTTTGGCTTGACCCGTGAACCCGAAACTCACAGGGCCTCAAGTCCGGGGATTCATCTTGGCACTGGCGCAAGCCTGGGTCAGATCGCTCAGCCGTAGCCGTTGCTGCATGGGTGCCAAGTTGGTGAAAAACCCCAAAAGTAGGCATTTTCAATGGTGTTTCTAAGCCATCCGACCTGGGCTCGCGAATGTGCCCAGGGGACCAACTGACCCTGCAATGCTCCGAGTTTCTGGTCGATGGGTCAAGGCAAAGGGGTAGAAAACTACCTACCAAGTTGTCAACAGTGAAGGCCTTTTGGTTAGTTCAGGTTTTTTAGCAGTGAACCGCAAACCCTTAGGCTGAGCGGGCTGAACTGGCTTCGCACCAGTGGCCAGGGGACCACCCGAACCTGCAACAATCCCAGTTTCGGGTCGATCGGTCAAGCCAAAGGGGTAAAAAAATGCCTATCAAGTTGCCAACAGTGAAGGCGTTGGTGCTTGTTTTGGTCTTTTCAAGCGCGAATCTCATACCCTTCTGATGTGTGGTCTGACCTGGCTCGCACGAGTGACCACGGGACCACCTGAACCTGCAACACTCCAAGTTTCGGGTTGATCAGTCAAGGTCAAGGTCGACCTATTTTGCCAGGTACGCCAAGCATTGACTTCGGTTCTGTGGTCTGATCGGGGCTCGCGTGAGAGACCAGGGGACCATCCCAACCTGCAATGCCCTGAGTTTCAGGTCGATAGGTCAGGCCTAATCAGTAGAGAAACTGCGTACCAAGTTGCCAATAAGTGAGGAAGTTGGGCTTGTTTTGGTCTTTTCAAACGCGAACCGCATACCGTTCTGCTGTGCTACCTGACCTTGGCATGCGCGAGTAACTAGGGGACCATCTGAACCTGCGACGCTCCCAGTTTGGGGTAGATGGGTCAAGACAAAGGGGTAGAAAACTGCCTAAAAGTTGTCAACAGTGAAGGCCTTTGGGATTGTTAGGGTTTTTCAGCAGTGAACTGCATACCCCTGGGCTGAGCAGGCTGACCTGGGCTCGCGTGAGTGACCAGGGGACTACCCCAACCTGCAACATTCCCAGTTTAGAAGTGATCGGTTAAGCCAAAGAGGTAGAAATCTAGCTACCAAGTTGCCAACAGTAAAAGCCTTTGGGCTTGTTTTTGTCTTTTCAAGCGCGAAACTCATACCCTTCTGCTGTATGGTCTGACCTCGGCTCGAGCGAGTGACAACGGGACCACCTCAACCTGCAACACTCCGAGTTTCGGGTCGATCAGTCAATGTCAAGGTCGACTTGTTTGGCAAGGTATGCCATTTTGAGCGGCATAGAGCATTGGCTTCGGCCGTGCGGTCTGATCTGGTCTTGTGGGAGACCAGGGGACCACCCCAACCTGCAATGCCCAGAGTTCCCAGTCGATAGGTTAAGCCTACGGGGTATAAAACTGCCTACCAAGTTGCCAACAATGATGAAGTTCGGCTTATTTTGGTCTTTTAAAACGCAAACTGCATACCTTTCTGCTGTCCTGCCTGACCCGGGCTCGCGTTAGTGACCAGGGGACCATCTGAACCTGCCATGCTTCAAGTTTCCCATCGATTGTCCAGGGCAAAGGGGTAGAAAACTGCCTACCAAGTTGCCAACAAAAAAGGCCTTTGGGTTTGTTAGGGTTTTTCAGCAGTGAACCGCATACCCTCTGGCTGAGCTGGCTGACCTGGGATTGCACAAGTCACCAGGGGACCACCCGAACCTGCAACATTCCCAGATTCAGGTCAATCGGTCAGGACAAAGTGGAAGAAAACTTCCTTCCAAGTTGCCAACAGTGAAGGCCTTTGGGCTTGTTTTGGTCTTTTCAAGCGTGAATCGCATACCTTTCTGCTGTGCCGTCTGACCTGAGTGACCTAGGGACGACATGAACCTGCAACGCTCCGAGTTTCGGGTCGATAAGTCAAATTCAAGGTCGAAGGTTTGGAAAGATATGCCAATTTGAGCGGCATAGAGCATTGGCTTCGGCCGCGCGGTCAAATCTGGGCTCGCACGAGAGACCAGGGGACCACCCGAACCTGCAACATTCCCAGTTTTGGGTTGATTGGTGTAGAAGGGTATACGATTCGCGCATGAAAGGACAAAAACAAGCCCAAAGGGCTTTGCTGTTGGCAACTTTGTAGGCAGTTTTCTACCCCTTTGGCTTGACCGATCGACCTGAAACTGGGAATGTTGCAGATTCAGGTGGTCCCTTGGTCACTCGTGCGAGCCCAGGTTAGCCTGCTCTTCTCAAGGGTATGTGGTTCACTGCTGAAAAAGCCTAACAAACCCAAAGGCCATCACTGTTGGCAACTTGGTAGGCAGTTTTCTACCCCTTTGCCTTGACCCATCAACCCGACACTTGGAGCGTTGCAGGTTCAGATGGTCCCCTGGTCACTCACTTGAGCCGAGGTAGGGCAGCACAGCAGAAAAGTATGCATTCGCGTTTGAAAAGACCAAAACGAGCCCAAATTCTTCACTTTTTGGCGACTTGGTACGCAGTTTTTTTACCCCTTAGGCTTGACCTATTGACCTGGAACTCTGGGCATTGCAGGTCGCGGTGGTCCCCTGGTCTCTCACTCGAGTACAGATCAGACCGCATGGCTGAAGCCAATGCTCTATGCCGCTCAAATTGGCATACCTGGCCAAACGGGTTGACCTTGACCTTGACTGATCAACCCGAAAATATAAGCGTTGCAGGTTCAGGTGGTCCCGTGGTCACTCGAGCGAGCCCAGGTCAGACCGCACTGAATGGTATGTGGTTCACGCTTGAAAAGACCAAAGCAAACCGAAAGACCTTCGCTGTTGGCAACTTGGTAGGCAGTTTTCTACGCCTTGGCTTGACCGATTGACCTGAAACTGGGAATGTTGTAGGTTCGGATCGTCCCCTGGTCACTCGTGCGAGCCCAGGTCAGCCCAATCGGCCAAAGGGTATACGGTTTACTGCTGAAAAACCCTAACAAACCAAAGAGCCAAGACCAGACTGCACGGCCGAAGCCAATGCTCTATGCCGCTCAAATTGGCATACCTGGCCAAACCGGTCGACCTTGACCTTGACTGATTGACCTGAAACTCGTAGCGTTGCAGTTTCAGATGGTCCCATGGTCACTTGCGGGAGCCCAGGTCAGACCGCACAGCAGAATGGTATGCTGTTTGCGCTTGAAAAGACCAAAACAAGCCCAAAGACCTTCAATGTTGGCAACTTGGTAGGCAGTTTACTACCCCTTTGGCCTGACCGATCGACCCTTAACTGGGAATTTTGCAGGTTCGGATCGTCCCCTGGTCACTCACGAGAGCCCAGGTTAGGCAGCACAGCAGAAAGGTATGCAGTTCGCACATTGAAAATACCAAAACAAGCCCAACTTCTTCACTGTTGGCAACTTGGTAGGAAGTTTTCTTCTCCTTAGGCTTGACCTTTCGACGCGGAACTCTGGGCATTGCAGGTCGGGGTGGTCCCCTGGTCTCTCGCGCGAACTCTGATCAGACCGCACGGCCGAAGCCATTGCTCTACGCCGCTCAAATTGGCATACCTGGCCAAACGGGTCTACCTTGACCTTGACTGATCGACCCCAAATTTGGAGCGTTGCAGGTTCAGGTGGTCCCGTGGTCGCTCGCGCGAACCCAGTTCATACCGCACAGCAGAAGGGTATAAGGTTTGTGCTTGAAGAGACCAAAACAAGCCCTGAGGCCTTCACTGTTGGCATCTTGGTAGGCAATTTTCTACCCCTTTGGCTCGACCGATCGACCCGAAACTAGCTATGTTGCAGGAATGGCTGGTACTCTGGTCACTGGCGCGAGCCCAGGTCAGCCCACTAAGCCAAAGGGTATGCGGTGCACTGCTGAAAACCCTAACAAACCCAAATGCCTTCACTGTTGACAACTTGGTATGCAGTTTTCTACCCCTATTGACTAAACCCATCAACCCGAAACTCGGAGGGTTGCAGGTTCAGATTGTCCACTGGTCACGCGTGAGCCCAGGTCAGGCAGCACAGCAGAAAGGTATGCACTTCGTGTTTGAAAAGACGAAAACTAGCCCTACACCTTCACTTTTTGGCGACTTGGTTTGCAGTTTTTCTACCCCTTATGCTAGACCTATCGACCCTGGACTCCGAACATTGCAGGTTGGGTGGTCCCCTGGTCTCTTGCGGGAGCCCAGATCAGCCCCTACGGCCGAAGCCAATGCTCTATGCCGCTCAAATTTGCATATCTGGCCAAACGGGTCAACCTTAACCTTGACTGATTGACCCATAGCTCGGAGCGTTGCAGGTTCAGGTGGTCCCGATGTCACTCGCACGAGCCAAGGTCAGACCGCACAGCAGAAGGGTATGTGGTTCGCGCTTGAAAAGACCAAAACAAGCCCAATGGCTTTCACAGTTGGCAACTTGGTATGCGGTTTTCTACCCGTTTGGCTTGACCGATCGACCCAAAACTGGGAATGTTGCCTGTTCGGGTGGTCCCCTGGTCTGGTGGTCCCCTGGTCGGGTGGTTTCTTGGGCTTGCACAAGAGACTAGGGGAACCCCCCAATCCTGCAATGCCCAGATTTTATGGGTCGATAGGTCAAGCCTAAGGGGTAGAAAAACTGCCTACAAAGTTGCCAACAGAAAAGAAGTTGGGCATGTTTGGTCTTTTTAAACTCAAACCACATACCTTTCTGCTGTGCTGCCTGACCTGGGCTCAAGCGAGTGACCAGGGGACCACCACAACCTGCAAGGCTCCGAATTTCGGGAAGATGGGTCAAGGCAAAGGGGAAGAAAAACTGCGTCCAAAGTCGCCAAAAAGTAAAGAGTTATGGCTTGTTTTGTTCTTTCAAACGCGAACCGCATAACTTTCTGCTGTGCTGCCGACCTTGGCTAGTGCAAGTGACCTTGGGACCATCTGAACCTGCAACTCTCTAAGTTTCGGGTCAATGGGTCAAGGCAAAGGAGTAAAAAACTGCATACCAAGTTGCCAACAGTAAAGGCCTTTGGGTTTGTTAGGGTTTTTTCAGCAGTTAACCGCATACCCATAGGCTGAGTGGGCTGACCTGGGCTTGCACGAGTGACCAGGGGACCACCCGAACATGCGAAATTCCCAGTTTTGCGTTGATGGGTCAAGCAAAAGGGGTAGAAAACTGCCTAACAAGTTGCCAACAGTGAAGGCCTTTGGGCTTTGATTTGTCTTTTCAAGGGCAAACCGAATACCCTTCTTCTGTGCGGTCTGGCAATGGCTCATGCGAGTGACCAGGGGACCATCTGAACTTGCAACGCTCCCAGGTTAGGTCGATGGGTCAAGGCAAAGGGGTAGAAAACTGCCTACAAAGTTGTCAACAGTGAAGGCCTTTGGGTTTACGGTTCAATGCTGAAAAACCCTAACATACCCAAAAGCGTTCACTGTTGGCAACCTTGTAGGCAGTTTTCTACCCCTTTGCCTTGACCAATAGACCGGAAACTTGGAGAATTGCAGGTTCAAATGGTCCCTTGCCCACTCGCACGAGCCCAGGTCAGGCAGCACAGCAGAAAGGTATGAGGTTCGCATTTGAAAAGACCAAAACAAGCCCAACCTCTTCACTTTTTGGCGACTTGGTACATAGTTTTTCTACCCCTTAGGCTTAACCTATCGTCCCGGAACTCTGTGCATTTTAGGTTGGGGTTGTCCCCTGGTCACTTGCGCGAGCCCAGATCATACCGCATGGATGAAGCTAATGCTCTATGCCGCTCAAATTGGCAAACCTGGCTAAAAGGGTGAACCTTGACCTTGACTTATTGACCCGAAACATAGAGCGTTGCCGATTAGAGTTGTCCCTTGGTCACTCGCGCGAGTCCAGGTCAGACCGCACAGCAGAAGGGTATGTGGTTTGCGCCTGAAAAGACCAAAACAAGCCAAAAGGCCTTCACAGTTGGCAACTTGGTAGGAAGTTTTCTACCCCTTTGGCTTGACCGATCGATTCGAAACTGGTAATGTTTAAGGTTCGGGTGGTCCCCTGGTCACCAGTGCGAGCCCAGGTCAGCCCAGGCTGGGTATGCGGTTCACAGCTGAAAAAAAACCTAACAAACCCAAAGGCCTTCACTGTTGGCAACTTGGTAGGCAGTTTTCTACCCCTTTGCCTTGACCAATCGACCGGAAACTCGGAAAGTTGCAGGTTCAGGTGGTCCCATGGTCACTCGCGCGATCCTGGGTCAGACAGCACAGCAGAAGGGTATGCGGTTCGCGCTTAAAAAGACCAAAACAAGCCTAAAGGCCTTCACTGTTGGCAACTTTGTAGGCAGTTTCCCTTCCCCTTTGGCTTGACCGATAGACTCTAAACTGGGAATGTTGCATGTTCGGGGGATCCCCTGGTCACTCGCACGAGCCCAGGTCGGCCTGATCAGTCCAGAGGTATGCGGTTCACTGCTGAAAAACCCTAACAAACCTTCACTGTTGGCAACTTGGTAGGCAGTTTTCTACGCCTTTGCCTTGACACGTCAACCCGATCTCGGAGCGTGGCAGGTTCAGATGGTCCCCTGGTCACTCACGCGAGCCCAGGTCAGGGAGCACAGCAGAAAGGTATGCAGTTTGCATTTGAAAAGACCAAAACAAGCCGAACTTCTTCACTGTTGGCAACTTGGTAGGCAGTTTTCTAACCCTTTGCCTTGACCCATCAACCTGAAACTCGGTGTGTTGCAGGTTCAGATGGTCCCCTGGTCAAACGGGCAAGGCCAGGTCAGGCGGCACAGCGAACCGCATACCCTTCTGCTGTACCACCTGAACCTGCACTGCTCCGAGTTTCGGGTCTATCAGTCAAGGTCAACGTCGACCCGTTTGGCCAGGTATGCCAATTTGAGCAACATAGAGCATTGGCTTTGGCCGTGCGGTCTGATCAGCGTTCTCGAGAGAGACCAGGGGACCACCCAATCCGTGGTCACTCACGCGAACCCAGTTCAGACTGCACAGCAGAAGGGTATGCGGTTGGCACTAGAAAAGATCTTCACTGTTGGCAATTTGGTAGGCAGTTTTCTACCCCTTTGGCTTGACCGATCGACCCGAAACTGGGAATGTTGCAGGTTCGGTAGGTCATCTGGTCATTCAACTGAACCAAGGTCAGCCTGAGGTTCGTTCGTTATAGCAAGATGAAAAATCAATCTAAATGAGATTTTTAAGACGTCGTAATGAACGATTTTCAATATTTTGTGTGAAAATATTCAACGTCGTCATGACTACTCGTTTTAAGCCAATGCAAAACCATCTTCGTTTCCTCATTGAGATATCTTAAGATTCTTATTGAGCGGCTTAAAAATCTCGCTTTACCGAACGCTTTATCTTAAAAATCTTAATAAGAATCTTAAGAATCTCGCTCTAACGAACGCACCTCTGCTTAGCCCAAGGTTATGCGGTTCACTGTTGAAAAAAATCAACAAACCCAAATGCCTTCAATGTTCGCAACTTCGTAGGCAGTTTTCTACCTCTTTGCCTTGACCCATCAACCTGAAACTCAGAGCGTTGCAGGTTCAGAAAGTGCCCTGGTCACGCGCGAGCCCAGGTCAGGTCGTACAGCAGAAAGGTATGCAGTTCGTTTTTGAGAAGACCAAAACAAGCCCAAAGGCCTTCACTTTTGGCGATTTGGGATGCCCTTTTCTACCCCTTTGGCTTGACCTATCGACCCGGAACTCTGAGTGTTGCAGGTTGGTGTGGTCCCCTTGTATCTTGCACAAGACCAGATCAGACCACATGGCCGAAGCCAATGCTCTATGCCGCTCAAATTGGCTTACCTTGCCAAAGGGGTTGACCTTGACCTTGACTGATTGACCCGAAACATTGAGCGTTGCAGGTTCAGGTGGACCCGTGGTCACTCGGGGGAGCACAGGTCACACCACACAACAGAAGTTTATGCGGTTCACTGTTGAAAAGAGCAAAACAAGCCCAAAGTCCTTCACTGTTGGACACTTGGTAGGCAGTTTTTTACCCATTTGGCTTGACCGATCGATCGGAAACTTGGAATATTGCAGGTTCAGGTGTTCCCCTGGTCACTCGCGCAAGCCCAGGTCAGACCGCTCAGCCCAAGGTTATGCGGTTTACTGTTGAAAAACCCTAACAAACCAAAAAGCCCTCACTGTTGGCAACTTTGTAGGCAGTTTTCTACCCCTTTGCCTTGACCCATCAACCCGAAACTCGGAGCGTTGCAGGTTCGGGTGGTTCCCTGGTCAATTGTCCAAGCCAAGGTTAGACCACACAGTAGAAGGGTATGCTGATCACTGTTGAAAAACCTAAAAATGCCCAAAGGCCTTCACTTTTGGCGACTTAGTAAGCATTTATTCTACCCCTTTGGCTTGACCTATCATTCCGGAACTCTGAGCATTGCAGGCTGGGGTCATCCCCTGGTCTCTCGCGGAGCCCAGATCAGACTGCACGGCCGAAGCCAATGCTATATACAGCTAAAATTGGCATACCTGGCCAAAGGGGTCTACTTGACCTTGACTTATCAACCTATCACTGGAAGCGTGGCAGGTTCAGGTTGTCCCGTATTCACTCGCCGAGCCCAGGTCAGACTGCACAGCGGAAGGGGGTCACTGTTAAAAAAACAAAGCAAGCCCAAAGACCTTCACTGTTGGCAATTTGGTAGGCACTTTTCTATCCCTTTGGCTTGACCAATCAGTCTGATACTGGGAATGTTGCAGGTTCGAGTGGTCCCCTGGTCGTTCGCCCGAGACAAGGTCAGAACGCTCAGCCCAAGGTTATGTGGTTCACTGTTGAAAAACAAACCAAAAGGCCCTCACTGTTGGAAACTTGGTAGGCAGTTTTCTACCCCATAACCTTGACCCATCGACCCGAAACTCAGAGCATTGCAGGTTTGGGTGGACCCCTGGTCACTCGCATGAACTAAGGTCAGACTGCACAGCAGAAAGGTATGCAGTTCGCTTTTGAAAAGACCAAAACAAGCCCAAAGCCCTTCACTTTTGGCGACTTGGTACGCAGTTTTTCTATCCATTTGGCTTGACCGATCCGAAACTCTGACTGATGCAGGTTGGGGTGGTCCCCTGGTTTCTCGTGTGAGCCTATGTCAGACCACACAGCAGACGTCTCTGCTCTATGCTGACCAAATTGGCATACCTGGCCAAAGGGTCAACCTTGACTTTGACCGATCGACCCAAAACTTGAGGCATTGCAGGTTCAGGTGGTCCTGTGGTCACTCCCACGAAGGCAGGTCAGACAGCACAGCAGTAGAGTATGCCGTTCACTTTTGAAAAACCAAAAAAATCCAAAAGACCTTCACTGTTGGCAACTTGATAGGCAGTTTTCTACCCCTTTGGCTTGGCTGATCAGCCCAAAACTCGGAATGTTGCGGGTAGTCCCCTGGTCACTCGCGTGAGCCCAGGTCAGACTGCTTGGCCAAAGGGTATGCGGTTCACTGTTGAAAAACCCTAACAAACCCAAAGGCCCTCACTGTTCGCAAATTGGTAGGCAGTTTTCTACCCCTTTGCCTTAACCCATCGACCTGAAAATCAGAGCGTTGCAGGTTCGGGTGGTCACCTGGTCATTTGCACGAGCCCAGGTCAGACTGCACAGCGGAAGCCAATGCTCTCTGCGGTTCAAATTGGCATACCTGGCCAAAGGGGTCAACCTTTACCTTGACTTTTTGATCCGAAACTCATGCATTGCAGGTTCGGGTGGTAACATGGTCACTTGTGCGAGCCAAGGTCAGACCACACAGCGAAAGGGTATGCCGTTCACTGTTGAAAAACCAAAACAAGCCCAAAGGCTTCACTGTTGGCAACTTGGTACACAGTTTTTTTTACCTTTGTCTTGACCTATCGACCTTGAAATCTGAGCGTCGCAGGTTTGGATGGTCCCTCGTCTCTCATGTGAGCCAAGGTCAGACCGCACAGCGGAAGGGTATGCTGTTCAATGTTGATAAACCAAAACAAGCCCAAAAGCCTTCACTGTTGCCATTGGCGTTGCAGGAAAAGACCAAAACAACGCCAGGTTGGGGTGGTCTCCTGGTCTCTCATGCAAGGGTAGGTCAGACCGCACAGCGAAAGCCTGGCCAAAAGGATCGACCTTGACCTTAACTGATCAACCCAAAACTCCGAGCGTTGCAGGTTCAGGTGGTAATATGGTCACTCGTCGAGCCAAAGTCAGGCCACACAGCGGAAGGGTATGCCGTTCACTGTTGAAAAACCAAAACAAGCCCAAAGGCCTTCACTGTTGGCAACTTGGTAGGCAGTTTCTTTCCCCTTTGGCTTGACTTGGAATGTTGCAGGTTCAGGTGGTCCCCTGGTCACTAGGCAAGACAAGGTCAGACCACTCTGCTCAAGGGTATGCAGTTCACTGTTGAAAAACCCTTACTAACCCAAATGCCCACACTGTTGGCAACTTGGTATGCAGTTTTCTACCCCTTTGCCTTGACCCATCAACTTGAAACTTGGAGCGTTGCAGGTTCATGTGGTCCCCTTGTCACTCGCGCGAGCCAAGGTCAGACTGCACAGTGGAAGCCAATGCTCTATGCGACTCAAATTGGCAAACCTGGCCAAGGGTGTCGACCTTGACCTTGACCGATTGACCCGAAACTTGTGCATTGCAGGTTCAGGGTATTCCCATGGTCACTCGGGCAATCCCAGGTCAGTGCGCACAGCGGAAGGGTTTGCCGTTCATTGTTGAAAAGACCAAAACAAGCCCAAAGGCCTTCACTGTTGGTAACTTGGTACACAGTTTTTCTACCTATGGCTTAACCCATCGACCCGGAATGCTGAGCGTTGCAGGTTGGGGTGGTCCCCTGGTCTCTCATGCGAGCCTAGGTCAGACCAACAGCGGAAGCCAATGCTCTTTGCCGCTCAAATTGGCATACCTGGCCAAAAGGGTCGACCTTGACCAAAAAACCGGAAACTCGGAGCGTTGCAAGTTCAGTTGGTCCTGTGGTCACTCGTGTGAGCCCAGGTCAGACCGCACAGCGGAAGGGTATGCCGTTCACTGTTGAAAAACTAAAACAAGCCCAAAGGCCTTCACCGTTGGCTACTTGGTAGGCAGTTTTCTACCCCTTTGGCTTGACTGATCAGCCCGAAACTCGGAATATTGCAGGTTCGGGTAGTCTCCTGGTCACTCGTGCAAGCCAGGTCAGACCGCTCAGCCTAAGGATGTGGGGTTCACTGTTGAAAAACCCTAACAAACCCAAAGGCCCTCACTGTTGGCAACTTGGTAGGCAGATTTCTACCCCCTTGCCTTGACCCATCGAACGGAAACTTTGAGTTTTGGAGGTTCTGGTGGTCCCCTGGTCACTCGCGCAAGCCCAAAGCAGGCTGCAAAGCAGAAAGGTATGTGGGTTCACTTTTGAAAAGACCAAAATAAGCCCAAAGGCCCTCACTTTTGGTGACTTGGTAAGCAGTTTTTCTACCCCTTTGGCTTCAACTATCGACCCAGAACTCTGAGAGTTGCAGCTTGGGTTGGTCCCCTGGTCTCTTATGCGAGGGTAGGGAATACCACACAGTGGAAGCCAAAGCTTTTTGCTGCCCAAAGGTCTTCAGTGTTTGCAACTTGGAAGGCAGTTAACTACCCCTTTGGCTTGATGAATCGACCCGAAACTTGGAATGTTGCAGGTTCAGGTGGGCTCCTGATCACTCGCGCGAGCCAAGGTCAGACCACTCAGCCCAATGGTGTGTGGTTCACTGCTGAAAAACCCTAACAAACCCAAAGGCCCTCACTTTTGGAAACTTAGTAGGCAGTTTCATACCCCCTAGTCTTGGCCCATCGACTCAAAACTCAGAATGTTGCAGGTTGGGGTAGTCCCCTTGTCACTCGCTAAGCCAAGGTCAGGTATCACAGCAAAAAGACATGTGGTTCGCTTTTGAAAAGACCAAAACAAGCTGAAGGGCCTTAACTTTTGGCGACTTGATATGCAGTTTTTCTATCCCTTTGGCTTGACCTATCGCCAGGAAACTCTGAGTGTTGCAGGTTGGGGTGATCCTATGGTCTCTCTTTGGAGCCCAGGTCAGACTGCACAGCACAAGCCAATGCTTTATGCTGATTTAATTGGCATACCTGGCCAAACTGGTGGACTTTGAATTTGGCTGATCGACCTTAAACTCATAAGGTTGCAGGTTCAGATGGTCCCCTGGTCCCTTCTGCCAGCCCAGGTCAGACCGCAAAGCCGAAGGGTATGCAGTTCACTCTTGAAAAAACCAAAACAAGCCAAAAGGCCTTCACTTTGGGCAACTAAGTAGGCAGTTTTCTAGCCCTTTGGATTGACCTATCGACCCAAAACTCAGAATGGTGCAGGTTCGGCTGGTCCCCTGGTCACTCACGCGAGCCAAGGTCAGACAGCTCAGCCCAAGGGAATGCGGTTCACTGTTGAAAAACCCTAACAAACCCAAAGGCCCTCACTGTCAACAAGTTGGTAGGCAGTTTTCTACCCCTTTGCCTTAAACCATCAACCCAAAACTCGGAGCCTTGCAGGTTCGGGTGGTCCCCTGGTAACTTGCGCTACCCAGGTCAGGACGCACAGCAGAAAGGTTGACACACAGTTTTTCCATCACTTTGGCTTGACCTATCGACCCGGAACTCTGAGAGTTGCATATTGGGACGGTCCCCTTTTCTCTCAGGCAAGCCAAGGTCAGACTGCACAGCTAAAGCCAATGCTCAATGCCACTCCAATTGGCATACCTGGCCCAACTCGTTGACCTTGACCTTGACTGATCGACCCAAAACTTAGAGGGTTGCAGGTTCAGGTGGTCCCTTGGTCCCTTGTGCGAGCCCAGGTCAGACCAAAAAGCCAAAAGGGTATGCCGTTCACTGTTGAAAAACCAAAACAAGCCCAAAGGCCTTCACTGTTGGCAACTTGGTAGGCAGTTTTCTACCCCTTTGGTTTGATCAATTGGCCTGAAACTCGGAATGGTGCAGGTTCGGCTGGTCCCCTGGTCACTCGCGCGAGGCAAGATCAGACCGCTCAGCCCAAGGGTAAGTGGTTCACTTTTGAAAAGACAAAAACAAGCCGAGCTCATCGACCAAGAACTCTGAACATTGCAAGTTGGGGTGGTCCCCTGGTATTTCGCGTGATCCAAGGTCAGAATGCACAGCCCAAGCCAATGCTCTATGCCACTCAAATTGGCAAACCTGATCAAACAGGTCAGCCTTGACCTTAATTGATCGACCTGAAGTTTTGAGGCTATGTCAGAAGGCTTAGCCAAAGGGTATGTGGTTCACTGTTGAAAAACCCTAACAAACCCACAGGCCCTCACTGTTGGTAACTTGGTAGGTAGTTTTCTACCTTTTTGCCATGACTCACTGACTTGAAACTCGGAGCATTGCAGGTTGAAGTGGTCCCCTGGTCACTCGCGCAAGCCCAGGTCAGGCTGCACAGCAGAAAGGTATGCGCTTCGCTTTTGAAAAGACCAAAACAAGCGCAAAGGCCTTCACTTTTGGCAACTTGGTAGGCAGTTTTCTACCCCTGTGTCTTGACCAATGGACCCGAAACTAAAACCATTGCAGGTTCGGGTGTTCCCCTGGTCACTCGTGCGAACTTTGCCCTTTGCCTTGACCCATTCTTCCCGAAACTAGGAGGGTTGCAGATTCAGTTGGTTCTCTGGTCACTTGCGCGAGCCAAGATTAGGCCACACTACAGAAAGGTATGCTATTCGCTTTTAAAAAAACCCAAAACAATCCCAAAGGCCTTCACTTTTGGGGACTTGGTACGCAGTTTTTCTACCCCTATGGCTTGACCTATCGACCCAGAAATCTCAGCGTTGCAGGTTGTGATGGTCCCCTGGTTTCTCATGCGAGCCCAGGTCAGACCACACAGCGGAAGCCAATGCTCTATGCCGCTCAAATTGGCATACCTGGCCAACAGGTCGACCTTGATTGATCGACCCGAAACTCGGAGCATTGCAGGTTCAGGTGGTCCCGTGGTCACTCACGCAAGCCCAGGTCAGAACACAAAGGCAAAGGGTATGCCGTTCACGGTTGAAAAACCTAAAAAAGCCCAAAGGCCTTTACTGTTGGCAACTTGGTAGGTAGTTTTCTATCCCTTTGGCTTGATCGATCGACGCGAAACCCAGAATGTTGCAGGTTTGGCTGGTCCACTGGTTACTTGTGCAAGCCCAGGCCAGACTGCTAAGCCCAAGGGTATGCGGTTCACTGTTGAAAAAAAACCTAAAGAACACAAAGGTCCTCAGTGTTTTCAACTTGGTACGCAGTATTCTATCCCTTTGCCATGACCCATCAACTCAATACTCGGAGCGTTGCAGGTTCAGGTGGTCCCCTGATCACTTGCGCCAGTCAAGGTCAGGCCACACAGCAGAAAGGTATGCGTTTCGCTTTTGAAAAGACCAAAACAAGCCAAAGAGGCCTTCCTTTTTGGCGACTTGGTGTGCAGCTTTTCTGCCCCTTTGGCTTGACCTATCGACCCACAACTCTAAGCGTTGCAGGTTGGGGGTGGTCCCCTAGTCTCTTGCACGAACCCAGGTCAGACCACACAGCCCAAATTGGCATACCTGGCCAAACAGGTCGACCTTGATCGATCGACCCGAAACTCAGAGAGTTGCAGGTTCAGGTGGTCATCTGGTCACTCGCACGAATCCAGGTCAGCCTTCACAGCCGAAGGGTATGCCGTTCACTGTTGAAAAACCAAAACAAGACAAAAAGCCTTCACTGTTTGCAACTTGGTAGGCACTAATTTATTATTCTTTTTTTATGCTCCCCGCCTAAGAATGAATATGTAACTATGGTAACGAAATTCAAGGCAGCTTAATATGATTTCGCAAAAATAATATTATTAGTGTTCTTCAAAGATACTGAACAGCACAACTAACAAAATATACACTGAACAAGCTAGAAATACCAAAGTTATGTGCCCTGGGCAGGTACGAAATTCTGGATCATCCCTCGTATATTTATTAGGTACCAATTAATGATACTGACGTAGCATAACTATACTAATGAAAGCCAAGGCTAATAAAACGTTACAAAGGTGGGATCAAACAAAATTCCGAATTTACACACCCATTTCCAAATATAATAAACTAAAGCAAAGCCGCACAAAACAATTAGTATACTACCTTGCAAAAGAAAAGAGAGTAAAAAGATACAAAGTAAGTATTGATTTTATCTTTATTGCACACATGATAAATTGTACTTTTCTTCATCACGCTTTTTAGATATTTTCAGTTGTTTCAAGTTGTTATTTTCGAGAAATGAACATATCGAAGTGATAATGGTGTAAAAACCTTTTCGAAAGTGCCCTATATTTTTTTATCTTATAACTATACTAATATTCGTGTGATAACAACCCATATGATATCACATAGTTATTTTTAGAACAATAATATCATGCAGTTATTTTTTGAAACATGCATTTCAGTGAGAAACATCGACGAAAACAAGACAAATAGAGGTTATAAGATAAATATAATACATACTTAGTGTACAGTATGAAAAAAAAAATATCTAACTCTGTTGTGAGAATTGATAATTGTCTCGGCAGAGCCTCGACAATGATCAATTCTCCCAACCTCGTTCGATATTTTTTCTCATACAAAACACTAAGTATACATTATATATATAAGTTACACCTAACTTAACATGGTCGTGACAAAGAATGCCACTCCGAGCCATGTTCAATATAATGTTTTGTCGAAATCCGAATAGGAGAGGAACAAAACTGTGTATATTTGTTCTAATTTTAGGTAATTTAACGAAAACAACCACCCTAGGTTACAATTATTTTTTGATTTTAGCATCACGCTATCGTTTGAAATAACTGAAAAACTGATCCCATTACATTACATGCAGAATTTCTAGGATTTGCCTTTGTGCAAATTGCTGAAGCCAATGATAATAAAAAGATTCGTTGTGGAAAATTTCTTTAAGCGTAAAAACTTTAATGTCTATTTTTAAAAGTGCACATTTTAAAATTCATTTATGGTAATATATTCGTTTTAACTCAAGCATTTGATATTTATTCTACAACAACAGTCTCATATTTTGGCAGAGAAATAAGCTAACCAAACATAAGATTATTATTTTGATAATTTTTCGATTACAGTACATATAAAGATTGACGATACATCTTCATAAAAATACGAAAATCGAGGTGAATAAATACATACATTTTTGCCAAATCGGAAATTAGAATGTATTTCTAAATAACTTGCTCATATCATCAGCAAGAACACTCGAAATAATGAGACACCTTAATTTCAAACCTAAACGGGAGTCTCTAAACCAAAATTTCATATCTTTTCTCTTTGAAGAAAAGATGGTAAGAAAGATGTTTAGATGGAAAGAGAGAGAGAGAGCATGAGAGAGAGAATGAGAGAGAGAGAGAGAGAGGGAGAGAGAGAGCATGAGAGAGAGAGAAAGAGAGAGAGAGAGAGAGAGAGAGAGAGAGAGAGAGAGAGAAAGAGAAAGAGAGAGAGCATGAGAGAGAGAGAGCGAGAGAGAGAGAGAGTTTTTTAGAGAGAGAGAGAGAGAAAGAGAGAGGGAAAGAGAGAGAGGGAGACAGAGAGACATAGAGAGAAATAAAGATAGAGATTGAGAGAGAAAGAAAGAGATAGATAGATTGATAGATAGATAGATAGATAGATAGATAGATAGATAGATAGATAGATAGATAGATAGATAGATAGATAGATAGATAGATAGATAGATAGATAGATAGATAGATAGATAGATAGATAGATAGATAGATAGATAGATAGATAGATAGATAGATAGATAGATAGATAGATAGATAGATAGATAGATAGATAGATAGATAGATAGATAGATAGATAGATAGATAGATAGATAGATAGATAGATAGATAGATAGATAGATAGATAGATAGATAGATAGATAGATAGATAGATAGATAGATAGATAGATAGATAGATAGATAGATAGATAGATAGATAGATAGATAGATAGATAGATAGATAGATAGATAGATAGATAGATAGATAGATAGATAGATAGATAGATAGATAGATAGATAGATAGATAGATAGATAGATAGATAGATAGATAGATAGATAGATAGATAGATAGATAGATAGATAGATAGATAGATAGATAGATAGATAGATAGATAGATAGATAGATAGATAGATAGATAGATAGATAGATAGATAGATAGATAGATAGATGAAGTCAAGTTTAGTTGCTAAATATCTTACTTGTCCAATACGACTCACAATGACACTTAAGGTGCGAAATTTATAGGGAATTAAAGTAAACATTGACTTATTTGTCATGTCGCAAAACCATGTTCAAACATTTTAACGGTGTCCGGAGTCAGCCACCTGCCGAACGTAGCGGTGTTCGAATACACTTTTTTTTTGTTTTTTTTTTTCTTACTTGACGATTTCAAACATTGAAACTATTTGTATTAGAGCGATTCACTGCATGAAATTTTACATAGCGGTTGGGAAATGAACGGCAAATAAAGAATTTGTTTCATTTTCCCAAGAACAGCATAGAAAAGTAGTTATTATTCCGAGAAAGTGAAATTAACGCTAAAATGCAACTACGAGGCGTTTTCTAAAGAAATGCAATCTGGAATCGCCTTTAAAACTTCATCTGAACGAATGATGCCATTTACCAATATCTTAGAGATGGTTTGGAAAGGAACACTCTTAGACGGGTAAATAATTGTCAATTAATACCCACCGTCAGTCTACGGCAATAACTTAATTGTGTTCGTGATAACCGGACGGTGTCCGGTACGACCGGTATAATGTTGTGTTAAGGTGGTGGCCTCATAAAAATCGGCGACATTTCAGAAGTAATGAACTTTAACAGTGTTAACCAAGGTTTCCTAATGATTTTCATTTGGAAACCTCGGTTAACACTGTGAAATATCATGAGTTCCAAAATACTGCGGAACTATTGCGGTTCCACTATCTTAAGAGGGTTTAATTGCAATAAACTCAAGGTCGTGTGGTTATGATAATCTGGAAAGGCTTAAGTTACGTCATTTAGGTCGCACACAAACAATTTTCATGTTGTTTTAAGATCTAATGTAATATTTTTTTTGCATTTGAATTCTGAACCTGGGACCCAGGAGTGCCAGTATCGCTCCACTGGAATTACTATGGAAACCAGTAGAAACATTATTTGCTTAACACTTGCCTGTTTTACAAAATTTTGGAACTGTTCAAATTCAAAGGTTTTGCAGACGAAAATTTAAAGTGGAGTTAATTTGAAAAATAAGCATTCAGTAGGGTAGAAAATAGTGTGGAAAAAGAAGAAATTGCTTGTCAGAAGCAATTTCTTCTTTTTTCACAATGTTTTCTCAATCTTAAAATCACAGGCACGTAAAAAGCAGGGATTAAACAGGAAAGAGTTAAGGTAAAATTCATGTAAGGTTTTAGAAAACAGGAAAAGGTCAGTATGACTGGTTCAAATATAGAATGTCAGAATCAAAGATTATCATCAGCCAAAAGATATTTGTGACATTAAAAAGTCCTACGCCTAGTAATTGGCCCTAATAGATCAATTTTAAGAAAGTAGGTCAAATGTCAAGGTCATGGTAAAAAATTCCACGTACCAAAGATTATCACCTTCCAACATTTATTATTTATTTCATACAGTCCAAGACCCTATTATTGTAAATTTAAGAAGGTAGGTCAAAGGACAGGGTAAAGAGTTAAACGGGATGCGAAAAATCAGTGACAATCATCTACCAATACTTTTAAATGCTGAATATAGCTCTTGACCTATTAGTTCAATATTTGAGGGTGAAGGTCAAAGGTCAAGATCAGGGTCGAATGTTCAACACGATGCAAGAATCAAAGACAATCATCCACTTAAATTCTTCACTATTGATTTTATACAGTTCTATACCCTTAATTATAATTTGACCTACGTCGCCGGAGTGAAATAAGCCCATTGAATATTTTTGATATAACACGGGTGTTATTACACTAGTGGAATAACTATGCAAATGAGCTCAGAGCGAATAGCAACGCTATTTTGTAAACGCGAAAATGACGACATAAACTATGTTTTGTGACGTCATTATTAAACGGCGTTATAAGTTTCGCGGAAAATTGAAACGTTGATTTTCAAGAATTTTGTCGATTTTTCGCTAGAATTCGGGTCATATTATAAACAGAATATAAAAATTGTGCTCATAAAATACAGATTTTATTAAACTCGTCATCTAAAACAGATAAAAACTCGGCGCAGCCTCGTTTTTATCTTATTATAGATGACTCGTTTAATAAATTTAGTATTCAATGACCACTCATTCAATAACCTCTATATTCAATATCTAAGAAAGTAGGTCAATGGTCACGGTCGGGGTTAAGAGATCAATATGATGCCAGAATCAAAGAAAATCATCTACCAACCATTATCATTGATTTGATATTGCCCTTAAGGTAGTGGACCCGTAATATTTCCGCAAAGATTTGAAGCATTGAACTCTAACAGTGTAAACCGAGATTTCCTAATGTTTTCATTAGGAAATCGGTCAACATTGTGAAGGTTTATGAGTTCCGAAATATTGCGGAACTATTACGGTTCCACTACCTTAACCTAATTATTCATTTTTAAAGAAAGTATGTAAAATCTCATAGTCAGTGTCAAGGGTTCAACAGGATGCCAGAATGAAAGAAATCATCTGTCATTAGCTAAAAGTAGAAAACACAGTTCTTGACCTTAAAATTCAATATAAGAAAGTAGGCCATATGACATGGTCATGATCAAGGGTTCAAAATTGCAAAATCAGTGACAATCATCTACGGGGCGTTTATGTGACACTAGCTTTAACAATTCATTGGCATGTCTCGTGTCCTAATGGATTTCTTGTTATTGATTCTATCTTCTTAAGGTAGTGGACCCGTAATAGTTTCGCAACATTTCGGACCACATATTCTTTCACATTGTTAACCGAGGTTTCCTAATGAAATTCATTAGGAGACCTCGGTCAACACTGTTAAAGTTCATTACTTCTGAGATGTTGCAAAACTATTACGGGTCCACTATCTTAAATGATTCTCCGCAGGTTCGATACTCGACGGCGGCACTCATCCTTTCCGACTACATGTCTCCTACCAATGGGTTAATAATCGCCTATGTGGATATCAGCTGTATGCTAGGTAAGAATGTGATGGTATTACTGGAGTGAGAAAAATACCAGGAAGCCATTGTTAGGTGCTCCAGCTGCGATGTATCTCAAATATTGTTGGAAGCGGTGTTGAACCCCATACAAACAAACAAGCAAACAAAAAATAAATCTTTAATGCTTTTCAGTGGATTATTGAAATAACCGTAGATTATCATTTGATAAACACACCTCCTAACCAGCGAAATTCACAAAAACTTATACCCAACTTTCGTTCATTTCACCCCATCTGAGGTTATATTAGCAGGCCCAGTGAGTGACACATGCAAAATGACACGCTTTGAGAAAATATTACCTAAAATGTTCGCATTTTGTATGAAATTTGCATTAAAGAAATAGTATAATTGTTTATTTTCGAGTAAGATCTATAAATATCTCATTTCTTGAAAAAAAACCTACGATTCATTCACTCTTGGCTCCGCAACTCGTGAAAATATAGATGCTGTTGTTAATCATTATAATATGAGTGAAATAAACCCGTTGAATTTTTTGATATTATATGGGTGTTATTACACAAGCTGAATAACTATGCAAATGAGCTCAGAGCGAATGGCAACGCTATTTTGTGACCGCAAAAACTACGTCATAATGTATATATTGTGACGTCAGTTTTAAACGGCGTAATAAGTTTCGCGGAAAATTGAAATGTTAAATTTCAAGAATTTTGACGATTTTTTTTCAAAAATTGTGGTCATATTATTTTATATAGAAAATAAAATTTGTGCTAATAAAATACAGAATTTATTAAAATCGTCATCGCAGCCTCGTTTTTATCTGTTTATAGATGACTCGTTTAATAAATTCGGTATTCCATGACCACTCATTCAATATCCTCTCTTTCTTTCCCTGCATTAACCGATTATTAAGTACTCATTTCCATTTGCCTGATTTGCTGGTTTATGGGGTGAAAATCCGTTGGAAAACATTCAAGGAAAAGGGTTTTCATTGCTATTCTGCGATTCTAGATTTTGTGACCACAAACCTCAACTAGTCTATTTGATTTCCTAGTTTACAAAGACTTAAAAGATCAAGTTCCATGATTTAATGAGTTTGTTTTACTGGGGACGATTAATAGACGATTATGAAATTCTGATTTTTGTATTGACCGAGTTTTTAGGTTCAATATCCTTATGAGCTTCGTCACATTGAGAATTTGCTGAATTATATATAATATGTACTTAGTGTTTTGTATGAAAAATATAACTAACGAGTTTTGGGGAATTGATATTTGTCGAGGTTCGATCCCCGACGGCGGCACTCATTCTTTCCGACAATTTGTCTCTCACCAATGGGTTGATAATCGTAGACCTATGTGAGATTGCAGCTGGAGGCTAGGAAAGGATGTGGTGGTTGTACTGGTGAGAAAAAGACAAGGAAATCATTGTTAGGTGCTCAGCCGCCGCGATATAACTAAAAAAATGTTGAAAGCGGCGTTAAACTCCATTCAATCAATGATATTTGTCGAGGCTCTGCCGAGACAATTATCAGCTCCCACAACCGAGTTAGATATTTTTTTCAAACAATACACCAAGTACGTATAATATTTATCTTATAACCTACATTTGCCTTGTTTTCGTCAGTGTTTATTACAGAAATGCAAGTTTCTAAAAAAAAACTACATTATGTCATTGCTCTAAAAAAGTCAATGTGATATTACAATTAATATCACATGGGATGTTATCACATGAATATTTGTATAGTTATAAGATAAAGTATTATAAAAGTTACTTTTGGCGACTAATAAAAAAGCTGTGTTATATATCAAATATTGCCTTGACACAAAGAAAAGTAAAGTAAAGTTAAGCTGAATAATATGATTTACTTATCTGTAAAGAATGGTAGTTTTCTCAAACATACAGATTACGTGCATGATTTTGAAATCAGCCCATATCAAATGAAATACATCTACATGTACGCTGAAGCCAATGTATACTTCCAAAAAATACAATGTCGAAAGCTGTTATATGTCCCATATTTACGGGACTAGTTGCAGTAATTATGGACGACTAGACTGTCTTAGTACACTTTATTCAATCTCTTATATTTACCACTTTTTGATCGTTCGTTGGTGATTTTTAAATTTCCTGGGAAAACATGTTTAAGTTTGATAACTGACCAGTCGAGTCTTATTTAGACGCCATTTTTATTCCAATACCCGGAAATTGCAGGGAAATTGTCAAATCGTTTCATATGCATAAAATTGCAGTATCTGCGATGGTAGCAACGAACTTCCTCTTTAAGGTAGTGGACCCGTAATAGTTTCGCAACGTTTCCGAAATAATGAACTTTAACAGTGTTAACCGAATTTTCCTAATGAAAATCAATAGAAAAACTCGGTTAACACTGTTAACATCGTGATTATTGTTCAATATTGTGAAAGCTCATGAGTGCCGAAATGTTGCGGATCTATTACGGTTCCACTACTTTTGAGGAATACTGTGAAACATCTTTTCAAATTAGAGATGACTTAAGGTAGTGGACCCGTAAAAGTTTTGAAACATCTCAAAGTAATGAGCTTTAGCAGTGTCAACCGAGGTTTCCTAATGATTTTCATTAGGAAACCTCGGTTAACATTGTGAAAGAATATGTGGTCCGAAATGTTACGGGACTATTACGGGTCCACTACCTTAAGGGCAATATTGTAAATAAAGGGAACCCCTTCTATCAACCGTATTTGATTGTCTAAACCAATGCGTTGTTAACCTTGTTATGAAAACTGGTTATATTTCTACTTTGAAATTAGGAGCAAACAAAGATCATTTTAGAGGGAACATTGATGCTTTTGACGCCTTTTAAATAAAGTAAATGCAAATTCACAGGAACTCTAAAAAGCGTCGGCAATGCATCGCTGACGCCTTTTTGAGAAATCAGGGAAAAATAAGCCACTAACCGCTGATTAGTCGGCGACTGATTGGTGCATCGGCGGACCGATTCAATTGCGGCTTTTTGTTCTAAGATCGAAGATGCGTCGGTAAGTTAAAACCTCTCGAGTAGCTGTAGGCGTCGCTTAAATTTTTTGTAAGACCATTCGGGTCTTCTCGGCGCTTCTACGGAAAAGAAATCGGGAATAATACATTCAGAACACCACTCTGCCACCCAAACGATCAACCTCGGATGTACATAGACGGGCTATTTTGAAAATTAGGGAAAAACCTGGGAATAATCGATGACGTCGATTAGAATGACGTAAGCCCTCCAAATTTTGAGTAAAAACATTCGACGTCGCTAACGCTACTAGTTTGTGTAAATTTCGCGAAATCTTCGTTTCCTTATTCAAATATCTTTAGATTTTTTAGCAACGACTTAGAAATCTTAATTTTTAAAAAAAGCTTGTCTTTAAAGTCTCAGTTATACTTTTGAAAATATAAATCTGTTGCAATTTACGGAAATGACCGAGTGATATTCCAAATGGCGAATCATAAGGACGCAGATAATCGTTCGTTTCTTTGTAAGGTCGATTCATATTTTATTGGTTGAACAACAAAAGCTATATCACTCTTGAAAATATAGCTTTTGTTATTCACTCAATGAAATATCTATCGATCTTAATGAAAAAATGTGACAAAATGCGAAAATTCTAGGTCAGATTTTCGTAATGTCTATCATTTTGCACACAATTGCTAAGCAACGTCTACATGTATAGTGGTATCACTTTTATGATTCCGCTTAGATAACATCAGATAGGGAGAAATGAACGAATGTGGGGTTTAAGTTGTTGATAATTTCACTGGTTAGGCAATGTGTTTATCAAATAATAATCTATCGTTATTTATTGATAATCCAGCAAAAAGCATTTAAGAAATAGAGGATAATCGTTTGTTTTTCGAGTAAGATTGATTTATATTCATTGAGTGAACAACAAAAGCTTTTTTCACGAGTGGCGGAGCCACGAGTGAAAATATAGCTCTTGTTGTTCACGAAATGAAATATTAATCGATCTTACTCGAAAAACAAACGATTATTCTATTTCTTTATTGCAAAATTAGACAATATGTATCATTTCTAGTACATATTTTTCGAAGAACGCGTCAATTTGCGCGTGATTGCTATGCAACGTTCATTGTGACGTCTCTTCTTTCGCCCCGGATAGATGACGTCAGATAGGATGAAATGCACAAAAGCAGGGTATAAGTTTTTGATAATTTCACTGCTTTTGCGGTGAGATTATCAAGTGATAATCTATCGTTATTTCTCGATAAACCACCAAAAAGCATTAAAGAAAGAATGATTTTTGTCGTTGTGAGTGTCAATTTCACGACGTTCTTAGCTAAATGTTTCTGAACTGGAACGATTCATTTTTAATGGGGTAAATAAATGTGTACTTCCAAGAACAGTCGGTCGGTTTTGTTTAAGACTGGCGAACTGATAATTCAACCTGTTTCGTTAAATGTAGATAAGCTTACTGAGAAATGATACTAAGAACTATGTAGCTCTAGTTACATGTTCTACCGGTCAGGGTGAGGTATTTAACCCTTTGCTGTTTAATCCCTGCTTTTTACGTGCCTGTTATTTTATGATTGAGAAAACATTGTGAAAAAAGAAGAAATTGCTTCTGACAATCAATCTCTTCCATTTCTACACTATTTTCTACCCTACTAAATGGTTATTTTTCAAATTAAATCCACTTTAAATTTTCGTCTGCAAAACGTTTGAAATTGGACAGGTCCAAAATTGTGTAAAACAGGAAAGTGTTTAAAAGTCATGCTACAATCGATTTGCTGAATACAGAAAGTTTATATTGTTTGATGTTTCTCAATATCAAAGAAGGGGTTTGCTTATACAATTAATAACGTGGTGAAATTGAAAATGTGAGTGGTTTTGGAATGATTTTAAAATGAAATTGAATGAGTGTGTGGAGCAAGTTTTGAGTGAAATTAAAAGGAGGGTATTCAATATCTCCAATTAAGAATAATTTGACGATTTGAATTAAGGACGTCCGCTTATCCGGGTTTGGATTTTCCGCCATTAAAAAAATGTTTGCGATTTATTTATCGTTATTAGACTATAAATCCAAATTCAAACTTTGTTTTTGGATAGAACTGAATATAAGGTTGAGAAAACACTTAAAATTTTGTATAAAATTAGAAAAAAATGTTGTGGTTTTTTTCAACCAATTTTGGTAGCTTTTTTCACCATCTAGAGTATTTAGAGAAAACGACAAATATGTATTTAACTCTACCCCTTGCATGTCTTTCGGATAGAAATGCAATAAAATTTATGAAAATGGTTAAAAAAAAAACCTTAAGGGGTTTTTTTCAAATCTGAGCTCTGACGTAGGCTAGTTTTCAAAGAGGTCAAGTTCGGGTCAAATTTAACAAGGTATAGGTAGATTTTGCGCGGTGAGCCGTGAAGTCTACTTTTAGCGGTTAAATTCCCGTGCTTTTCTTTCAAAGTAGATAAAACAGGTTTAAACAATACTTAAAAAAGATACAAATTATCTTACAAATGTATCATATGTTTTTTTTTTTTTTTAAATAAACCCGATATACCCGTCTGTGGTAATAGATTCAACGCCTACGTCAGAGCTCAGTTTTGAAAATACACTTATGTGGGTATTGTTTAAACCTGTTTCATCTATTTTGAAAGAATAGCACGGGAATTTAACCGTTAAAAGTATATTTCACGGCTCACCGCGCAAAATCTACCTATACCTCATATCCCCGAACCAAAATATCAACACATTTGTTATTTGCTGCATTGAAAAAAATGTTTTGAAATTTGAACACATTTTTTGTAAATTACCTCCCATTATTTTACAAATAAGTCAAAATATGTAAAAAAAAAAAATAAGACTGTGACCCCAACTTTTTTTCTTATCTTTGAGAGCATAAGGAAAAGTTTAATAGCAGAACTATATTCATTTTACTGTGAAGCATGTATAAATAGACCTTAATATTGAATGAAAAATACTTCTATCCAGGACAGAAAAATAGATGTGATATTTTTCTTTTTCTTCATTAAAATTCCATATCTTATTTTTAAGAGGAACCGGTCGTCGTTTTTAAACGAAACATAAATCAATGGCTGTCAGGGTATTATATTTATTTAACTTCAAATCAAGAGTGTATTTTTTTTTTTTCGAAGAAAATTCAAAGAGCAACGAACTCGAAAGCACAAATTGATTTTAGTATCTATTTTCAAAGGGCTCTGAGAAAAAAATAATTTCACCATGTAACTTACTGTATGTCTTCTGACGGAAATACCCCATTATAGTAGGTTATGACCGCGAAGCAGAACGCAATTCTGACATCAAAAAACATGTTTATGGGAGTGTTTTTGCATGTTCCAAAAAATCTCGTTTCCTAGGCTACGTTTCAGGTGAATATATCTTGTTTTCTTTAATTTCCTATCAACATTTCTGTTTTTGCTTCAAGATTATGTAACTATTTTCCCTCATAGGAATGTGACCCAGCGCGCAGAACCTCCGAGATTAATGAAACGAGTGCAACATTGTGCAGCAACCATGGATTCTGTGGCCTTGAGGTAGAGCGTCGGCTCTCTTGACACAAAGGTCCTAAATTCGATTCCTGGGAGCGATTATCGATCTTGGTTCTTTCATTAGCCCGGGCATTCGGCGCGAGTACTGGTGAAATGTCAAGGAAGCAGAATTGAGAGAGGTTAATCTAAGTTGTAAAAACTTGTTTCCCAATCGATTTAGAAATAAAAAGATTTAAATCAAACCAGAGCAACATTAGATCCACCCTTTTTTCGTACGGAGTTTAGTAAAACGGGCCCCTGGTCCGTTGAGCTAAAATTGGGAAACGGTTGGTTTACAGCCACTGGTGCTCTCGGGGACGAGACAAAAGGGGATTGGATGTTCGAGAGTGACTCAGTAACCTTTAGCTTTCGCCGCAATCGGATTTAAAAGTGGATAAAATAAGAAAATAATTTCTCTAAGTACAATAAACTTCATAACCTGGTCAAAGTGTTTTGACCAAATCAGGCCAATATTTTGTAGAGAACAACTTGGCCAACGATCTATAGTCCGTTTGACATCTATATGGACCAACCTTTTCATAAATAGCAGAAAATCACGTTTGAATGAAGGATTTGTACGTGACAAAATCTTAATTTCAGCTTAATAGTAAATACCATTCCAAAAAATGTATTTTGAATAAAAAATTGTTTCAAAATAATGATTTTGTCTATCTAGTAAATGCCAATATTTTCGCATTTTCCGCTCTTAGACACAAGGAGTGATTGAGGCTCTTTAGTAGTAAGAAATTATAAATATATAGTAAAAACACGTGGTTTTATACAAAACATATGACGGAAGAAATGTCCATTATTCCTTGCATTATTCCTTCCTTGCTAATTTGCATTTCGACGGTTGTGTAATCTTTATCTTAACATTTTCCTGTTTTACAAAATTTTAGACCTGGCCAAATTCATAGGTTTTGCAGACAAAATTTAAAGTGGATTTAATTTGAACAATAACCATTCAGTGGGGTAGAAAAAAGTGTGGAAAAAGAAGAAATTGCTCGTCAGAAGCAATTTCTTCTTTTTTCACAATGTTTTCTCAATCATAAAATCTCAGGCATGTAAAAAGCAGGGATTAAACAGCAAAGGGTTTAAGACTACACGATTTGTACCGTTATTACTTGCCTGCTCGTGGAAATCCCAACTACTACATTAAATAATTTTTTGATTAGTCTAAATGTGTGAATATGGGACTCATCTCAGAATAGATAAAAACAATTGTCAATTATCTGGTCAACCGGCCTTTGAACAAAGAGATAATACGCTCACATTTGATATCCTAAGAAGCAAATATCTCCACAAATTAATTTCATAAAAAAAATAAAACTCACTTTTATAATCAAACGACTGACTAAAAATCAAAAACTTTTGACTCGACCCCCATATGCAAACCAGTACTATTTTTGGTACATTGTAAGACAATTCGCTGTTCCGTTTTATACAGACACAAGAAGTTATGAAAGGCCGAGAGTTAACATGTAAACGGACGGACAAAAACATATACATTAACTATTCATTAAAAATTCTGAAAAACAAATTCCTCATGGTATTAGATGGAAAATTTGATATGAAACGAAAAGAAAACGTTTCATTGGTTCGTTTCTGATATTTTTGGCGAAATGTAGGTCCATATAAAAGACAAACGGAGTATAACATGAATCAATACCCTTAATTGTTTTACTGCTATGAGAATAACAGTTTGATAGGAAGCATGAGTATAATGCAAATATTGCTATAATTTTACAATAATATTTATAGCTGGTCACAACAACAAGAGTAGGCTGCCTCCATTTACTTGAACTCGAGAATGGCAAGAAGGTTTGCGTTGATTGGTGTGGTTCGATAGGTAAATTCAAATGTTATTTTTACACTGTTCTTCCGTCACAAGGATTCATACGAACATAAAACTTGGCTTTTAGTTCCATACCTCTGTAAGAACTTTAAAATTGGGTCCCTCTACAGCTAACTATATTTCTCGTAACATGTGACCCGTCAAGCAAAAAGGGACCATCTGGATAGTGCGTAAAGTGTCGACTAAGGTCGAAACTTTTCACAATGTGCTTATTGTTTTAATCTAGAATGTTAAATTTACCTTCCAGCGAAAGAACCTTTGAAATGCGACCTCTGGTTGACCAATGCTGGACCAACCTCTTTTTCAAATAGTCATTTTACAGAGTTCCCAGATGGTCCCTTTTTGCGCGACAGGTCATACATGTATATAGATCCCATTGTCTTCTATACAATAAAGAGGCATCAAAGATATCATTGTCTTGATCATGTGTAAGATCATATTCTAGATGACGTCATCACTACGCCATTTAAGGTAGTGGACCCGTTATAGTTCCCCACCATTTCGGAACTCGTGAACTTAGACAATGTTGATCGAGGTTTCCTAGTGAAAATCATTAGGAAACCTCAGTTAGCACTGTGAAAATTCATTACTACCAAAACGTTGCGGAAATATTACGGGTCCAATACCTAAACGCAAGTTTTCGCGGAAGCGTTTCAATTTTTTCTTTTAATGGACTAAATTTTGTTTATGTTAGAATAAAATATGATACTCGATTTCGTTTAAGACAATTTGATCTTAATCTCGTAAAGAAAAGAAAAAAGTTATTAAGCTCCCCAAGGCTCGCTTTTACCATTTCTATTCAAGACACGGTTAACCCTTTGCTGTTTAATCCCTGCTTTTTACGTGCCTTTGATCTTATGATTGAGAAAACATTGTGAAAAAAGAAGAAATTGCTTCTGACAAGCAATTTCTTTTTTTTCCACACTATTTTCTACCCTACAGAATGGTTATTTTTCAAATTAAAATCCACTTTAAATTTTCGTCTGCAAAACCTTTGAATTTGGTCAGGTCCAAAATTTTGTAAAACAGGAAAGGGTTAAAGATCAGCTTGTCTCAAATAGAAACTGTGACAGAACCAATATATAATCAACCAAAGAAAAAATAACCATTTTTAACATTTTCGTTCGAAAAGAGTTTGTGGACAATTGCGAGTAAAAATGATGGATTGAAACATACGATTACAAATATACATGTAATTTGTTTTTTTTTCAGCATTTTTGTGTGAGTAAGTGATAAAATAAAAGGAAATACGCAACAAGGGCGTAACTCCCATTACGCAATCTACACAAGTGCGTAAAAGAAATAATCATCTACAGAAAGGGATCGGACGGAGGGCATTCATCATTCAACAGTTCACATATCGATGGCTCGGCGCGAAACAGTTGTAACCCCCTATATGTTTATAGGGAGTTACAACTGTTTCGCGCTGAGCCATCGATATAGCCTTTAGTCTGTATATTCTCTGGTTGTCGCTTTCTGAGTCCGTATAAATTTCAAAGTCCTAGATACGCCCATGCGCTATACAATATTTCCTACTCAAAATAAATTTCTGAGATAAGATATGAAAAGTTGTTGTTGCTATTGATGTTTCTGTTGCTGCCTCTTAAAGTTGTGTGAGACACAACTGTTCACATATACTGAACCACAAAAGAAATGTCACATTATTTAGACTTGTAGAAAAAAGTGAAAATAAAGAGACATCTGATGTTCGATGGTGACAAAAAGTTATTCTGAATTATACGGATTTCAAGTTAGAGATAAACACCCCTTTGTTCAAAATTTGGTTCGCTGTTAAAATGGGTTGTGCAAAGCTTTGGCACCCCTTCATGAGATCTAGATGAGATCTTTCAGTGGTATTTTGCAAAAGTCAAACAATCCTTATTTTTGTGGGTAGGCTCTTGTGCTAAAACAGCCAAAAAGTATCCACTATTGGTGTCGATTTTCAGAAGAAAGCCTCCGATATTACTTTCCAAATCAGATTAAAATGATAATCAAAGTACTGGAAGTACTGATAAGTTGGAATGCGTTCAAGAGACGGTGACCTCAAACTACTAACGAAGCTGACGCCTCCCGCCCACCACAGGTGATCACATAATACGTCTCGTCTTTTGACGGGCGTATATAAATCAATGTATTTCAACAACGAGAGACGCTTAAACCTCTGAATCGCTATACAGGCCCGAATCTGATGAAAGAAAATTGATAACAAGGGGGCCAGAATGACCCTAAACCGCTCACCTGAAATCGATTGGTGCAGAGGATCTTATCCAAGAAACTTTCTGGCAAAGAGTCATTCAAATTTGCCTATTTGTTAAAGACCAAAATCTTTGAACGACATCTCCTCCTGAACCACTGGGCAGATTTCAATCAAACTTTACAAGAATGTTCCTTTGATGACCCTCTTCAAATATTGTTGGCAAAATTTTCATTAGCCCATAAATATTGGCGTGGCAGGGTAGGGCTAATGTTGAGTCTCCTCTGTAATGAATGGGTAAGCAGGGTTTTGGTCTCAAAATAAGCCCCGCCCTGCCATACCCATATTTATTGGCCAATTAGAATATAGCGAAGAGGGTCACACAGGGAACATTCTGGCAAAATTTCATTGAAATTGGCCCAGCGGTTTAGGAGAAGAAGAAGTTTTAAGAAAGTTGACGACGGACGACGGAGTCAGGGTGATCCTAAAAGCTCCCCTGGAGCACGTTGTGCTCAAGTGAGCTAAAAAATAAGAAAATGATACGGACCATACAGCCGATTAATGGACGCACAGGAGAACACTTATACACTCAAAACAGTTTTTTATATTATTTTTCAAATGCATTCTGCTCAATTTGAGTTATCAATTACATATTGATATATAAAACCTATATAAAATATGCATAAAAGTTTAATCAATAGCTTTCTATTTCGTCAAAAACAAATCAGACGCTTTAAATTTCAATTATGTCAGTGAAATCGCGAATTGGTTCTTGCTTAATTCATTTTGAACGTACATGTTGATCTTACTTTTCTTTGAGTGTTTTTAATTGGTTTGAGTGAGTGTTTGGAATGAATCAATGGAGCGCTGAGTGAGCGATTTAAGATTTTTTTTATTGCGATGATTGTCAATTTCACGATGTAACTACATGTAACTGTTTGATGGTGCTCTTAAACGTGTTGATGTGTAAGAATGTGAAGACAACAAGTTGACCTTGTTGGTTGGTTTCAAATGGCAAATTGTCTTGGTGATTAATGCAATTGGGCAAAGATATTCATAATTCAATTAAAAACATGGTGGCAAGGGTTTAAGAGGATGAGTATTGGGTCTTTACAATGAAACATTCATGTAGATAACTGCAATATGACGGAAAACAAACGATAATATGTTGCAAAAATAATTATTAACTTTAAAAGTGTATCATCACTTTAAGAAAAGATTTTTTATTTCGTAGCTTAGACAGAAATTACAATATGACACCTTGTCAAAAGTTAAATGTGTAATAAGGTCGTTCAGAAAGAGAAACTATACCTTTAAAAGAAGCTATAACATAATTCTACGAAAAACAGGTCGCGACCGTACCAAATAAGCAGATCACGTGATTGGTCTGTGCTATTGCCACAGTACTGAGAAAACAGATCGCGACATTACCAAATAAGCAGATCACGTTGTTGGCTAGTGCTATTGTCAATTGCTGACCTTATTTG
This sequence comes from Fragum whitleyi, assembly GCA_948146395.1. Lineage (NCBI taxonomy): Eukaryota > Metazoa > Mollusca > Bivalvia > Cardiida > Cardiidae > Fragum > Fragum whitleyi. The sequence continues at coordinate 58,076,636 of OX411546.1, forward strand.
ACTTGACTTATCACATGATTTCCAAATATAGTAATGCAAACATATGATACTCATATATTCGTTCGCAACTCTCAATAAATATCGTTTAAAACATAAAATAGCGTGTTAATAATATACGTGAATTGATAGTTGTGTAACTGTATAGCATTATTACTATTTGATGAAATAAACTGTATGTCTTTGTCAATTTGAGATATACAAAATAGGCCGAAGTGTATTCACATCCTGTTCACGTGATATGTGTTCTCAAAAAACCCGAAATGAAATTATCTTGTGTTCATTTTGCGGTTTTGTTAAATCTAAGTTGGAATTGCTCCGCATTCCAACTTAAAAATTGACATTGCATTCGTAGCGCGTCGGACTATCATTTAACCCTTTCCTGTTTAATCCCTGGTTTTTACGTGCCCGTGATTTCATGATTGAGAAAACCTTGTGAAAAAAGAAGAAATTGCTTCTGACTAGCAATTTCTTCATTTTCCACACTATTTTCTACCCTACTGAATGGTTATTTTTCAAATTAAATCCACTTTAAATTTTCGTCTGCAAATCTTTGAATTTGGGCAGGTCCAAAACTTTGAAAAACAGGAAAGTGTTAAAAGATCCCGTGTTTGGTCCCCGACGGCTCTCGGACTTTCTGTCTTTTTGTCAGCAATTAATGGATTGAAATTCGTAGACCTATGTGGGAGATCAGATGGAGATTAGGCAAGGATGTTATGTTGGTACTGTGTTGAGAAATACCAGGAGTCAATTGAAAAGCCGTCGCGATTTGATTGAAGGATTGTTAAAAGCGACGTTAAGCCGAATACAAACAAACTTATCAAATTTGTTTTATCCCGTAGGTGATACAATTTTGAGATTTTTAAAGCCAGGTATACTTTCAGTATACTGGCTTTATTGCTGCCAGACGGGATGGAAATTGTTGACCTCTTCACCGCCAAAATCAAAAAGTAGTTCCTCGTGTGCACAGACCAAAAACCGCTAATTGCTGTATAATTTCGGCTTTAACTTGACTGCCATTTTAGTTAAATCAAAATAACGACAAGACAATTCTTTTGGGTCCGTAAACTATATGAATATCTTTTACACAATCGTAAATCGCGTAGGAAGGATCCTATTTTAGGAAATCAATAATATATAGTCTTAAAATTCGCTAATGTTTAATCGGAGTGGCCATAGCCTAACGTATACGTCCGAAGCCCATAAACTTTTGTACATTCGCGGCGTGGGTTCGAGGCGAATCATGTGGTTTTTTTTTTTTTTTTTAGTTTTTTAACGTCTGTAACACCCTAAAAATTTCAACAAAGATCCGATCCAGGGATCATTTTGGAGCAAGATATGGAGAAGTTCTCTCATTTTTCTATTATTTCTATTTTTCTTTTTTCTTTTATAATTTGTTTTATAATTTGAGACGCAACATATGCGACGTCTTTAAGGAATAAGCATGACCTTCGCAACAGCGGTGTGCTTTGCTGGACTGATACGTCGGTAATTTTTATAATATCTTTTGATTTTTTATACCAAATGACTCATTAGGAGCATATTTTGCTTTTGAATCAATCTATTTTAAAGTCGTCTGCTACAGGATACAAGATGCTGGCGTTGAATAGTTAATGGGGTGATATAGGGTTATCTCAACCAATCATTTCGGAAGTACTGCATATCATCAAGAGAAAAAGGAAAAAAAAATTTCTATCGTTTGAAATATTTTTTATTATTTTAGATGTATTTTATTTATATCCTCTGACCAATACAATGTACTCATGTACACACACACTGTGTGGTGTCCGTGGTCTAGAGGTAGAGCGTCTGCCTCTTTACCCAGTTCGATTCCCGGGAGCGGCTATCGATCTTGGGTCTTTCATTGGCCCACACATTCGGCGCGAGTACTGGTGAATTTTCCAGGAAGCAGAATCGAGAGGGATTAATCTAATCTGTTTCCCAATCGATGTAAAATAAATAGGTTTAAACCAAAACTCATGATATTGCGTTTGTATATTTTTGTAATGCTTTTTTTTTTTTCTTTTGTGAGATTTTATGCAAGTCTCTAAAATTTGAGGTTACAATTACTTTTTTGTACTTTATTATGTTTTGTTTCTCACTGAAAGGAGAACCATTTACATGTACTGGAGACCTGGCTTTCAGTACTGTCAGTACTTTGATTTCCTTTAAATATCAGAAACGTCAACTAATTAAACAGAGTTAATGAGACTGTTACAACATGTACTTAAGGTAGTGGACCCGTAATATTTCCGTAACGTTTAGGAGTAATGAATTTTAACAGTGTTAACAGAGGTTTCCTAATGATTTTCATTAGGAAACCTCGGTTAACATTGTGAAAGAACATATGGTTCGAAATGTTACGGAACTATTATGGTTCCACTACCTTAAAATCCAATGTATTGGTTCAAATTTTTACTTCATGGGAACACTTTGTAAGCATTCAAAATGTTTTCGTGTCCAAAATTCTTAGATTGATACAAAAATCGGAAAAAGAGATATATAGCAATCCTGATAGATAAGCGTGACCAGACATTTCTTTCAGGATTTAATTGCCCTTGTAAGCGTGTGAAAATGACAACTCGCTTTTCACCTTGGTTCACGTTTTAAAAGAGCGGACCGAGTTTTCAATTTTTCGAGAACGATTGCAAAGTGAAATTGAAAACTTGAATGTCTTTGGAATTACATTGAATGAGCGTGATGAGCGAGTTTTGAATGGAATTTAAGAGAGATAATACATTATAGCTCATTTCGCGATATTTTTTACCCTTCAGTAAACATATGGTTCGAAATGTTACGGAACTATTATGGTTCCACTACCTTAAAATCCAATGTATTGGTTCAAATTTTTACTTCATGGGAACACTTTGTAAGCATTCAAAATGTTTTCGTGTCCAAAATTCTTAGATTGATACAAAAATCGGAAAAAGAGATATATAGCAATCCTGATAGATAAGCGTGACCAGACATTTCTTTCAGGATTTAATTGCCCTTGTAAGCGTGTGAAAATGACAACTCGCTTTTCACCTTGGTTCACGTTTTAAAAGAGCGGACCGAGTTTTCAATTTTTCGAGAACGATTGCAAAGTGAAATTGAAAACTTGAGTGTCTTTGGAATTACATTGAATGAGCGTGATGAGCGAGTTTTGAATGGAATTTAAGAGAGATAATACATTATAGCTCATTTCGCGATATTTTTTACCCTTCAGTAAACTTTCTATATACTTTTCTATAAAAAGTTGGTGAGTCTTCGAGGACGCTTCTAAATCAGCACAAGCTTATAAGAATGACAAGTAATATGAGCCTATGCGTGAATTTTCCAGCAATTTGACATCTGTGTGAGAGGCAAAGACACAGGCTGGCCAGAGTCTTTGCGTTGTGCACATTTGATTCTATTGTGAATGTCACGCACAGGCTTATATGTTCGATTTGAGTGAAATTTTGAAAATTGTGAAACGATTCTGGGGTATTTCTGATTATTTTCGAAGCGTTTCTGGATGGTTTGAGTTAGTGTTTGGAATGAATGCGTGGAGCGTTGATTGAGCGATTTAAAATGATTTTGATCGAGATAAATTTCAACTTCACGATGTGACTAACCACATCACACTTCCAAGACTTACCATTTTCAAATGACGGGTTACAGTTATATAAACTAGAACTACCTGGTAAATAATCGGAGTTCTCTATTTGACTTCACAGGTATGTCTGATATTTATTGAACTTACATGGTAACGCTTAAAATTGTACTCATAGAGAATATTACCCTACAAACAAGGCGATATTGACTTCTCAGAACAGATATGACCATCGAGGACCGCGGTATATACCAGGTCGCAGTTTGGTTATGGAAAATCGTATCGCCGATTTTGATCGTTTTCGGTACGATGGGAAATATCCTCGTGGTGATTGTTTTGACGAGGAAGAAGTTCAAAAAGACCACCATGTCTGTATTCTTGGTGAGTTTGGCGGTCTCTGACGTGCTTGTTTTGAACACGGGACTTTTACGTCAGTGGATGACCTACGCTTTTGGCGTAGACGTTCGAGAAGATCTTACCGAGGGAGGATGCCGTTTTCATTGGTTTATTGTCTACGTCACAACGCAATTTTCGTCATGGATGTTAATTTGCGTCACAACGGAACGAACGATTAACACCTGCCTGCCATACAAACGAAGCTTTATGTGTACTTTTAAAAAGGCGTACATAGCCGTTGGAACTATTTTGGTCGTTCTTATATTCCTAAATGGACATTATCTCTTTGGTTACGGTACGTTAACTTATAAAAGCGGTAATGATACAGTAACGAAAAAGTGTGAACCATTAACGCCAAATTACGAGAAGTTTATCATTTACGAATGGACCTGGATAGACTTGTGTGTATTTTATCTAATACCGATGTTGGTGCTTATTACCGGAAATAGCGTCATTTCTTACAAGGTGATTCAAAGCCATCGAAAAACTCGTTCGGTTGCGCCAATGCCAGAATCAAGCTTGGCCACCTTACCCCATGGAAGTAGTTCGGGAGATCAATATCGCTCTCAACAACAACAACAACAATCAAGTACAAATACAACCAACGTGAATAAAAACAAAAGGATCTCGAGTTTGACTGTGACATTAATGTTGGTTAGTGTCGTATTCATTATATGTATCACACCTATCGTTGTCTATCCCATTGGCGATCCGTATTGGAAAGAGGGTGCGTCGGAAAACAAGATGGCGGAACTTTTCTTTTGGGAGTCTTTGGCTAATATCATTATGTACGTTAACAACTCAATCAACTGTGTATTGTACTTTTTCAGTGGTTCAAAGTTTCGACAAGAACTAAAAAGAGTTTTTTGTCCATCGAAGTACGCCGGGGCTGTCACAACGGTACCGTCAAACACAATGGCAAATACATCCGTAAGATGAAGATCGTAGATGAAAAAAAAGAAATATCTTTTATTCTTACAACGTGCTCAGTGTGAACTTTCATGCCATGAATTCATGAAGTTTTCTTCATTTATTTAGACGTCGCGCATGGTAATACTTAACATTTGAAAACGTACGTCTCCCGTTAAGTTTCATTTTGCTATTTCTTCTTAACCTGTTCGTCAATTCCAAGGGTTCTTTATACGAAACAAACCACAGGAAAGCATACTTTTTATGTCTATTTTTAATGTGAATTGAGGAAAATCAAACTTCCGTTTAATTACGTTCCTTTATCACTAAAAATATTAAATAACGTCTGTAAAACGTAACAAATTATGTGTGGGTAGATTTCTTTAAGATCCCTAAAATGCGAAAAATAGTTCATGAAAAAATGTGGAGAATTTTAAGGTTAACGAGAGAAGTGCCATCATGTTAGTAGGTGAAAAGAAATTGCCGTTATAGAAATAACAAACAATACGTAGATATACGTTTATAAACATAAGAAATATTGACATTTGGTAGTGTGGACATAATTTTCAAAAACCTAATATTTTTAACGTATTACATTATCACACTGTGCACTGTGCTTTTTCAGCATTCCAAGACAAACACGATTAAAGCCGATTGGTATTTAAATTGCTTCGAACAGATAAAAAGTTAAAAACAAATACGTATTGAAAAAAATCTTACACAACAAGCGCCTCTGAATAATACGGTGTCGTTACGTCTAAATGTCAAAAAATGTTACAAAATGTTAAGCATTAGCGACGTCTAATTGAACTTTTTTACATAATTGTCCTTGGACAGACTTTTCAAAATTCGTAGACTATTAAACGTTTGCTTTTGAATATTTTTTCTTTCTTTTTTTTAATATTGTTTTGTGGTTCATCATTTCTTTATCTTAAATTTCTTCTTTCGTATTGTTGTTGTTGTTGTTGTTGTTGTTGTTGTTGTTGTTGTTGCTGCTGCTGCTGCTGCTGCTAGTATTTTCGTTTATTCGTTCTTTTTCATATTTGGCATTCTTGTTTGCTTTTACTGTGTCCAAAATTATTCATAACTAGCACTTTTTTAATGAAAAAAAGAATCCATATTTCAACTACCTCTTGTTTTATGTTGACAAATCAATTATTACGAAATTCCTTTGGGAACGAATGCATTATTAGTTTTAAAATATAGAATAAACTGCTTCAAAGAACTAGAAATCAGATTTCATCGAAAATGGATAATTTCATAGAATCCCTGAAGGAAGGGAAAAAAAATCCAACTTATTGCTAGACGTCATAGTGTAGGGTTGGATTAATTTCTTATAAGCTGCAGGCAACAATTTGTGGTTTGAAGATGTTTTCTCCCTTATTTTTTTCATCTTTTTTTTTTTTTAATTCAAAAATTGAATTTGAATGTGCTCAGAAAACACACGAATTTTTTTCTGTTCCGACCTTGATTACCATGGCTTCATCACTGTCAAAAAGTACTTTTTGTAGTTACGGATGTATGGTTAAGTTATTCTATAAATGTTGGACATCATAGGAAGATACATCAAGGAACATACCTGTGGCACATTCTCCGAATTACACCGGAAAAACGTAGGATTTCTTTATAAAATATTTGCTGACAAGGTGTCAGAAGAAGACTATTTTCGTGACAGAGCTCGTATTGATATTTCAGTTTTCATAACTGTTTCCGTTGGTCAACCATATGATATGATATATTACTAAGATCTGTTCCAATATAGAAATATGGATAATTATACGGAAGTAATTTTCACCTATCCTTTGTCTGGAAACAATGTCAAATAAAGAGAAACATTCCCTTTTTGTGTTTAATTATATGTAAACCGAGATTCAACTAAGTTCAGTGAAACATGCTTATGATAAACGCTCGATCAAACATCAAACGCATTTCGTTTAACTCTTTCCTGTTTTACAAAATTTTGGACCTGTCCAAATGCAAAGGTTTTGCAGACGAAAATTTAAAGTGGATTTAACTTGAAAAATAACCATTCAGTAGGGAAGAAAAAAATGTTGGAAAAGAAGAAATTGCTTGTCAGAAGCAATTTCTTCGTTTTTCACAATGTTTTCTCAATAATAAAATCACAGGCACGTAAAAAGCAGGGATTAAACAGCAAAGGGTTAAATGGTCCTTGGGAGACAAAAATGACGTAACTACAGCTTGAATAAAGCTGTAGTTATGTCATTTTGGTCTTTCAACGATAATATACTAGGAGTGAATGGTAAAAGCTGAAATATGAGATGCACTACAACGTACAAGATGCAGATTAAGAAAACGTTTGTATGGTTCCATTAGCAATGTTAACGAAAACGTGTGTGCGTAGGACAAAGCTGCGTTTTAAAGGGGTGTTGTGAAGGGAAACACTCCTTACAGCTGCTTTTATTCTTATGCTTCCCCTTGTCAAGACGGCCGTGTCTATGGAGCTTTTTTTTTTTGTTTTGTTTTTGGGTTTTTTTTGGTTTTTTTGTTGTTGTTATGGAAGTTTTGGGTTTAAATCCTCTTACTTATAGACCATTACCAAATTAGTTGCACCTTGCATCTACAGAACATTTATTTAGGTGCCAAAATGTCCGTTAAGGTCCGCAAAATGCAGAGTTTTTGTTGGTTTTTGCTTTGTGTTAACGCATGGTTTACATTGCAACCCGTAGCGCTTGGGGGACTCTGAAGAACATTTTGGCACCCATGAAAATTTGCTCTGGAATCGTTGATACGATCCCCAGTTTGGCCAACTGTCCCTTGACATTTAAAAGAGTTATTGTGACAACCGCCAATTATCACCCATCAGTGGAAAAATGATCAGTACTGTACTTTTGAATATTTTAGCGTCGTCTTTTTTCGCCAGTTTTACCCAAAAAGTAGGGTTTTTTCTTATATTTTTTTTTAATTTTCGCCGCCCATGGTAGGTAGCGAACCAAAATGAAGGTTTACATACATGCCGGTATTTTTTTTTATGAATTCACACGGGAAACTATTCTTCGGTGTTCATGACAGAATTTTAGGGAAGTAAATACATCGACTAGATCGTTATCTAAAGCTTCAATGTGATGTTATTCCAATTTCAAATTTCAAGGATGTGCCCTAGATTGAATCTGTAAATTTCTCACATATTGATAAAAATGCAATTATCGAATTGATATTTGTCCCCATGCTTGAAATCGCATGTAGATAGGTACATGTGTGAATATATACTGACGTCAATAAAAAAACGTCTCAGTCATATAGAAAGGACTTTTATTTAAAAAAGACGCATTCCATGTTAGTAATTATTTCTTCGTACAGAAGACAGATTCATTGCATTCCGGTTCACGCAAGAACTGATTTTGAGTCAATATTTGAAGAGGATAAGGCATTCACTCATTTTTATTTGAAAAAATCTGTATTAACAAGTGCTGCAAACGGACTGGCTTTGTCCTTATGAAAGAGGCAGTGACGTTGAATGGATTTCAACGGGCTACAAGGTTGATCTGGTCTGGTAGACCCGAGATCTCCGGTGCGATTTCGCATAATATTTTGACTTACTTATCGTCTACAAGCCCTCAATAATGCCTTTGCCGAAGATAATTTAACTAATTACTGATTACGTAATTGACGTATTCCGATGCGGTTACCTTGTCGCACAAGCGTCACAAGCGCCTTGACCAAGTCTACCAGATTATATTCTGTTGACGTTTACAAGATGCACTCATTTAACAATCGTCAGACCCGGTCTAATTTAAGGCTTTAAAACGATTTTCTGAATCCGAACCCATTTCAAGAGCTCAATTCACGATGTCAAAAATCGTTATATCGATTTTGCAAATCATGTCGGAATATTCCAAAGCTTCTTGCGTGAATCTCTTCTTTGTCAAATTAATAAGACATTCATGTAATTTTATTTTGAAATAAAAATGTGTACAAGGTGCACCTGATTCTTAAAACATGCTGACCACTAAACATGTTTTATTTTGACACGTGTAAATGGGGTTTGATTAAAGAAAGCTTATATTCGTCACTGTGTAAAATTCTGTACAAAAAAGAAATCCAAATTTTCTCTGATTCGTTTTTTTCAAAATGTCAGTATATTATATTTTTTATACGTAGCATTTTTGGATGGTAATTTTTCGAAATATGAGGGAAGCTTTGGTTTGTTACATTTTTGCCTCCGAGCGAGGGTTATGAAATGTGCGAAAATTAGACTATAGCGAAAAAGTCCCAAAGTTCGGTAGAACATGTCAGCTAAAGAAGGTCGGAAAGCTGGTCGCTCGAATGAAATGTTGTGATTGTACTGGTATGAGCAACAGCAAAAAGTTCGTTGTAGGTACAATTTGAATCTGTTCGTGGTATTTCTTACAATTGAATGTGCATAATGGAGAACCATTGTGCAGCATAGACAACCACTTATTCAATAAGTATATCGCTGACCGTCTGAAGAAGTGTTAATGTAACACCTTATCCGTCTATAGAGCGTAATAGCCGAGACTCTGGGTAGACTATGCAAAAGCAAAAGCTGTCCAGAGTCTTTGGAGAGCTTACATGTGTTTTTGTTTGAAATGTCACGCACATGTTCATTTTTTTTAATTTTGTTTATGCCTTATTAAAGAGGTTAAAATGATCCAACTTCAAATCTACAAAATCATCCATTTTATATGATCACAAGCCGTCGTCACAGCGCAGTGGTAGCACGTCGGACTATCACTCTAGGGGTCCCGAATTCGATTCCCGACGGTGGCACTAATCCTTTCCGACCATTTGTCTTGCACCATTGGGTTGATGATTGTAGATCTATGATAGCAGCTAGAAGTTAGGAAAGGGTCCAATGGTAGTACTGGTGTGAGAAATACTAGGAATTCATTTTTAGGAATGAACGATTAATAACAGCGGCGTTAAGCCAAATACAAGTAACACAAAGAAAACATATGATATGTCATTTGAAATCCATGTAGTCAACACGAATTCAGATTTGGTAAAACTCAAATAGCTTGCATACTATACAAATTATGGCCATACCTTGCTGTGTTAAGACTTTTGGTTGTGGACCCGCAACATTTCGTTAAGTCACGAACTTTAACAGTGTCAACCGAGGTTTCCTAATTATGTCATTAGGAAACCTCCATTAACATTGTGAAAGATTATGAGTTTCCGAAATATTCCGGAACTATTACTGGTTCACTACTTTAATAAATAAGTGGACAATTCTTTACTCCTTCTACCCAAAGTTTCAGCAAATGTGTTAGGTATAAAGTTAACAACGGGATTGTTTAGTAATGAGCTAAGATCATCTGTTGTGTAATCAATTTACCTGCGTCATCACCCGGCGGGAGGAAGAACACTTTAAAACAGGAAAAATGGACACTCGTCAATAACCAGAGAAACAAAAACAAAACTTAGAGCACTTAGATTTTGTTGCAAATTTGTCAAGATTTTTTATTCAGCATGACTGGGGTTAAATACAGTCGGTAACATCGTGAAATTTACATTCGCCTCGATTAATCCTATTTTTAATAGTGTAATCAGCGCTGCATTCCATGCATCCAAAACCACGAAATTAGAGATATTGTATTAATTCGATTGAATTTATAAAAACTCACTCATTCAATTTCATTCAAAATCATTCAAAATCATTCAACTTATCAACTACACGGCGTTCCTAACTGCATCCACTACGGTGTGTCAACTTTTTTATGCATGCATTAAGTGTTCAATTATCACTTCGTACGCGCCGTTTTTAGCTCATTGTCTCATACTTAAAAACAGCAAGGAATGTATAGATAATAATTTCGGTGTTTCAGGCACAGGCAATTGTTTATTATGGAAAAAATGCATGAGCCGTCTTTATGGTAATATAATAAGAGTCTTTTTATATTACCATATAGATGAGCCATGCACATTTTTTCAAAGTAACTCCATTTTGAAAAACTTCATGTGGTTTAAGTGGTGGATTTCCTTTGGTCAATATATTTGGTATCATACTGTAAAACGACTGTAACTTCATAGGCGTAGCTAGGGTATTGAAATTCATACGCACTCAGAAGGCGACCAACATAGAAATTATAGGATAAAGGCGATATGTGGACTGCAACAAAAGATGAATGTCCTCCGTCCGCTCCCCTTTTCTATGATTTGAGCGTTGGTGAATAATCAAAACATCGTAACTACAGCTTGAATAATATCATTCATCAATGACATATTTTGAACGGGGATTTATTCCTATTACGCACCTGCGATGTGTGCGTAATGGAAGTTACTCCCTCGACTTTATTGTTAAACTTACTTTGGACGATCTAAAACAGTTCCTGAGTCTAAAGTGGTGTCGTCTTAACCCTTTTTTCATCCAGTGATTGGAATTAAGAAAGAAAATAGTCCAAAAATTCGAGCAACTCCATTTTCCCTATTATTCGATTTCAAGAGCGCCCATGCTCAATTAGATGACACTTAACGCATGCGTAGTAACCTCTTTAAAAGAGACTTTGGATTGCTTCCGAAATCATACCGAGTGAGACTAAGCGCGCGACCGGTCCAACCTCAAAATGCAGACGTCTATCGCAGTAATTTCGTTTGTTCTTCTGCTCCTTTCGTTTGTCGTGTGCTACGCCGAGCCCGAGATAAACCCGCCGGTCTGCTCGTCTAGGTTCGATCATGACACGAAGGTTTTAGAGACGCTTGTTGATCATGGAATAAGAATTAAACAACTAGAGAGGGATGTCTCGCAGATGAAAATGACTGGTATGTGAAAAACTTTTTTTTTCCACCTGAAATTTTAGACTGGATCAAACCCTGAGAGGATGTACACGATAATTGGTGAAACCTACCCTGGGTAGGGTAACAAAATGGTTTGTTTGTTTGTTTTAATGGGTTTTTACGCCGCTTTCAACAATTTCGCAGTTATATCGCGGCGGTCGGAGCACCTAACAATGGATTCCTGGTATTTCTTTCACCTGTACTACCATTACACTCTTTCCTAGCCTCCGACTGCTATCTCACATAGGTTTACGATTATCTACCCAATTTTGAGAGACAAACGTCGGAAAGGATATTTGCCGCCACCGGGGATCGAACCCACGACTTCCAGATTGGAAGTCTTATGCCTAACCAACTGCGCTGCGGTGGTGGCTGGGTAACAAAATGGTGTAAACTGGTTGAAAATTATAGCTCGCTTTGCACGCAAGTGCGCGTGCAAAACGGGGAATAGTTTGCAAACAGTTTGCGTCGTGTTGTCGTCCTTAACGCAGGGCTGAATCAGCCAATGTGTAAGAGAAATATGTTTTTTTCTTTATTGTCAATAATGATTCTCTCAAAAGACACAAAATCCCTGAACTGTCGTGGAAATGTTTAAAAAACATTTTTTTTAAAAAAAAGCCTTGGAAAATATTTTGGGAAACAGATTTATTGCTTGGCATTTTTTTAATTCCCCACAATATTTATTATTTCATAGTAGGATTATAAATGAAACAACAACTTGCAATTGTCGTATCATCTAGATTCTACGTGAATTCTTATAAATATACTAAAACTTTTCTAATGGAATTTTACTTAAACCGACATCACAGATAATTGTTTCATATTCGAATTTTTGTCGTTATGGTTGTTATATTATATTATAATATATTATATTGCATAATTATAACATTTTATTTTAAATCATGACTCATGTTATGTTATATTATATCATATTATATAACATCATATTATATCATATTAATTTTATTATACTTTATCATATTTCTATACACGGTATATCATACAAAGATGACTGATTATGAAACAACTGCCTGTGCATGACATCAATTTTCAGATACAGGCGGAAAGTGCCTGGATGGCTGGGTACCATGGCACGGAAAATGTTACTTCTTCTTGACTGAACAGAGAACCTACAGCAATGCTAAGGTAACTTGATAAGTGCCGTATGTGAACGACATCGGGAACCCTCGACGATTTAACGGAATAGACCTCGGGAAAAAAACGGGCGCAGCCATTTAAACGCGTCATTTCGCACGTGGGTTTATATTACGTCACAAACATCAACCATCGCGCTAAGAACGGCGATGCATAAAATCAACGTAAGAACTAAGAATCAAAGAGGGCATATTATAATTTTATAACGAAACGCAGTTTTGTCATCAAATCATGATATTCCCAAAAGATCTCCACGGCCGATCGAAAAAAATAACTAAATGTGTTTTCTGCCAGCGTATTAAATAACCGAAGTACCTCAAGAAGCCAAATAACCTAAAAATGACCCAAAATTACTACACTTACGCCCGAGGTACTTTCCAGTTAACGGAAAAGTCCGCGCGTTGTTCCGATTTGTGTACAACATGACTTATCGAAACCTGTAAATAGGTCTATTTTGTCACCAGGTAACAAAATACAGACAGACAGACAAACAGCTACCATATGTAACATGTACTGTATTCTTCTATAGTGTTAAAAGTACCAATATAAAACTGAAAATTCGTGGTTTGGCAGTTAAAAAGAAAAGCCAAAGATATGAATGTTCAAACGTTGTGAAAGTTCATAAGTTCCGAAATGTTGCGGAACTATTACGGGTCCACTAATTTAATGTTTTATGCACTCAGATGCATTTCTCTGACGTTTTATGGGGAAACTGGGAAATCGTCGTCGGAATTTTGCGGTAGCTTTTCGTTTAGGCGAGCCTATTTGAATCATTTAATATTAAGATAGTGGATCCGTAATAGTTCTGCAACATTTCGGACCCCATGCACTTTTACAATGTTGACCCAGGTTTGCTAATGAAAATCATTAGGAAACCTCGGTTAAAACTGTTAAATTTCATTACTTCCGAAACGTTGCAAAACTATTACGGGTCCACTACCTTCAGGTGGCAAAGATAATCAAAGTGCTGTCAGCACTGTAAATCGGACATCATTGAGAGACTGGGATAGTGCAATAGTTCGCCAATCAAAAGGGCTCAAATTTGGACAATAAAAGTTGGTAAAATATTTGCCCAATTTGTGAGTTTTTTGTCTTAACTCTTCATCTTTTCGAGGACATCGCCAGCTCATCCAACCTCGTGGGTCCGATTTTGAAAGTTTGCTGATTCGATAGCCCTCTGCTAGTCTAAATTATTTCTTAGCAGATTTTTTTACGTTGTTATAATGAGCTCACGCCAAGCTAAAAGCTTGTCTGTTAATATTATTCCTCTCTCTAGAGTTTAAAAGCCTGTTTAGCAACAAAACATTTTTCATTAAACTATTTACAATTTTGATTACCAACATGTTTGTTTTTCAAGCATTGGGTTTTCCCAAATACTATAAATGCATTTTCCCTCAAGAAACACGTGAAACCGGCAACTATGCTATTTATATCTTTGGTTTCTGACCAATCGATTAAATCTAGCAGCACTCTATGATTATTCATGAGTTATTCTAAAAAATAGATCGCTCTTACTGCTATCCTATATCAGTTTATCGTATGTTTTTGTCGGTTTATTTGTTGTTGAATAATTTTTCTTCATACTCAAATTTGAATTTATTGTAAATAGGATTGGAGCGTGATCAGAGTGCTCATTGAAATCAAATATTTCAAAATTACAAAATTATTTCTATTTGTTAACACATAGTCAACAGTACTCATTCCACCAGTAGACTTCCCACGCTCCCTGTTAGAGTGCAGACGACCATTGACCAATGACAAACAACTTAATTGACACATTTCGAGCAGAATATGTCCATTGAATCTACCACGTGGTGTGAATTTACGCGTGGGTTTTGACCGAGAGATAATCATAACATAATTTGATTGGTTGTCAGCCCTACAACTGGTAAATGACCGTTCGAGAAAAAAATCAGAGTAGTAATGTTGTAAGTGCTACAAATTTATTTTACAGTTAACCTATTGTACGTTTCAACTCCTTTACTCAACCGAAAATCTTGTTATAAACACTGAAAATACTAACTGGTAATTACTAAAAGCGAAAATTACATCAAATTTTGTATTAGCATCTTCTCTATTTGTCGAAAAGTAAATAATATAAAATCAAAGTTTGTAGATTGTGACTGAAAAGGCCGTTTCTTCGGTGTTTGAAAACACATTATTTGGTTTGAACACATTGCTCAGAAGATAAAGGTAAAAATGTAGTGGGTCAAACAGACTGGATTTCTGGAAACCGGTATAAATCTCCGATTTAAAAATTGGAAAAGATTTAGACGGGACCAATTTGAAAACTGGGAGAACTTTGTAGAATAATTTTGACAAAGATACATTTTTCTGTCTCGTTTTTACTTTTGCGTGCATTTTTGTCATTCATTTTTAAGACGGTTGGATTTAAGACGACCCTTGTTTCGGCTGTAGTGTCAATAACCCATTTAAGAAAAAACAGTAAATCTTGGTCTTTATTTTAGGCACTTGACCCGAAAAAACTCTTGACCTCCCTTAAAACAATGGTCTTTTTGTCACTCATAAGGATTTACAAAAGTGGTGGGGAATTTGATGATGTTATATTTTTTTTCTTCTTACATACTCGTATTAGTACAAATACTTCTACGGGCGAGGGTCATTATACTGTAACAATGCCCTAGTTTGAAACTTTTACAAAAAGTTTCGAGTCTGTCAAACTGTGCAGATTGTCTATCTTGCGAAAAAGCTTGAGACTTAACATTAGTATTTCATATCCTTGGTCCATTTTTACAATTTGTAACATCGTGAAATTGACACTAAATCCGATCAAAACCATTCAAAATCACACAATTATCGCTTCATTCATTCATTCGTTCATTCATTCCAAACACTCACTCAAACCATTCAAAAACGCCCCGAAATCACTAAAAGAGGTAAGATCAACATCCAAATTTGAAATGAATATAATTAGAAGAAATAAGCGACATAACTGAAATCATACGCGTCTGATTGGTTCTTAAAGAATGGGAAAGCTATTTATAGAAATTGTATGCATTTTCATTAAAGGGAGGTAATAAATATAGCTAACTTTGTTCATCTTGTACAAAATTAGCCATATTGGATTACCTCCCTTTAATTTCCATCAAAACTCGCTCCACACTCATTCAATTTCATTCCAATATCATTCCAAAATCACTCATCTTGTCAATTTCACAATGTTGTTAACTTTATCTTATACAAGGGTCTGTTATGGGCCTTCATTTATTGAAAGGAAGTCGTTATTTTTTTCAATTTTTTCTATTCTTAAGGGTTAATAGTTGACTGTTAATAAAACACATGAGCACATTCTATCGTTATATTTGACAAAAAGTCTTTGCAAGGAGTCTTGAAAATAAAATAGTTATTTCTAGACCTTCTCTTCAATAGATTGTGGTCAAATTATTTTACTAGTGTTTTTTTTTGTTTGTTTGTTTGTTTGTTTGTCTGTCTGTTTGTTTGTTTGTTTGTTTGTTTGTTTGTTTGTTTGTTTGTTTGTTTGTTTGTTTGTTTGTTTGTTTGTTTGTTTGTTTGTTTGTTTGTTTGTTTGTTTGTTTGTCTGTTTGTTTGTTTGTTTGTTTGTTTGTTTGTTTGTTTGTTTGTTTGTTTTCATTCCATATCTGTTTGTCTTAATATGTGTGGGAAGACTTAACTTGCGAATTAAGTATTTTCCAATATATTCAATATTATTCATGTTAGAATGTCTTAATTTGGCATAAATGTTTATCTCATCAATCTGCTTCTTTGTAGGTCAAGGTCATCTGACAATGTCAATTATCTATGTCAAACGTAAAAAATACTTCCCACGAAAAGGCATTTTTATTATAAATTCTAGATTGATAAGGTTTTTGCGAACACAAAAGTTACAATTTCCTTAGTGGCACACGACACATTTCAAGAGCTCATGTTTACCCACAAAATATCCTTCATTTCGCCGAATTCTTGGTTGAATTTTTTCAAGCATGTAGAGTTGCATTCATGTTTATCGTTAATGAGTGTCTTGACCACAGATAAAATTATACCCTACGTTTTGGGTTCAGGGTTTAAACATGATTGAAAAATTGTAGAAATGTTACGGGCTTTGCAATTTAGTTAAACGTGCAAACCGGGTGTCATTTTTCAACTGCTTCGCAAACTTTGTCATCTTGAGAATGCAGTGTCTGAGTGTCTTGACCACAGATAAAATCAGCTATACCCTACGGTTTAAAATGTTACGCGCTATGCAATTTGGTTAAACGTGCAAACCGGGTGTCATTTCGTGGATTCGGTGCAAGACTGTAGTAAGTGTATATACAATGTATATACACTTACTGCAGTCTTGCACCGAACCCTCGATTTTTCAACTACTTCGCAAACTTTGTCTTCTTGAGAACGCAGGAATAGTTAGGATAATTCTGTCCCCCATTGTAAACAAAATGTATTTTCATTAAAGGAATACTGTAGCAGACAAGGGGGGAAACTCGCGGAGCCACAATCTGTATCGGACAACGAGTTTCTGAAGAAGATGGTCCGTCAGTATAAGAGTAAGTTACATCAATGTATTTGTTCTCCTAGTTTTATTTGAAATAAGTTTTTTAATCTGGTTAAGCGCCATTTTAAACAGTTTTTGAGACATATCGCGTAGGCTGTCCAGAGTACCTTACAATGGACTATTGGTATTTGTCGCAACAATAATACCAAAACATCCTTTCCTAGACTTCCATACAGTTAGAAGTATCATGAAATTCACACATTGAAATTGTTTTGGAAAGAATTTCGAATAGTATTGAATGAGCGTGTGTAGCGAATATTGAATGAAATTTCAGGGAGGTAATCCTATATCGCTAGTTTCGTCCAACTTGGAAGAAAACCTCATTGTGTATTACCTCCCTTTAAGAAATCTACATACTTTCCCATGCCTGTGACTTCACGAAACAATCAGAACCAGCCAGAAGAACTATCGTAGGATAATTTGAATTTGCAAAAAATGCAATGAAATTATGATCGTTTTGGTCGATTTCGAATTGTTTGTAACGATTAGGGAGCGTTTTGGGTTGTTTGAGTTAGTGTTTGATCGAACTCGGAACCACAAGATTTAAAGTCTCAAGCATTACGAAATTTGCTATGACGTCTGCTGGTTTGGTAACGCACATTTTAGAACAATCTATCTGAGAAAACCCAGTCTTAGAGGTTGGGAACAAACCCGGAAGAAAAGAAACATCGACAATGCGTGAGGTTTTAGCTTTTTATTGATTTAACGCCGCTTTCAACATTTTGTCCGTTTATCGCGGCGACTGGAACACCTAACAATGGTTTCCTGGTATTTATTTCACCAGTACAACCACCACATCCTTTCCTAGCTTCCAGCTGCTGTCTCACATAGGTCTACGATTATCAACCCATTGGTATGAGACAAATAGTCGGAAAGAATGAGTGCCGCCGCCGGGACCTCTAGATTGATAGTCCAACGCGCTATCAACTGCGCTTTGGCGGTGGCTGACGTTTTAGTCCTCAGATCCTCAGATCCTAAAAAAGCTTGGAGGTCTATGGTGCAGCACGTGCTAACGTTGATCCATGGTACTGAACTTCTTTGATACAATGAAGACCATCGTGAAATTTACTAAGTGAAAGATTTTGAATTCGATTTAGATTGAAATTGAATTGATTGGATGATCTAAGTTCGGGGGAAAATGTAAAGGGAAGTTACATAAAAGTGCTAAATATGTGGGTTAAAATGAACAAGTTGGCGATTTCTATTACCTCAATTTTAGAAGTTAGATGCGAACTTTTTATATATATACTAAACTCAAAAAGAAACGACCACAAATACATATTCTCGTATTACCTGAAATGTTTTTGACTTACTTCCATTTTACTTTTTTTGAACACCTGTCAAAACTGACTTCCTTTTGAAGGACTGATCGTTTGACTGTTTGGCTCCATATTCCTTTCCGTAGAATCGTCTACTTAGTAAACGTCCCCCTTATCTTGCTGGTCTGATGCACTAAGGTTTGATGAAAATCGTTAATGTGTATTGAAAGACATTTTCGCACATGAAAATAAACCAAACCGTCTTAAAATCTTTAAATTTTCCTTGACGTCAAAAGTTACATTAGAACGGTATCAATCAAAATTGGGTCTACGTATGCAGGCCACTAAAAGTAGGCGTTGTACTATCAACACAAACTTAAAACTATTCCTAAAACATGAAGGATGGTTTAGAAAACGTTTTACCTGCATTTAACAGTTTTTTAATTGAATTTCAACGATATCATTAGCACACTAACAATTAACAAATCTGGTTGAAATGATGGTTCAGTATAGCCTTTTATAAGCCAATTTTCTAAGATAATTTGGCGATTTGGCAGTCCGCATAATAATTGTCAAACCTACTGTAACTCGTCAAGCCTCCATAATTTCCAGATGTTATCTTCATAAGGCAGAATGATCATAGAATGAATGCTCACTCCAGCCATGCACTATGAGTGAGCTACGGAAGATCTATAAGACAAAAGCACTCTTTTTGATACCGATTTATTGTGTTGGCATCGTAGTTAAGCTCACTTTCGAATTTGGTACTCTTAATCATTATGGAATAACTATTTCTATCCTTGTGAACCATTTTTATAGCGTTGTCAAGCGACGCGTATCGTTTTGACAACGGCCCTGATAGAAACATCATTTTATCCCATACATGTTGTTAGATGGTTGTTCTACTTAAAGTAGCAAAAAAGATTGAAATCCGTGAAAAGGTTTTCAATTATTTCAATTTATATTTAGTGGACGTTTCTTTTGGAGTTAAGTATAGATTTGCTTGTCTTCACGGACCAATCGAATGCTTCAAAATCCACGCCGACCCCAAAAAGTAGAACGGGTTTATTGATATGGAAGAAGTTGTGGAGTTTTTTTTAAACGATCTCAAAGCTTTTTGTAAACGATACTGGGCGCTTTTGACATTTGGAGGGAGTGGTAGAAATATGCATGATGGAGAATCGAGGGAACAGTTTAGAAAAGTTCTAATCGGGATGATTGTCAATTTCAGAATGTCCATAGCTCTATCCATATTAAAGTTATAAGACACGTGGTAAAGATCAAAATCGTTAAAGAAATGTATGAGAAATGTTACTGCGCTTTGCACGTGTTCTTAAGGTTCATGTAAAGTGTTTTAGACCCAATTTTAAGGGCATTCATTTGCGAAGAAAAAGCAGTATGTCCAGGAATACTATATATCAAAATGAAGCTATTTATGAGCACAAGCAGTTGAAAAACATAAGACTGTTATAACTATAGCGGTATAGCCAGAACATTGTGGAAAAGGGTCATTTTGTACAGAACAAGCAACTGCATGACTGTTGGATAAAATTGGCTCATATTTTAACAAAGTCTAGCCTAAAGTGCCATCCAGGTAGTGCTACAACCATTGGTATAAAACTCAGCCCCAAAACGTAGTTATGCGAGCAATTTATTTTGACTTATTTTATAAACACATATGTCATATATGTCATTCTAATTTTGTAAACGTGTAGATCTTTTTAGGGTATGGTGTGTTATCACAACATAAATAGACATTAATTGTTTATATACCTGTAAGGTTGTTTAGCAATATATCAATTTCTATTTCACAGAATTATCGATTTATAGTAATATTGTAGATCATTGAATTAAAAAAACTATAATTTGAAATAAATCGCAGAAAATATTTCACATTATAATGGTGTGATGTTGCACCATACCTTACGTCTATTTTGAAAACAGACCAAACCGGTTTGACATGTATGTTGACAAAATAAATGGAAATTGATTGTTTCAAAAGAGCCTTTTGAGACTGAGTTTTATATCTAAGGTTGTAGCACTACCTAGATGGTACTTCAGACTGTACTTTGTTAAAATACGGGGCAATTTTATGCAACCGTCATGCAGTTGCTTGTTCTGTACAAAATGACCCTTTTCCACAATGTTCTGGCTATACCGCTATAGTTATAACAGTCTTTTGTTTTTCAACTGCTTGTGCTCATAAATAGCTTCATTTTGATATATAATATTCCTGGACATACTGCTTTTTCTTCGCAAATGAATGCCCTTAAAATTGGGTCTAAAACACTTTACATGAACCTTAAGTGCAATGCACTGAACTATTTTTAAGCGTTCGCAAAGGTTGTTGCAACCCAAAAACAGTGTATCTCCTTTCTAACTGTAAATATATTTACAGCCCAAAACTGGTGGATTGGTCTAAATGACGAAGCGAGGGAGGGATCCTGGGTGTGGAATTCCTCTGGCACCCCTAGTTATGAGGATTGGAAACAGGGAAATCCCAACCAGGGAAGGCTATGTAACTGCGGGGCGTACTGGTGGCGATATGATTATGGATGGGTGGATGAGCCTTGCGGTTCCAGCTATAATGCCATTTGTGAAATGTAACCTTCAACTTTTTAACCCTGCTTTTTACGTGCCTGTGATTTTATGATTGAGAAAATATTGTGAAAAAAGAAGAAATTGCTTCTGAAAAGCAAATTCTTCTTTTTCCACACTATTTTCTACCCTAATCATTGGTTATTTTTCAAGTTAAATCCACTTTAGATTTTCGTCTGCAAAACCTTTGAATTTGGACAGGTCCAAAATTTTGTAAAACAGGACAGTGTTAACCAAGCCTATGGTTTCTTAGAAAAATACAGTACAGTCTATGATTTCCTAGTAAAATTTATAAAAAATTTTATGATACTTGCTTGTACTATTCCCAATATTTCAAATTGGGCCATCTTGCAATAGCCGAAACATGTATTATAGTTTGCCTTCGTTTTGAACAGGAACAGTTATTATATTTTGGTCACTTTACGAAGACTTTCTAAATTACTATTTTCACAGTCATTTGTCAAAAACATACCCGTTTCACGCAATTTAAATATTCTTTTGAATAAAAAGTCACGACCGATGTATTAGTGTAAAATCGCACTTGTAAACATTTAAAAACGATTTCGCATCCAGACGTAGTTTTGTCTAAATATATTTAAACTTAGGATCGTCGACTATAACTTTGAACCGGTTTAAAATTTCAAACTACGTTTTTTAACGGTGACAGTTTAAAATACAAAGACTCTACTACATCTACTACATCGAATTTGTTTGGATATTTTCAAAAGAATACCGTACGTGTCCATAGGTTTTAGTAATATACTACTCAAAATTTGCTCTCTTTTTTCTAGTTGAATACTTTTGTATCATGATTAATTTATATAAGTTTTTATTATGTTTCTGAGATCTTCTGTGTTTTAGGCATTCAGATATTTTAAAAGAGTGATTGTATGGATGCTGCTTTAAGAGAAAGGCTCACCCAAAGGACATAAGAGTCAAAAATCAACAATTTCGATGCTTTCATGAAAATAAAGAAAATTGGTTTGACCTAAAATTTAGAAAATTCCATACACTTCAACAGCGCGTGTGATGTCCCTTGGCTTGGATTACGGCCTGGCAACGCCTTGCATACTGCTTATAAGCCTCCTGATCTTGTATCGTGGAATTTAATCCCATTCTTCAAGCCTGTCTGAGCTCCTGTACCGATGCCGGTTGAACCGGAAGTGATTAAACAGCTGTCTATAACATGTTCTATAGGATTTAGATCCGGGGATCTAGCTGACCATTCCATACGGACGATTGTGGCTTGCTCGAGATATTGATTGGGTACTTACTCTCACACCGGTAGCGTTCTGGAAGTCATTACGTAATATTGTTGCAATGTCAAATCGATAACGCCGTGCCAGAACTACCAAAAATCGGTCTTGAACCTCATTGGTTTAGCGTTCTCGACCCTCACCATGCAAATGCCAAACATTTCCAGTCGTTATAACCCGATTCCACATTCGGGAAACAACGCTCTGGGACACACCATTGGCATTAGCAACGTGTCTTTGAGAAAACCTTGAAATAAGCATGCCAATGCTCCTATTCATCCCATCTGGGCTAAGGCGTCGCCTTAAATGCACGTCTGCCATATCAAAATGGAAAGTGAATGTTAAAGTCACGATTACTTTTGTTAAAGCTCGAACAATGTACCAACGTGCTTGGAGATTCAACGTTGAATGAGACACGTTTTATTGTATGTGAGCTCCTTGTGTATAGTATACATGCCGAATCTAAATTTTGGCTACAGGGTCATCAAGTCCGAATATTTACCCTTCTTTGAGCAAAAGAAAAAAACGGGTCAATATATTTACAGCAAAATATCCTTAAAAGCAAAAAGTGAACCTTGGCAAATTTTGAGTAGTATAAATAGTTCCTTTAATACGGCAAATTTGAATGATTTTCTTGCCTAACATATTTTCAAGCAAGGTGAATTAATAGTATTTCTCTGTTCGGTTTTTCGATTTCGATAACACCAGGTGGTTCTATATTGTATTTCCTTTGTGATCCAAATAAGCCAATTATCTATCTTTAATAACAGACAATACATATTTCTGCTTGACACTTATTTTGCTGGTTTAAAATTTTGTTTCAACCAAATTGTCCTTTTTTTATATTTCTGTCTTTTTTGACATTTCATTCTCTCTAGTTCCAGCTTTTCCAAAAATAAGCAGGCAGTGCTGCTACGATCAGACTGCATGTCTATGCAGTCTGATCGTAGACTTGGCTGACTGCAAAAACATTGTATACAGCAGAAACAGTATGGAAAAAATGTTTAAATGCTGTGTTTTCTCCACAAAGATGTACGCAAGTTGACCAAAGAAATTATTTTTCATAATAAAACATTCTAAATATTTTATATAACTTTATTATTTAGAAATAGATTTTCATCAACTACACTCACTTTCATTGCATTTCTGAGCAATAACTTAAACGCACGCCAAATGGATTTTTTCCAAGACTACTATTGGTCAAGTCTTTGGATCATTTGCGTCAGAGCTGCCAGACGCTTGTCCCTCCACGCTCGCCTCTCATCAAGTTTATCCAGCGGTATCTTCTGCACCATTTGTTCTTGTATAATATCCACAACTGGTCCCGCGAACGGCTCGGGTTCCCTAAATGTCGCCTGAACGTCGTCTATCATACTCATTCCACCAGTAGACTTCCCACGCTCCCTGTCAGAGTGCAGACGACCATTGACCAATGACAAACAACTTAATTGACACATTTCGAGCAGAATATGTCCATTGAATCTACCACGTGGTGTGAATTTACGCGTGGGTTTTGACCGAGAGATAATCATAACATAATTTGATTGGTTGTCAGCCCTACAACTGGTAAATGACCGTTCGAGAAAAAAATCAGAGTAGTAATGTTGTAAGTGCTACAAATTTATTTTACAGTTAACCTATTGTACGTTTCAACTCCTTTACTCAACCGAAAATCTTGTTATAAACACTGAAAATACTAACTGGTAATTACTAAAAGCGAAAATTACATCAAATTTTGTATTAGCATCTTCTCTATTTGTCGAAAAGTAAATAATATAAAATCAAAGTTTGTAGATTGTGACTGAAAAGGCCGTTTCTTCGGTGTTTGAAAACACATTATTTGGTTTGAACACATTGCTCAGAAGATAAAGGTAAAAATGTAGTGGGTCAAACAGACTGGATTTCTGGAAACCGGTATAAATCTCCGATTTAAAAATTGGAAAAGATTTAGACGGGACCAATTTGAAAACTGGGAGAACTTTGTAGAATAATTTTGACAAAGATACATTTTTCTGTCTCGTTTTTACTTTTGCGTGCATTTTTGTCATTCATTTTTAAGACGGTTGGATTTAAGACGACCCTTGTTTCGGCTGTAGTGTCAATAACCCATTTAAGAAAAAACAGTAAATCTTGGTCTTTATTTTAGGCACTTGACCCGAAAAAACTCTTGACCTCCCTTAAAACAATGGTCTTTTTGTCACTCATAAGGATTTACAAAAGTGGTGGGGAATTTGATGATGTTATATTTTTTTTCTTCTTACATACTCGTATTAGTACAAATACTTCTACGGGCGAGGGTCATTATACTGTAACAATGCCCTAGTTTGAAACTTTTACAAAAAGTTTCGAGTCTGTCAAACTGTGCAGATTGTCTATCTTGCGAAAAAGCTTGAGACTTAACATTAGTATTTCATATCCTTGGTCCATTTTTACAATTTGTAACATCGTGAAATTGACACTAAATCCGATCAAAACCATTCAAAATCACACAATTATCGCTTCATTCATTCATTCGTTCATTCATTCCAAACACTCACTCAAACCATTCAAAAACGCCCCGAAATCACTAAAAGAGGTAAGATCAACATCCAAATTTGAAATGAATATAATTAGAAGAAATAAGCGACATAACTGAAATCATACGCGTCTGATTGGTTCTTAAAGAATGGGAAAGCTATTTATAGAAATTGTATGCATTTTCATTAAAGGGAGGTAATAAATATAGCTAACTTTGTTCATCTTGTACAAAATTAGCCATATTGGATTACCTCCCTTTAATTTCCATCAAAACTCGCTCCACACTCATTCAATTTCATTCCAATATCATTCCAAAATCACTCATCTTGTCAATTTCACAATGTTGTTAACTTTATCTTATACAAGGGTCTGTTATGGGCCTTCATTTATTGAAAGGAAGTCGTTATTTTTTTCAATTTTTTCTATTCTTAAGGGTTAATAGTTGACTGTTAATAAAACACATGAGCACATTCTATCGTTATATTTGACAAAAAGTCTTTGCAAGGAGTCTTGAAAATAAAATAGTTATTTCTAGACCTTCTCTTCAATAGATTGTGGTCAAATTATTTTACTAGTGTTTTTTTTTGTTTGTTTGTTTGTTTGTTTGTTTGTTTGTTTGTTTGTTTGTTTGTTTGTTTGTTTGTTTGTTTGTTTGTTTGTTTGTTTGTTTGTTTGTTTGTTTGTTTGTTTGTTTTCATTCCATATCTGTTTGTCTTAATATGTGTGGGAAGACTTAACTTGCGAATTAAGTATTTTCCAATATATTCAATATTATTCATGTTAGAATGTCTTAATTTGGCATAAATGTTTATCTCATCAATCTGCTTCTTTGTAGGTCAAGGTCATCTGACAATGTCAATTATCTATGTCAAACGTAAAAAATACTTCCCACGAAAAGGCATTTTTATTATAAATTCTAGATTGATAAGGTTTTTGCGAACACAAAAGTTACAATTTCCTTAGTGGCACACGACACATTTCAAGAGCTCATGTTTACCCACAAAATATCCTTCATTTCGCCGAATTCTTGGTTGAATTTTTTCAAGCATGTAGAGTTGCATTCATGTTTATCGTTAATGAGTGTCTTGACCACAGATAAAATTATACCCTACGTTTTGGGTTCAGGGTTTAAACATGATTGAAAAATTGTAGAAATGTTACGGGCTTTGCAATTTAGTTAAACGTGCAAACCGGGTGTCATTTTTCAACTGCTTCGCAAACTTTGTCATCTTGAGAATGCAGTGTCTGAGTGTCTTGACCACAGATAAAATCAGCTATACCCTACGGTTTAAAATGTTACGCGCTATGCAATTTGGTTAAACGTGCAAACCGGGTGTCATTTCGTGGATTCGGTGCAAGACTGTAGTAAGTGTATATACAATGTATATACACTTACTGCAGTCTTGCACCGAACCCTCGATTTTTCAACTACTTCGCAAACTTTGTCTTCTTGAGAACGCAGGAATAGTTAGGATAATTCTGTCCCCCATTGTAAACAAAATGTATTTTCATTAAAGGAATACTGTAGCAGACAAGGGGGGAAACTCGCGGAGCCACAATCTGTATCGGACAACGAGTTTCTGAAGAAGATGGTCCGTCAGTATAAGAGTAAGTTACATCAATGTATTTGTTCTCCTAGTTTTATTTGAAATAAGTTTTTTAATCTGGTTAAGCGCCATTTTAAACAGTTTTTGAGACATATCGCGTAGGCTGTCCAGAGTACCTTACAATGGACTATTGGTATTTGTCGCAACAATAATACCAAAACATCCTTTCCTAGACTTCCATACAGTTAGAAGTATCATGAAATTCACACATTGAAATTGTTTTGGAAAGAATTTCGAATAGTATTGAATGAGCGTGTGTAGCGAATATTGAATGAAATTTCAGGGAGGTAATCCTATATCGCTAGTTTCGTCCAACTTGGAAGAAAACCTCATTGTGTATTACCTCCCTTTAAGAAATCTACATACTTTCCCATGCCTGTGACTTCACGAAACAATCAGAACCAGCCAGAAGAACTATCGTAGGATAATTTGAATTTGCAAAAAATGCAATGAAATTATGATCGTTTTGGTCGATTTCGAATTGTTTGTAACGATTAGGGAGCGTTTTGGGTTGTTTGAGTTAGTGTTTGATCGAACTCGGAACCACAAGATTTAAAGTCTCAAGCATTACGAAATTTGCTATGACGTCTGCTGGTTTGGTAACGCACATTTTAGAACAATCTATCTGAGAAAACCCAGTCTTAGAGGTTGGGAACAAACCCGGAAGAAAAGAAACATCGACAATGCGTGAGGTTTTAGCTTTTTATTGATTTAACGCCGCTTTCAACATTTTGTCCGTTTATCGCGGCGACTGGAACACCTAACAATGGTTTCCTGGTATTTATTTCACCAGTACAACCACCACATCCTTTCCTAGCTTCCAGCTGCTGTCTCACATAGGTCTACGATTATCAACCCATTGGTATGAGACAAATAGTCGGAAAGAATGAGTGCCGCCGCCGGGACCTCTAGATTGATAGTCCAACGCGCTATCAACTGCGCTTTGGCGGTGGCTGACGTTTTAGTCCTCAGATCCTCAGATCCTAAAAAAGCTTGGAGGTCTATGGTGCAGCACGTGCTAACGTTGATCCATGGTACTGAACTTCTTTGATACAATGAAGACCATCGTGAAATTTACTAAGTGAAAGATTTTGAATTCGATTTAGATTGAAATTGAATTGATTGGATGATCTAAGTTCGGGGGAAAATGTAAAGGGAAGTTACATAAAAGTGCTAAATATGTGGGTTAAAATGAACAAGTTGGCGATTTCTATTACCTCAATTTTAGAAGTTAGATGCGAACTTTTTATATATATACTAAACTCAAAAAGAAACGACCACAAATACATATTCTCGTATTACCTGAAATGTTTTTGACTTACTTCCATTTTACTTTTTTTGAACACCTGTCAAAACTGACTTCCTTTTGAAGGACTGATCGTTTGACTGTTTGGCTCCATATTCCTTTCCGTAGAATCGTCTACTTAGTAAACGTCCCCCTTATCTTGCTGGTCTGATGCACTAAGGTTTGATGAAAATCGTTAATGTGTATTGAAAGACATTTTCGCACATGAAAATAAACCAAACCGTCTTAAAATCTTTAAATTTTCCTTGACGTCAAAAGTTACATTAGAACGGTATCAATCAAAATTGGGTCTACGTATGCAGGCCACTAAAAGTAGGCGTTGTACTATCAACACAAACTTAAAACTATTCCTAAAACATGAAGGATGGTTTAGAAAACGTTTTACCTGCATTTAACAGTTTTTTAATTGAATTTCAACGATATCATTAGCACACTAACAATTAACAAATCTGGTTGAAATGATGGTTCAGTATAGCCTTTTATAAGCCAATTTTCTAAGATAATTTGGCGATTTGGCAGTCCGCATAATAATTGTCAAACCTACTGTAACTCGTCAAGCCTCCATAATTTCCAGATGTTATCTTCATAAGGCAGAATGATCATAGAATGAATGCTCACTCCAGCCATGCACTATGAGTGAGCTACGGAAGATCTATAAGACAAAAGCACTCTTTTTGATACCGATTTATTGTGTTGGCATCGTAGTTAAGCTCACTTTCGAATTTGGTACTCTTAATCATTATGGAATAACTATTTCTATCCTTGTGAACCATTTTTATAGCGTTGTCAAGCGACGCGTATCGTTTTGACAACGGCCCTGATAGAAACATCATTTTATCCCATACATGTTGTTAGATGGTTGTTCTACTTAAAGTAGCAAAAAAGATTGAAATCCGTGAAAAGGTTTTCAATTATTTCAATTTATATTTAGTGGACGTTTCTTTTGGAGTTAAGTATAGATTTGCTTGTCTTCACGGACCAATCGAATGCTTCAAAATCCACGCCGACCCCAAAAAGTAGAACGGGTTTATTGATATGGAAGAAGTTGTGGAGTTTTTTTTAAACGATCTCAAAGCTTTTTGTAAACGATACTGGGCGCTTTTGACATTTGGAGGGAGTGGTAGAAATATGCATGATGGAGAATCGAGGGAACAGTTTAGAAAAGTTCTAATCGGGATGATTGTCAATTTCAGAATGTCCATAGCTCTATCCATATTAAAGTTATAAGACACGTGGTAAAGATCAAAATCGTTAAAGAAATGTATGAGAAATGTTACTGCGCTTTGCACGTGTTCTTAAGGTTCATGTAAAGTGTTTTAGACCCAATTTTAAGGGCATTCATTTGCGAAGAAAAAGCAGTATGTCCAGGAATACTATATATCAAAATGAAGCTATTTATGAGCACAAGCAGTTGAAAAACATAAGACTGTTATAACTATAGCGGTATAGCCAGAACATTGTGGAAAAGGGTCATTTTGTACAGAACAAGCAACTGCATGACTGTTGGATAAAATTGGCTCATATTTTAACAAAGTCTAGCCTAAAGTGCCATCCAGGTAGTGCTACAACCATTGGTATAAAACTCAGCCCCAAAACGTAGTTATGCGAGCAATTTATTTTGACTTATTTTATAAACACATATGTCATATATGTCATTCTAATTTTGTAAACGTGTAGATCTTTTTAGGGTATGGTGTGTTATCACAACATAAATAGACATTAATTGTTTATATACCTGTAAGGTTGTTTAGCAATATATCAATTTCTATTTCACAGAATTATCGATTTATAGTAATATTGTAGATCATTGAATTAAAAAAACTATAATTTGAAATAAATCGCAGAAAATATTTCACATTATAATGGTGTGATGTTGCACCATACCTTACGTCTATTTTGAAAACAGACCAAACCGGTTTGACATGTATGTTGACAAAATAAATGGAAATTGATTGTTTCAAAAGAGCCTTTTGAGACTGAGTTTTATATCTAAGGTTGTAGCACTACCTAGATGGTACTTCAGACTGTACTTTGTTAAAATACGGGGCAATTTTATGCAACCGTCATGCAGTTGCTTGTTCTGTACAAAATGACCCTTTTCCACAATGTTCTGGCTATACCGCTATAGTTATAACAGTCTTTTGTTTTTCAACTGCTTGTGCTCATAAATAGCTTCATTTTGATATATAATATTCCTGGACATACTGCTTTTTCTTCGCAAATGAATGCCCTTAAAATTGGGTCTAAAACACTTTACATGAACCTTAAGTGCAATGCACTGAACTATTTTTAAGCGTTCGCAAAGGTTGTTGCAACCCAAAAACAGTGTATCTCCTTTCTAACTGTAAATATATTTACAGCCCAAAACTGGTGGATTGGTCTAAATGACGAAGCGAGGGAGGGATCCTGGGTGTGGAATTCCTCTGGCACCCCTAGTTATGAGGATTGGAAACAGGGAAATCCCAACCAGGGAAGGCTATGTAACTGCGGGGCGTACTGGTGGCGATATGATTATGGATGGGTGGATGAGCCTTGCGGTTCCAGCTATAATGCCATTTGTGAAATGTAACCTTCAACTTTTTAACCCTGCTTTTTACGTGCCTGTGATTTTATGATTGAGAAAATATTGTGAAAAAAGAAGAAATTGCTTCTGAAAAGCAAATTCTTCTTTTTCCACACTATTTTCTACCCTAATCATTGGTTATTTTTCAAGTTAAATCCACTTTAGATTTTCGTCTGCAAAACCTTTGAATTTGGACAGGTCCAAAATTTTGTAAAACAGGACAGTGTTAACCAAGCCTATGGTTTCTTAGAAAAATACAGTACAGTCTATGATTTCCTAGTAAAATTTATAAAAAATTTTATGATACTTGCTTGTACTATTCCCAATATTTCAAATTGGGCCATCTTGCAATAGCCGAAACATGTATTATAGTTTGCCTTCGTTTTGAACAGGAACAGTTATTATATTTTGGTCACTTTACGAAGACTTTCTAAATTACTATTTTCACAGTCATTTGTCAAAAACATACCCGTTTCACGCAATTTAAATATTCTTTTGAATAAAAAGTCACGACCGATGTATTAGTGTAAAATCGCACTTGTAAACATTTAAAAACGATTTCGCATCCAGACGTAGTTTTGTCTAAATATATTTAAACTTAGGATCGTCGACTATAACTTTGAACCGGTTTAAAATTTCAAACTACGTTTTTTAACGGTGACAGTTTAAAATACAAAGACTCTACTACATCTACTACATCGAATTTGTTTGGATATTTTCAAAAGAATACCGTACGTGTCCATAGGTTTTAGTAATATACTACTCAAAATTTGCTCTCTTTTTTCTAGTTGAATACTTTTGTATCATGATTAATTTATATAAGTTTTTATTATGTTTCTGAGATCTTCTGTGTTTTAGGCATTCAGATATTTTAAAAGAGTGATTGTATGGATGCTGCTTTAAGAGAAAGGCTCACCCAAAGGACATAAGAGTCAAAAATCAACAATTTCGATGCTTTCATGAAAATAAAGAAAATTGGTTTGACCTAAAATTTAGAAAATTCCATACACTTCAACAGCGCGTGTGATGTCCCTTGGCTTGGATTACGGCCTGGCAACGCCTTGCATACTGCTTATAAGCCTCCTGATCTTGTATCGTGGAATTTAATCCCATTCTTCAAGCCTGTCTGAGCTCCTGTACCGATGCCGGTTGAACCGGAAGTGATTAAACAGCTGTCTATAACATGTTCTATAGGATTTAGATCCGGGGATCTAGCTGACCATTCCATACGGACGATTGTGGCTTGCTCGAGATATTGATTGGGTACTTACTCTCACACCGGTAGCGTTCTGGAAGTCATTACGTAATATTGTTGCAATGTCAAATCGATAACGCCGTGCCAGAACTACCAAAAATCGGTCTTGAACCTCATTGGTTTAGCGTTCTCGACCCTCACCATGCAAATGCCAAACATTTCCAGTCGTTATAACCCGATTCCACATTCGGGAAACAACGCTCTGGGACACACCATTGGCATTAGCAACGTGTCTTTGAGAAAACCTTGAAATAAGCATGCCAATGCTCCTATTCATCCCATCTGGGCTAAGGCGTCGCCTTAAATGCACGTCTGCCATATCAAAATGGAAAGTGAATGTTAAAGTCACGATTACTTTTGTTAAAGCTCGAACAATGTACCAACGTGCTTGGAGATTCAACGTTGAATGAGACACGTTTTATTGTATGTGAGCTCCTTGTGTATAGTATACATGCCGAATCTAAATTTTGGCTACAGGGTCATCAAGTCCGAATATTTACCCTTCTTTGAGCAAAAGAAAAAAACGGGTCAATATATTTACAGCAAAATATCCTTAAAAGCAAAAAGTGAACCTTGGCAAATTTTGAGTAGTATAAATAGTTCCTTTAATACGGCAAATTTGAATGATTTTCTTGCCTAACATATTTTCAAGCAAGGTGAATTAATAGTATTTCTCTGTTCGGTTTTTCGATTTCGATAACACCAGGTGGTTCTATATTGTATTTCCTTTGTGATCCAAATAAGCCAATTATCTATCTTTAATAACAGACAATACATATTTCTGCTTGACACTTATTTTGCTGGTTTAAAATTTTGTTTCAACCAAATTGTCCTTTTTTTATATTTCTGTCTTTTTTGACATTTCATTCTCTCTAGTTCCAGCTTTTCCAAAAATAAGCAGGCAGTGCTGCTACGATCAGACTGCATGTCTATGCAGTCTGATCGTAGACTTGGCTGACTGCAAAAACATTGTATACAGCAGAAACAGTATGGAAAAAATGTTTAAATGCTGTGTTTTCTCCACAAAGATGTACGCAAGTTGACCAAAGAAATTAATTTTCATAATAAAACATTCTAAATATTTTATATAACTTTATTATTTAGAAATAGATTTTCATCAACTACACTCACTTTCATTGCATTTCTGAGCAATAACTTAAACGCACGCCAAATGGATTTTTTCCAAGACTACTATTGGTCAAGTCTTTGGATCATTTGCGTCAGAGCTGCCAGACGCTTGTCCCTCCACGCTCGCCTCTCATCAAGTTTATCCAGCGGTATCTTCTGCACCATTTGTTCTTGTATAATATCCACAACTGGTCCCGCGAACGGCTCGGGTTCCCTAAATGTCGCCTGAACGTCGTCTATCATAGTAGAGTATCGCTCTGCGTAGCTATACATCCCTAAATGATATATAAGAGGTCTTTTGATTACAAAGAAATTTTATACTTACCTAAATTGTTTGAAAAATGTCATTTGCAATTGGCATAAATATTACAGAATAACACAAACAAACTTAAAGTTTTAATGACTTGCATAACTTAACATAAATATTAGTGACAATAATTACTGAAATCTTTTCCTGTTGTCAAAAATATTTTGGAACATCATTGATTAATATATAATACATACTTAGTGTATTATATGAAAAAAATATCTAACGAGGTGGGGAGAATTGATCATTGTCGAGGCTCTTTGTATATTTATAAGTTAATACTAAAAATCAATCCTTGTGAGAATTCTTGGTTCCTTTTTTGCAGATACTTTCATATTATAAAAAGTAACTATCAATTATGAAAATGAAAAAAAAAAAAAAACCACATGATCTTAAATTTGGTAATACTTTAAACTCTCACATATCATTATGTTCATCCTGACTACAAATTCTTTTAAAATTGAATCGCCCCCATATTTCTGTTCGTATAACTTTTCACTTTATTTAAAAACAAAAACCATTTACTTATAGAACTATTTATATCGGTAAAAAAAATGGTACCTCAGCATGAAACAGTATTAATATAAAGGTAGTTTACGCCCGTTTCACGCAGAACAATTGAATAACGCATGTTAGTTGTTATTGCTGTTGTAATTGCTACTGTTGAAGTTGTTGTTGTTGTTGTTGTTTTTACCGGTTCATGATACATGATTACACCTACCATCAGCATTAAGGTATGCCGTCTCAATAGGTCCCATAAAGGCGTACCTTCGACCTAGACCGGCACTCATAACTTTGTCTAAACCGTCAACATCAATTATGTCATCCTGTAAAATAAGACGCGCGTCATTTTTTGAAATATGAAGGATTGTCGAAGGAAGCAGTTCGTAAAAGTGAACTTCAGGCATGGTATTGAATTTTTTTTTTTCGCGAATGGAGTAATTGCCAAGGTTTCAAGGTTTCAAGGTTTTTATTCAAAGACCAGGACCCCTAACCGAGGTATAGGTCAATATGCTACATAGTAACAAACAAAATTAACAAAACATGTGAAAAGTTTGATGAAAGCTCCAAATGAAGCTGACTAGGTTTAACTAACGACAATCAAGGGAAGAATGATGAAAAGTGCAGATAAGGCACCCAGTTAAAAACAAGTTTAATAGGTTATCTAGAGGTGTGAATTCAACCTAAATTGTAACAAATTTATTTTCAGTACATTGAGATGATTACCTACAAAGAGTTTCATATGAAACTCTTTATAGGTTGCAATCTCAATACACTGATAATGATCATTTAAAACTTTATTATATTTGATCTATAAATTGATTTTAACTTAACAAGTAACCTGTGATAAAAATTTTCTTACATCATGTATGTCCGATTCTCTTCCTAAATAATTCCAATAAAAGGAAGGGTCAATGTATTAATTCAATATTTTCGTATAATAGTTCGGGAAAGGAATACTAACCTTGATTAATCTCCAACACTCTTTCATGATTGAATACTGTATTCTATTCAAGACAAACCCGTAGATCTCTTTCTTCAAGACCACAGGTACTTGTCCTATCTTCTCCATGATAGCTTTAGCCGTAGGTAAAACGTCCGGGTCGGCCCAGGGACTAGGTATCAACTCTACTAAAGGTGCGTAGAATGGTGGGTTCGTCTGAATATAAGTAAAAACATAATTATTAGACTGTGAGTGAATTTTAAACAAATTCAACTACTGATAGCAATTAATAAGATCCCCCTTTTTAATTGAGAGCGGGGGGGCGCATGGTCAGTTGCATTTTTGTTTCTCTCGGTGAGCGATAGATTGATGTTGTGGCGGATCAAAAAAGGTTGGTTAGTTTTGTTTGTAATATGCAGTTTTGATGA
Organism: Fragum whitleyi; assembly: GCA_948146395.1. Taxonomy (NCBI): domain Eukaryota; kingdom Metazoa; phylum Mollusca; class Bivalvia; order Cardiida; family Cardiidae; genus Fragum; species Fragum whitleyi. The sequence continues at coordinate 58,111,622 of OX411546.1, forward strand.
ATAATTAGGCTACAGAGGGCGTTCGTTTGCACACCCCCGACCCCCTTGTGTATCCGCCAATGCGATGTTACAATAAAAGCTAGAAAGGATTTTAAGATATTTAACTCCAAAGTGGTATATTTTCCTTACGAAATCGGCTTTGGCATTTGACAACGACCATATTAAATGAGCGTGTTCGTGATATTTCCAACAATTTCGAAAATGTGATAGGCAAAGCCTCTGGCCAGTCTGTTCATCCGCACAGTCTGAATAGAGTCTTCACTATGCGATTTATAGATGAAAAAGGTTTCAAAGTATCTGGAGACAAACAAGCAGTTCTCATTACTCTACGTAAATGTCTATGCTTCTAAATCTTTCCACCTCAAACAGATGTCAAATTGTTTTGAAATGGCACGCACATGCTTATCAGTGACCTTTCACCGGCACTTGTTCCAAAATAGAGGTTATACATGAGCCTGTGCGTAATATTTCAAACAATATGTGCAAAGCAAAGACTCTGACAAGTCTGTGCATCCACACAGTCTGTCCAGATTCTTTACTAGGTCTCAAAGTATCTGTAGACTATCAGGCTACTTTATATTTACAGTATGTGGCTTTCTACGCTACTCAATGTTTGCACCTCACGAAAAATTCAAATTGTTGGAAATGTCACGAACAGGCTCAAATGATAACTTATTTAGTTCCGTTATGGAATTGTTCAGAATTTCAGTTTGGTACTTTTACTACATATTGCTTGTTCTGACCGTGTTTTTTTTTTAGTTACGACCTAAAAGATCAAATTTAGCTTATGAATCAAGCATCTGTGTCTAGAGCATGTATTTGAAAGATCAAAGCAATGAGTCAATGCCTACAAATACCGCAATCTAACTTGACCATTACATTAAAAAGTCAGATCAGGGCCCGAGGTTATAAAACTTTTCTGAGGCTCAATTCAAAATTTTTCTCAAATTTCAAATTGAGATTAAAGCCGCAATTCTGTTCTTTTACTCTCACTTTAATGTATTAACATAGAAGATGATATTGATAAGTTGTTATAAGTAACAACTTATCAATATTATCTTTTATTTTCATACATTTATTTTAATTCAAAATTTTGTGAAAATTGAGCCTGAGCCTGAGAAGACTTTTATAATCTTGGGCCCTGATATCTCCGTAAATTCAAAATTTGAACGAGAGCTTGATTCCAGTACAGGTCAATAGAAGAAACCGATTCAAAAAGCTGTATAAAGAAAAGAAAAATGGTCATGCTGTGTTCAGAAAACCGGACAAGTGAAAACGGTTCGACACTAGTCCATTTGCGTAATATGCACAGTGTGACAGGAATCAACACTGCACGCAAGATGGTTCTAATTCGCAATCGTTACAAATGACATATTATGACAGTCAATCCTGCTCAAGCGACCACGTCTATAAGGGGCGATTTTTATTAAGCGACCGTTTTTAGAATCCCATTCTTTAACTCAAAATATCTTAGTTTATACTATTTTGTTTTTGTTCGATTGCGCCGAAAGCTTAGGCTTATTGAATCGCTCTCGAACACTCAATCTTGATGTTTTCACGTCCCTGAGAGAGAGGCAGTGGTTTAAACCCACTGCTACCCAATTATAGCTGGGTGAACTGGGGCTAGCTATTAAGTGTTTCGCCCATAAACACACAGCGGTGACAGTGGGGCTCGAACCACGGACCTCCAGGTCACGGATCGACTGCATTTACCACTAGACCGCCTATTTAGATGCTATTTATGTAAAAATATTTCAAAATGATTCCTATATTGTCATAACTCAATAGAACCGTCTCAATGAGATGATTCTTTTGAGTTTTGAAGACATAGGATTATTGAGAAATTCGCAAGAACATACACATACTCAATCAAAAGAGTGTTGTATTTTGTAATCAAATCGTGTACTTAGCGACCATTATCTTTAGCGATCGTTTTTTGGTGGTCTCGTAAGTGGTCGCTTAAGACACATTTTACTGTACTTTCATTAATTTTGCGCTGATTCCTCGATATGATCTTCCTAAGATCCGCATATCGTCAATGTGTAACAAAAATGACGTATCGACAGCTCGAATAAAGCTGTAGGTACGACGTATTGGTGGACCACCACCAAAGACATGTTATATTAGCCTGTGCGTGAAATTTCCAACAGTTTCAATTGTGCGCAAAGCAATAATTCTGACCAGCCTGTGCATCCGCACAGTCTGACCAGAATATTCACTATGCATTGATATACATGTATAAGGTCTTAATCCATATCCATGCAGTCAGCATATACTATTATTGCATTGTGTCGTTGTCAACGCTACCCAACGTTCGTACCTCGCGCAAGTTTGAAATTGTTGGAAATGTCACTCACAGGTTCATAGTAGAAATGTCCTTCAATGAAAGGTGCAAGAAGGCAATATTTATCATAAAGATTCAAAGAAAGTATTATATTATTACACTTAAAGTTATTTTGATCGACCAAACTATGTCGAAAAGTCTTATAATTATGTGTATCCATTTATCACTCTATTTTCATATTTATTGAATGCCTAATCTGTGATCATATGGTTTTTAACAGCCTACGTTTCAGTGATTCTTATGGGTAAACAAAACAAACTTATAAGATTCGTATTAGATTTGAACCACCGTTCACGTATCCTAGATACACATTATAAAACTTTAAATTGGCTTCCAGTTAGTGAAAGAGTAGAAGAAATTGCTATCTTGCATGTTTTCAATTAAATAACGGAACAGCTCCAAAATATTTGTTGGAACAATTTATAGAAGCAGCCACGTTCCATTCATATGCCACTAGATTTAGCAGGAACGGTTGCTTTACTGTTCTAAGTGCTGGAACCCATGGAAGGGTCATTTTCTTACATTGGCCGCTGCCTTTGGAACTGCTTACCAACGACAATTAAAAGTGCAAATTCTATTGCTATCTTTAAAAAAAGTGTCCACAAACATCTTTTGAGTCTTTGTTATAACAACTTGTACAATCTGTGATATATTGCATTTTTTAAAGAAACGCTCAGTTTAACTGTGATTATTTTGTCATATTCAGTATTATGCAACTCTATGTCAGCCAAATCCAAGCAGAGGTCTGCGATGGAAATAAGAGATCAAGATCTCTTTTTTGCGTTAACCCAGGTTTTGGTGATGGCAGACGTAATCTGTGTAACATACTGTGATATATATTTTTTATCGAAATGTATTATTACATTTTATTATGTATTGTCAACATCTTTTACCGAATAAAATCTATCTATCTAAACATAACGTTAAATTATTTGCGATGATATTTTTATCGTTGAATATTGAAAATTATTTACACACTGTCAATAATGCGATCGAAAAAGAATTACAAAAATTTGATACCAAATGCAAGTGGTGTGAGCTTTTGAGCGAAAAATAGACTGATTATTTTTATGAATAAATTATATCGTATTTTGTGATTTTTTAGCGGCATGGTATAATTTTCGCCAATTTCGCCAGCCTCGCTTGGTGGCGAAAATTGGACGAACCAAAATATCCTTAATAATTTTTCAAATTTGCCAACCATTTATATTACAAAAAATGCCATATTCACAGAAAAACATGTCTACATGAGGTGTCAATTACAATTACCGCAACAGATATAAATCGATAGTTGTATTGTTTTCGAAGTATGAGAATTTGACACATCTTTGTCGGTTTGACATTGGATTAACATCACACATACCAATTGATGTTCAAGAGAACACGTGTTGGTCTAGAAATAATGTATGAAGAGAGACCTCCGCGTACGAATGCACTGTTCTCAGTTCCTGTGTGCTTGATAGTTGATAAAAAGGGGACACAATTCTTATGAACAAACAATTAGTGAAATAGTCGTGAACATCGTTGAATTGACTCTCAGTCCGATCAAAACCATTCTAAATAGCTCATTCAAAGCTCCATCCACCAATTCCAAACACTCATTAAAACCATTCAGAAACGCTCAAAAATTACCAAATAGTTTAAACAACAACTACATTCAATATAAAAATCGACATAAAAAATCCACGATTTCCCCGACTTAATAAAATTTGGTAAACGTTGGTTTGCGAAGATTTTTACTTGTATCTATGTTTTATTAAAGGGAGATAATCCTATATCGCTTATTTTGTTTATCTTGAGCCAAATTAGAGATATTGGATAACCTCCATTTTAATTTCATTCAAAACCCACATCTCTCGCTCATTCAACTTCACTCCAAAAACATTCTAATATCCGATTCAGCTTGTCAATTTCACGATATTCTTACAGTCATTTAAGTCCCAAACTTTACACTGGTAATTCTAAATACGATTTACTCAATTTATGCCAGTACTATATTTGCAATCAAATCAAATAACCCCTCTTTTTCATTGACGATACCGATAATTGTTTTTTTATATATAAAAATACATCTATTATACATATAAAATTTCTATTACATGTTTCAAGGTAGAAAATCAACTTCTGCTTACTGTCTTCTATAACCCTTTGCTGTTTAGTCCCTGCTTTTTACATGCCTGTGGTTTAATGATTTAGAAAACATTGTGAAAAAAGAAGAAATTGCTTCTGACAAGTAATTTCTTCTTTTTCCACACTATTTTCTACCCTGCTGAATGGTTATTTTTCAAATTAAATCCACTTTAAGTTTTCGTCTGCAAAACTTTTGAATTTGGACAGGTCCAAAATGTTGTAAAACAGGAAAGGGTTAAAAGTATTAGAACTTATTTCTTTGAAAAACTAAAGTTATAAGAAATAGCTAAGAATAAGTGTCCACTATTTTATATCATCATGCTGATCCAGTCTCTGAATCATTTGTGCCAGGAGAGCTAAACGTTTGTCCCTCCACGCTCGCCTCCCTTCAATTTGTTCTATAGGTATTTTCTGCGTCATTTGTTCTTGAAATATGTCCAATACGGGTCCAACGAATTTCTCGGGTTCTCTAAACGTAGCTTGGACGTCTTCTGTCATAGTAGCGTAACGCTCTGCGTAGCTGTACATTCCTTTAAAATTGAACATAAATAAGTTAATGCCAAAATTTCGTCTCAAAGGTGTAAATCATAACAAGATAATTTAGGTGCTGGAGCAACTTAATCGCCTCACATGTCTATAATATCTTTTTTAACTTTTCTTATATTTTCTTTTTTCTTTTAGAAAACGACTTTCAACCGTACACTGAATACTTCTAGATATATCCATACTAGACTAGCCCTCAGACAGTTTACTAAAAGGGCAAATTTATTTCTGACCCGGGAGGTTACCGTTATTGTCGATGTTTCAGCCGGAAACGAATCCTGCGTTATAATGCTACGTTCCCACTATCACGATTCGCGCCACGATTGAAATCGTATTCTTTATCGTGGACTTATCGTGGTGCTCGTATCAGATCATATCAAATCTTGAGGTCGCTCGTGGCAATCGTGTTGATCGTAGAAAATTTTTGGGCAGTCCAAAAATTTTCCACGATCGACACGATTATTTTTCAATCGTATTCATCGCATCAGAACGTATTGCATCGTAGCTAAGCGTCACATAGCGCATCTAATCGTGCTTCCAAATCGTGGTGATCGGGGTCAGTCTTGGACATCACAAAACCCACGCTCTGTTGAGATGTGTTGCGATCTCTCACGATCTGGTACGATCAGTGACGCGCTTTCGGGGACTCTTGCTCACGACCTGTTACGAATGTCTCACGAGCAGATACGATTTGATACGAGAAGATAAGAGTAAATGCGAGAAGTTACGAGTATCAAACCCTTTTCACGGACACTCACGATCTGTACGAGATCCCACAACATATATATATACCGTGAACGATTTAATACGGCTCATTCAGCGACCTAATCTTGTAGAGAAAACATCTACTGTAAACTTGCTTTTACGCCGTTAAGAGATGCCTCCCAAGGGAACAAGAGGAAGGAAGGGAAAGAGCAAAGCTGCCCCACCCCCTGAACCTGATATTGAACAAGTCCAGCCACAACCTACACCAGAGGATGCAGAAGAAGTTTTCCCAAATGAAAAAGTGAAAAAGAAGAAAACAGTAACTGCCTTCTCGGAACAGGAAAAGGAGGAAATTATTGAGTTTCTTATGAGAAATGAGGTCCTGTACAGCAAACGCCTTGCGGGGTTCAAGGATGTCACCCAAAAGGAGGATCTCTGGGCTGCACAGGCTGCAAAGATGAATACTACTGTGGAGCAACTTAAAACATGGTACTCAAGCATGAGGACTATGATGGGCCGGCTGAAGAAACGCGCCAAGAAGAGTGGGTCAGGAGGAGATGCCATTACTGATATGAACAGCACAGAACATTGGGTGTGGGATAAGTTCTCTTTTTTGATCCCTCACATTGAGACAGTAGAAGGCAGAAATGTTGCATCCTTTGTAGCAGCAGCAGCAAGTGTCAATGGCACTGAACTCACAACATCCACCGATCAAACCTCAGAAGTTGCTTCTACCTCAAGCAGCGTTCCAACACCACCACTCCAAGGAGCCTCATTACCGCCAGCCTCCCAAACAGCTTCCCAGCCAGGGTCGGTCGGCCTCAGACGAGGCAGTGAGGAAAGGTTGACCTCTGGAGAACTGAGTAAGTATAATAATGTCATTCAATTTCACGTTAAAATATTCTTACTAGAAAATCAAGTATTTCATTCTCGCGTGAGCAACGATATCTCTTTTAGGACTCTTGTATTCTTGCAATAACTTTTTTGAATGTAGCCGATGTTGGCTAAACATTTTCCACGGATAACAGCCGAGCGTCCCGCACGAGTTTTATAGGTTTCGCGCGAAAAGTGCGATGGTCTGTTGTGCGTGAGCGACTGGCTGTTTACGACAATGAAAAGTATTTCTAAAATAGACGCCTATATAGTGTGCCGGGAGGGCAAAAATATTTTAAGTAATAGCACACGGGGAGACTGACTGGGTGATGGTTCATTTTAATGTTTCCGACACGATTAACTTCATATTAAACTACCCATTACATGACCAAATATTTGAAGTTTAACCCGCCGCCAAACACGTAATCGCAAGCACAGACAAGATTGAGTTGGATTATCGACTTTGTACCCGAAGAGAGAAAGAAAGAAAGAAAGAAAGAAAGAAAGAAAGAAAGAAAGAAAGATAGATAGATAGATAGATAGATAGATAGATAAATAGATAGAGAGAGAGAGAGAGAGAGAGAGAGAGAGAGAGAGAGAGAGAGAGAGAGAGAGAGAGAGAGAGAGATCGATAGGTAGATTTTGACCACCCTGTTACACCATAAGCTCTCCTTCTCTCTTTCAGAAGAATTACTGGTGGAATTTATGTCCAGAAGTACTCGTGGATCAGGCAGTTCCTTCTTTGGAAAGTATGTGGAGGAAACGCTGTCCAAGTTGCCTGGGGCAATCAGGAGGGATGCTGAGGCGAATATTATGCAAGAGTTGCATAGAGCTCAAAAGGCGGCTGAGCACAGTGAGACGCAACCACCACCAAGCCAACAACAGCAGGTTTCATTCGAGCAACAGTCCCAACAGTTTCAGCAACAGTTCCGACAGACCATGTGGCAGCCTCATCCCTCCCAGTGGCCTCCTCGCCCTGTAGGACCGCAGCCCAGTATCTGGGGTAGTCAAGACCGCAGCTACGTCCAGCTACAGTTCCCCCACGCAGTCGATGAACAGTCCATTACCACCGATCACTAATCCCAAGCCAGGGACCTCTGGAGCCAAAGATACCACCATGCCCACGACCACCACTGCTATGTCCACCACCATACATGACTCCTTTGTCAGTCTGCCGGGACCCAATTTCAACTCCCCGCAACTCAGCACAAGTGATCGAACTGCTGAAGAAGATGACCCTCGGGACGACCAGTAGAGACTCCTTCTTGCAGAAGCTTCTCCCCATACACTCAGTCAGAGACAAAGGCTCCTTGAATACTTTTTAAGAGCCATCCTATTCCACTCCATGATTACAAAAATTAAAGAAAACAATAAAGGCTCTTCCATTTAGAAATTATGTGTAATAATTAAAAAACATCAAAATTAAAGACAAATGAAAGTCGTTAACTTAATTGTTTTCAGGAATATTGTTTTCTCACATACCAATGCCTATTAGACCGAGGTAGTAACATCGTGAAATTGACAAGGTGGATGGTTTAAGAATGATTTTAGAATGAAATTGAATGAGTGTGAGGAGCGAGTTTCGAATGAAATTAGAAGGAGGTAATATAACATCGTTAATTTCATCCAATTGGACGAAATTAGCGATATTTTATTACCTCCCTTCAAAAAAACTTTACTGTTCGTGCGTCTTCACGGACAAATCAGACGCTTTACAATCGACATCAGCCGAATCGTGGAATGATTTGATCAATTTGAATGAAATGTTGATTGTTTTGAACGATTTCGTAGTGTTTTTGTACGATTTTTGAGCGTTTTGAGTAATTGGAGTGAGTGTTTGGAACGAGTGAATGGAGCGCTGAATGATCGTTTTAGAATGCTTTTGAGCGGAGTGAATGTCAATTTCACTATGTTATTAACTGTATCCCTGTTTTTTGCACGATAGTGGTGGTATCGATCCCACATGGGCACCCGTAGACAGAACAGCTCACACGCGACTTTTGACGTAATGACGTTCCAAATTGTCGGATAACGTCGGCTTTCTACATTAGCGATGTCAGCTGGTGAAAAAGCAATTTAGAATCTCAAACGCCTATAACTTCTTTATTTCTGAATAAAGTCCTCAAGTGCGGGTATGCATTTTCTTAATTAACCCAAAAGAAATATCTTGATACCAAAATTTTTTATCTTTGTTTAAATGATTTGGTTTTGCTACACTTCTCCATCTTTCCTGAAGAAAAGACTGCATTCAAATCGCCATACTTAATTAGTATATGAAAAAAAATCGGTAATTGTTGTTCAGTTGGGAAAGGAAATCAAAACCCTCGAGTCCAGCGGTCAAGTGGGAAACTCGGCAAAGCCGTGATCGCTGGGCCCTCGGGTTGGGATTTCTTTGACCCACCGAAAAACAATTATGGATTCTATTTACATCGAATGCAAATGTAACTTGACTAAAAATTAATGCAGTTAACTACTGAAAGTTCAAAATGACAACTACAGCAGAAGGGAAAATGAAAATGGTGTTTCAAGTTCCGGCAGACTCCCAAAGAAGTGTTAAGTCGTGGTCAATTATAGAGATATCATAATTGACTGGGTTAACCACTGGTTGCAGGCAATGGGTCAGGAGAAACTCGTCAAAACATGTGTTGTCTCTGTTGAGGCCCAGTTAAATTAACAGAATCGTGATCGTTCGCATTGCTTTTGAATTTCGAGTGTTTAAATGGTGTTTTACGCCGTTTTCAACATTTGTTTTGTTATACGGCAGCGAAACTCTTTTATTCATGCGCTTTATGGGTTTTACTAATACTAGTTCTTGAAAATGAGGAGGAGGTAAACATTTCATTTGAGTTCTAGATTCGACATATCAATACAAAAAGACATTTTCAAAACATTGTGACAAAACGAAAATTTACTCATAACATGCAAATGCTCATTTTATCACAATGGTTTCTATTTTGTCACACGATTTAACCATTTGTAAGTTATGATATGTCGTACGTACAAGTTTCGGAATTTGGGAGGTCTAAAATCAGCATATCCGGGAATGTTTAAACAACTTTGCTGCAATGATACAAACATAAATTTCTTTTGCCCGAAATTGTTGACTGAATAATCGTTAAGAACAGAAACAAAAATATGCATCGGCAATATATCTATTTCCTCAAGTTTCAGAAATAAATTTCAAAATATCAAACGATATCCTCTCCAACATCTGCGTCAACCAGCCCAGCCATCCTTTCCTGCCATGGGACTGCGCCTTGTGGTGTGTTGAAGAATGCCTTCAGGAGTTCCCTCTGATATTTCGCATCTGCTGAACCTGAATTGCGAGGCGCAGGCGGTTGATCCACATCTAGCCAGTCTACTTGGTCCCTCCATGCCCCTGGAATGACATTTAGGTTTTCATCCTCACGGTCCGCCTCTTGTGCTGCAATACCTGGATACCTCAGCCGGAGTAGGTTGTGCAGGACCACTGCTGCCTCTGCTATATCCTTCACAGTGTCGGGAATCTGCTCTAGAGTCCTTAGGAGACACCTGAATCTATTCGCTAGAATCCCAAAAGCATTTTCAACCACTCTCCTCCCCCTCGAAAGTCTGTAATTGAAAATCCTCTCCTCCCTAGACATCCTTTTTCTGCTGTATGGCTTCATAAGGTAGTTCCTGAGTGCAAAGGCGTCATCCCCCAGGATGAAGAAGGGCATGTCTTGGTGATCATCAGGGCTCGCAGTGAGAGGGCAGGGTCGAGGGAGTCCTAGAGATTCTTCTTCTAGGCCGTTAAACAGCTCCGAATCGCCAAATATCTGAGCATCTGACATGTGTCCTTTTCCACCAAGCTCGAGCCACACAAACTTATAATCAGCATCCACTAGAGCTAGAAGTGGTATCGAAAAAAACCCCTTGTAATTGAAATACAGACTGCCAGTTTGGGACGGCTTCTTGATAGCAATGTGTTTGCCATCCAATGCCCCAACCGCGTGAGGGATGTTCCATTTCTGCTCAAATTGGTAAGCTAAGGCTTTCCATGCATCAGGGGTGACAGGTAGGCTGAACACTTCATCTTTGAATGCGTGTACAATTGCCCGACATACTTCTGGAATCATCCTCGAGATACTGGAAACTCCACACCTGAAGGCATACGCAAGAGACCGATAGTTGTCTCCAGTAGCAAGGTGCCTCAGTGTCAATGCCAGCTTTAGTCCATGTGAAAGGGGTTGCCTAAAACTGGTGACTTCCCTCTCGATTGCTGGGGCCACCCTCTGTAACACTTCATCGAAGAGCTCTGGTGTTAATCTCGTATAGTTTTGGAAGGCGATTGGATCTTCCAGTCTCAGATGGGTGTCTAGGAGGCTTGAGTATTGACCAAGTTGTAGTCGTCTTTCTTCTGTGAGCCATGGACGCACCCAAAACTGTCTGACTGCAGCTCTCCTGGCTCTTTTTGACTGGGTTTGTAGCTGGTCTGGCTGTTGCTCGTCTTCTTCTTCTATGGCGATAGTATAAGCATACAGTAAAACTGCAAATGTTATGTTTTCATCCTGAGCTTCTGCCATTTTCAACTGTTATGATTTGTAGTTTTTACTCTGTAGGAGACCAAGAAATAATGAAGTCGATAGTCAGTCGGACTGTATATATATCCTCCGGGGTCCAATCGTAGCTCAAATCGTGATTATCATCGAACGTGATCGTGAAAGACATCTTGACGATAATCGCATCCTGTCCCAACAGAGCGTATCGGTTCGAGCTGAACGTACCAGAACGTATGTGCTCGTGTCAGATCGTCCCAAATCGGGAACCCCGTATGTGTTGATCGCGTCAGATCGCTACCCCATCGTGGACTCGATCGGGATAATCCTATCTAAACTTATGTGATCTTATCTGAACGGGAAATCAAATTGTGGCTTATCGTGTCGACTGAAATTGACTAATCGTAATCATATCGCAGCCGAGCGTAACAAATCGTGTCAGAACGTATCCAGTCCCATAACGTCGTATTCCAGCCCGATATTTTTAAAGAAATCCCACGATCAGCCACGAATGGTCAATCTTGGCGTTCGTAACGGATCGTACGACAGTGGGAACATAGCTTAAGGATTATCAAACGGCACAACTGTTTACAAATTTTACCCCGCTTTGCACGTGCACTTGCGTGCAAAGCGGAGTATAATTTGAAAACGGTTTGTAATATCTTGTCATCTTGTCTTGACACAGGACTGGTCTCGGACTGAAAAACAATACAACAACGGTACCCGCCTAGTCCTGAAATGAGTTGGCCTCTAATGGGTTATGTAGCCTGGGATTCGGGCCCTGTTTTTAGAAGTTTGTAACAAGGTAGATAACAAAGTTGAACCATTCAGACATTAAAATGAGTTAACTCCTCTTCAAAGAAACAGGTTCAGAAACAAGACATTGACTTTATATTACATATTTTCAATAATGGACCTCTATTTAAGAGTCGGCTACCAGTCTAAGGGTTATGTTATTCCATATACAAGAGTTTCAAGGGAAGCAACGTTAACATAGAGAAAAAAAACTAATCAATCAGGAGGTATCTCCCTTGCATTACATGAAATTGCACCATAAGTAAGACCTTTAAATGAACATATCTTTCATTTGATACAAAATGACAAGCTAATAAATGGCCACACGAGTTTCATTCCTGTGAAATATAATTAAAATATATCAACCAGTTACACAGTTATTTTAAACTTCATCGGTAAATGCCACAGATATTAATATTTTGAATTTTTTGGTAAATTTGGTTGTCATGGTAACTATTCTTTTATGCAAAAAAGGAGCATGTAAGCACATCTTTGTCTTTTTATTTTTGAATTCGTTTTCAAATTCTACATAACATTTCAAAAAGTAAAATAGAAGATTTTTCAAAATCTTCAAAAACCTGTAATCGAAGAACGGAATTTCACTATTGTTTACTAATCCAGGCGTAGAACAGAAGTTTAATCTTTAACCCTTGTCATGCCGAATAAATTTTGGCTAAATTTTTTTTATCAAAATCAAAGGACCAAAAGGACTGAAAGTTACAATTGTAGGTCAATTTTTATTTGAAAAACTAAATTTATTCACAATTTCTGGTTTTAAAGTGAGAAACAGGTGGCATAGTCCAACATCAGGCTGCACATATGTGCAGGCTGATGTTGGTCTATAGCTCCTGCCATAGCAGGAATATTCCGGGATCAGCATGACGAGGGTTAAGAAAACATAACAATAAATTTCTTTTCTAATTTAATCAAAATTTAGATTGTGTTACACAGACTTTGATGTTTTAGTGTCTGTCCAGATATCTGATACCATTTTATCTTCCTTCGAAGAGATGTGTGAATTTCGCTATTTTTTTATTAATACGGTTACCACGGCCACTACTATTGTACATAAAAATATCACGTAAATACATTTTTAATCTTTCTATTTTTGTACTCGCCATTCAATTACATAAATATGAGAGAATTAGAAATTTTAATGTGAAGATTCCCCCCCCCCCCCCCCCAAAAAAAAAAAACTACCGACAACGTCCTTCATAACATCTTTACTGATTGAAATTAAATTTAATCACCCCAAAAACATTCATGTTAAATTTGATTAAAATAAAATGGATATTTATTAAGTAGAGAATCTTCAAAGTTTTTACTAATACGGTAACTATCATAACGTCTTGGCGGTTCAAGCCATATGCCACAACTCAATATTTCGGTGAAAAGTTAAAGTCTCATGTTGTCATCTCTCTTGCTTTTCTTAAACTCTAAAGCCTATTTACATTTGGCTTACGGAGCCCTTACGGCGCAAGTAGGTCGTTGTAACTCCAAGATCGGGGGTTGCCATTGCGGCGTCTTACGGTGTCCGTGCGATCATCGCACGATTTTACGGGTGCTTAGGACCTTTCGAAAATGTATAAAAAATAGATAAATAAGTATGTGTGTTTTTTGTTGTTTTTTTTTTAATGCAAGACCGCACGGAGACCGTAGCCCGTAGACACGTCGTAGATGCATCGCACGATCGCCGCGCGGAAATCGCACGGCGACCGTGCGATGTTTTGCCTTTATGTCTTTAACGGATTTTCCTACGGTACCCAGCGGCCGTTCGGTTTACAGTGCAAATAGTTGAAAAATGGCATGGTGTCCGTGCAGGGATCATGGTGTAAACGTAGCATTACCTTGCGATCGCCGCACGGGCACCTTGGTGAGTCTTCTAATAGCTTTTATGAAAACCCGTGCGAACACATACACCGTAGAAAATGAAATCGTACGATGGCAAAAATATCATACAAGAAATCGCACGTTGCAATATCTTACGGTTGCCGTGGCAAATGTGAACAAGGCGCTAGGACAGTTAAAGAAGAACTAAACCTACCGTCTGCACTAAGGTAAGCCGTTTCAATCGGTCCTATAAATGCGTATCTACGGCCGAGGCCTGCACTCATAGCCTTTTCTAAACCGTCAACATCAATTATGTCATCCTGTGAAAATAAGGTAATCTTGGGTTATTGTATCGAACCTTTTTCTTGCTGTTCACATCATGGCCATGCGTTATGACCTTGAAATATAATTACATTATGTAAAGAAACTGTGACTATGTACTTCATACACGTCTATCAAAATGATCGTTCTGTTCTATATAAGAGTTTTTAGTATAACAGTATAGACTGAGATCAGCCTGCACTTACGTGTAGGTTGATCTTAGCCTTAGCTATCTACAGTCTACTTCACTATTTGGAAAAACATTCAGGCAGGCTGATTGAAGAGTTCCAAAAACTAGTACATGTAATTTGTTTGAAATGAAAATTGAATTCATTAGGATTACGGTCAAATCATTTCGGGTGCATTCGTGTAAGAATTCTGTCAGAGCATTTCCTTCTTTTTAATTATCAACCTATAAATTGAAAACAAGATAGAGGATATTGTCAAATTGAAACATGACATTCAGCTCAAAAACATGTAGGCACTTAAAACAAGGACGTAACTAACAATCGTTGATGCATGATCATGACATGGAATCTGCAGTTTGAAAAGCTGTAGTTCCGATGTTTTGATTATTCACCAACGCTCAAATCATAAAAAAGGGCATTGGGTAGAGGACATTCATCTTTTGTCTGAGTCTGCATATTTCCTCTATCCTATACATGTATATTCTTTAGTGGTCGAATTTTGCGTTTAACTTTTAAAATCATTATTACGTGTCTAATTTACGACTATGTAATTCTATCATGTAAAGGAAAAAAGTAATTTGCCTCGACATGCAGCGGATTTTACAATTTTTAAATGTTCATAAAAACCTAGATAAACTGTTTTGGGAATTATTGAAATTTCAAAATTTCGAAAAAGATTTTTAAGATCAGGCAAGTATGAAACGTTTTGCCTATACTACCAAACAAACATGAGTGATTTAAAAGACGCAATACTTTTAATTTGAACAGTCTACAGAAGAATGTACATAACCTTAATCAAACTCCAACATTCTTTCAAAATAGAACACTGTATTCTGTTTAAAACATAACCGTAGATTTCTTTCTTCAAAACTATCGGAACTTGTCCTATCTTCTCCATGATAGCCTTGGTTGAAGGTACGACGTCTACATCAGTCCAGGGACAGGGTATTAACTCCACTAACGGTACGTAGAATGGGGGATAAGTCTAGAATGTAAGAGCGATAATATTCATCAGTATAGATTGATGTAAATATTGCATCATCGAATACCCCGAGGTCTCCCTATTTGCTACGCTATATTGACATAGCGTAGCAAATGGGGAGACCCCGGGGTATCCGAGGGTGCAAAAATTGGTATAATTTTCACATTTTGCAATGTATACTCTTCCTGAAATATTTAATTCCAGAGAAAGAGGTAAAGTCGTCATATTTGTAAACCGCTGCGTAAAGGAAGAACTCCGTGAAATAAACATTTGAACAAGATTTTGGTTTCAGTCGAGGTAAAAAAGTGATTATATTTTAAAAAAAAGGTCTTATTAAGGAAGGGTAGAATAACCATACTAGAATCATAATTAAAAGACGACACTTTAGTCTGCCCGTGAAATCCTTGCAGTTTGATCAGCCCTGCTGCGTTCAGGATACGAAAGCGCTTGCCGCGGGCAGTTTTTATAGAGCAATCTATCTTGAACGCACTGCAGGCGCTTTCCAAAAATGACCGCTTGCTAAGCAACAATAGTGACTCGATAGAAAACTTAATTCCTCAAATACCATCAAAAACATTTTTAAATTTATACAAAGAAGTAAAAATACTTTTATTCGTAGACCCCGTCCTTCATATGATTAAATTACCAAACAATATATATATCGCATGCAACTAGCACACCGTTCAGGTTAAGAAAGCAGAAAAAACGTTTGCTAACGTTTGCAAGCGCTTTGTCTCCTGAACGCAAGACTGTGTCGACAATTAACGTACCAATAGTTGGTTCCTTTTCGTCTGGCGGTTCATATTTGTGACCCTTCACGCGAAAAGGGACTATCTGGTAACTCGGTAAAATAAATAATTGAAAAAGAAATTTGGCTCAGAATAGGTCAACCAGAGGTCGCATTTCAAAAATTCTTTCACGGGAAGGTAGATTGGCTATTCTAGATTCCGAAAATTGGTAATGATTGAAAAGTTTCGACTCTAGTCAGTCTGCACCATCCGCGCAGTCTGACTAGGGTCGACACTTAACGCACTACCCAGGTGGTCCCCTTTCGCGTGACGGGTCACATTTATAATGTCATGTTTGTAGACAAGATTCACTGGCCTTGCAATTGACAGAACCACAATCAAAAGCGTATATATGTATTACAGTATAATCCTTGTCAATTTGACCTTAGTAATATTTGAATACAGCTGTTTCATTTTAAACGTTTATAGTTTCAGATCGATTCAGTTACAGTTTCACTTTGGTTGGATTTTGCTTGCATTATTTTTGAAGAATTTTGAACAATTTGAGAGAGTGACAAGATTGAAAATGAATGGATAGCATTGAGTTTTACGATCGCCTTTTGTGTAATCAATAATATTGAAATCTTAAAACAGGGTCGATGGTAAAAAGTTTCAAATTTCAAGTAACGAGCAACTGGCTCATTTTCTTAATTAACAACAACTTTTTTAATTGTGCTTAGAGGATATCTGATGAACATACCGGATGAGATACAAGGAATCTATTTCTGTGTTTTATATTCTCAGCTAGTTTCGATGGTAACAAGGCACTAGCAGACGATGAGAGAATACACGTATCTGACATAATGTCGTCTGCTTGTTGGTAGATCTTCTGCTTCAGCTCGAGTCTTTCTGGCAGACATTCCTGGAAGAAAGAAAGGTTTTTTACCAGAATTAATAAACTCTACGTACATGCGAAATTTAATATCAACATTGCTCAATTATTCAAGGTAGTGGAACTGTAATAGTCCCGCAACGGTTCGGATAACACGAACTTAAACAGTGTTAACCGATGTTATCTAATGAGTTTCATTAGGAAACCTCGGTCAACATTTTAAAAGATCGTTAGTTCCAAAATGTTGCGGATTTATTACGGGTTCACTAATTTAAGAAAATAATAGATTAATTAAAAAGGGTTGAAAATGCTCCCCTTGAAAATGACCCATGAAAGTAAAGTTTCATGCAAGGTTTATTTCAGACAAGACAAAATCTTGTTTCGTGACACAGACAAGACAAAGGCTTGTTTCGTGACAGTCATACAAAAAGTCCAGTTAAAGTAAGACAAAAATCAAATTTTCCCCTCAATTTTATGCTGTCATGGATTATCGCGGTATTATTATAATCCGTGGGATCTAAAAATTAGTTTTAACGTAACTGTGTGTTACTGGCGTTTATGTGGGAAAAAATCTGTTCTCGATTTTAATTCTAACATCGTTAAGAATTGAAAAGTTGTTAGCTAGAATCGGCAAAGAACAGCTTGTTTCCAGCAAAAGCTAATGATAGATCCTGTATGAACGTATTTATACTTTTTGGGTGTTTTTTTTTTTTTTTTTTTTTTTTTTTTTTTTTTTTTTTTTCTTTTGTTTTTGTTGATATTGTTCATACCTGAATGAATACTGCTCCTCTCACACATTCCTCGCACGCCCTCGTTGTTTTGATATTCTGTAGCTGTTTATAGGTAAACCATGCTATCTGAATGTTTATAAACAGACTTTCGACGAGTTTAATATAGAGAAATCGGGACTAACAATTTTCTTGCTGTCACGGTCTTTGCGCTATACTGAAGGATCACAGAAACACAAAACTGCTGGAATGTATACAATTGCGTGCAACCCTTTGAACAACATCTGTAAACGTCATGTGTTATAGCGTAAAAGTAACATGCTTTCGAAACCGATTTCATCATGAAGAATGTAAAATTGAAACGACAAAAAACATGGAATATCGATTGGGAGAAAAAGTGTTTTACTTGATGAGTTTCTTTACTGTATCAGTATACAGGTGATTACATTTGTAATTAAGTACCGTTATCTCACGCTTGTTAAATTTCAGTTCAGTCCACCCCTACTCATGGCTATACCATATTTTCCCGCGTTTTCGAATACCCTGGTTGGACTATACCCGTTGTTAAATCACCACGAAGAAGTTCATCCTTAGCAAGCTCTTCTATTTGATTCTTTATACGTCTTCTAGTTGTTTCGCGTCGATGTCGTAAAGCATGACGTCATAATCGGCGGCTGCGAACAACATCGCCCAACTCCGACCGATGAGCCCGCTATGGATAATTAAATATACGTATGCATGAACTTTATTTAATATCATATTTTCTTTTCTTTTATCAAATAAAATGACTTAGAATATAAAATTCATTTCTTTTATCTTTTTTCCTTATGGGATAATGTACCAAAGCACGAACTCGTGACCCTCTGGTACCGTATTTTACCACAACACCACGGCCTCTCAATAAACTTCGACACGCAATGTGCATGTCCGAAGCATACCGAGAGTTCATGGTCGTGTAGGTCGTTCTCATCAATATGTAAACACACACTTCAAGCTTAATATACGTCACAAAAGTGTTTGACGTCATTCGATAAATAGTTCGACCGAAAACATAAGATATGTGCCAGAAAGGAAAATTAATAGGAAATTTCTTCTATTTCGACATTTTATTCGTCATTACTTTGACATAAAACATAGTTTTCCATCCGAAGCGTAGCGAACGACCGCCGTTTTTCCACATTTATCACGGTAGGTATTAGACTTGGAAAAACGTTGAAATTCTTAAGAATTTAGTCCATTCCGTAATTAAGAATGGGTTGGTGAATACGTACTAAATTCTAAATTCTTAATTCTTGGGATTTATTATGCTAAATCGATGCTCTGATCATTAATAAGATGTGTTTTTCTTCACGCGTATTAAATAACCGAAGTACCACCAAGTAGGGTAGGGTGGGACAAAACGCCCCCCAAATGACTCAAATGACTCAAAACGATGATATTTTGTAAACGCATGAAGGTATTCAGGCAGGCGTTTTCTGAATTTTGATAAAATTTTCAATTTGACGGATATTATGGAAGTAATTTTTATATCTAATTCAATCACATCTAGACGATATTCATGAAAATAACATTTTTTAATAGGGGCGTTTTGCCCAACCCACGGGGCAAATCGCCCCCGTGTATGGGGCAAAACGCTGCCGGGGGGGGGGGGGGGGGGCGTTTTACCGCTTGCATTTTTTCAAAGGATAAATGTGTTCAAACGGTTGTTACCAACCTTTGTTATATCTCAAACATATACCATATGCTACTCAAACATATACCATATGCTAATCGTTTATTACTCGGAATTTGTTGTTCTTGTTGTTGTGTTTTTTACATAGGATAGATATTAACTTGAGGATAATCGTTTGTTTCAGTGTAAGATCGATTTATATTTCATTGAGTGAACAACAAAGGCGATTTTTTTTTCTTCACGAGTGGCGAAAATATATAGCTTTTCTTGTTCACGAAATGAAAAATCAATCGATCTTACATGAAAAACAAACGATGGTACTCTTTCTTTTATGCAAAAATGAGAGTAAATGTGATGCATAGATGACGTCAGATAGGATGAAATGCACAAAAGCAGGATATAAGTGTGTGATAATTTCACTGCTTTCGTGGCGAGATTATCAAGTGATAATCTACCGTTATTTCTCGATAAACCACCGAAAAGCATCAAAGAAATTAAAATCTTGTCCAATGGGATAAAGCTATCAGTCGAGTCACCTTTGTTGCATTACAATCGGTCAACTTTTGGAAAGCGCTTCTTGCGGTCAAGATAGACTGATCTCCATGAACTGTTTGCGGCGAGCGCTTGAAATCGTAGCCTAAAAGCAGGACAGGATAATGTATGAAGAGAGACCACCGCGCACGAGTGCCTTGTGCTCAGTTCCTGTGTGCTTGATAGTTGATAAAAAGGGGACACAGTTCTTATGAACAAACAATTAGCGAAATAGTCATGAATATCGTGAAATTGACTCTCAGTCCGATGAAAAACATTCTAAATAGCTCACTCAACGCTCCATCCACCAAATCCAAACACTCATTTAAACCATTCAGAAACGCTAAAAAATTACCAAACGGTTTAAACAACAACTAATATCAATATAAAAATCGATAGAAAAAAAACACGATTTCCCCGACTTAATTGAATTTGGTAAGCGTCTGGTTGGTTCGCGAAGATTTGAAAGATTTCTATAGTACTTTTATCCATGTTTTATTTAAGGGAGATAATCCTATATCGCTTATTTTGTTCACCTTGAGCCAAATTAGATATATAGGACAACCTCCCTTTTAATTTAATTCAAAACCCACTCCTCTCGCTCATTCAACTTCACTCCCAAATCATTCTAATACCATTCGGCTTGTCAATTTCACGATGTTCTTACAGTTCAAAAGTCCCAAAACTTTACATTGGTAACTCTAAGTACGTTATACTCAATTTATGCCAGTACTATATTTGCAATCAAATCAAATAACCCCTCTTTCTCATTGACGATACCGATAATTGTTTTTTATATATAAAAATACATTTATTATACATATAAAATTTCTACTACATGTTTCAAGGAAGAAAATCATCTTCTGCTTACTGTCTTCTATAACCCTTTGCTGTTTAGTCCCTGCTTTTTTCATGCCCGTGATTTAATGATTGAGAAAACATTGTGAAAAAAGAAGAAATTGCTTCTGACAAGCAATTTCTTCTTTTTCCACACTATTTTCTATTGTGCTGAATGGTTATTTTTCAAATTAAATCCACTTTAAATTTTCGTCTGCAAAACCCTTGAATTTGAACAGGTCCAAAATGTTGTAAAACAGGAAATGGTTAAAAGTATTAGAACTTATTTCTTTGAAAAACTAGAGTTATAAGAAATAGATTAGAATAAGTGTCCACTATTTTATATCATCATGCTGATCCAGTCTCTGAATCATTCGTGCCAGAAGAGCTAAACGTTTGTCCCTCCACGCTCGCCTCCCTTCAATTTGTTCCATAGGTATTTTCTGCGTCATTTGTTCTTGAAATATGTCTAATACGGGTCCAACGAATTTCTCAGGTTCTCTAAACGTAGCTTGGACGTCTTCTGTCATCGTAGCGTAACGCTCTGCGTAGCTGTACATTCCTTCAAATTGAACATAAATAAGTTCATGTAAAATTTCGTCTCAAAGGTGTAAATCCTAACAAGATATAGGTGCTGGAGCACCTTAATCGCCTCACATGTCTAAAATATCTTTTTTCAACTTTTCTTATTTTTTTAAAAAAATTTTAGAAAACGACTTTCAACAGTACACTGGACTACTTCTAGATATATCCATACTAGACTAGTCCCTCGGACAGTTTACTAAAAGGGCAAACTTATTTCTTATTTTTTGAAAACGGTTTGCAATATCTTGTCATCCTTGACACGTGACTGATTTCAGGCTGAAAAAAAAAAACAACAACGGTACCCGCTGGTCCTGAAATGGATGTAAGGTCACCCGGGCAAGTACTTCCGGGGTCGTAGGGTGCTAAAATAGTCCCTAAAAAATTAACCCGATTTTCAAGGGTGTAAGTAGGCATATAAAGAAGAACTTTCTGCTCTTTTATGGTTAGGTCTGACAATGTTTTTTTTTTTTTTTTTTTTTTTTTGTTTTTGCGATAATTAAGCCAATATTTTCTTTATTTATTAGGACTACTTTTTGTGTTCAGCTGGTTTGTGTACTCCAGCGAGGTGTAAATTGAGCCGACTGTTGTGTGTTGGAATTTAGACGGTACGTGAGTTTGAGCTGATTTTGTGAAAATATGCAATACATCAAGATCTGGTTAAATGGGGATTTTTGAACAGTCCTAGGGGCAATCTGTTCATATAAGACACCCATACGAATGTTGAGGAAATTGTGTCATTGTGTTGAAAATGTGGAATTTACATGTATTTATACAGGAGAAAAAATGAGTGAGCTGCAACCTAAAGGGTTATGTTAGTCCATATACAAGAGTTTCAAGGGAAGCAAAGTTAACATAGAGAAAGAAATTATTCAACCAGGAAGTATCTCCCTTGCAGTACACGAAATTGCACCATAAGTAAGTAAGACCTTTAAATAAACATATATTGATACAAAATGACAAGCTAATAAATGGCCACACGAGTTTCATTCCTGTGAAATATAATTAAAATCTATCAACCAGTTTCACAGTTATTTTAACTTTCATCTGTAAATGCCACAGACAATAACATTTGGCATTTTTTAGTAAATTTGGTTGTCATGGTAACTATTCTTTAATGAAAAAGGAGCACTTAAACATATCTTTGTCTTTTTATTTTTGAATTCGTTTTCAAATTTTACATAACATTTCAAAACGTAGAATAAAAGATTTTTTATAATCTTCAAAAACCTGTAATCGAAGAACGGAATTTCACTATTGTTTGCTAATCCAGGCGTAGAGCAGAAGTTTAATCTTTAACTCTTGTCATGCCGAATAAATTTTGGCTAAAAATTTTCAATTTTCTATTCAAAGGACCAAAAGCACTGAAAGTTACAACTGTAGGTCAATTCTTACTTGAAAAACTAAATCTATTCACAATTTCTGGTTTGAAAGTGAGAAACAGGTGGTGTATACTAACATCAGGCTGCACATATGTGCAGGCTGATGTTGGTCTATAGCTCCTGCCATAGCAGGAATATTCCGGGATCAGCATGACAAGGGTTAAGATATCATAACAATATTTTTTCTAATTTAATCAGAATTTAGATTGAGTTACACAGACTTAGATGTTTTAGTGTCGGTCCACATTTCTGATACCATTTTATCGTCCTTCGAAGAGATGTGTCAATTTCGCTAATTTCCTTAATACGGTTACCACCACGGCCACTACTATTTAACATAAAAATACCACGTAAATACATTTTTAATCTTTCTATTTTTGTACTCGTCATTCAATTACATGAAATATGAGAAAATTAGAATTTTTTATGTAAAGATTTTTCCCCCTCAAACTACCGACAACATCCTTAATAACATCTTTACTGATTGAAATTTAATTTAATCACCCAAAAAACATTCATGTTAAATTTGATTGAAATAGAATGTCTATTTATCAAGTAGGGAATTTTCAAAGTATTCACTAATACGGTAACCATCATTACGTCTTGGCGGTTCCAACTATGTGCCACAACTCAATGTTTCGGTGAAAGGTTAAAGGCTCATATTGTCATCTCTCTTGCTTTTCTTAAACTCGTATGCCTATTTACATTTGGCTTACGGAGCCCTTACGGCGCCAGAAGGTCGTAACTCTAAAATCGGGCGGTGCCAGTGCGATCATCGCACGATTTTACGGGTGCCTAAGACCCTTTCGATTTTGTATGAAAAATAGTTAAACAAGTGAGTTTTTTGTTTTTAAATGCAAAGCCGCACGGAGACCGTAGCCCGTAGACCCGTCGTAGTTGCATCGCACGATCGCCGCGCGGAAATCGCACGGCGACCGTGCGATGTTTTGCCTTTATGTCTTTTACGGATTTTCCTACGGTCCCCGGCGGCCGCACGGTTTACAGTGTAAATAGTTGAAAAGTCGCATGGTCTCCGTGCGGGGATCGCACGATTATCTTGCGATCGCCGCACGGGCACCTCAGTGAGTCTTCTAATAGACTTTTATGAAAACCCGTGCGAACACCGCACAATTTTCCGAACACATACGCCGTAGAAGAAAATTAAATCGTACAATGCCAAAAATATCATACAAGAAATCGCACGCTGCAATTTCTTACGGCGGCCGTGGCAAATGTAAACTAGGCGCTAGGACCATTAAGGAAGAACTTAACATACCGTCCGCACTAAGGTAAGCTGTTTCAATCGGTCCTATAAATGCGTATCTACGGCCGAGTCCTGCACTCATAGCTTTTTCTAAACCATCAACATCAATTACGTCATCCTGTGAAAATAATTTTAAGGTAATCTTGAGTTATTGTATCTAACCCTTTTCTTGCTGTCCACAGCATACTCACGCGATATGACTTCGATAAATAATTATATTTTGTAAAGAAATTGTGACTATGTACTTCATACACGTCTATCAAAATGATTGTTCTGTTCTATATAAAAGTTTTTAGTATAACAGTATAGACTAACGTGCAGTCTGATCTTAGCCTAAACTATCTACTATCTACTTCGCTGATGGGGAAAAATTTCAGGAAGGCTGGTTGAAAAGTTCCAAACACTAATACATGTAATTTGTTTGAAATGCAAAGTGAATTCATTAGGATCACGGTCAAATCATTTCGGGTGCATTCGTGTAAGAATTCTGTCAGAGCATTTCCTTCTTTTTAATTATCAACTTATAAATTGAAAACAAGATAGAGGATATTGTCAAATTGACATTCGGCTCATAAACATGTAGGCACTTAAAACAAGGACGTAACTAACTGTCGCTGATGAATGATCATGACATGGAATCTACAGCTTGAAAAGCTGTAGTTCCGATGTTTTGATTATTCACCAACGCTCAAATCATGAAAACGGTCAGTGGATGGAGGGCATTCATCTTTTGTCTGAGTCTGCATATTTCCTCTATCCTATATATTCTTAAGTGGTCGAATTCTGAGTGCGTATAACTTTTAAAATTCTAATTACATATATATTGAATACTATAACGTAAAGGAAAAATATAATTTGCTTCGACATGCAACGGATTTTACATTTTTTTAAATGTTCATAAAAAAACTAGATAAACTGTTTTGGGAATTATTGATATTTCAAAATTTCCAAAAAGATGTCTAAGATCAAGCAAGTATGAAAGGTTTTGCCTATACTACCAAACAAACATGAGTGACTTAAAAGACGCAATACGTTTAAGTTGAACAGTCTACAGAATAATGTATATAACCTTAATCAAACTCCAACATTCTTTCAAAATAGAACACTGTATTCTGTTCAAAACATAACCGTAGATTTCTTTCTTCAAAACTATCGGAACTTGTCCTATCTTCTCCATGATAGCCTTGGTTGTAAGACGACGTCTTTATCAGTCCAGGGACAGGGTATTAACTCAACTAATGGTACATAAAATGGGGGATAGGTCTAGAATGTAAGAGTAATAATATTCATAAGTATAGATTGATGTAAATATTGCATCATCGGATACCCCGAGGTCTCCCTATTTGCTACGCTATATTGACATAGCGTAGCAAATGGGGAGACCTCGGAATATCCGAGGGTGCAAAAATTGGTACAATTTTCACATTTTGTAATGAAATGTATACTCTTCCTTCAATATTTAAGTCCAGAGAGAGGGGTAAAGTCGTCATAAAGTTGTAAACCGCTGCGTAAGGGAAGGGAACTCCGTGAAATAAATATTTGAATAAGATTTTGGTTCCAGTCGAGGTAAATAAGTGATTATATTATTAAAAAAAAAGGTCTTATAAAGGAAGGGTAGAATAACCATACTAGAATCACAATTAAAAGACGACACTTTAGTCTGCCTGTGAAATCCTTGCAGTTTGATCAGCCCTGCTGCGTTCAGGATACGAAAGCGCTCGCCGCGGACAGCTTTCATAGAGCAATCTATCTTGAACACACCGCAGGCGCTTTCCAAAAATGACCGCTTGCTAAGCAACAATAGTGACTCGATAGAAAACTTAATTCCTCAAATACCATCAAAAACATTTTTAAATTTATACAAAGAAGTAAAAATACTTTTATTCGTAGAACCCGTCCTTCAGATGATTAAATTACCAAACAATATATATATATCGCATGCAACTAGCACACCATTCAGGATAAGAAAAAACGTTTGCTAACGTTTGCAAGCGCTTTGTCTCCTGAACGCAAGATTGTGTCGACAGTTAACGTACCAATAGTTGGTTCCTTTTCGTCTGGCGGTTCATATTATAATAATAATAATAATAAAATCTTTATTTAAAGAAGGTAGCTCATTAAGCAATCACCATACAAACAATACAATGAATATCTTATTTACAATGAGGCCTTCTGAAATAATTCAATGTATAACAAAACAAGTAAAGCAAGGTTGGTGATGACAACATATTCATGATATTAATAATGATCTGGTGAATTGATTGAAAGGTTAATGACTTGCCCTTTCTGGAAATCACTTTGCATCAAATGGAAACAAGTTCTTGCAAGAATAAAGTTTTGCAAATAATTTCTATTCTGTTGCAAAACTATTCGCGTAGAATTTGAGGGTTAAATGAAGGACTGAAATGATTGCATTAACTTTTTCCAGAAATAAAACTCAGATAAATGATGATGATAGGTGGAACACCTCGCTATAAAATAATGCAAAGTCATTATATGAAAATTTACACATTACAATGATGATGATGATGATGATGATGATGATGATGATGATGATGATGATGATGATTATGGTAATGATGACAATGACGATTAAGATGATGATGGTGTAATGTAATTATGATAAAATAACAATATTGTTTGAAAAGACATACACAATTGTGAATGGCGTAACTTAAAGAATTATATCTCATACAGACATCAAATAATTTTTCAGAGATCGTTTAAAACATGAAATATTTTCAATGCTTCTTATAGTAAGAGGAATGTCATTCCAATATTTCATCCCATTAAAAGAAAATGATTTCTTTAACAATTCTGTTTTTGGAATGCACTTATGCGATATCTGGTTACCTGATTTTGATCTTAAATCATAAAATTTGTTGTTACTTATCTCTACAAATTCTGACATATATGTTGGAGCTAATCCGTGAATAGTTTTATAGACCATAAGAATCGTGAAATACTTGCATCGGCTTCCAAAGGTTAGCCATTTTAGAGTAGTGAAATTTTCTATAGAACTGGATCTTTTAGGTTTGCATAAAATGATTCGCGCAGCTCTCTTTTGAATTTTACTAATTCTATTCAGAAACGAGGATTTACACTGGCTCCAAATAATACACCCATAGTCAAAATACGGAGTAATGTAAGAACTATAAAACATTTGTTTCATTTCACTTGTGAGAAAGTTATTAACTCTTTTAAGTAGATACAGCTGTGATGATAATCTAGCACAAATATGATCAATTTGGGTTTTCCAACTCAAGGTGTTATCGATGTATACACCTAAAAGTCTTTGTGAAGTAACGTTTTCTATGTTTCTATCTCGTATAATTAAATTCAATTGAATGCTTGATTGTAACTTATGTTTTGACCCAATTAGCATGCATGTAGTCTTTGCAGGGTTCAGAACCATGTTGTTATACTTGCACCATTTTTCTACCTGTGTAATATCATATTGTAAAGATTCATTTATAAGGCTAACAGAAGAACAACATTTGTGAAGCGTAGCGTCATCAGCAAACATATCTAATTTCGATGATATACAGAACGAAAGATCATTAACATAAATTAAAAATAAGATAGGGCCAAGGATTGATCCTTGAGGAACACCAGATGTAATTGTTTCCATACGGGATTGCATAATACCATGCTTGACAGTCTGGTGTCTTTCGCTCAAATATGAACGAAAAAGATTACATGTATTTGACGTAAAATGGTGTAGTTTAAGTTTATATATAAGAATATTATGATCGACTAGGTCAAACGCCTTTCGAAAATCAAGAAACACGGATCCTACCACATTACCCTGGTCTAAAGCTGATAACCAAGTATCTACAAGTCGAATTAGGACAGTTTGGCATGAATGGTTCTCTCTAAAACCAGACTGGTAGGAAAATAATATATCTGTTTGTTTAAGATAGGTTTTGAGCTGGTTAGCAATGTGTCGCTCAAAAATCTTAGATAAAGTAGGTAAGATAGAAATGGGTCGATAATTATTAGGATCGGTTTTATCACCGCCTTTAAATAAAGGTTTAACACATGCATCTTTAAAGTTTTGCGGAAAAATGCTTTGAGAAATACAATTATTTATTATGCAAGCAATGGGTATTGAAATGAAATCTCTGCATAATTTTAAAATGTTTGGACCGATTCCGTCAAGCCCGGTCGATTTATTGCTATCCAGCTTATCAATTATATTTTTAACTTCAAAGGGAGTTATGAATTCTATATCAAAATATCGACCTGAAAGTTTACTATCAAGATGAGTCTTTAAGTTCTTAAAGTATCCTTTATCAACAGGAACTTTATCAATCATATCGGATATACATACATACATATTCTTTATTTGGCATTAAATAGTTTTACAACATATTCATAGCCTTAACATAAACATTGAACATGAAATAACACACATTGTAAAGGGAGTGTGACGTTTTACGAGAAGTGGCTCGTCATTATGGGGTTGTTTCTCAAAGACGCGGACAGATTTTTGAAACGTTCGTGTATTTTCGAATCAACCCCGGTAAATGATAAGTTCAAGTTGATTTGATTAAGAAATATCGGATAGATGGAATGCTTGAAGAAGCTTTTTGTGCAAAATGGGTGAAAATTTATTTAACAATTTCTTCTGGTAACTATAGGATAGGTTCGTTGATCCATTGAAAATTCATTATACATTCTAAACACATTGTAACAGGTAACTATTGAGTTGTTCCAGTATATTCATGAATTGTTACGTTCTTTTAGAGCATAAAATATAAATTTTGAAAGATTGAAAAGTACTTTTGTGTTTTTACACGATATAAGTAATTCAAATTTATTTAATGTCGGCCAGTGGCAAAAGTAAGGTTTCATGAATTTTTGTCTAAGATTGTAATAGCGAGGGCATGTCATTAAGAAATGGTACTCATTCTCTACAAGACCCGTATTACATTGTTTACAAATGCGATCTTCTCTTCGGGTCCCTTCTTGTCTTCCTTTCTCGATTTCTAGGTCATGTGACGATAATCTGAATTTTGTTAATGCAACTCGAAATTTGTTTATTTTTATTTTCTTAAGGTAATCTTCAAGTTCGAAATCATGTTTAAATATACAATACATTTCTAATCTGTTTGAGTTATTAATATTTGAGTACCAATTTTGTTTATAGTTATCTAAAATTCTAGTTTTAATCACTTCGATGTTGATACTAAGCGTATTTTGATAAACCCAAATATAGCCCAATCCTAGTTCATTCAATGTCTGTTTTACGTAGTAAGCCCAGTTGTTTCCGCTATAGGAAAGATTGCGATCGGCGTCTTGTTTAAGTTTGTCATATATTATTTTCAAAATATTTGTATTATTAAGTCTAATCAATTTAAGCCAATACTTGAATATAATAATTTTTCTTTGTATTTTCATTGGATATCTGCCTGTTTCACCATAAAGTGCGTCTAAGTTAGTAGATTTTTTAACACATAGAATTTTTCTTAAAAATTTGTTATGTATAATTTCTAAGTCTTTGCACTCCGAGGTTCCGGTCACTTCGGCCCCATAATTTAATATAGACCCAACGAGGCTATCGAATAATTGACATTGTTCAGATATGTTCATTTCCAACTGGTTGAAAACAATGAAAAGGTTGTGTAGTGCAAATGATGCATGTTGAGCAAGTCTCTTCTGTGTTCGGTTTATCCTACCATTTTTATAGAAGTAAATGCCTAAGTATTTAAAATATGCAACCAATTCTAGAATATTATTGTTTAGGTTAAAATTATGCTTGGTATGGCGTCCTGATTCAAAAATCATTATTTTTGTTTTGTTGGTATTGATTTTTAAACCCCATGTATCGCAATAGTTACTTAAATCATTTAAAAGCGATTGTAAAGCGGTAGGCGTATGTGCGAATAATACTGCGTCATCGGCAAATAGTATAATAAATAATTTGATTTCTTCTACTGTGAATAAACCATCTATATTTTGATTGAAACATTCTAAAATATCATTGACGTAGAATAAAAAGAGAATCGTAGACGTCGGATCACCTTGTTTCGCACCGATGTTCGAAGAGAATGGCGCGGACAAATTCGAGTTGAATCTTACCGCTACTTGGACTACGTTGTACATACTTTTGATATTTCTGACAAATTTAGAGCTCGCGTTTTCTTTTAATAATTTATCGAATATGAAATGTCGGTTTAATTTGTCGAAGCATTTCTCAAAATCTATAAAGGCACAGTATAATTTTTTGTGTGAATTTAATGCATTCATAATTATTGAATGTAGTAAGAAAATGCAGTCTGCAGTTGATTTTCCTTTTTGAAACCCGAATTGGCTACTATTTATTTTATCATGTAAATTTGACCAGTTTGTGAGTCTATTAAGAAGTATCTGGGAGTAGATTTTTGAAATAATATTTATGAGGGTAATTCCTCTGTAATTTTGTGGGTTGTCGATATCCCCACCCTTATGAATTGGGACAATAATTCCCGATCCCCATGAAGTAGGGTATTCACCTGAATTATAGATGCGGTTAAATAATTTTAAAAGGAACTCTGAAATATATGGAAATGCATGTTTATAGACTTCCGCAATAATATTATCGTTGCCACTGCTTTTTCCATTTTTTTGAGCGTATACAGCCTTCTCTAATTCTGAAATTGTTATATCTTGGTCGAGATCGGTGTCATATATATCATCGTACATATTATGTGCATGGTTGTTGTTGTTGTTGTTGTTATTGTTGTTGTCGTTATCTGTTTCCGAACTGTACAATGATTTAAAATGGGTGGCTAAGTCTTCTATTTTAAGACTATTCGAAGATTCTTTGTCTGATTTGTATTGCTGTTTAACCCTTTTCCAAAACTGTTTGGGTTGATTTTTACTTAAATTTGTTAACTTGTCTTTTTCGTGTAAGTCATATTGTTGCTTGCATTTACGTTTGATATTTTTGAAATCCTTTTTGGCTTGTATGAAATTCGCTCTAAATGTGTTGTAATTTTTGTTCTTTAGAAATAAATTTCTTGCCTTGTTAAATCTTTTTCTTGCCTCTCGGCAATCTTGATTAAACCATGGTTTTGAATTTTGGTTGTGCTTTTTAAATTTCCTTTGTTTAGCACTAAACACTGTATTTGTACAATTATAAAGCAAAGATGTAAATTTGTCCGATATATCATTTATGTCATTTTCATAGCATTGGATCATATTTTCTAAGATTTTGAACTCGTAATTTTTCGAAATAAGTAAATTGTCGAATGCTTCCTTTTTATTGTCATCCCATTTTAAATATGTTTTTTGATTTGATGCTTTGCTAGTATTAGCCGTAAAAATACAACTTTTTAACAAGCTGAATTCTAATCCGCAATGGTCAGAAAATTCACATGGTTTTGTTACATTGTAATAATAAATTATGTCTAAATCATTAATATTCAACAAAAGATAATCAACAACACTCGAGCCGTTTAAGGAATGGTAAGTATAATCCCCGATACCGAGATCATCATGTAATCGTCCATTACCAATAATGAAAGAAGTTGATTGGCAGAACTCGAGTAGTCGTCTACCTTGACGGTCAATCACGTGATCCTTTGAAACACGTGGGGCAGTGTTTACATTATTTGACAGGTAGCTGTCACTGTTTATAAAAACGTCGTAATCAAGTAAATCAGAATGGCTTGATGTGCGGGCGTTAAAATCGCCGATTAAAACACATTTCCCGCTATCTTTAAATTTTTCGATAGTATTTTCTAAGTAATCGAAGAAATCAAAATTATTTGTATCAATTACTGTAGATTGATTTGGTGGTATATAGATACAACCTAGATACATTTTTTGTCCAAACTCTAACAAACGATCTCCTATTTCAATCCACATGATACCATTCTGATTTTTCTCGACTACCTTAACATATTTTTTCAAATATTGTTTGAAATAAACACTGACTCCTCCGCTGTATCTACCCTTATTTACATTCTTGGTTTTATTGCCCAACAAATGTTCGCAATAATATCCTTTAATGTTTAAATTTATATTAGTTTTCCTAGAAATCCAGGTTTCAGTAAATACACAAATTTCATATTTATCAACAATCGATAGAAAGTCTGGATCGCATATCTTTCGCGACAGTCCATTAACGTTCAAGCTCAAGATTTTGAGCTCCTTCTCAGGTCGCCCCTATGCAGCTTGCTCGGTTACCTCCTGTACATTGCCATTGATAAATTTCATAGTAAGTTTATTGTCAACATATAATTTATTGCCTACTATCCTAGTTGTCTTCCCTTGGCTTTCCTCTTTTTTCGCATGTTCGGTTAACGCCCGTCTGGCATTTCTATGTTGTTGTGGGGACTGGATACCTATACCCAAATTGTCGGCGATTAATGCTGACTTTATATCTTCTTCTCTAGATTTTAAACGTACTTTTTCCCTATCAGAGTATCTATGGATATATTAACGAAATGGTTGTTTAGGGCGTTGACGATATTTATAATACCCTCAACCTCAGATGATTGAAAGTGTAACCTAGACGGTAATTGTTCTTCATTTACGTTTTTCGATGTAATGATGCGAAGATTTTGCCAGAGCACTTTGGGATCAGATTTACTTTTAATTGCTTCGTTAAAGAAATGTTTCTTATTTTTCCGTATAGTTGCAGTTACTTTATTTCTCCAAACTTTATACATGTTCCAATTTCCAGTGCATTTATATTCATTTCTTGTAAGAATTGCTTTTTTTACTTCCTCATTATACCATTTTGGTTGTTTAAGTCTCTTTACCCGTTTTTCTTTTAAAGGTAAATGTTTAGAAATAATATCATTCAATACACGATAGAAAAACTCTAATGACTTATTTGGGTTTGATATTGTTTCAACATTATCGAAATTAATGCATGCCAAATCATACAAGAAAGCTTTCATATTTAATTTTGAAAAAGACCGGTACAAAATAGACCTAAAATTATTTTCGTTGTTTATTTTAGCATGACTTTGATATGTTAACGCAATTGGATAATGGTCACTCAATGCAAGTTTCGAGACTATGATTTCGGAAATATATTGTTTGCTAGTGCTATATATATGATCTATTATGCTCGAAGATTTATCCGTTACTCTAGTTGGTTCTTTAATATGTTGGTAAAGACAGAAATCTTGAACCAATTTAGACCATTTATTATTGCTGTAAGTAGATGTTGAAGAATAATGAATGTTAAAATCTCCTAACAATATATATTCTAAACTTGAAGCATCGGCTGAATTTAGTTGCTCTTCGTACTTGTCTATCCATGCTTGTTTGCTGTTAGGCGGTCTATATGCAAAATTAAACAAAACCGGTTTATTTTTGGGAATTTTGACTTCGAGCCAAATGCTTTCTATATCACTTAGTTCTAAGTCACTTCTTCGTTCATAAATAACGTTATCAGCTATATAAATAAGTAATCCGCCACCGACCTTGTGAACGCGATCTTTCCTTTCAAATACATATCCATTTATATCAATATCAGAATCTTTGACTGCTTCATTCAAAAACGTTTCAGATATGCGCAGGATACTAAGAGAAAATGAATTGCTCAGTAATACACGAATTTCGTCTAATTTTGGTAGTAAGTGCTGAATATTTAAAGAGGCTATGTGCATTCCTTTTTCTTTAAAATTGAATTTTATTATGTCCTTATCTTTATCACCATCCGTGTTTTTACTATTCTTAGATGAATACTGTTTAAAATTTTGTAACTGTAGGATAGGTTTCGTGACAGTTTTATCATGCGTTAACAACGAGTTAAAAGCCTTAATTTTGTTTGTCTGATTTGATTTAGGTGAATGATTGTGAGATGAACAATTCAGAAATTTATCAAAACTTGATTGCGATAGTTCGTGATATGAGTCGATTGAACCACATGTACATGTATTTAATATATCAAATCTGTTACTACATTTAACAGAACAGTGTATGTCTAACCTGTCCTACCCAGTTAAAAACCAACATTCCGATACTTTATGGTTCGGCAGTCCACAGTTCCAGCATCGTTTCAAACTATGATTTCTATTTATGTTGTCTCTGTTGGGTTTCTTTTGATACAAATTGTATCTTCTGTTGAATTGAACATGACTTTCTTGTCTGTCCTTACGATAATTTTCCATGGTTTTAGTGCAATTTTTCTTTATAATAGAGATTTCACTATTGATAGTGGTAACTAAAGCACTAGACCCGTTTCTGTTCAAATGAATAAAATCGCGGCCATACAGATTTCTAGCTGTTTTACCGTTTGCATATACGAATGACTGAAAACATTCCACCAGTTCCGCTTTTGTTTCTTCACACACTTGTTTAATAGCATCATTCAGTGGTATCACGTCAACATCCTCTCTCGGGCAAATCGTACACAAGTATACGTCGCATTTCAAATCAGAAACCGTCGATTTTAATTCATCATAGACCGATCCGATTCGGCCATCAGCTACGTCATTACCCCCTGCGTATATAACAATTCTTTTGTAGGCATCAAGATTCATTTCTCCTAATTTTGAATGTACGTCCCTTGCTTTACGTCCTGGTAATGTTTTGATGTCTACAGATGCATCGAGTCCTCTTTTGTTAATCCCTTTTAATATAGAATCCCCAATTATCAGGGTACTGTGAGGCTGTATATCTAAGATCTTTGAATTTCTGTCCATTAATTCCTGCATTTCTGGCTGTGTTTTATTAGAATTTTCCGGATTAATGTTTGGAAAACAAGTCATATTCTCATGTTTACTGTTATTTGTTCCTGAACTACAAGTAGAATTAGTTCCAACGTCCTCGTTTGTGTTCGTGTCTTTAATTTCAACCTTTCAATATTTGTGACCCTTCACGCGAAAAGGGACCATCTGGTAACTCGGTAAAATAAATAATTGAAAAAGAAATTTGGCTCAGCATAGGTCAACCAGAGGTCGCATTTCAAAAATTCTTTCAAGGGAAGGTAGATTGGCTATTCTAGATTCCGAAAATTGGTAATGATTGAAAAGTTTCGACTCTAGTCAGTCTGCGCCATCCGCGCAGTCTGACTAGGGTCGACACTTAACGCACTACCCAGGTGGTCCCCTTTCGCGTGACGGGTCACATTTATAATGTCATGTTTGTAGACAAGATTCACTGGCCTTGCAATTGACAGAACCACAATCAAAAGCGTATATATGTATTAAAGTATAATCCTTGTCAATTTGACCTTAATAATATTTGAATACAGCTGTTTCATTTTAAACGTTTATAGTTTCAGATCGATTCAGTTACAGTTTCACTTTGGTTGGATTTTGCTTGCATTAGTTTTGAAGAATTTTGAACAATTTGAGAGAGTGGCAAGATTGAAAATGAAGGGATAGCATTGAATTTTACGATCGCCTTTTGTGTAATCAATAATATTGAAATCTTAAAACAGGGTCGATGGTAAAAAGTTTCAAATTTCAAGTAACGAGCAACTGTCTCATTTTCTTCATTATCAACAACTTCTATAGTTTTGTTCAGAAGATATCTGATGAACATACCGGGTGAGATACAAGGAATCTATTTCTATGTTTTATATTCTCAGCTAGTTTCGATGGTAACAAAGCACTGGCAGACGATGAGAGAATACACGTATCTGACATAATATCGTCTGCTTGTTGGTAGATCTGCTGCTTCAACTCGAGTCTTTCTGGCACACATTCCTGGGAGGAAGAAATGTTTTTCACCCGAATTAATGTACTCTATGTACATGTAAAATTTAATACCAACCTTGCTCTATTATTCAAGGAAGTGGAACCGTAATAGTCCCGCAACGTTTCGGATAGCATGAACTTTAATAGTGTTAACCGAGTTTTCCTAATGATTCACCGAACAGTTCAAAGTTTTCCATTTATATCCCGCTTTGCACGTAATAGACTGGCCGCAGTCGTTTTTGTGAGCATTTTCTGAAATGGTTTGTTGTAGTTGTATTACAAGCCTCTTTAATCCTAGTTCACTTAAACAAGCGCATGTGCAAAGCGGGGTATAATTGGAAAACTGTTTGCACCGTTCGGTGGTCCTAAACGCAGGGCAGCTTGTCTCTAGCAAAAGCTCATGATAGATCCAATATAAACGTACTTGAAGATTTTTTTCATACCTGTATGAATATTGCGTTTGTCACACATTCCTCGAAAGAACTCGTTGTTTTGATATTCTGTAGCTGTTTTTCCGCAGTTAAATCACCACGAAGAAGTCCATCCTTAGCAAGCTCTTCTATTTGACTCTTTATATCTACCATAGCGTCCTTTAGTTGTTTCGCGTCGATGTCGTAAAGCATGACGTCATAATCGGCGGCTGCGAACAACATCGCCCAACTCCGACCGATGAGCCCGCTATGGATAATTAAATACGAGTATGCATGAACTTTATCTAAAATCATATTTCCTTTTCTTTTATCAAATACAATGACTTAGAATATACGTTTCATTTCTCTTATCTTTTTTCCCTAGGGGAACAACGAGCTTTAACGTTTAGATAATGTACCAAAGCACGAACTCGTGACCCTCCGGTACCGAATTTTACCACAATACCACGGCCTCTCGATAAATTTAGGACACGCAATGTGCATGTCCGAAGCATACCGAGAGTTCATGGTCGTGTAGGTCGTTCTCGTCAATATGTAAACACACACTTCAAGCTTAATTTACGTCACAAAAGTGTTTGACGTCATTCGATAAATAATTCGACCGAAAACGTAAGATATGTGCCAAGAAGGAAAATTAATGGGAAATTCCTTCTATTTCGACATTTTATTCGTCATTACTTTGACATAAAAACAGTTTTTCATGCGAAGCGAAACGGACGACCGCCATTTTTTCACATTTAGCTCGGTAGGTATTAGGCTTGGAAAAACGTAGAAATTCTTAAGAATTTAGTCCATTTCGTAATTTAGAATGGGTTGGTGAATACGAACTAAATTCTAAATTCTTTATTCTTGGGATTTAGTATGCTAAATCGATGCTCTGATCATTTATAAGATGCGTTTTTCTTCACGCGTATTAACTAACCGAAGTAGTCAAGTACCACCAAATACCGAATAACCTAAACAATGACCCAAACTTTTAAGTTAACGAAAAAGTCCGGTCGATGTTCCAATTGCTTATAGTTAAGACTTCGTTTGTGTGGATTCACAGGCAGATTCGAGACCTAACGATACACACGTGTTAAATTGTTAGAAATGCCACACACGGGCTCTTTAAAACCAAATATCTACGTACCTTCCAATAATCGCTACCTTTTCCTTTGAAGACATTTTCATACTAATTTTGAATTTCGCGGATGTGTATGGCGCGCGAACGGGGTCAAAAGTCAGAATACCGCTATACCCACAAAATAATGGAGGTATACCCATAAAAATGAGGGTATACCTACATATTTTTATCGGTATACCGATAAATATGGAGGTACACCTACAAATTGTGGGTAAACCGCCATAATATTACCGGTAAACCTACAATATTTAGCGGTACACCGGTATTATTATGGGTTTACCTATATTAATGAGGGTATACCTGTAATTTTTCCGTCAACCAATCAGAGAAGGCGTTTTATCCAGCATTTTCTATCACAGTCACGGGCATTTTTCGTAAGTATTTCGGAATGAAAAATGTCATATTCATTAACGAAAAGTGTAAGTATTTTATAATTGAGTTAGTAGAATATAATAAAATAATAATATATTAATAATAATATAATAATTGAGTGTTTTTCTTACCCTTTTCACATGTTTTTATTTCATTAGTGTTTCCGTGACGTCACACGCACTTGTTAGGTTATCCGATTTTTAACTTTATAAATAGACGACTTTTTCGAGATTATTTTAGTGTCAATAAAATGAATTTATTTGAAAACAAACAATATGTAAAATCTGAGTAAACAGCAAAAGAAAGATCCATTATGTAAAGAATGGCTATGAATAACATCAAGTACCCGTTTTTTTTTTTTTTAATGAGCCATTTATCCACTTATTTCACTTCTCTTTAAATCAACGATCACTATGAAATTAACTGAACATATTTATTTTATCCTAAAGGGGCAATATGTGTGAAACAAAGAAATGAGCATTGATTGGACAATAAAAGTCTGACCAATTTCCTGTGTATACCTGTCATCGAGTTTTATGACACCTCGTTAATTAGATAGCTAACCTTAAACATTACTGTAGAAAGGAAAAAATATTTAATATCAACAGGCCTGTTAGATCACTCAATAGATCATAGATTGATTAAGAATGATTGATCGATAGATAATTCTTTTTATTAAACGGTGTTTGAAGACTTCGAGATTACTACAACAAATTGTTTTTGATTAGAGCGAAATTCAACGTAATGAAAAATGCCAGAAATAGATATGCCGAATGAGAAAATGTCAGATATATGTGTGCAAAATCATGTTTCACTAGATCGATAATCAAAATGCCATTTATGTAATTCAATTTAATTGTGTCCCTTGCATTTTTTATTTGCTTGAACATTGGTTTCATTCCCCGATGAGAACAACTTTTAGTACGCAGTAATTGTCTATATGCCCGTTAAGCTATGACTCCATGCAACTGCATATCTTTAGTAAAATATTTTATTTGCTCATTAAATATCATCAAGTAATAAGATTTGAAAAGAATATTTCTTTGAATTCAATGAGGTATGGAGAGATTTTTTTTAATCTATTGGGGTATTGCACCAAAACTACAATCACTTTCGCATGAATCCGTTTCGCGAGATAATACAGTATGATTTTGTTTTTAGTTTCATACCCCAATATTTCATACCCCAATATATTAAAAAACATGATTTTTTTATGTTAGATACATGCCCCTTTTGGGTTTGTTTAGTTTGATAATTATTACGGAGAGATAGAGTGTGCACTATGTTAATAAAGGGGTACGGACAAAACCCCACCAGGACAAAACCCCACCAGACAAAACCCCACCAGACAAAACCCCACCAGGACAAAACCCCACCACTATATTTGGCAAGTAGGACAAAACCCCACCACTTTTTCATGTAAATTTATTAGTGAAATCTATATTGATTTAATCATTTTTTCTTGAAATGAATGAAAAAAAAAATAATTAATAAGTTGTTAATAATTTCATTAAAATCTATGAAATATTTTTTTTTATTCTTCTGATTTTTACTCGCCCTCTTTCTTTACTTTGTTGAAATATTACGTAAAATTCAGATAACAGACATTTAGAAATTCCTTTACCTTTAAACTATAAAAGAGTGAACATATTGTTTAACAGTTTTTTTATCTAACTGTTTAAGATATGCATTGCGCGAAGAATGTAAATCTAAAGCTACCAGGTTCTTTCCCCGATGGCGGCAATCATCATTCATGACTATAAGTCTGCCACTGATGGGTTGATAATCGTAGTCCCATGTGAGGTAGCAGCTGGAAGCTAGAAAATGGTGTTGATGGTAGTACTGGTGTGAGGAATACCAGGAAATCATTGTTAGGTGCTCCAGCTGCTTTAATATGACTGAAAGATTGCTAAGATCAGTGTACAATCTCATCCAAACAAACAAAAATAATTTAGTTAAAGGACAGATTGTTTTTCACTTTATTTCAAACCTTATTCATGTATTAAAATGCTGTTGTGTGGTAAAAAAAGGATAACATTATTATAGGAATAAATTGATACACTTTTTCATTAAACACTTTCAACACTTACACTATAATATATATTGGTGGGGTTTTGTCCTGGTGGGGTTTTGTCCCGGTGGGGTTTTGTCCTGGTGGGGTTTTGTCTGGTGGGGTTTTGTCCCGGTGGGGTTTTGTCCTGGTGGGGTTTTGTCCTACACTCGTTAATAAAAAGGGAAATGGAATAAGTCTAAAATCAATACCATAATAAGAAAAATAAATCAATAAAATTATCACAAAAAGGATAAATCAATTAGTAAAAGGGGAAATTCAAAAGCAATCAATAATGAAACATACATCAAATATTTGGCTAAAAGTTAAGGTATAAATTCTAATAGAAACTGTCTCCTTTTCTCACAAACTTTTGTATATGTCATAATAACTGAATCTCGAAAGTGAACTTCTCACGTGGACAATGAGTAAATTAAGGGGGGGAAATGATTATGAAAATAAAATGTAATGTATAATTTTATTTCCTCTCATAATAGTTATTTTGCCAAAAGTTATATTGAAAAATATAGTGGCCATATCTTTCGTGGCCAAAACGTCATGACCAAAGCGCCCTAGCCAAAATAGTCCCAGCAAAAACGTCCATGGGCAAAACGCAGGTATAATCATTTATTGAACCATGAAATACATTGTCTTATAAAATATGTACCAGTCTCTTATTTTTTTTTTTTTTTTTTTTTTTTTTTTGGCTTCTAAGAAACGCATGTAAATCTAGCACACAATCATTATAAAATGAAATTACGGAGATTTTTTTGTTTGAAATATTTCGAAATGTATCAAAATTTCCCTTCATTGTATAATGCCGGATTCATCATTTATACAAATAAAAAAATATTGAAAATGAATAGGTGCATTGATAAATATTAAGAAAAGGTTTGTTTATTAATTCATATGATATAAGGCACGAGTTAAACTGGCTATCTGCAACACATTTGAATTCTCAAATATGGCGTTGAAGATAGAACAACATGTAATTCTAGCGTTGTATACGTGTACATATAATTAACTTTTTATCTGAACCCGATTAAATTTCCCAAGTGTGAGAATAAAGAATATACAAACTAACTTCCTATATGGGTGTAAAATCAGGTGAAAAGCCAGAATGTCACAATAAAGAAACAGTCAATCAAAAATACGGACGGACGGACATACGGACGGATAAATACACATGTATATGGAACAAAACACCAACATTTAAGTAAGAAAACCCACTAGATGTCGTGCAGTTGTTAACACCACCGTTCCCCCACAAAACCTTTCGCCTAGTTTACATTTGCCACGGTCGCCGTACGATATCGCAGCTTGCGATTTCATGTATGATATTTTTGACATCGTAAGATTTTATTTTCTACGGCGTAAGAGATTACAAAACCGCGCGGTGTCCGCACGGATTTTCATAAAACTATTACAAGAATAATTGAGGTGCCAATATGGCGATCTCAAGGTAATCGTGCGATCATCGCACGGAGTCCATACGATTTGTCAATTATTTACACTGTAAATCCTGCGGTCGCCGTACGATCATTGTACGGTACCCGCGCGGGGATCGTACAATGATCCGTTAAAGACTTATAGACAAAGCATCACACGGTGGCCGTGTGATTTTCGTGCTGCTGTCGTGCGATGCCTCTACGGCGTGTCTGTAGGCTACGGTCTCCGCGCGGTCTTGCAATTAAAAAAAAAAACTTGTATAACTTTTTTTTTATACAAATTTGCAAGTGTCCATGGCATCCGTAAAACCGTGCGATGATCGCACGGACACCGTAAGCCTCTGTACGTGCACCGCACGATTTTAAGGATTCGGCGAGTTACAGGCGCCGAACGGGCTCCGTAAGCCAAATATTTACTAAATTTAATTCCCATCTCTACAGTGGTTAGAGATACTCAGTCCTGTTTCACAAAGAAGAGTTCTTGCACACCTTGTTCTTATTCAAAACTTAGAAGTGATCATGACCTATTTACAAGATTTATGCACAAAAGACTATTAAGATCTTGCGTGTTAGACAAATGGGTACATCATACATTTACTGAGCAAGTCCGAGGACTAACAACTAAACATTATTGTATTGAAACTTTAATGCCCAAAATCAGCGATAAGCGTGGGATACGAAAGCACTCGCTAACTAAACCAAACGGTTTACGTTTTCGGAAGTTGGACGGTGTGCTCTATCTGGGGCGCTCGTGTTATCCTGCGAGCGATCTGGCGAGTTGACAATCTTAGCAAACTAAGTTGGCTGGGATGAATTAAATCCTGTCGATTATAAGAAAAATGTAGAGCCTTTTCTCTATATCTGGTTACAAACCATCTTGAAAATTAGCTCTTGGTCCAGACATTTTTGCTGACTAGCTACTTATCATATTCGGAAAACGAGGGCCCTCAATATCTTCAACGCAGAATTATATTGCCCAATTACCGTATGGAATTGAATGAGTGAAAAGATCGAGTTTTCAATGTAATAAAAGGGGGGAGGGGTTAATACAATACCGCTAATTTCGACAATCTTTACGAAATTATTATTTTTTAGGACAAAAACTTACGAACTTGTCTGTGTCTCTTCACTGGACCATTCAGCTTTAAAATCAACATCTTCCCAAAAAATCATGGAATGATTTGATCGATTTGAATGCAATTTTGATCGTTTTGAATGATTCGAAGTGTGTTTGAATGATTTGGGAGCGTTTTCGAGTGATTGGAAAGAGTCTTTGGAATGTGTGAATCGCCACTAAATGAGGATTGAGTGCCAATTTCACGATGTTTTTAACTGTAACTAACTAACATCTAACATGCCTAACTAGTACCTTTTTTTATTGTTGCTATACCCTGTAGTAAAGGAGTGGACGAGGGTACACTAACTGACAGACTGTCTGTCTGTATATGTACTCACCGTAGTATCAATCATTTCTTTTGTATGCCGTAAAAATGTTCCTGCGTTTTGTGATATGTTAAATTTTTAATACAGTCCCTTTCCCTTCCTTATATACTCAAAAGCAAAAGAAACAAGGCATTGTGTTTAGGGTCTTTTTGCAGGCATGTATTATTTATCTAATATGACCTGGCACTCATTAACTTCCGTCAGTGTTCGAGTATTTCCACGGCGTAAAATATCGTTTAAAGTACCGTTGTATTCATAGTATAAAACATGGACTAAATAAGCCGCTGTAGAACATTGGTTACAGACGCCTTCCCGAAATGCAATAAGATGTCGGTTCGAGTTCAATACCCAACATGGAAACATGTTGTTTGATTGTTTGCACCGACCAAAACCTGTATTGGTTTTATTCCTCAATGAAAACAACATTTAGTATTTAGTAAGCATGCACGAAAAATTGGTTCCGATAGAAATTTCATTTGCTTCATAACATTGAATTATAAGATATGAAAAGAATCAAGTATTTGGCATTAATAACCTAATCACACTTAAACAAGAATTAGATTAACCCATTCAAACCAAGTAAAGGTTTTTAATCTCATACCGTTATAAATTGAAACAAGAGGACCATGATGGTCCTATATTGCTCACCTTAATATCTTTGTCAAAATTAATAACAATAATAATCAAATTTTCCATCATAAATCGCAATTGTACCTATATGACTTGTGGTCTCTAGAGTGTTAACAAGATTATTGTCACCAAGGCCCCTTTTCCCATGATATGGCACAGATCCTTCCAATTTTCAATATGGTTCATCCTTGTGATCTAATAAACATTCTGACCAAGTTGCAAGTAGATTGGACCACATTTATGGCCTCTAGAGTGTAAACAAGAAAATTGTCATTTAGGCCCCTTTTTCCCGAGATATGGCACAAATCTTTCTTGTAACCTGACCAATATTCTGACCAAGTTTCATGAAGATTGGAATATATTTGTGGCCCTAGCGAGTAGACAAGAAAATTGTCATTGAGGCCCCTTTTCTCGTGATATAACATTGATCCTTCCTATTTTAAAAAGGGTTCATCCTTGTAACATGACAATTATTCTGACCAAGGCTCATTAAGATTGGAACATATTTGTGGCCTCTAGAGTGTTAACAAGAAAATTGCCATTAAGACTCCTTTTCCAGTGATTAGGGCCGCCGCCATAGCGCAGTTGGTAACGCGTCGAACTGTCAATCTAGAGGTCCCGGGTTTGATCCCCGACGGCGGCACTCATTCTTTCTGTCTAGTTGTCTCTCACCGATGCGTTAGTAATCGTAGACCTATGCGAGATAGCAGCTGGAGGCTAGGAAAGAATGTGATGGTTGCACTGTTAAGAGAAATACCAGGAAACTATTGTTAAATGCTCAAGCCGTCGCGATATAACTGAAATAATGTTGAAAGCGGCGTTTAACCCCAATCAATCAATCAACCTTTTCCAGTGATATAACACGGATCCTTTCCATTTCAATAGGGTTCACCCTTGTGACCTGACAAACATTCTGGCCAAGTTTCTTGAAGATTGGACTATATTTGTGGCCTCTAGAGTGTAAACAAGAAAATTATCATTAAGGCCCCTTCTCCTGTAATATGGCATGGATCCTTCCCATG
Organism: Fragum whitleyi; assembly: GCA_948146395.1. Classification (NCBI taxonomy): domain Eukaryota; kingdom Metazoa; phylum Mollusca; class Bivalvia; order Cardiida; family Cardiidae; genus Fragum; species Fragum whitleyi. The sequence goes on from OX411546.1 coordinate 58,155,636, forward strand.
AATGGAGAGTACTTTGCATTTAATAAAATTTGAACCAAATTAAAATCTGACATATTTCTGTGCAGAATACCGATAGCCTAATGCAACACTGTTGTATATAAAGTAAATGGTACCTAATGATACAGCGTTGCCCTAAAGAGAAAAAGAAATATAACTGGCCATGATCCGGCTTGAACTTATGGCCCCACGGGGTCAAAAAGAATATCTAATGAGTGCCAGGTCATTGTAGATTTTTACCAGCCCGATTAGCTCAGTTGGTAGAGCACCGGACTTCAAAACCATTGGAGTTCGGCGGCGTGGGTTCGATTCCCGGGCTGGTACACTAATAAAAACTAATTGTCTTTCGGATGAGACGTTAAACCGAGGCCCCGTGAGACGGTGCTTTACACCGAGCACGTTAAAGAACCATGGCGAATCTCAGCAGTAGTTCGTCAGGTCTTTGACATCGATTTAAAATCGATTTTCTCTTATGTAAAATAAATACTTCGATTGAAGTTGATTGTTTTGTAAACAGTGATTGTATTTCAAGAAATCCACGCATATTGTGATGAAATACTCGATCGCGTTTCTGCATAACGACGTCAACGTCTTATTAAGCAAAATCTGTTCTTCTCACACAGCACGTGTGATTTCAGATTCAATGGAAAGTACTGAAAGTTCTTCATTATGCCGTGAATGAAATGCCACTCCTAAATCGTCTTTGGAATCAAACGTCTTTGCACAGATTTAAAATGAAATATGGTTAAATGTACGAAGGAACGACGCCATTATGCTAAAGTTCGCTTTAAGGCGGGATTCATTAGACAAGCCGTTGTAAATGACTTTGCTGTTTCGGGACACACTATCTCCAACCTTTAGCACCAATTTCAAGCGACTCACTGCTTAATTTTAAGAGCTAGATAAGTCTGGCGCGTAAAAACAACGTTCGTCCAGCACGGCAAATATCGCAACGACGGTTGAGTTTTTTCACTGTTACCACAACCTCAAAGAACTAAGTCTCTTGACGGCGTAAAATCTCCGAATTAAAAATTGTAGAGCAAGATTCAAGAGGCCCGCGACACTTTCGACGTAACAGTCTTAATCGACTTCACCATTTCAAATCTTTGATCAATAAACGTTTACTCTGATTTCATTTGGCGGAAAGAAGGCGGATCTTCACCTTCTTTGACTTACATAGAATATATTAACATTTTTTGTCTTAATTATAATATGTATTCAATGTTAAAGAACTTTTTTAAGAGTATATATGACCTAAACCTAAACAAATTTGTTCCAAAGTTTAGATAATTTAACAATTTACAAGATGGGATGGTTCGTTTGGAAACCAAAGATTGTATAAATATGTGATCTTTATTAAACTGCGTAAGGGGTCAAGATAAAAAAAATAATCTGGTTTCGAACGAACTGAATTGAGGTTTTAGACTTTTCAAAGGATGGATATGAAACAATTTCATTAATATCGGGTATGTCTTCCATGTTGACGTATTACCAGTACAATACAACGTCTCATTGAGTTGACGTAGCGCTGTACGACCAACGAAGGAATGCGGTTCCATTCGACCCGCAAAACCTGCCCCATCTCCTGCAAAATGTTAACATTATGCCCGGCCCTTACTTTTCGACCAAGCAGATCCCAAATATGCTGGGTAGGGTCAAGGTCTTTGGAAACGGCTGGCCACGGGAAGTTTCAACGTCATTTGTATTCAAATATTGCCGCGTGATGCGAGCCATATGCGGGCGAGCATTGTCTTGCATAAATGTGACAAGGGCGTGATTGGCGGATGAATGGAGCAGGTACAGGTCTTAACATCTGATCAATGTACTCAGCAGCATTGAGATTGCCGTGCACAATTACCAGGTCGGTTTTCAAGTTCCTCATTATCCCACCCCACTCCATGACGCTGTCCCAATCGAACCTGTGTCTTTCAACAATACAGGCGTTAGCGAATCCCCTACCTCTTCTCCTATACACCCGCACTCTGCTGCCATCATGGTTACTGAGGTTGAACCTGGACTCGTCGGAAAAGAGAGTTTTAATTCCACTGACGCCTTCGCCGACGGAGGTGATGTGTCCAGTGCAGACGAGCAGCGTGATGACGTTGTGTGGGACTATACTTCCAACGTAAGGTCGCCTGGCTCGTATCGGCCTACGGAGGTGACGAAGTCGTCTGACAACGGTGTCCCTGCTTACACCGTAGCCTAGCTGTAGCAGTAGCCGTCTGGAACTGATGTCCAGCGTGCGTCAATTCAAAATGACGGTCTAATCTGGTTTCAGTTAATCCAGGCCTGCCACTTCGAGGCCGATCCGCAACTGTGCCTGTTTGCCGGAACCTTCAGTGCAGATTATTAATATTGATTCTGTTGCAATTAAAGGGACGGACAACATCGGCAACAGTGGTACCTCCACAGAGCATCAACAACGCTTAAATTCCTTATTTTAAGATAGCCGTATCATAGCAAGTTTTGATTTTTCTTAATTGGTCGCCGTCATAGCGCAGTTGGTAGCGCGTCGGACTGTCAACCTAGAGGTTCCGGGTTCAATCCACGACTGTGGCACTCATCCTGTCTGTTTGTTTATACGATGGGGGCTCGCCGGGATTCGGCCATTGAGCCATTTATGTCGGCATGGTACCGACTTTCTTTTTACACGAAGAAGAATGCTGCTTAGATATACTTATGCTCATCAATATATGATGGCTCTAAATGGTGTGTTATTGGAGACCACTCTCACCACTGTCCTGCATAGCTTTTTGGTTTAAATATAATGTCTGACACCTGCGCCAAGGAAGATCTTTGGCTCAGTGGTAAGCGCATTGGACTCGCAAACAATTTATTTCAATATTACTCACGCGTGGGTTCCACACCGGCCCACGTCGGTTATTTTCAGCTACAGTTAAAAACATCGTGAAATTGACGCTCATTCTGATCAAAAATATTCTAAATCATTCACTCAGCGCTCCGTTCATTCATTCCAAACACTCACTCAATTCGATAAAAAACGCTTCAAAATTATTAGAAAATATTTCGAAATTGTTCAAGACGATCGATATTTAATTCAAATAGATCAAATTATTCTACGATTTTATTGGCTAGTGTCGATTTTTTTAGAATCTGGTTTGTCCACGAAGACACACAAACAGAAAAGTACGTGTACTTTTTTAAAAAGGAGGTAATTAATATCGCTAATTTTGTTCATCCTGAACAACATTAGCGATATTGGATTACCTTCCGTTAATTTCACTCAAAACTAGCTTAAATAAGATTCAAATCAATTCCAAAATCATTCAAAATTCAATCATCTTGTCAATTTCACGATGTTCTTAAGTTGCGGACAGTTTGTTTATAATATTACTTACACGAGTGGTTGTGCAGAGACAAATCTACAACAAAGGGTATATCTCTGGACGAGGTAGTAAGAACGTCAAATAAGACCTCACTATTAACTCGTCTTGCATACAGTTAACAACATCATGAAATTGACAAGGTGAATGATTTTGGAATGATTTAGGAATGAAAATGAATGAGTGAGTGGAGCAAGTTTTGAGTGAATTTAATGGGAGGTAATCCTTTATCGGAAATTTTGTTCAGGATGAACAAAATTTGCGATATTGATTACCTCCCTTTAATAAAAATGCATTCAGGTTCTATACAAAGCTTTCTATTTCTTCAAGAACCTATGCGACGCTAACAAGTTGAATTATGTCAGTGAAATCGCGATTTTCTCTATCGAAATTTATTTTGAAAGGCGTTTTTGATTCTATATTTTTTTAATGGGTTTGATCGTTTTTGAATGATTTGAGTGAGTGTTTGGAATGAATGATTGGAGCGCTTTGTGAGCAATTTAGAATGGTTTTGATTGAGATGAATGTCAATTTCACGATGTTTTGAACTGTATCACTACGCTGTTGTAACGAGCGAGGTAATCTATACCCGGGGAATTAGTTGTTTTTTGCTGACTCAGCGTTTTATAGTGAGCATACTGTTCGACATTTTTCCTATGAAACGATTTCGAAATGTGGCATAAGATCCCTATAGGTAAATGGAACCATTGGTTCCCTCGCCTAAAAAAGCCTTGCTGAAAGGATTCAAAAATTGGAGTGCATGACTTCAAATGTTACCTTGCCTCTTTATAAACCAGGCCTTCAGCGCTTTGATTTTAACAAAGGGCGTTAACATTAAGAACCCTTTTCTATCCGCAGTTTAAAATTACCAGACCGCATCAATATGCCCATGGTCACGTTTTCATCAACTTCGATGCATATATGAAGTGGTGTGAACAAGAATTCTGAAATTTAACTTTTAATTATAGGCATCTTTTTCTCATGTTGCTCATTCAATCAGAAATATTTTAAAATACATCAATCATTGTGATGATACAATTATTCTGTGCAAGTTTGAAGGCAATCCGAAGAAAACTGCAGGTTCTTGACTGCTATAGAGGATTTTATTATTATTTTTTTTTAACGCCCATGATGCTGCATAGATTGGACCCTTTTTTGAAAGGAACCATCCTCATTATAGTTTTTATGGTACAATCATACTAAGCAAGTTTGAAATAGTCGGGTGAAAAAAAAAAAACCGGACTTTAAAGTCTACTTTAAACTTTGACGAGAATAGTCTAAATTTTCAATTGGCCCCTTTTCCTCCAACGCTTGAGAGATCAATTTCAAAATTGACCAAAATTTCAAGTAGATAATTTACCTGACCAATTTTCAGGTTAATTGAACAAAACAAACGGCCTGTAGAGTGTTTCAAGATTTTTTTTAAAGATTTGACATAGTGACATAGTTTTTGACATCACTTGACCCAATTTTGAACTTGACTGAGATTCCTTCAAGAAAATCAATCTGACAAGTTCTCATGTTGATTGAGCAAAAGGATATGGTTTTAGAGTGTCTTAAAAGGTGAATTTTGACGATGCACAAAGGGCAACAGACATCGCACAACCACACAAGCTCACCTTGAGCACTTTCTGCTCCGGCGAGCTTAAAACAATTAAACATAAATTGTCAAAATGAATCTGGTATGATTCTAGACAAAACAAGCACAGTTTAAAAATTTAATTTATCACATGTTAAGAGTTTCTAATCTGTTAACTGAAACCACCTAATCGCAGTACTTTGCAACTTTCTCTTTTGGAAAATGGAATTTCATAAAATTCACAACTTGTGGTCTATTAAATTTCTTTCTTGTCAGCACGGGCATTTAGATCTTTAATAATTTATTGGTATATATGTTCTCTGTTCATGAACTGTCCATCAGTGTTTATGCTTTTTGGAATTGGTCCATCTGTTTCTGTGGTCAATGAGTCTGTGACACACTTCACTGCGACTTTAAACTTTGTCATACATTATCTTTATCAATAGCATCATCTTGATACACAAATTCTTTTTGAGTGGAATCTCTTATGCTTATAGATCTTGCACTACGTGTCTGTATCCTGAAAAGAGATAACAAAAGGACCATAATAGTCCTATATTGCTCACCAATATCTCCCTGACTGCTCCTTAATCAAATTTAAATGCTTTGGAGATCGTTTAATGATCAAAAAAATTTTCAATGAAATAAAGTTATTCTATTCCTATGATCAATGCATAAGTTTCTAGCCTTTTCTAAACAAGTTTCAAGAAGTGATTCTTCCTGTGATGATTTAGACAAACATACTAAAATACTGAGAAAATAACCCAAAGAGTGGATAAAGAAAATAAATGCTTTTTTTCCTGTATTCTGTCATAGGACACTACAGTTTTAGCTCAGCTGAGCACGAAGTGCTCAAGTTGAGCTATTGTGATCATACAATGTCTGGCGTCAGTCATCCATAACTTCTTTAAACATCTCCCCCTATACCAGTGGGCCAATATTCATGAAACTTGGCAGGGATGTTGCTTGGGTTAAGGTCTACCAAGGTTGTTCAAATAAATGAAATCCACCCTGAACTTTCTCTTTACCCTTAATAAAAGGATGAAAATAGGAAAATCTTCAAAAATCTTCTCTGAAACAAGAAGATGGACAGCTTTCTTTTTTTTGTATGTAGCATCATCTGGTGGACCTCTACCAAGTTTGTTTATGTCAAGACCCTAGGGTCATATTTGGGCTTTGCCAGGGCGCAACCCTTTTTACATTTAACAAGTGCATGTCGTATTGCGATGCAATACAGGAGTCCCCCACCAGATAACAAAAAATCCTTCTTTATAATATATCTCCTATTTACTAGATCTATAACTGTATATAAAATTTGAAGTTGCTAGCACATTAGGTTTTGAACAAAATGTCCCAAACAAAAATATAAGAGTAAAAACAACCAATGGCAAAAACTCCAAAAGTGGGCGGAGAAGAATGATTCTTGTACATACCACTGTCTTGTCCTCAATGAAATCTATAAGTGTACCAAGTTTGAAGTTGCTAGCACTGATGGCTCAGGAGATATGGTCCGGACAAAAATGTCAGGATAAAAAACAACAACAGACAATAACTGAAAAAGTGGATGTGGCAGAGTAACAGTTTTGTGCATTACACTTCTTCTCAATGAGATCTACCAGTGTACAAAGTTTGAAGTTGCTAGGGCTTATGGGTAGGAGATAAGTATGGGACAAAAATGTAAGGATAGAAACAACAAAGGGCAATAACTCAAAAAGTGGACATGGCAGAGTTACAGTTCTTGTACATGACACTTGTCCTCAATGATATCTATAAGTGCAGCAAGTTTGAAGTTTCTAGCACTTATGGTTTAGAAGATATGTTCCGGACAAAAATGTAAAGGTAAAAACAACAAAGGTCAATAACTCAAAAAGTGGGTGTGGCAGAGTAACAGTTCTTATACATGACACTTCTCCTCAATGAGATCCATAAGTGTACAAAGTTTAAAGTTACTAGCACTTATAGTTAAGGAGATATAATCCGGACAAGAATGTAAGACTAAAAACAACAAAGGGCAATAACTCAAAAAGTGGACATGGAAGAGTAACAGTTCTTGTACATTACACTTGTCCTCGATAGGATCTATCAGTGTACAAAGTTTGAAGCTGCTAGCACTTATGGTTTAGGAGATATGATCCGGACAAAAATGTAAGGGTAAAATCAACAAAGGGCAATAACTCAAAAAGTTGGCGTGGCAGAACAACAGTTCTTAAACATGACACTTGTCCTCAATAAGATCTATAAGTGTACAAAGTTTGAAGTTGCTAGCACTTATAGTTTAGGAGATATGATCGGGACAAGAATGTAAGGGTAAAAACAACAAAGGGCAATAACTCAAAAAGTGGGTTTGGCAGAGTAACGGTTCTTAAACATGACACTTCTCCTCAATGAGATCTATAAGTGTACAAAGTTTGAAGTTGCTAGAACACATAGTTTAGGAGATATGTTCCGGACATGAATGTTAGGGTAAAAACAACTAAGGGCAATAACTCAAAAAGTGGACGTGGCAGAGTAACGTTTTTTGAACATGACATTTCTCCTCAATAAGATCTATAAGTGTACCAAGTTTGAAGTTGCTAGCACATATGGTTGAGAAGATATAGCCCGGACAAAAGTGTGACGGACAGACAGACAGATGGACGGACAGAAAGACAGACGGAATCAAGCAAACCTATAGTCCCCCAACCTGTAGGGGACTTATAAACAAGAGGACCATGATGGTCCTATATCGCTCACCTTCGTCTCTTTGACTTCTCCCTTAGCAAAGTTAAATGCATGAATTATCATTTAAGGATCGTTAAATTTTTCAAAGAAAGACATTACTCTATTTCTATAATCGCTGCATAAATTTCTAGCCTTTTCTTAACAAGTTTCATGTGACCTGGCCATCATTCTGACCAAGTTTCATAAAGATTGGGCCATATTTGTGGCGTCTTGAGAGTTAACAAGAAAATTGTCATTTAGGCCCCTTTCCCATGATATGACATGGATCTTTCCAATTTTAAATAGGGTTCATCCTTGTGACCTAGCCATTATTCTGACCATGTCTCATGAAAATTGAATTATATTTGTGGCTTCTAGAGCGTTAACAAAAAATTGTCATTAAGGTCCCTTTCCCCTTGATATGGCATGGATCTTTCCCATTTTCAATAGGGTTAATCCTTGTGACCTGGCCAACATTCTGATCAAGTTTCATGAAGATTAGGCTATATTTGTGGTCTCTAGAGTGTAAACAAAAAACTTGTCATTAAGGCCCCTTTTCCTGTGAAAAAGCACGGATCCTTCCCATTTTCAATTGGGATCATCCTTGTGGCTTGGTCAACCTTCTGACCATATTTCATAAAGATTGGACCATATTTGTGGCCTCTAGAGTGTTAACAAGAAAATTGTAATTAAGGCCCCTTTTCCCTTGATATAGCATGGATCCTTCCAATTTTCAATAGGGTTCATCCTTGTAACCTGTCCAACATTCTGACTAAGATTCATGAAGATTGGGCCATATTTATGGCCTTTAGCCTGTAATCAAGAAAATCTCTTTAAGGCGCCTTTTCCTGTGATATGGCATGGATCCTTCCCATTTTGATAGGGTTAATCCTGGTGACTTGGCCAATATTTGGACTAAGTTTCATGAAGATTGGGCCATATTTGTGGCCTCTAGAGTGTAAACAAAAAAAATGTCATTAAGGCCCCTTTTCCTGTGATATGGCACGGATCCTTCCCATTTTCAATAGGGATCATCCTTGTGGCTTGGTCAACCTTCTGACCAAATTTCAGACCGGGCCATATTTTTGGCCTCTACAGGGGTGTGAATTTCCCATGCCCGACTTGTCCGACACGGGCTTTTCTACCTGCGGACAAGTACATTTTGCAAGTCCACTTGTCCGAGGACAAGTAAATACCAGGAAAAATCTTGGTATAGCCCTATATAGATCAAAGATATTAATAAGCTTAATGTTTGTACCAAAGAGTAGAAAACACTGTCTTTAATGAAGAAAATGCTGGTGCCAACGCTCAGCTGTTTATTATTTTCTAGGCAAATACAAATATATGAACTTGGTACCTACAGAAAGTTCTTGTCCCAAGCAATGATCAGGTAAAATTTGAAGGCTCTTTGACTTACCATTCAAAAGCTATGACCAAGGTTTTATTTTTTTAAGAAATTTTACCTTGAAAAATGACCTTGACTTTGACTGATGACCTTGAACTTAGCACCTACATAAAGGTCTTGTCCCAAGCAATAATCATGTAAAATATGAAGGTTCTCTCGCTAACCATTCAAAAGCTATGACCAAGGTTAATTTTTTTAAAGAAATTTGACCTTGAAAAATGACCTTGACCTTGACTGATGACCCTGAACTTGGAACCTATGGAAAGGTCTTGTCCAAAGCAATAAGAATGTGAAAATAGAGGCTCTATGACTTACCATTCAAAAGTTATGAGCAAGGTTAAAAATTATCATGACAATGCCAACATCAACGCCATCGCAAACACAAACAACGCCAATGTGATCATTATACCTCGTGTTTTCTTCGAAAACATCCTAGCTAAAAAAAGAAAAATCTTCAAAACTCTTCTTCTCTGGAACCAGAAGGCAGACAGCTTTCATATTTAGTAGGTTGGGTCATCTAGTGGACCTCTACCAAGTTTGTTCATTTCAAGACCCTGGGGTCATAATTGGGCTCTACCTGGGCGCACCCCTCTTTACATAGAATCAAAAAGCAAAAATCTTTAAAAATCATCTTCTCCAAAACCAGATGGAAAGAAGCTTTCATATTTGGTATGTAGCATCATCTTGTGGGCCCCTACCAAGTTTGTTCATATCAAGACCCTTGGGTCATATTAGGGCTTTGCGAAGGCGCATCCCTTTCAGCTCATCTGAGCACAATGGATGAAAATAGGAAAATCTTCTTCTCTGAAACCTGAAGATAGACAGCTTTCATATTCAGTATGTAGCATCCTCTAGTGGACCTCTACCAAGTTTGTTCATATCAAGACTCTGGGGTCACATTTAGGCTCCACCCGGACTCTTGTTCAAAAGGAATTATCCTTTTGACTAGAAATACATTCCCACCAGAATTGTGGCTCCTACAGTGTAAGCATGAAACTTGTCAGTTAGACCCCATTTTCCATTTGTAATAACATACCGTTATCTCACGCTTTTTAGATTTTAGTTCATTAAAACCCTACTCCTGGCTATACAGCTTTTTCCCGCATTTCGAATATCACAGTTGGACTATACCCAATTTTACACTGAGAGTGGCTATAAACAGTCTAACCTATGAAAACACCAAAATCACTGTGAAAGACAAATAAATGTCAATTCACATAGTCTTTTTAATTGCCATATTGAAATTTTAGCTTGTAAATGACAGTCTACATTGGCTTTGACTCACGCTGAGACGCCTTATCTCACGCTTTTTAGATTTCAGTTCAGTACAACCCTACTCCTGGCTATACCACATTTCCCGTGTTTTCAAATACCGTGGCTGGACTATACCCAATTTTACACTGACATTTCAAAGAAAAACCTTATCAGTTAGAAAATATAAATATGTTATTTTTTCAAAGCCACATCCCCAAACTTTCTAGAGCTATGCTCAATGTTTAAGTGCCTACATTCATTTCAATTTTTCAGATGAACTTTCCTTGAGTTCAGGATGACAAAATGCTGCATACACTTTGCAAATTATACCCTGCTTTGCATGTGCACTAGCTTGCATGCAAACTGGAGTATAATCTTCAAACAGTTTGTGCTCTTTTATCCAACCTTAACACAGGGATGGACTTAATATTGACCATAAGCAGGATATTATTTGAAAATGTTATGTTTTCAGTGTTTTAATAGATAATTTACTGACTTACTTAGTATGACTTTGACAATATGCCATCACTTGTCAATGAGATCTATAATCTTGCAGGAAAAAAAAAGGCTGAAGTAATTTCAAAATGATAAGTTTTCTCATAATTGACCTTAAAAGATGTTCTTGATCTTGTCAGATAACCTTGATCTAAGTACCTAAGATAATTTATATCAATTCAGTGAGATCTATCATCACACCAAATTTGATAATTGCACCAGGAAAAGATTCAAAGTAATTGTCAATATTAAGTTTTATGGTTGAGGTTTGCAGATACAGCAAAAGATAGACACAAAGAAAGAAAGATAGACAGACAGAGAAACAGAAACTGATAAAACAATAAGCCAGAGATTTCAAAGATATAGGATGCAAAAATATTCCTGATTCTAGAATGAGCATTCTACCTTCCCATGAGATAATTTTCTTTAATGTATATCAAGTTGACCTCTGCTATATATAACCTCTTTTTCAAATGTTTTTAAGCAGTCCCCTGATAGTTCCTTTTCATGTGGTTGGTCATACTGTCTGAAACTAGAGAAATATTATCAAGGCTGCCATGACAAAATAAGTACAGGATGTGCTCATTTAAAACACTAATGCATGAATGAGACTGAAACAACATTTTTTGTTTGTTATTTTGACTTTGACCCAGGACCCTGAGGGATCAACACTAACTTCTATGGGTCAGGCGTCAATCAGACTCCTAACTTATTTTCATAAAGTAGTCCAATCTCAAAGTCATTCTGAATTTAATATTTGGAGAACATAATGGAAAAGAAAAAATGCTTGTCACATTAGCAATTTCATCTTTGCCTCTTCCTTGCCACAAGTTTCTTCCCCAAAGAAATTCTTTTTCTTTAAACTAGAAAGCCATGAATGGCTTGTGTCGCTCCACAGGCTTGAATTTCTTGTAATAGCAAATCTAAATTGACTAGATTTTTAGATATTTTGGGTTCTACTGATGTTGAAATGGTTTTCAAAGTTTCCACTATTATAACATATAGAGAAATGACCTCCACCCATAAAAGACATATTCTTCATCAAATCACAATAATTTTTGGCTGCATGATTATAGATCACCCAAGGATCATACTAATAAAGTTTGATTGATATCCATCAGTTACATTCTGAGAAAATGATTTTCAAAGTTTCCACTATATAACATATAGGGAAATGACCTCCGTCCATAAAATACATATTTTTCATCCAATCACAATAATTTTTGGTAGACTGATAAAAGGTCACCCTAGGATCATTCATGAAAAATTTGGTTGATTTCTATCACTTAGATTCTGAGAAAATGATGTTCAAAGTTTCCACTATATAACATATAGAGAAATGACCTCCGCCCATAAAAGACATATTCTTCATCAAATCACGATAATTCTTAGTAGACTGATAAAGGGTCACCCAAGGATCATTCATGTAAAATTTGGTTGATATCTATCAGTTAGATTCTGAGAAAATGACTTTCAAAGTTTCCACTATATTACATATAGAGAAATGACCTCCGCCCATAAAATACATATTTTTCATCTGATCACAATAATTTTTGGTAGACTGATAAAAGGTCATCCGAGGATCATTTATGTAAAATTTAATTGGTATCCATCAATTAGAACCTGAGAAAAGTCACTTTTTACCATATTTGGAAATTAGCCACGCCCATTAAATCCATGTTTTTCATTGGATCAAAATTTCTTGAACAACTTTGAAAGAGGGTCACCCAAGGATCATTCCTGTGAAGTTTGGTTGAAATCCATCCAGTAGTTTCTGAGAAGAAGATTTTTAAAGAAAAAGTTTACGACCGCACGCACGGACGCACGGACGCACGGACGGACGCACGACGGACACAACGCCATGACAATAGCCCCAGTGGCTTTCAGCCAGTGGAGCTAAAAACACTACTAGTTCCAAGCAATTGTTATCTTAAACAATTTTTGTAATAATTTTTAAGATCTTTTGTTTCTAAAAATACTTTTATATGACCCTTGGAGTCCATCTGGGTCTTTGCTTGCAAAATGATGGAGTCCCAACAGGTAAACAAGGGGTTTCAGACCTCTATACTCCTAGACCAATGTCGAACCCTATAGCCTTGACCTATAAACTTGACATTAAATGAAGTGTATTGATAAGAACATTGTTTGTCAAATAGTGTTGAAGATACAGTAACATGTTTTCTAGGACAGAAAGACAGACAGACACCAGTAAATAAATATGCACCTGATCTATTGAAGCAGGGATAATAATTCTTGTATCAATTCTCCCTTCTTTTGTATTAACTCCCATGATTGGGTGACCAAGGCTTTTACCCAGTGAACAAGTTTCTGAAGGCTATAACTGATGTTATTTTCTATACATATATACAGCATAAACTTATTCTGTTGATTGGTTAATTTTCAATGTGTAACACCAATTCATCATTATTGCAGTTATATTGCTGCAGCAATTGTGGACCTACCCATAGTTTCCTATCATTTCTGACACCAGTACAACCACATCATTTAGTCCAAACCACCAGCTGGTCATCCAACTTTGGTGTATTGTCGCTAAATGGAGTTCTCAACATACTGTCGTTCTTGATAGTTTATTATTGAATTAGAAGTTTTGACCTCCACACCCCGGATTTCAACATTCATATAAAAGTATCTACTGCATTTCTCCAGATCCAATCAGTTTGTTTTTTTTAAATTAAAAAACTGCAATGAATGAATGATAATAATATGCATTTCAAAAAACTAATAGCAATTGTTCTTTTTATGCACAGGGGAAGAGAGCAGGGCCCTTAATTTCAGGGAAATGATTATGTTGAATGACTTTCTATGAGAAAAAAAAACTTCACTGGTGTATTTTACTTGACTACTGAAAATCTTTGAAAATAATTTATATACACAAAGAAAATAGATTTACAAAGCAGTTTGCAAGCTGATAGTTAGAGCTCTGTAATTATAAACAAGAATACTTTCATGAGATAATCTTGTTAAGATTGTAAATTTGACATATCAGGGGTAGATGCAGTTTTAGGAGAAATATTCTCAGATGGGAGGGGGCAATATATGGCCCCACCATCTAAGTTAAAAGACCAAGATGACTGTATTGTTCCACTGGTTGTAACTCTGTTTGTTTGTATTTGGCTTTATGTTGATTTCAACATTCTTTCAGTTATATCTAATGGTGGCTAAAGCAATTTCTGGATTTTCTCACACTAGTACTACCGTTATATACTTTCCTAGCCTCAAGCTGCTATCTCACAGGTCTATAATTATCCATTACCCATTGGTGAAAGAAAAATTTCATGTAGTTGCAAAGGATGGGTGCTTATGTTGGGAATCAAACCTGTGACCTTTTAAATGATATTCCTATGTGCTTCCACAGTGCTTTGACGGTTGCTCTCTGCTGGTTTAAACCCTTGTCAGACTGAATAAAAATCTTGTTTAACAAGAGGACCAAAATGGTCGCTCTACTGAGTCTCTTTGACCCCTGGTACATCACATTAATTAGATAGGCAGATGTCAAAAAGAAGATATTTGCTTAAGATCAATACCATGGAGCGTTTTCAGCGAAGAGCAAGACACATATGCCTTTTTGCTCTTTGATTCTATGTAAAAAGGGATGCACCCGGGTGGACCCTAAATGTGACCCCAGGGTCTTGATATGAACAAACTTGGTTTGATTCTATGTACAAAGGGTAACACCCGGTTGGAGCCCAAATATGATCCTAGGGTCTTTGATTTGATTTTAATTGGGGTTTTACGTCGCTTTCAACAATCTCTCAGTTATATCGCGACGACTGGAGCACCTAACAAAGGATTCCTGGTATTTCTCACACCAGTACTACCACCACATCCCTTTCCTAGCCTCCAGTTGCTATTCCACATAGGTTTACAATTATCTACCCATTGGCGGAAGACAAATGTCAGAAAGGATAAGTGCCGCGGCCGGGGATCGAACCCGTGCAAATATAGACCCTTGGATTAGAAGTCCGGCGCGCTACCAACTGCGCTATTGCCGCATCCTAGGGTCTTGATATGAACAACTTGGTAGAGCTCCACTAGATGATGCTACATACCAAATATGGAAGCTGTCTGCCTTCTTGTTTCATAGAAGAAGATTTTTGAAGATTTTCATGAATATCGGCCCACTGGTTTAGGAGGAGAAGATGTTTTACAGTTTAAAGAAATTGTGGACGACGGACAACGGACGCCACGCGACTGACGACGGACATTCTACAATCACAATAGCTCACCTTGAGCACTTCATGCTCAGGTGATTTAAAAATGCATCAAAGTCAAATATCTGAATGTTCAAAGTTACCAGATGCACTAATTGGGAAGAGTTAACTTACATTATGAAAATTCATTTTTCCGTGTTTCTTTTCAAGTTAAAAATGGAAATCAGGTGATATAGACTAAGATCAGATTGCACATATGTTCAGGCTGATCATGGTCTTTACCTCCTGCCAAAGCAGAAATATTCCCGGTTCAGCATCCCAAAGGCTTTATAACATCTCCAGATACGAAAAAGAGATATTCACAATAATGAAAGACAATTAAAGTAAAGGGTCATACATGGATTATTCAATTGATTGAGATTGATTGCATGGAGTAAAACACCGCTTTTAACATTTTTTCAGGTAAGTTGCAGCGGCTGGAGCACCTAACAATGGTTTCCTGGTATTTCTCTTACCAGTACAACCACCATATCCTTTCCTAGCCTTCAGCTGCTATCTCAGATAGGTCTTCAATTATCAACCCATTGGTGAGAGACAAATAGTCTCAAAGATTGAGTGTCGCCATGGGGGATCGAACTCGGGACCTCCAGTTTGAATGGAATATTCAAAGATTTATTGAAATAAGTCCAATTGATTTGGAGGAAAATACTTTTTAATTTTTCAAAGAGAAAATTGGCCCAACACTGCCATGCCCATATTCACTTATCCATCAAAATTTCATGAACATTTAAGTGTGTGGTCATCCAAGAAGTATGCAAGTCAAGTTTCATTCAGATTAGTCAAAATTAGTAGGTAGGAGAAGAAGTTTACAAGATGTGTTTGTGAAACACAAATGCTACCCCCCCCCCTCCCTGGAACAGCATTTTTTTTAAAATATTGACCTTGACAGATTACCTTGACCTTGTCACATTATTTTGCTATCAGAAGATGCGTATACATTTGATCTATCACCGCGCTGCCACCATAGTGCAGTTAGTTAGGCATAAGACTTCCAATCTGGAAGTCGTGGGTTCAATCCCCGGTGGCGGCAAATATCCTTTCCGACGTTTGTCTCTCACCAATGGGTAGATAATCGTAAACCTATGTGAGATAGCAGTCGGAGGCTAGGAAAGGATGTAATGGTAGTACAGGTGAAAGAAATACCAGGAATCCATTGTTAGGTGCTCCGGCCGCTGCGATATAACTGAAATAATGTTGAAAGCCGCGTTAAACTCCATTCATTCAATCAATTGATCTATCACCATGCTAAATATGAGGCTTGTATCTTGAATAGGCTTGAAGATGTTGGTATATTAAGTTTTCTTGGTTAAGATTTTAAGTTATTTGACCTGACAGATGACCCTGACCTTGTCACATGACCTTGATTTGGTACCAACAGCAGATGCATATCATTGAGATCTATCATCATGCAAAATATGAGCCTTGTATCTTAAATTGGCTTGACGATATTGGCAATGTTAGGTTTTTCGGTGAAGTCTTTTAAATATTTGACCTTGACAGATGAACTTGAGCTTCACACATGAACTTGACTGTGGTATCTGCATATGAGTATCATTGAGATCTTACATCATGCCAAATATGAGCCTTGTATAGGCCTGAAGATATTGGCAATGTTAAGTTCTTTGGTTAAGTTTTGAAGACAAACAGACAGACAGACGGATAGACGTGGGTAAACAAGAATATATGTAAGCACTGCCCATATTTTGTTAAAATCTCACCAGAGCTCGTGTTATCTGTTATGTACTCCCGACTTTCTGTAAATATTTTTTTTTGCTTTCTGTAAATATTTGGGGGTCAATCAAAGGTTCTTGAACAATTGGAGTAAAGGGTCACACAGGGAACATCCATGCCAAGTTTCATTATTCATGGAATTGACCACCATGAGTGGGTAGGAGATTTTTAAACAAGACATGTTTGTAAAACATGAATGTCCATGAAACGGCTTTTTTTTTAAAAAAAAAAAGGCCTTTACATTATTATCTTGACCTTTTCACATGACCCTGACCTTGGTACCAGTAGATGTGTATCATTGAAACCTATCATTATACCAAATATGAGTATCTTGTATCTTGAATAGGCTTGAAGTAATTGGCCATGTTAAGTTTTTTGTTTAAGTTTTGCCGACAGACAGACAAACAGCAGACAGACAGACAGAAGGATAATGGTAAAATATGCCCCCGATCTTTCAATGCAAGGGAATAAAAATTAAAAGAGAAAAAAAGCTATTCATGCCTATATTAAGGGTAAATTTTTGAACAATTTTAGTAAAGGGTCACACAAGGAACATTCAGCCCAAGTTTAGTTAAAATTGGCCCCATTTGGGGGAGGGGAGGGTTGTGTTCAATAATTTTTTCACTAACAAAATAGAAGAGGCTCACCCAAGGAACATTTCTGTCAAGTAACTTTAAAATCCACCCATTGCTTGTGAGGAAAAGATGTTTTAAGAAAAATTATTGCAAGCACAGACAGGCACATGATGGACACAATGCTATGACAATTTAGCTTACTGGCCTTTGGTCAGTGGAGCTAAAAACCCTTCATTATCTATGTACATATTCCATATTACCTTTTTAACTCTACCTCAGCTAACTTTTCCTATTCTAATTTAATCATCTAACATTCATGTCTTAAAATAGATGTGCGTCATTATTGGATAAAGTACCTTTTATTGAAATGAAGTCAGTGTAATCTTGCCGAAAAGTTATTTATCAAGGTCGACAAAGGGAGTATGTATTATTTGCTATAATTGCTCAAATTTTTCAACAATAATATACAGTCCTGTTTGTTAATACTTTGCACATAAGAAAGTCAAATAAATCAATCAGGTAAATATATAATATATTGCAAATACACAAAAAATCCATACACAACTGAACTTTTTAACTATTTTGGCAATGTGAAAGACATTTTATCTAGAAGAAACTGTCTCTTAAATTACAGAATCAGGTGATGATTATAGACGCCGTTGTGTTTACTAGACACACTTTTTGTCGGCTAAACAAGTACAGTTCAGAAAAGAACCTAACTTTAATATACCCGTAAAAGAAAAACAATGATAAAAATCAGGAATCTTTTTTTTTCTGTATAATAATTCAGATGCAAACTTAGTGTTTAAAATTGATGTATTGATTAATTTTTTGAACATGAAAAAACAGGTTATTTGCTTATAGATTTTGTGGCCATTTTCTTATGTTTCATGATGTCATATAGCTGTGCAGCTTTAGATGATACACAGGATTACTCCATGACTTGAGTGGAATTAAAAAACATGTGCTCAATCATTTTGCTGGAAAACAAAAGAGA
This sequence comes from Fragum whitleyi, assembly GCA_948146395.1. Classification (NCBI taxonomy): domain Eukaryota; kingdom Metazoa; phylum Mollusca; class Bivalvia; order Cardiida; family Cardiidae; genus Fragum; species Fragum whitleyi. The sequence continues at coordinate 58,173,945 of OX411546.1, forward strand.
TTTTCAAACCGTAATTTACCCTTTTTAGAAGTGAGTGATCTAGGATATTTATTATCATACCTATATTGTTGGGAGACATTATTAGTTATACGGTTTCTTGCCGGGGTATATGACGATTTATTCCCGGCTGGAAAAATGATGTCACCCGAGCCGTAGGCGCGGGTTGATATCATTTTTACTGCCGGGAATAAATCATCATATACCCAGGCAAGAAACTGTATTACGAATTTATTATACTTCAAAGTTTTAGGGCTAAATATCTGTCTTTTGCCTATTTTAGGCGTTCGTATAAACCGATTTCTTTTAAACTACCAATATCCCTTAATGCGCCCCTATGAAAAGTAAACATGTACAAAGTGATGTCATATATAGTTGTGACGTCACACTTCTACACTCTGCGCTATTGTGATATGGAAGCGTTTGTTGGCTGAAGCTGCGAGAAACTTGGCACTTTAAATGGACAGATTTGTACAAATCTAAGGTATTTATTGACATCTATATCATTTTTTATTTGCACATTATTAACTGACATCCTTTTCAACTGTATCCTAGTGTGTATATTCGCGTCATGTTATCAGCGAAGCGAGAGAAACATGGCTGCCATTACCGTTTCGATTTTTTGTCTATGTTCATGTCGAGGCGCCTTAAGGAAACATTAGAGGAAATACCGGAGCTGCTGTAGCTATCAATGTTTGTAAGGTCAGCATTAACCAATGAAAATGCAAGAATTTTCTTTGCAGTATAATAAATGACCCTATTTAGAACTTGTGTCATCCACTTATGTCAAATTTCGCATTAAAGTTAGCTGCATGAGCCTCAAAAGTAAATTTAGGCGGAAAAGTTGTGCCCTTCATTGGATTCGAATCCCCCAACCCCCAGAACACTAGCATGCGCTTTACCAACTGAGCTTGCTGGGCACCTGGTCATGAGTCTAACCACTATCAATCACTACACTTCATTGGTTCAAACTCTGTTAAAAGACAGCCAAATTTGTTACTGGCTGAGCTTGCCAGGTTCTGCGTATTTGTTCATAGGAACAGCACTCAGTGTTCCAACTGCTTTTTCAATCTGGGGGTAAAAATGGGTACATGTACCCCCTCTATATAACACAAAGAAGGCAGGTTGCAAAAATTGGGGGTACAAGCTTCAAATTAGGGGTAAATCACCCCCATTTTGGTGGTTTTTGGGAACACTGAGCACTATATACCTAGTTTCTTTAATTCTATCATATATTATAATATGGGAAAAGTAGGGCGCTTTGCGACTTTTTCCCGCTTCTAGATACCGAGTGTAAAACATTTAGATAATCAAAATCAAAATGAAATTCATATACCATCAAAGTTTAAATATGTGTTGTTATGGCAGCCTACATGGAGGATGATGATCTTGCGAGATTTTGCAATTTTGTTTTCTTATTTATTTTAATTCATCTACTTTTTTTCAATTTTATTTCTGTCGACCATTATCAAAATTTAGATTGTAGTGAACGTAGAATTATAAAATTAGGATAAGAATCAGCCTTACATGTAAAAAGTTTCACATATTTGCTTAGAATCTCGTCTGGATGACGTTTTTTTACCCTCCACAAATGACGTCATTCTTCACTTTGGGGAAATAAGACACTACTTTTTCCCGCTAAAGCAACATCATCTTGTTGAGTTTTAACGTCAGGGTAAAAAGCAGGATAAGACTTGATAGAGATGAAATTTTTAGCAATATTCCAAGTTAAGACTATAACAAAATTCGCAGTTTGATTCTTTGAAAAATTGTAAATACGGCTAAAATAGCTGGCCAACATCTTGTTGGAATCAAATTCTTTAGGATTTAGATCTGAAGCAATTTCTATATTAAGTGCATCCATATTGAAAGTACCCCCGTCCTCCCTTAATATTTTTTAGAGGAAAAAACCAATAAGAATTGTATTTGAGTATCTATCACTCATATTAGGTTTATTTCTTCCTATCTTAGCACTTATTTAAATGACTGTGCCTGAGCCTCAGTCTAGAAATTAGTGAGGAAAAGCACTTATAAGTTGGGAAAAGCAAAAAGCCATTGAATTGGATAGCTTATTTGGTCTTCTGCAAAATATTTGTCATGTGCATGTTTTGTACAGCACCTGGGGAAGTGAATTTCACATTATAACTGCACTTATTTTTTCCATGGAAAATATCTTTAGTGTAGAAAATTGATTGAATGGAGTTTAACGCCGCTTTCAACATTATTTCAGTTATATCGCGGCTGGAGCACCTAACAATGGATTCCTGGTATTTCTTTTACCAGTACAACCATCACATTCTTTCCTAGCCTCCAGCTGCTATCTCACATAGGTCTACGATTATCAACCCATTAGTGAGAGACAAATAGTCAGAAAGAATGAGTGCCACCGTTCGGAAATCGAACCCAGGACCTCTAGATTGACAGTCCGACGCGCTACCAAACTGCGCTATGATGGCGGCTTCAGTGTAGATAAAGGTCAACAAAGGATTCTAGTTTCTTTGTTTTGTTCGCATAACCCCATTCAAGCCAAAAAAAGAAAGAGGGGTGGGAACAGACAGACACATAATATTGAAATTGATGCATCATTCATGCGGGTCGATACAGCAAAAGGTTGGGGTGTAGGAGCTTTATTTTCAAATTCGGTAGCTTAAATTGAGTGAGTAAATAAAGAATTGTTCTTTCTTCAAATTACTTTCCCCATCTATAGGTTAAAACTATGATTATATAAATTATCTCTGTTGCTCAACAGTAGGTTTGTGTGATTTTATCATTGATTGATTGAATGGAGTGTAACGAAATTGGTTTGTAGGGTTCCAGTCTATAAAAGACAGGATCAAAGTATCCACGTTGTCGTAGTCAATTAGAGCGGTAGGTTGGCAGTGTTTGTGTTGTTGCCATGGTGGCGCGTGCAGGATGGCACGTGCACTAGAATCCAGTATAAAAGGAGCTGATTTCTCCGAGATATGCCCAGACCGCGACTGTTCATTGAGGTGACAACATCTGCAAGATTATGCCGTTAAATATATTTACTATTTATATCCTGGTTTGGGTAAGTGGTGAATAAGACAAAGTGCTGCCGGATATCTGAATTATTGCAATGCAGATACTCTGGCAGAACTAGTTCTGTGCCGCCACCCCGAACCAGGTATTTTATTAAATGTAGTAAGTAGTCCGGACCCGGTTCAGACCAAGTTCCAGAGGCGCTGGAACCAAGTGTTCAGAGGGTTGTGGGTTGAGACTACTAAGAATCTATTGGCTCCGAGTTGGTTCAGACCAAGTCGCGGAAGTGTTTGGGTTAGATCGTTGACCATTTTGAAGGATTCCGATTTAGTACAATTTTAAGTGATCACCCGAATTAAACGTTGATTAATTGTTAATTTTTCAAGGCAGATAGCCGTTTTGTGTAAATCATTTCAAATCATTGTTTAAATCATCATTATTTTGTGTTTTGTCTGGGCTAGGTAGCCAGAACAGGTTTAAAAACGTATAGTGAATCCAAACCGCTCGGGATTTACGTTACAAAATTTGGTGGCAGCGGTGGGATAGGATTATAACAACCACCAGTTATATCTTACCCACTAGAAATGGACGCATCGTCAATCGATGAGCACATCCGAAGTATGGATGCGAGACTCAGCAGACTCCAGGCTCAAACAGAGATCTCGAGACTGAACTCTGAAATCTCTATGTTAGAGAGAAAATGTCAGAGTCTGGCTGTAAAACCGGGACGTGTTAAACGGGAACCCGGAACAGGTGTTACAGGGCAAGACGATTTTGAGCGTCCTCAAAACAGGGCTAGGAATGAAGGTCCGCCCGTGTTAACACCAATTCTGAAGCATGAGAATTCTGAGGTTCGGGTTCGAAACAGGGTTCCATCGGGACCTTTGACTTCGACCCCACGACGAACCTTGCATGGAGGGTTCAACCAGGACTTAAATCAAAGTACTAAAGGTCCTGGAGGTATGAGAATGAAGCCAGCAACATACGATGGTACAAGTTCCTGGCTTGATTACAGGGCACATTTCGAGGCTTGTTCCAGGATAAATTGTTGGAGTAAAGAGGAACAAGGTCTCTACCTATCCGTATCATTAAGAGGTCAAGCACAGGGGATCTTGAGTAATCTTGCAGAAGATTCCTATGACTTTGACAGACTCATGAATGCTCTGACCCAGAGGTTTGCGCCGCCAAACCAAGCCGAACTACATAGAACTCAATTGCGAGAGAGGAGACAGAAGGCTTCTGAAACTCTATCAGAACTGGCCCAAGATATCCTTAGGTTGACGAACCTCGCCTATCCGTCTGCACCAGTAGACGTGAGGGATGTCTTGGCCAAGGAGCAGTTTATAGACTCTCTCGTTAGTTCGGATATGAGATTACGGGTCAAGCAAGCCAGACCACTAGATCTTAATGATGCGGTAAGGCATGCCCTTGAGCTCGAGGCCTTTTCGAGGGCTGAGAAAAAGATTACAGAAGGACGTGGGTATCTCCACACCGTGTCTGAAACCAAGGCTACTGGCATTGAAGAAGTGGTTTCAGAAATAAAGAAAATGAAGGAAGAAATTAGTAAGATGAAATATGGTTTTGAGAGTTTGCAGCAATCTAGGAACCAACAGCGAAACTCGAATACTGGTAACAAGCCGAATTGGAATAATGGATCAAGGCCTAACCAGTCAAGGTTCCAAGACAACCGCTCTGAGTCCAGAGACAAACATGGGACCACGGAAACCGAGCGAAGAGCTTGTTACATTTGTGGATCATATTATCACCTTAGGAATAAATGTCCTCAGAACAGAGAGAGGTCTGACAACAAAAGTTCGGAACGAAGGGGGTCAGGGTTATTTATCGAAGCAAGGATAAGTAACCGTAGCTTTGACTTTCAGATAGACACTGGGGCTACTGTAAGCGTATTGTCTCATAGGGTTTTGAAGCTGCTGAATCATAAGTACGACACTGAGTCGTGCAAACCAGTCATTACAGCTCCAGGTTCTTCAATTGATGTCCTCGGAACATCAGAGGTAGAAATAGAGATTGGCAGTTCCAAGTTCCCAGCTCATATGATAGTTGCAGACATTGAGGCGGATGGAATCTTAGGTCTAGACTTTATGCAGGTATATAGTGGTATTGTTGACCTAGGTTCACAGTCTCTTATGTTAAACGACAAAGCTCACAAACTTTACACATCTGGAAGGATAGGTTGTGTACAACAAACAAAGAAGAGCATATCCAGGCTAGAATATAAGAGAACTGCATCAGAAGCTAAGAAACAACCTTGTATGAGGCATCTCGTGCATTCCGGGACCCGACCAAGAATAGACGATTCTGATAATAGGAAGAGGAGATTAGGTTGTATGCATTGCAGAAAGATTTTCAAGAAGAGAGCCTATCTGAAGAAGCACATTAAGAAGTTTCATTGTGATACTTTAGACCAATGTAAGGCTGATCAAAGCCCTAGTTACGAAGCGTTTGAAAAACATAGTCAGCAAGGTAAACCGTCGATTGGTAGGTCATATGAAAAGCCTACCAAAAGGGTTCCAACCACGCTTAAAACCTTTGATGGTACTGAAACAGGGTTGGATAAACCAGCTAGGTGTTCCGGCGTGACACCTAAGAATGAACCAAGTGCCAAGGCGAATGGGTCAGAGGTTTTGACCAAAACACCAAGAAATGGAAAAGGAATCGAAGTTGAATATGGCTGAGCGTGTGGCCGAGATTTAATTTGATATTTTGTTTTGTCAGTCGGGACGACTGTAACCGGAGGCGTGGGTAGTGTAACGAAATTGGTTTGTAGGGTTCCAGTCTATAAAAGACAGGATCAAAGTATCCACGTTGTCGTAGTCAATTAGAGCGGTAGGTTGGCAGTGTTTGTGTTGTTGCCATGGTGGCGCGTGCAGGATGGCACGTGCACCTAGAATCCAGTATAAAAGGAGCTGATTTCTCCGAGATATGCCCAGACCGCGACTGTTCATTGAGGTGACAACATCTGCAAGATTAAGCCGTTAAATATATTTACTATTTATATCCTGGTTTGGGTAAGTGGTGAATAAGACAAAGTGCTGCCGGATATCTGAATTATTGCAATGCAGATACTCTGGCAGAACTAGTTCTGTGCCGCCACCCCGAACCAGGTATTTTATTAAATGTAGTAAGTAGTCCGGACCCGGTTCAGACCAAGTTCCAGAGGCGCTGGAACCAAGTGTTCAGAGGGTTGTGGGTTGAGACTACTAAGAATCTATTGGCTCCGAGTTGGTTCAGACCAAGTCGCGGAAGTGTTTGGGTTAGATCGTTGACCATTTTGAAGGATTCCGATTTAGTACAATTTTAAGTGATCACCCGAATTAAACGTTGATTAATTGTTAATTTTTCAAGGCAGATAGCCGTTTTGTGTAAATCATTTCAAATCATTGTTTAAATCATCATTATTTTGTGTTTTGTCTGGGCTAGGTAGCCAGAACAGGTTTAAAAACGAATAGTGAATCCAAACCGCTCGGGATTTACGTTACAGGAGTTTTACGCCGCTTTCAACATTATTTCAGTTATATCGCGGAGGCTGGAGCACCTAACAATGGTTTCCTGGTATTTCTCTCACCAGTACAACCACCACATCCTTTCCTAGCCTCCAGCTGCTATCTCACATAGGTCTACGATTATCAACCCATTGGTGAGAGACAAATAGTCGGAAAGAATGAGTGCCACCGTCGGGGATCGAACCCGTGACCTCTGGATTGACAGTCCGACGCGCTACCAAACTGCGCTATGACGGCGGCGTGATTTTATCATATGTCACTGTCTAGATTGGAACGAAATTCGATGGGGCGAATTCAGTTTTTCATTGATACAAATTCTCTTTGCGACGTTTAACAAAGTGTTATCGCGAAAAGGTTTAAAAAACTTTAATGCTTACCGTAATTTCTTAAATTGTTGTTGAAATGCCAGTTTAATTGATTTTTCTGGGTTAAAAAACCGCTTGGCGGTCTCCAGTGTAAACAAACCAGCGCCGCAGAAAAGTACGGAAAGTACCGAAAAGTCGGGATGTAACGGGCATTCTGATTGGATAATGAGATTTTCATGAAAGGGGTCAAAAATAATGAGGGTGTACCTATAAATTATCGGTAAACCTCCATTTTTTATCGGTATACTCTCATTTTTATATGGGTTTACCCTCATTTTATGGGTCTACCCTCATTTTTATCGGTATACCGATATAATATTAGGGGTATACCTCCATTATTTTGTAGGTATAGCGGTATTCTGACTTTTGACCCTGTTCGCGCGCCATAGATGTGCCCCACTGAAGCGTAGTATTAGCCTACCGCTTTTTGATCTTTTCAAGATAACGTAATTAAATGTACCATAAATGATATTTTTTGACCCGACATGGGAAAAGATATGGGAATTGAGAAAGGTACATAGTACTATCTATCGTTGTCAGACCTAGCCTATTGCACATACTAAGCAAGCAAGAAGGAAAACACTGATTCACAATTATGGTAATTATGATTTCGGAAATCGGGAGCTTAATTTTTTATGGACTGAATGGCGTTTAAAACCGCTTTTAACAGTTTCCAGTCATATCAAGGAGGTCGAGGACCTAACCATAGATTCTCGGTATTTCTGTACTACCACGGCATCATTTCCGAGTCTAAAACTGCTCATTCAATATAGATTTACGATTATCTACCCATTCGCGGAAAGCGTATATTCATACTTCCGCCGGGGCTGCAAAAGTTTTTCACGATCCTTTAAAATATGAGGAAGGAGTCGAGTTTGAGTATGACCACTGACGAGAGAGATTGCCTCCCGTAAAGATGGTATTTCTTTAACAATTGATAGTACAGGCGTATCTAGGACTTCGAAATGGGCCTTTCCGAAAAAGTGGTTTATCTCCCTTTTCCCCTATAATTCACTAGAGTGACTTCCCTTGTTGGGGTAGCAAATCTTTACAGAAAGCATTGAAAAATAACGGATGGCAGTCCGTTTGCAGACGATTATGCCGCTTATAATTGTTGAAAAGCGTTTTATTTTTGTAATTTTTGTTTTCATTGAAGTTATTTTACAGGCAGTTCATTGTTTGTACATTTCTTAAATTAGATCCTTTATTTATTAAGTTAAGCATTTTTCGATGATCCAATTGTAATCAAGTAACTTTATATCATACAATATGAAGCCCGCGTAATAGTAAATAATTGTTTCTCTATATAAAACATGGTTCGAGATGCTACTAACGTCGTAATCGCGGTTTAATCTATCCCATTTTTTGTATTTAATTTGTCCATACACGAAATTAAAATATGTTATTTCTTATTCTTATTAGAAAACACAAAGCTATATATGCTTGTGATAGAATAATAAAAAAGATGAAAGATTTATCGCTTGGCGCTAAATCTTATTGTAATTTACAAATACGTTGAAGAAATGTCGGTATAATGATATTGAAACTTCGTGGCAAAAAAAAAAAGAAGAACTGAAACCAGCGCTTTGACGATCTTTCAGTTAATGAAGCATTTTTATGGATATGTTAGCGTTTGTGATATTTTGACCGTACATATTTCATTTCTTGGTGTGCAAAGTTCACAACACTGATTTATTTTAGCACAATAAATGTCCACACTGCGTATGGAACAAAAGAAAATGTCAGCGTAGTCTGTAAATTGCATAGATACGTCAGACTAGGTTAAAGTTGGTTTCACGTTCTTTTCGTTATAGGGGTCATGTATGAAATATTCATTTAAAAAAAAAAAAACAGTTTTATTCGGCACGAGCCCCTTGCAGCGCTATTCAAAATTTCATTTTGCTTTTGTTGCATTCTTACTATATTAAAATGTGAAAACGACAGGGTTGAGCTCAGAGCATACATTTGACACTAAATGCAAATAAAATGTCCTGCTAAATTTTAATGATTAGGCACTCATGTAATATGGCTGAAGTGACCGAAAATATATAATAAATTATGTAAAAATATGATCATATCTTTTTGTATGTGTGCGTGTCTAACTTTGTAGAAAGGGTTTTCGATTGACCTGGGACCCCTCCGGGATCAAAGAGCGGTAAACCACGCCAGTAGCAGACATAAGTTACAACACATGTGTTAAATAAACATCGCACTGTTGACAATGAAGCACCGCACGTAGCATATGACATTACGTAATCGTAATTGATTTTTATCAAATATTAACACGGAGATAGATAAAGCAAAATTTTATTAAATGGATATTAGTGCGTTTTGATGATACTAGAATTTGGATAATATAATGGATTCGTATGAGGTAAGTGTTAACCAAAATCTGAACAGATAAGAACAGAATCTTTATTTAACCATTCAACTTGAACATTTATGGTTAACCATCGAAATACATGCATATAATATGACATGCATTTTATTGGCGTTTTTTTTTTTTTCTTTTTTTTTTTTTAAATAATTAGAAAAGTCTTTACGGAAATAGTGAGTACATTTAACATGTACTTAAAAAACCAACTGTGATATAAGAATATGTATGAAAGATCATAAAGACATGAAATAACAACTGTGTGGAATTATTTCTACATTTTTGAAATACCACCTAACTATCTTCGTCTTTTATTTCCACACTTTAGGTTTATATCTGTATAGAACTAAATTTGGCTGCTTTTCATTTATGTCGTCTGGTTTATTGCTAATCAGTGCGTTCGTTTTGTTACAAACGATTATGCCAGGGCATTTATTGAAATAATGAGAATGAATAGCCATCATGAAAGAAATACACACAAACAATCAAATCAAAGTTGTTTTAAAAAGACGTGTCAAATAATTTTCATGGACGGACATCGACACTTCGTCAAGTAAAAAAAAACACACCATATTATAGTTCACCTAATAAATCAAAAGTCTCCTTTCTTCGTTTGTTTTTCTTTATCAAATAAAAATTCAAAAAGTCAATCTAGGGACAACAAATTATTGATTAAAATATATAAGTTCGATAATCTAATCCATTAAATGTCAAAATCGACTGCATTATCAAGATATACTTAAACGAAAAAAAAGAAGAGTAATTGTTTTTAATGTCTTTTATGACGAAGACTGAGAAGACATTCAAAGTTTTATCTGCTAAAAAGTATCGTTCGCATACTCTTTGGATTTAGACCAACTTTAAAATTTTGTTACTGGTAATGGGTTTATACACGGACCCTAATTATACAGTATTGAGAGTCCCTATTTAATCTTGACCCGACAGGATTTTTTTTCTCAGCCATTTTGAATCAGAAATTTGCTACCCAGAAATAGACTGACGACCGTCTCCATGTTCAAATACATTGGAGAGAAGTCAGGCCTGATTACTCTTTTTCTGTATTTTCGGAGAGGCCAATAAACTCGTTTTTTCGCGTTGATTTCAAAGACGGCCCTATATCAGCCATATCATCGATCTGAAATTTGCTACCCGGAAAAGGAGTTGAGACCGTTTCGTTGTTTCAATGCACCGGAGAGTATTCAAGATCGGTAACTCCATTTCTATATTTTCGGAAAGGCCCATTTTTACGCACTCAGAAGGCGACAACCAAAGAATATATAGGGCAAAGGCGATAGGAGAACTTTGACAAAAGATGAATGCCCTCCGTTCTCTTCCTTTTTTATGATTTGAGCTTTGGTGAATAATTAAAACATCGTAACTACAGCTTGAATAAGCTGTAGCTTCGATGTGATGATCATTTATCAACGATAGCTGATTATTTCTTTTACGCACTTGCGTAAATTGCGTAATGGGAGCTACGCCCTATCATAGTACAGCTTGAATATATTCGATCATCACCACAGGATTATTAGGCCTACGTTTCTTACTGCGAAAATAGTCCTTCTTTCTAGCACGCAGAAAATGATTAGTCTAGGAATATCTTTTCATATTTTCTTTCATTAATTACATGCCTCTCTTTTTATGACATGTAAATTTAAATAGATTTAAAAATAAAAGAAGATGATTACTTAGCGTCACTAGAAAGTTACCACCCAAAACGCCATTGGATCTTTCAAATAGTATTGTCCTATGCACAATACTATGTACGATATCAATACTAGATATATACATGTGTGTGTACACACAAATATACTATTGTGTTGATAAAGTGTTTTCATTATTAACACAAGAGCTAAAACGCCAATTGTATAATTCTTACGTTGTTGACGTGCAGCAATATTTATCACAAATCGTTTATGGATTATGAAAGCAAATAATCATGCCGAAATAACGACATTTAGTTTCTTGAAAGTTTAGTACAAATGGGACGCATGACTAACGCACGTCATTGCGTTTTCGGTATGGTTGAAGCAGGATTGTCTTTTCTTTAAAATGTAGGGCGAAAAGGCTGCCCTCGCCAAACAATTATGAAACTTGCCCGTAGCCATAAAATGGTTGGTCTGTAGATGATGGGCCACGCCGAGGATGCCAAATGGTGACATTAACACCATCTTCCAACGCATACTCGGGATAGGTTCCGCTCGGTTTCGAAGACGGCACGGGACACATAAAGACTACAAAATGGATTGATGCGCGCACCTGTTATAAGTCATTGTTAAAACTAGGTCATGATGCGCGCTGATACAGCTTTTCATGTGAGCGTTTTAACGCCAGATTGTCGACGAGATCAAGTTAATTTGTGTACGTTGTATCAGGGCAAAGATAATCGACATAAACAAAGCGTTCTTTTAACCCTTTGCTGTCTAATCCCTGCTTTTTACGTGCCTGTGATTTTATGATTGAGAAAACATTGTGAAAAAAGAAGAAATTGCTTCTGACAAGCAATTTCTTCTTTTTCCACACTATTTTCTACCCTATCGAATGGTTATTTTTCAAATTTAATTCACTTTAAAATTTTGTCTGCAAAACCTTTGAATTTGGACAGGTCCAAAACAGGAAAGTGTTAACAGAAGAATCAAGACTCTAATTCAGTATGGTCGACGGTGTCAATGTGAACGTTTTGCGCAATGTTGTGGTAGACAGGCTATACGTCGGGTGGGGGAGTATAACAATTCATGGAGATATACACGGGGAGTATAACGACAATTCATGGAGATATACAACAGTTAATACACAAAACTCATTCTGGTCGATAAACGTTTAAACGAAACGCTATATTGACAACATCTTGATACAATTTGTTTGTCCGAACTAGATGGACCGCGTTAACATTGACGACGTTTTACAACAGATAAACGCTCGGCCTCATTACTCAAGGTTAATTTAGGGTTTCTTAACGTCAATAATGTCAACCCACTTCCTTGTACTGCCATCTCCCTCAATCGCAATCCTGCAGAGCATGTGTGGGGGCGTACGATTTTAACGATTTCGGGGAGGAAAATCACTGCAGTTCTTCATGAAAATGTTAGCCATACTGATGACAAGCTCCTTCAAGCCAGAAAAATAGGATGTTTGCTCCCAAACAGCACATTTTATGAGTTTGCCCTAGACATTGCCAAATAACCTTGACCTTGACACCAACAGATCCCTTTTTTTGAGATCCTTCATCATGCAAAATATTAACATGGTATTTTGAATAAGGTTTGTGGCATTAGCAATATTAAGTTTTTGGGTTAATTCTGCAGACAGATAGACGGACAGCAGTTTAACAATATGTCCCCGATCTTATCGATTGGGGGGAAGAGTTTAATAGAAATGTAACCCTTGAAGCAGAAAGGGTCTTTCTGAGAAGTGCAAATAAATCGAGACTGATCAAAATGCGCCATTTTTTTTTTTTTTTTTTAACTAGCTCTAATCTGCGTTCAGGGTGAAAACATGCACAAAATATTTGAGAAATGTTATCCAGCTTCGCACGTGTACTAAAGTACACAGAGGAGAGCAATTGGTAAACTTTTTTTGCACCATGACAGCAGAGCTAGTTGAGCTTTTGAATCATCAAGTTTGTTTAGAAATTGATTTTGAATGGGATTACATGCCGCTAATAGCAGCTTGTCCATCATATCATGGCGGCCGGGGGACCTAACAATGTATTCCTTATTATTCTCGCAACATTCTACTGCAATAACATCTTTCGTAGCCTATACCTGCTTTCTGAGAAATTATTAAAACTGAGGGGAAAACTTTTCTGTCTGAAACTTTAATGAAAACATTCGACGTCGTCAACGCTACTCGTTAAAGTCACTGAGGTGAAACCATGGTAACCATATATAAATATCTTTATATTCTTAAACAACGGCTGAAAAATCTTAATTTTTGAGAATGATGAATCATTCTCAACAATTAAGATTTTTTCAACTGTTACTTACGATTAAAATCTAAAAATAGTGCCAGTTGTTTCCGCGCTTGTTTTTCTTACACTGTTTCCGCCTTACAAAATGCACAATTTTGTTACATACCCATCCGGCTTATATGCATCTGAGGTCTGTTGCATTTTACGGAAATAACCAAGTGATCTTCCGAAAGATCTCAGTTACTGACTGCTGCCTATATTTGGTGAGCAAGTAGAGGCCTGAATATTAACAACATCGTGAAATTGACATGTTGAATGATTTTGGAATGATTTAGGAATGGAACTGAATGAGTGTGTGGAGTAAATTTGAGTGAAATTCAATAGAGATAATACAAATTCGATAATTTTGTCAAATTTGACAAAATTAGCCATTTTTTATTACCTTCCTTTGAAAAATATCCGTTCTTTCTCATTTTTATTACCTCCCTTTGAAAAATATCCGTTATTTCTCATGTTTGTGTCTTCACATCCCAATCAGACGCTCTAAAACCTACAAAAGCTAATAAGATCGTGGAATGATTTGATCAATTTGAATGAAATGTTGTATGTTTTGAACGATTTCGAAGCATTTTAGAATGATTCAACGTTTTTTTTATGGTTTGAGCGAGTGTTTGGAATGAACAATTGGAGCACTGAGCACATGGTTTTGAATGGTTTTAATCGAGATAAATGATAATTTTGCAATTTTTTTTACTAAAGAAGTAAGAGTGCCAGAGTCACAGTATATGCCACGATATAATTAGAGCTTGTCACAGGATGTGACTTAGCCCTTGTCATGCTGAACGCGGAATATTCCTGCTTTGGCAGGAGCTATAGACAAAAATCAGTCTGCACATTTGTGCAGTCTGATGTTAGTCTACACCACCTGTTTCTCCCTTTCAAACCAGTATTGTCCAAATATTTAGTTTTTCAAATGAAAATTGACCTACAGTTGATACTTTCAGTGCTTTTTGCTCTTTGATTTTGATGAAAATTTTAAGCCAAAATTTTTTCAGCATGACAAGGGTTAATACCCCCCAAAGGCTTTGATATTAATAAGATACTTGTTGACCATGGAAACAAAGTTTGTTCAATGAAACAGGAAACTTAATTGGAAGAAAAAAGTAAATTGTAAGTTTTCTTCCAAAACCTTGTAACTGCAGCTTCAAACAAGCTGCAGGTACGAGGTTTTAGCAGAAAATGGAGGTAAAGTTTCATAACTTTAATTAAAAGGAAACCAAAAGAAGCTAAGTTCAAGGGCAGATAATTGAGGGATTGAGACCTCTAAATAGTGTCTTGCAAAACTTGAACAAGTGATAAATATTTGTGAAAAGTTTTAAAGCTATTAAAGGAAAACTGACGGATGAGTTTGTGATACAAAATTACTGGTATTTGTGTACGAAAAAAATTGTCTAAATTTCAAGGGCAGATAATTCTTGAACCAGGAGGACTTGGGACCTGCGTCTTGCAAAATTTCAACATGTGATAAATGTTTGTATAAAATTTCAAAGCTTTTGAAGGAAAACTGACGGAGGGATTTGCAACACCAAGTTACTAGTATATGTGTACACAGATGGACAAACCGAGGGACAGACGGATGGACAGACAGGCTGATTCCAGTTTGTGCACGTGCAAAGTGGGGTTTCATCTCAAAGCGCTCGCAAAACACGTTTACATCCTGAACGCAGGGCAGGTTACACTCTCTAAAAATATAATTCAAGTCCATAGTCTTAGTAGTTCTGTTCACAAGATGTGCACATAAGGTCTGATGTTCACACACCTTGAGAAAAGTGCCATGATGTATATATATAATACGTACTTAGTGATTTCTACGAGATAAAATATCTAACCAGGTTGGGAGAATTGATCATTGTCGAAGCTCTGCAGAGACAATGATCAATTCCCACAACCGGGTTAGATATTATTTCCATACAATACACTAAGCACATATTATATTTATCTTATAACCTCTATTTGTCTTGTTTTTGTGGATTTTTCTTACTGAAATGCAAGTTTCTAAAAATAACCAGATAATATCATTGTTCTTAAAATAACTATGAGATATCATAAAAAATATCATACGGGATGTTATCACACGGATAATTGAATAGTTATAAGATAAAATTCTATCCAGAAGGTGGTGTATAAAAATGCTTGATAATATTTGATTAACTGCTCCAGTTTCTGTAATATGATTTGAACAAGAGCACCACATACAGGTGCAAGGCTCAGCTGTAGGAGCTGGAAATGCCAAAATTCAAAATTCAAAAAGGGGTATAATTCTTCCAAAAATGCTTCCAGAATTATCCCCCTTGATAGTGTGGTAGCTCTTGAGATAGTGAATACACATGCCAAGTTTCATGAAGACGTTGCTCCTAGGCTCAGATCAACGCTGCATTAGTAGACCTATATAAAGTTTTCACATTTCCTCTATTTTCATCTAAGAACTATAGTTAGGCATATTCTCCTGTTTTTCTTTTTTTTTTTTTTTCATTTAATCAACCATCTTTCATTTCCTGGACAACAAAAGCTATATTTCCACTAATGAATGGCTCGGAAATATATTAGATAACAGCTTTTTTCTTCATCCAGTGAAAGATATATTAATCAAACACTAAAACAAATGCCCTCCATATATAACAGTTATACGGGAAGAGATGAAATGTTCACCAAAAAAAATCATTGTAAACATTTACTTTATTTCTGTCAATAAAATTGTTGGCCTAAGACACGAGCATTGCACTACAATAGTTGCACTTCAACCAGGAATTCACACAGGTTTATACATACCATGTATTTGACACAAAATAGAATTGTTTGTCTAAGCAATATTCTTCAAGAGTTTCATAATCTTGAAAGGAAATTTGTATTCTTTACAAAAAATCTTGTGCAAAGTTGAATACAATTAAAGAGCAAAAGGCAATTGTGAACAGCAGAAGAAAGCTTAATATTAATCTATCTCAATTGAGTATAAAGCAGTCTATAATGATTTAATAAATGCTGGTTACACTATGATTTGTGAATTCTGATTGGCTGAAAAGTTGGTTTACCTTCAATGAAAACAATTTTGAGCATGCATCTAGTTTGTAAGCTTCCACACAATATAGCCCCATTAAATATCTGCTTCTTAACCCTTGTCATGCTGAACCCAGAATACTCCTGCTTTGTCAGGAGCTATAGACAAACATCAGCCTGCACATATGTGCAGTCTGATGTTAGTTTACACCACCTGTTTCTCACTTTCCAACCAGAATTATCAATAGATTTAGTTTTTCAAATAAAAACTGACCAGCCATTGGAACTCTCAGTGCTTTTTGCCCTTTGATTTTTAAGTAAATTTTTAGCTAAAATTTATTCAGCATGACAAGGGTTAATTAATAACTGTGAACAGTTTTGTTTCAATATATTAAATTATAAGACATGAAGAGAGTATACATTAATTTCATAAAGTAATGAAACTACAAACCTAATCACACTCATGTTTGAATCCACAGAGTAATTAGGTTTTTAGTTTCATACCTCAATGAAATAAATATATACTCTCTTCATCTCATTATTGTCTGCCAAAGCTTTTGTGTCAATATTTTAAACAAGTGCTTTAGTTCAGGATGTGTTTGTAACTAATATTGAGGTCATATGTAGCATTTGCATAAAGTTTCATGATTCTAGGTCGCTTGGTTTTTGATTTAAGAGTCCAGAAATGAAAATTGAACAAAAATTGACTGTGACCTTGACCTTTGACCTATATGACCCAAAAACAATAGGGCACTTCCTTGGATCATAAGCAACATTTGCATAAAGTTTCATGCTTGTAAGTCACTTGGTTCTCGAGTTAGAGTCTGGATACGAAAATTGAACAAAAATTGACTGTGACCTTGACCTTTGACCTATGTAACCAAATAACAATAGGGCACTTCCTTGGATCATAAGCAACATTTGCATAAAGTTTCATGCTTGTAGGTCACTTGGTCTTCGAGTTAGAGTCCGGATACGAAAATTGAACAAAAATTACTGTGACCTTGACCTTTGACCTATGTAACCTAAAATTAATAGGGCACTTCCTTGGATCATAAGGAACATTTGTATAAAGTTTCATTATTGTAGACCACTTGGTTCTTGAGTTAGAGTCCGGAAACGAAAATTGAACAAAGGCTGACTGTGACCTTGACCTTTGACCTACATGACCCAAAAACAATAGGGCACTTCCTTGGGTCATAAGGAACATTTGTATAAAGTTTCATGATTGTAGGTCATTTGGTTCTTGAGTTAGAGTCCGGAAACGAAAAGGTCTACGGACGGACGGATGGACGGACGGACGGATGGACAGACAGACAGACATGGTGAAACCAATATACCCCCCTCTACTTCGTAGGTGGGGGGTATAATAATAAGACATGAAGAGAGTATACATTGATTTCATAGAGATATGAAACAAAAAACCTAATCACACTCATGCTTGAATCAGCTTTGCGTATTCATACAGTGTAATTGGGTTTTTAGTTTCATACCTCAATGAAATCAATATATACTTTCTTAACCATTTGCCAAAGCTTTTGTATACTGCAGCAATCAGTCATAAATAGCATTATAATGGATACTTTCAAATTAAACCTTGTCATGCTGAATAAAAATCTTGCCTAAATTTTATTAAAATCAAAGTGCTGAAAGCTTTGATTTCCTTATTCTTAGTCAGTATTTGATTATGAAAATATCATTTTGAAACTTCTCTGGTTTGCAAAGGAAAATCAGGTGTCCATACCTCCTGCCAAAGCAGGAATATTCCGGGATCAGCATGACAAGGGTTAAGATTGCCTTCATTTGACATTTAGCATATTGTAAGGGTTATGGCCTTTTTCCCAGCATCACAAAAAGGGAGCTTCAATACAATTTTCATGCCAGTGCAACTCTTACATTTTTCAACAATTGTCAAAGAATGTTCATACCCATGGGACTGTATCCACATTGAACAGTTTCCTCCAAGTAAAGGAGTTAAGCCGAGCTAAAAATCATTTCATTCAATTTGTTTTTTATTGATTAGTTAAATTTTCTGAGTTCTCTATTTTCTCTGAACTATTTTGATCCTAAATCTCTGCTTTGTTTAAATCCTCAGGTTCATTTTGTTTTTTCATGTTCAACAAGTTCAACACAGCTTCTTTATATTGTTTTATATTCCCATCCTTGTTTTTCCCGGACAGCACCTTTTCTGACGCCACTTTATAATAATACACTCTCTCTGTCACTGGTTGAGCATCTGTTCTGATCTCCAATCGTTTCTTTAATGAGTTGGGTTTTCCTTCTACTAGAAATTTAACCTTCATATTTGGTTCTTTTTCCTGTAACGCAATAAGAGGGTTAAATAGACCAAAACACTCACACTTATCATTTTTAGCTAGCAAAGCGTCAGCTAAGCTCTCTTTAGTTAACATAAAAAATTTTGAGGGAGTCTCAAAGTTCAAATGAGTGCAAACTACCCTTGCGGCTTAACTACTAATTCAATGAATGCTTTTGCCATATAAAGTAGTTCTCCAGTAATGTTGCATACCAATTCAAGAAAATGTCCTATTATTTGATTTTACCTTGAGCAGCAATTTGATCTGGATCTATAATGTTTGTTTGGACCTGTCTTTCTGAATTCTCAGGGTGATTATGGTATATATCTGTGATATCTCCTTATCTCAGAGTATTCTCCAGATATTTTACCCTTCCTAAAATCTAAAATCGGGAAAAGCATTGTTTATCTGTGGGAAAGTATCATCTTTTATCGTTGTCGGGTAGATCAACTAATGCCTACAAACGGGTGCTACTGTACCTATCACCCTTCACACAGTATACAAAATGAATTATGACAATCTGCAATATTGACCTTTCTTAAAGAAAAAATCTAAACTGGGTGAAACGTTGTTACCCGATATTACTTTTAAATCAAAGGCCTGAAAGGCCTGAATTGAAGACAGGACTGAATGTTAACAAGTGGAAAGAAAATTGTGGCGTTTTGAGAAGATCTCTAGGGTGGGAATCAAAATATTAAAACAATCATTGATGGTTACATATGGAAACTGCACTTCAATTACAAATGAATATGCTATAATTTGAAGACTCATTACTTCCAGATAAACATATCCCTCTAGCCAATTCAAGCTTAACAAGAGGGTAACTGCCTTCAAAATCGCTATTCATCCCCCAGTGTAAGTTTTTAAAATATCCTAAATGAAAAACATTCATTTAACCAACAGATATATGATGGCAATTCCTGAATTCTAAAATGTCATATGAATTATTGCAGTCCTGTTTTATAAAATTGTATAGATTATCCCCAGCAATCAAAATATGATCCAAATCCGATTTTTTCAAGGCAAACTCATCAAGTAAAAATCTTAAATAAAAATGTTAATCCATATGACACATATTGCTTACCCAATGATGAAGAGCTGAACATTTCATTGCCATGGTGAATATTGCCCTGAGTTGGAAATTTGTTCAAATTTCTTTTACATTTATCATCTGGTCCAGGATTTGACTAACTATCTCCACATAAAAGAAGCAATGAAAGTAATACCAATATTCTTATACTTTTACTAGTCAAAGTCAATTCCAAGAAGAAGTATTTTCCAGTACAATAGCTGTAGCTAATTTTTTTTTATATGAATACCATTTAAGTTTCTTCCAGGAGTGAAACATTCTATTCCTAATTCTCCATTGAGATATTTTGATCTCCATTTCAGGTTATTCTTGTTGCATATGGTCTTATTTAGTACCGTATTAAGGTAGTGGACCCGTAATAGTTCTGAAGCAATTCGTAACTCATGATCTTTCACAATGTTGACGGAGGTTTCCTAATGAAAATCAGTTCAATTATATGGTGGCCGGAGCACCTAAAAATGGATTCCTGGTATTTCCACCAGTACAAACATCATATCCTTTCCTAGTCTCCAGCTGCTATCTCACATAGATCTTCAATGATCAACCAATTGGTGAGAGACAAATAGTCGAAAAGAATGATTGCCGCCATCGGGGATCAAATCTGGCATCTCTAGATTGAAAGTCTAACCCATATATATATATTTACACATACCTGTAATTCTTGGTCATTTGTCAGTATTTTATCCAACACGTTTTTACTATTTTCTGAACCCCATGGTGTGTAAGGCATATCTTCTTCTGTCATTAATTTTTCCCAGGGTTCCTTATTCTGAAACATGAATATTCATTAGGTTATTCTCAAGGGTATGAGTTTAAAATAAGGAAATCATCCAAGTTGTAAATGTTTCAACACATTAAAAATTAGTTAAAGAAAAGTTCTTCTGGAATTAGTCATGAAGTTGATTGTTTATTTAACTCTTGTTACGCTAAGAAAAAATTTCAGCAAAGTTGCATTTAAATCAAAGTGCTGAAAGAACCTGGTGCACCAAATGAGTAAGAATTTATTTTCAAAAGATATTTTTTCTGGTTTGAAGATTGAAACTCAGATGGAAACTAGGACAATGGTGTACATATTGATGGCTTGGCTCAAAGCAGTTGTTACTGCCTATAAACATATAGGCAGTTACAACTGTTTTGTGCCAAGCAATTGCAAGATGCAAGCTGTTCTTT
This sequence comes from Fragum whitleyi, assembly GCA_948146395.1. Classification (NCBI taxonomy): domain Eukaryota; kingdom Metazoa; phylum Mollusca; class Bivalvia; order Cardiida; family Cardiidae; genus Fragum; species Fragum whitleyi. Next base: position 58,194,744 of record OX411546.1, read on the forward strand.
GTCTATACCTCCTGCCAAAACCAGAATATTCCCCACTTAGCTTGACAAGGGTTTGAAAAGTAAACTCTGGTCATGACAATATTGCTGTATATAATATACTGGTAGTACTTATTATGAAATAGGTTTTATGGTACCCAATGCTTTTTCAACTCTTATCATGCTTAAAATCCTTCTAAGTTAAGTTTTTTTTAGTAGTTTAAGAGAAGAAGTTATTTAATTGAAAAGTTACATACAGACAGCCTGACACACAACAGACATAGGGTCATGACATAAGTCCGCTGAACTTAGTCTAGTTGAGCCAAAAATAGTCAACACTTTCCTGTTTTACAAAATTTTGGACCTGTCCAAATTCAAAGGTTTTGAAGACGAAAATTTAAAGTTGATTTAATTTGAAAAATAACCATTCAGTAGGGTAGAAAATAGTGTGGAAAAAGAAGAAATATCTTGTTAGAAGCAATTTCTTCTTTTTTCACAATGTTTTCTCAATCATAAAATCACAGGCACGTAAAAAGCAGGGATAAAACGGCAAATGGTTAAGCTTATATAAATTTGGCAACCATGGCCAAGAGGTAGACTTTATGCTTAAAGAGGTCCTGAGTATCACTCTAGGGAATGGTCTCAGCTCCTTTATAGGCCCTCATAAGTACTAGGAGTAATATTATATTTTTTATAACGAAGAAGCAGAATAGATTAATCCAGTTTTTAAAAACCTCATTCCATGAGCAATGTAATATATATACAGGTTTAAACCAAACAAGAGCTCCCCCTACAGGTGCCTACACTCAGCTATTGAGTACTGGATGATGGATAAAAATCTATGTTGAATTAGACTGTTGCAAAGCAGACTGATACCCATTTCCCACCCAAGGGCCATAACTCTGTCAAAAATCAATGGATCTCACTTGCCCATCTCTGCTTGATACTGATCAGATCTGTAAAGTTTGAATAAAATCTGCCCATTAGTTAAAGGGAAATTGGTGGACATGTAGAGATACAGACAGACAGACAGATGGACCTGCCAACCAGCAGACAAGCTGACTCCTATATACCCCTAAAACTTATTTTTGGGGTACAAAAAAAGGCATAATTTGCATAAAGCGCATCTAGAGTTATCCCTCTTGAAAGTATTTGTTGCTCTTTTAATGGTGAAAATGTGTGCCAAGTTTCAAGTGAATGTCTTCAGTAGAACGAAGAAAGCACAACAAAGACAACAACAACAACACCAAGGCTATAGCAAATTTGCAATACCTCAGGTTTTCTTCGAAAACAACAAAGTTAAAACTCCAGCCTGTGTGTGAAATTTCTGACCAATTGTCACATGCTCAAAGAAAACCTGTACATCTGCAGTCTGACTAGAATCATACTTGCTATAAAAAAACCTTTGGTAAATGTGCATCTGTGTTACATAGCTGATTAAGACCTTAACCTGTCTTCATACATTCAGTGAATGTTCTTTTTTACCTGTACCCCTGACATTTCCAACAATTTCAAATGTGCATAACATTAAGACTTAGATCAACCCATGCATCTGATCAGTCTTAACTATGCATTAAATAGATGGCTACAGACCTAATGTCACTGTTTACAACACAAATAATTTTTAATGTCAAGTGTAATTTTCTAGGATAGAAAACATCATGTAAACATGAAATTGTTGGAGATGTCATGCACAGGTTCATTTCTCTGTGTGGTTGTCAAGACTGTTCAACATTTCTGCTACTTTCAGATTTGAAATTGATGGAAATGTCATGCACAGGCTCATGTTTTTTCTTAAATTCAACACTCACCAAGGATTCAAAATATAAGGCAGTTAGTTGGTAAATCAAATACTCATAGTTCTGAGATCTGAGTGGACAACTGAAAATAATAAGTGAATTATTTGCATAAAATTCATAGCAATAAAGAGAGTAAAGAAAAGGTGCTTTTCAATTACAAAAATTAAAATTCAAAAGGCCATACCAATTGAACAGTGCATCATTATTTTAACCCTTTGCTGTTTAATCCCTGCTTTTTACGTGCCTGTGATTTTATGATTGAGAAAACATTGTGAAAAAAGAAAAAATTGCTTCTGACAAGCAATTTCTTCTTTCTACACACTATTTTCTACCCTACTGAATGATTATTTTTCAAATTAAATCCACTTTTAATTTTCGTCTGCAAACTCTTTGAATTTGGACAGGTCCAAAATTTTATAAAACAGGAAAGGGTTAAGTGCTTTTACACTCATAGACAGTTGAAATAGTGTTGTACTGACCTCTTTCAACAATCATATGGATTGGAAAATAGTTAATTGATTTTATGCAGTTTGTGAAAAACAGTTGTTTTTATTTCATCTTATTAAATTGTTTGAAATGTTCATCATGCAAATGAAAAATAAACTGTTGCAAAGTGGAATTCAAGGTTTCAGTGAAATATTGTGATGTTCCAATTTGGGCTTCACATTTTTTTATGCTGCAATATTTTCAAAATTTCTTGCAAAATTGACAATTTTACAGGTTAAGGGCTACTTTAATGCCATTTTTTAAGAATAGGCAAAGTTTTCTTAAAATTAAAAAAAGGACTATAATGGTCCTATATCGCTCACCTTCATTTCTTTGTCTCAATCAAAAATTATCAAATTTTCCAGCAAAAGTCATAATTGCATATTTATGATTTGTGGCCTCTAGAGTGTAAACAAAAATAGTGATTGAGGCTCCTCTTCCCATGATATGGCATGAATCCTTCCCATTTACAATAGGATTTAATCCTTGTGACCTGATTAACATGCTGAAGTTTCATGAAGATTGGACCATATTTGTAGCCACTAAAGTGTAAACAAGGAAATTGTCATTAAGCCCCTTTTCCCATTAAATGGCACAGATCCTTTTGATTTTCAATAGGGTTCATCCCGGTGACCTGACAAAAATTCTGACTTGTTTCATGATGTTTAGACCATTTTGTAGCCTTTAGAATGTCAACAAGAAAATTGTCATTAAGGCCCCCCTTTCTTCTGATATGGCCTGGAACCTTCCCATTTTCAATAGAGTTTATCCTTGTGATCTGATGAATATTCTGACCAAGCTTCATGAAGACTGGATTCTATTTGTGGCCTCTAGAGTGTAAATAAGGAAAGTGTCAGTAAGGCCCCTTTTCCCATGATATGGCATGGATCCTTCCCATTTTCAATAGGGTTCATCCTTGTGACCTGCCAAATATTCTTACAAAGTTTCATGATGATTGGTCCATATTTGTGGCATCTAGAGTGTATACACTAATATGGTTGACATCTGACGATAGACGACTGACATTCAATGGTCAGAAAAGCTCACCTTGAGCATGATGTGCTCAGGTGAACTAAAAATTATTTGTATAATTTGAGAGAGGGGGATAAGGGTAACCATGAAAACTTGATATCATTGAGAGCTTTCCATGTTTTGATTGTAACACATGATATTGTAATATTGTATTACAATCAAAGCGTCGAAAGCTCTGTATTTCCTTATTGTGTATCAGCATTTAATTTAATCAAATACCATTTCAAAACTTTTCCGGTTTATGAAAATATTCAGGTGGTATGGACTAAGATCAGACTGCACAAATGTGCAGGCTGATCTTGGTCTATTCCTCCTGCCAAAACAAAGCAGGAATTTTCTGTGATCTGCATGACAAGAGTAAATAAACCCTTGTCATGCTGAACCCGGAATATTCCTGCCTTGACAGGAGCTATAGACAAACATCAGCCTGCACATAATGTGAGCTCTGATCTTTGTCTATTGCACCTGTTTTGTTGGGGTTTTTTTTGAGACAAGAAAAGCTCAAACAATTAATTTTCACAATGAATTCCCTATCTTATTTAAGTGCATTCCGCGCTTTGAACATATAGATTTTGTTGCAAATTTGCCAAGATTTTTTATTCAGCATGACAAGAGTTAATTAACAGCACTCATACTTGCCTGCCCATTTTCATGGTGACAATGCCAGTCTTTGGATCGTAACGTCTGCCCACCAATTTGATAAACTTGTGTTTTGAACGTGGAAACATTCTCAAGGCATTTATGTCAAACTGAAAGAAAATGTTTCTTTTTTATGTAGTTATACACATATATGAACAAGAGTTGTGCACAGAAAATATAGCTTGCCCAAACAGCTGCTTGTCACAAACAGCACTTGACAAAAGATCAAAGTTCAAAGTCAATTTTTCTTTGTTTACTTCCATGATCTAATATTTATCATTCTCATGAGAAGTTATAAAGAAATATTAAAACTTTTTATTATCATTATTTTAAAAACACAAAAGGTTTATGTATAGCGAATTCTATAACCTCAAGTCCATAAAAGGATAAAGTCAAGCTCAAATTGTCAAGGAGCTTGGTCCCTGATGAAAGCTTAATACCTTTTGAGTATGTACAAGGGGGTATCAAAAAGTTCTGAGACATTTGCAATAACTTTTTTTATCATGCATTGGATTTGAAGAAACTGTCAGTAATTATTCATATGGATGTGAGTGCTAATTATACAAACATGCAACCAAATATGACTATGCGTCTGTTAAGGAACCGTCACTATGGAAAGCAAATCGATGGCTCAGCGCGAAACAGTTGTAACTCCCTATAAACATATAGGGAGTTACAATTGTTTCGCGCTGAGCCATCGAAATGATGCCCGTTCAGGGCACTTTTACAGTTAACAACATCGTAAAATTGACAAGGTGAATGATTTTGGAATGATTTAGGAATGAAATTGAATGAGTGTGTGGAGCGAGTTTTGAGTGAATTTAATGGGAGGTAATCCAGTATTGCAAATTTTGTTCAGGATGAACACAATTTTCAATATTGATTACCTCCCTTTAATAAAACATACGTATTTTTCTGATTGTACGTCTTCGTGACAATCAGACATTTGGAAGTCCACGCCAGATAATAAAATCGTAGAATAAATAGATCAATTTGAACTTATTGTTGAAAGTCTTGAACGATTTTTAAATGTTTTCGTACGATTTTGGAGCGTTTATGATCGGTTTAAGTGAGTGTTTGGAAAGAATGAATGGAGCGCTGAGTGAATGATTAAAAATGATTTTGATCGGATTGAGTGTCAATTTCATGTTGTAATTAACTGTAGTTTTAACCTCACTGTTGAGAAAGAAAAACCTACAAAATGTGCGATACACAAGCGATTTGAAAAATTCAAATTGCGTTTATACAAGCATTGAATTTGTATTAAGTGCACTTGCAACCATGATGTTACCTTAAAAAAAACTCGACACTCTAAGAGGTCTAATTAAGAAAGACGACGTTTTTTTCGGAAATAATGTAACGTCATGCACTTGAAATGATAATTACAATAAACATGGGTTATGTTTTGATAGAACGCTGTGTAATTCATTGGCATTGCCTCTAAAATTAAACAATAAAGATCAGAATTAAATTACTCAACATCAATTCTGGGGTTGTTTAATTAAAAAACCATCAAAGATTGATAACTGTCTTTTCTCCTTTTTGAAATATTTAGAGTGGAAATGGATTTGTCTATCTTAAATGTTATGGAAGAAATCAAACTTCTATCTTTTTAACAAATTTCGCTTGAAAGGGTCATATGTATTTGTGAAGAGGTGCACTGACCTTTTGGGAAGACTAAATTTATGAAGCTTGATAGGAGTTCACAGTTATAACATATAAAAGCATTGCTGAAAAGAGCAATCAAGGGTGGGTCTGACTTTCATGACGTCACTATTTTGCCTCGAGACATCACACCCACATCAATTCAACGACATGGAATTGGGTGTATTCATGCTATTCTTCTGAAACTTGGTAAAATCAGTCGGAAGTCAAACAATTCCACTCATGCTATTTTCTAAGTCTTCAGACATATACGAAAGAAAATATGATTCAAGTCTCAAAACTTTTTGATAGCCCCTCGTATATGAAGTAATAATGTTCCTAGGTGAAAGAATTCAAAAATTGTAAGCAATATTTAAGTTTTAAGGTTAAAAAGATTTTTTGGATAAAATTTTTCTTAGTACTTGGAGGTCAAGGTCAAATTATCAAGTAGCTTGGCCTCCTATGAAAGTCTTTTACCTGGTGAGTGTGTATATGAAGAAATGATGCTCCTAGGTGAAAGTATTCAGAAAATACAAGCAAGGTTAAAGTTTTTTGGTTGAACTATTTGCGGTTAAAACCACAGTCTGCGTTTGGAGGAAAAAAATCGCTCTTCCGTGAATTTCTTCGAATATTTTTTCTTGACTTAGTCTTACAAAAGATGAGTTACATAAATATACAATTCAATCCACAAACGACGGCTTTTTTGTGAAACGCATGATCTGCCGTATAAAGTAAATATGTAAATTAAGTTTTGGTCACATGAAATACACCCACGTGCACGAGTGGTAGTCTAGTTTCTGTGTAAATAGTCGTCTAAGTTTATTGTTATGTGTTTTGGAAATGTTCACGAAGACAGACGGAGGTTTGAAAGTAGTTTGTTAAAGATTTTTTGAAAGGGTCAAGGTCAAGGTCACAGTCTCAATGTCATTTTGTAATGATGTTGGTCTCAAATAAAGTCTATACCCTTGTGAGTCTTTCTGTAAAATATGATGCCATAAGGATAAAAATTGAAAGAAATAACAAGAGGCCGAAGTGGGGCTGTATTGCTCAACTTGTACTTTAACCCTTTACTGTTTAATCCCTGCATTTTAAGTGCCTGTGATTTTATAATTGAGAAAACATTGTGAAAAAAGAAGACATTGCTTACAACAAGCAATTTCTTCTTTTTCCTCACTATTTTCTTCCCTACTGAATGGTTATTTTCCAATTTAAATCCACTTTAAATTTTCGTCGGCAAAACCTTTGAATTTGGACAGGTCCAAAATTTTGTAAAACAGGAAAGGGTTTAGCCTAGTGGATTTATGAAAATTCATTAATAAATTGTATATTACCAAAACACCCCAATTTAAGTACATGTATGCACATGTTTTGTAAGCTTCCCTAAAAAGTAGTCCTGTAGGAATTCTACATGTTTTTCTTAACCCTTTCCTGTTTTACAAAATTTTGGACCTGTCCAAATTCAAAGGTTTTGCAGACGAAAAGTAAAAGTGGATTTAATTTGAAACAAGAGTGCCATCGTCACAAAATATGCCGCCACTTTGCTGCTGTTTCACAAAAATAATCGTAGACACTACTTATTTTGACAGAACCAAATTCAAAATGACCAAGTTTCATTTAAATCAAGACAAAAAGTTAGGAGGAGTTGCCTTCAAAAGGCTGCAATTTCAATAAGCTCCAGACACTAAGTTTTAAGGGGGCATAATTCAGGGAAATAAATGAGCCATAAAATCCTTGATCGATGTACATCAACAAATTATGGTAATGACATTGACAAAGTTTCATTCACAAAAACAAAAAGTAAGGAGGAGTTGCGTTCAAAAGGCTGCAATTTCAATAAGCCCTAGATACTAAGTTTTAAGGGGGCATAATTTAGGGTAAAATTAATGAACCATAAAATCCTTACTTCATCCTCATCTACCGATTTTGGTTATAACATCCACCAAGTTTCATTTAGATCCAGCCAGAAACTTAGGAAGAGTTGCATTCACAAGGCTGCAATTTCAATAAGCCCCAGAGACTAAATTTTAAGGGGGCATAACTGAGGCAATAAGCCTTAGAGACTAAGTTTTTAAGGGGCATAACTCAGGCAAAAATCAACGAACCATAAAATCCTTCCTTCATGCACATGTACAGGTTGCGATGATAACATTGACAAAGTTTCAAGAAGATCCTGCCAGAAACTTAGGAGGAGTTGCGTTGACAAGAAAAGTGGACCCAGAGACTAAGTTATTAAGGGGCATAACTCAGGCAAAAATCAACGAACCATAAACTCCTTCCTTCATGCACATCTACCAGTTGAGGTGATAACATTGACAAAGTTTCAAGAAGATCCTGCCAGAAACTTAGGAGGAGTTGCGTTGACAAGAAAAGTGGACCCAGAGACTAAGTCTTAAAGGGGCATAATTCAGGCAAAAATCAACGAACCATAAAATCCTTCCTTCATGCACATCTACCAATTGAGGTGATAACATTGACCAAGTTTAAAGAAGATCCAGCCAGAAACTTAGGAGGAGTTGCGTTGACAAGAAAAGTGGACCCAGAGACTAAGTCTTTAAGGGGCATAACTCAGGCAAAAATCAACGAACCATAAAATCCTTCCTTCATGCACATCTACCAATTGAGGTGATAACATTGACCAAGTTTAAAGAAGATCCAGCCAGAAACTTAGGAGGAGTTGCGTTGACAAGAAAAGTGGACCCAGAGACTAAGTCTTTAAGGGGCATAACTCAGGCAAAAATCAACGAACCATAAAATCCTTCCTTCATGCACATCTACCAATTGAGGTGATAACATTGACCAAGTTTCAAGAAGATCCAGCATGAAACTTAGGAGGAGTTGCGTTGACAAGAAAAGTGGATGGACGTACGGACGGATGGACGGACGGACGGATGGATGGACGGACGGAGAAGATGACGCCAATAAACGTCCGCCTCCGGAGGCTTATAAAAATAACCATTCAGTAGGGTAGAAAATAGTGTGGAAAAAGAAGAAATTGCTTGTCAGAAGCAATTTCTTCTTTTTTTCACAATGTTTTCTCAATCATAAAATCATAGGCATGTAAAAAGCAGGGATTTAACAGCAAAGGGTTAACTGACAAATCTACATTTTTGCTTCATGATATTAAATTATAAGATATAAAGATTATTTTTGTTGATTTCATAGAGGTATGAAACTAATGTATGAATACACAAAGTGTGATTAGGTTTCGAAAAAATATCTTGCAACCTTTAATAGGACAATTTATCATTTAGCTCTTTGTAGAGCCTTTCCAAGATTTGCCCTGGGATTGACTTATCCAAGGATAAATTGCCTAGAAAAATGTACATGTCTGCAAATTGAAACACACAAATCAGACAAGTTGGGCATAGGAATTCCACTCCAATCCAATTGAACTTATATAGCAGTACTTAGTGTTTTGTATGAAAAAGATAAATATAACAAGGTTGGGGAAATTGATTATTGTCAAGGCTCTGCCGAAATAACTATCAATTCCCACAACCCAGTTAAATATTTTTTCATACAATACACTTCATTATATCTAACTTGTAACCTCTTTTTGCCCTGTTTTTGTTGATGTTTCTAACAGAAATGCAAGTTTCTAAAAATAACCACATTATGTCATTGATCTAAAAATATCCATGTGATATCATACCAAGAGGACCATGATGGTCCTAGATTGCTCACCTGAGTCTCTTTGACCCCTGGGACATCACATTTATTAAATAGGCAGATGTCAAAAAGGAGATAATTTCTACATAAGATCAATACCATGGAATGTTTTCAGCCAAGAGCGAGACGGATATGCATTTTCGCTATGACGGATATGCCTTTTCGCTCTTTGTAACAAGAGTTGTCCACGGACAATGTAGCTCGCCCAAACAGCTGCTTGTCACAAACAGGGCTTGACCAAAGACCGAAGTTCAAAGTGGTTTCTTTCAATGTTAAAGTCCATGATCTAATATATATCTGTTTGAGTAGTAATTAAGAAATGTTAACTTTTTTGTTTTAATGGCATGTATAAGGTTAGGGTAAAGTGAAAGCCTACAAGCAGATGAGGTTACCAATGGAATTTCTTTGTATCAAACATGAAGTTTTTCTTTAAAATTTTTCTAAGTCCACAAAAGGTCAAGATCAAGGTCAAATTGTGAAGGACCTTGGTCTCTGTAGAAGCCTATCACCTAGTGAGTATGTGTATGAAGTAATAATGTCCCTGAGTAAAGCATTTAGAAAATATAAGCAAGGTTAAATTTTTGGTTAAAGTTTTTCAGTTTAAGTTTTTCCAAGTCCATAAAAGGTCAAGGTCAAATTGTGAAGGCCGTTGGTCTCTGGTGAAAGCCTTTCATCTGGTGACTATGTATATGAAGTAATGATGTCCCTAGATTAAAGCATTCAGAAAATATAAGCAAGGTTAAAGTTTTTTGGTAAAAGAATTTCGGTTAAAGTATTTCTAAGTTCATTAAAGGTCAAGGTCAAATTATCAAGGACCTTGATCTCTCACAAAAGCCTATCACCTAATGAGTATGTATATGAAGTAATGATGTCCCTAGGTTAAAGCATTCAGAAAATATAAGCAAGGTTAAAGTTTTTGGTTAAAGTTTTCAGTTAAAGTTTTTCTAAGTCCACAAATGGTAAAGGTCAAGGTCAAATTGTGAAGGACCTTGGTCTGTGGTGAAAGCCTATCACCTGGTGAATATATATATAAAGCTATGATGTCCCTAGGTTAGAGCATTAAAAAAATATATGCAAGGTTAAAGTTTTTGGTTAAAGTATTTTGGTTAAGATTTTCTAAGTCCACAAAGGGTCAAGGTCAAGGTCAAATTGTCAAGGACCTTTAGCTATGGTGAAAGCCTATCACCTAATGAGTGTGCATAAGAAGTATTGATGCCTCTATGTTAAAGCTTACAGAAAATATAAGCAAGGTTAAAGTTTTTTGGTAAAAGAATTTCGGTTAAAGTATTTCTAAGTTCATTAAAGGTCAAGGTCAAATTATCAAGGACCTTGATCTCTCACAAAAGCCTATCACCTAATGAGTATGTATATGAAGTAATGATGTCCCTAGGTTAAAGCATTCAGAAAATATAAGCAAGGTTAAAGTTTTTGGTTAAAGATTTCAGTTAAAGTTTTTCTAAGTCCACAAATGGTAAAGGTCAAGGTCAAATTGTGAAGGACCTTGGTCTGTGGTGAAAGCCTATCACCTGGTGAATATATATATAATGCTATGATGTCCCTAGGTTAGAGCATTAAAAAAATATATGCAAGGTTAAAGTTTTTGGTTAAAGTATTTTGGTTAAGATTTTCTAAGTCCACAAAGGGTCAAGGTCAAGGTCAAATTGTCAAGGACCTTTAGCTATGGTGAAAGCCTATCACCTTATGAGTGTGCATAAGAAGTATTGATGCCTCTAGGTTAAAGCTTACAGAAAATATAAGCAAGGTTAAAGTTTTTTTGGTTTAAGTTTTTGGTTAAAGTTTTTAGTTAAAGTTTTTTTTGAAAGGGTCTAGGTCACAGTCTTAAGGTCATTTCGACATGGATGTTGGTCTCAAATGAAAGCCTATGCCCTAATGAAGGTTTCTGTAAAAAATAAAGCCTCTAGAATAAAAATTGATAGAAATAAAAAACTTTAACCTAATGCGGACGCCGACACCGACGCCAACGCTGACGCCGACATCCGAAGGTATGACAATAGCTCTTCTGAGACTTTCGTCCCGGGCGAGCTAAAAAGGGATGCACCCAGGGGGGGGAGCCCAAATGTTACCCTAGGGTCTTGATATGACCAAACTTGGAAGAGGTCCATTCGATGATGCTTCATACTAAATATGAAAGCTGTCCCCCTTCTGGTTTCGGAGAAGAAGATTTTTGAAGGTTTTCCCTTTTTTCATCCATAATGCTCGGATGAGCTAAAAGAGATGCACCTGGATGGAGCCCAAATATGACTCCAAGGTCTTGATATGAACAAACTTTGTAGGGGCCCTCTAGATGATGCTATATACCAAACATGAAAGCTGTGTGCTCTCTGGTTTCGGATAATAAGATTTTAAAAGATTTTTCGCTCTTTTATTCTATATAAAAAGGGTTGCGCCCCGGATGGAGCCCAAATGTGACTCCAGGGTCTTGATATTAACAAACTTGGTACTGGTCCACTAGATGATGGTACATATCAAATGTGAAATCTGCCTGCCTTCTGGTTTCAGAGAAAAAGATTTTTAAACATTTTCATTTTTTACACTTAGTGCTCAGAAGAGCTTAAATGGTTGCGCCCAGGCAAAGCCAAAATATTACCCCAGGGTCTTGAGTTGAACAAACTTGGTAGAGGCCCACTAGATGATGATTCATACCAAATATGAAAGCTGTATGCCATCTGCCTTCAGAGAAGAAGTTTTTTAAAGATTTTTGCTCTTTGATTCTATGTTAAAAGGGTTGCGCCCAGGTGGAGCCTAAATTTGACCCCAGGGTCTTGATATTGACAAACTTGGTAGAGGTCCACTAGATGATGCTACATACCAAATATGAAAGCTGTCTGCCATCTGGTTTCAGAGAAGAAGATTTTTGAAGATTATCATATTTTCACCCTTTTTGTTAAGGGTAAAGGGAAAGTTAAGAGTGGATTTCATTTATTTGAACAATATTGGTAGAGCTTGACTAAAGGAACATCCCTGCCAAGTTTCATCAAGATTGGGCAACCAGTTAAGGAGGAGAAGATATTAAAAGAAATTGTGGACGACACACGACGAGCGACTGACGCCGGACATTGTATGATCACAAAGGCTCACCTTGAGCCATTTGTGCTCAGGTGAGCTAAAAAATATAACATGGGATGTTACCACACAGATAGTTTTAAAATGATAAATATATAATACGTATTTAGTGTTTTGTATGAGAAAAAATATCTAACAAGGTTGGGAGAATTGATCATTGTTGAGGCTCTGCCGAGACAATTATCAATTCCCACAATCGAGTTAGATATTTTTTCTCACAATACACTAAATGCGTATTATATTTATCTTATAACCCCCAATTGCCTTGTTTGTGTAGATGTTTCCAACAGAAATGCAAGTTTTCAAAACTAACCGCATTATATATTTGTTCTAAAAATAACTATGTGATATCATAAAAAATATCATACGGGATGTTATCATAGGGGTATTTGTATAGTTATAAGATAAAATAAAAACCTTTATGGTAACAAATCTAGCTCTAGTATCCCTAATTGATGGCCCAGCAAAACAGTAATCACTAGTTATTATCTCTACTGGGAATCTAAACAACTGTTCTCCTCTGGTAAATTTGATTGGTATGCCTGAGGAATGCTGGTTCATCTCACTCTGTTCTATTCCACTTGAGATGTCTGTCATTCCTGGTTTAGGCCTGATAATAAGCTCCTTTGGCCATGGTGTTGTAAACTCTGAAAGAACAAGATGTGTTTGTGAAACACAAATGCCCCTGGAACGGCATTTTTTTTCAAAGTTTGACCTTGACAGATGACCTTGACCTTGTCACATGACCTTGACTTTGGTACCAGCGGATGCGGATCATTGAGATCTATCATCATGCCAAATATTAGCTTTGTATCTTGAATAGGCTTGAAGATATTGGCAAGGTTAAGTTTTCGGGTTAAGTTTTCGGACAGACGGACGGACAGACAGACAGACAGACTAACACGAGTAAAACAATATGCCCCCGATCGAGAGCCCCCGATCTCTCGATACGGGGGCATAAAAAGTAAGCTAATTGATAGCTTAGCTCAAAACAGTTGTAACTGATTATAACAAGGGCATCGCCAACGGTGGCTTATGTATGGATGCAGGTGTTGGAAAATGAAAAAATCAAAGAAAACAAGAGCAATATCCAATATCCAATTGCATATTGATTGGGAATACAGTCAAAATAGCTAGAGCGACCACTTCTCTTCTGCACCCAAATTTTTAAGCACCAATCAGAAAACTGTCACTTCACAATATGCAAAATCTCTGAAAACAAGAGGGCTATAGTGGCCCTAAATCGCTCACCTAAGTTAACTGTCTTAAGATCTGACCTCTCAACCTAATGTTAAACCAAACTTGACCCATTTCAAACCAGACTGAGATTTCATAAAGACAATCAACCTAAGCAATTTTAAGGGTGATTGGGTAACAAATATGACCTCTTTAGAGTCTAGAAAGTTTTTCTAAGATTTGATCCCATGACTTCATTTTTGACCCCAATTGACCCAAATTTGAACTTGCCTAGATTTCATCAAGACATTTATTCAGACCAATTTTCATGTTTTTTGAGCCAAAATTAAGGCTCATGGGGGGTCTACAAGGTTTTTCTAATATTTGATCCCCTAACCTCATTTTTGGCCCAACTTGACCCAATTCTGATCATTTCCTTGATTTCATCATCACATTGATTCTGACAAATTTTCAGGTTGATTGAGCAAAAAATATGGATTCTAGAGGGTCTGCATGGTTTTCCTAGAATTTGACCCTGTGACCTCATTTTTGACCCTTCTTGACCCAATTTTGATGTTGACCTAGATTTCATCAAGACATTGATGCTGACCAATTGTCAGTTTGATTGAGCAAAAAAATTGGACCCTAGAGTGTCTACAAGGTTTTCCTAGAATTTGATCCTGTGACCTCATTTTTGACCCTACTTGACCCAGTTTTGAACTTAACCTAGATTTCATCAAGACATTGATTCTGATAAACTTTCAGAATAATTGAGCAGAAAATATGGCTTCCAGAGTGTGTACCAGGTTTTTCTAAGATTTGACCCCGTGACCTAATTTTTCCAACCACTTTACCCAATTTTGATGTTGACCTATATTTCATCAAGACATTGATTCTGACCAATTGTCAGGTTGATTGAGCAAATACTATGGCTTCTAGAGAGGCTAAAAGGTTTTTCTAAGATTTGAACTCGTGACCTCATTTTTGACCCCACTTGACCAGATTTAAAACTTGACCTAGATTTCACAAAGGCAAAGATTCTGACCAATTTTCAGGTTGATTAAGCAAAAAATATGGCTCCTAGAGAGGCTACAGGGTTTTTCTAAGATTTGACCCCATGATCTCATTTTTGACCCCACTTGACCCAATTTCAAACTTGATCTAGATTTTATCAAGATAATCATTCTGACCAATTTTTAGGAAGACTGAGCAAATAATATGGCTTCTAGAGTGTCGACAGATTTTCTAAGATTTGACCCCATGATCTCATTTTTGACCCCATTTGACCCAATTTCAAACTTGACCGAGATTTTATCACGATAATCATTCTGATCAATTTTCAGAATGATTGAGAAAAAAACATGGCTTCTAGAGTGTCTTCAAGGTAAATGTTGACGACGCACGACGGTCGCTGGACATCATGCGACCACAAAAGCTCACCTTGAGCGCTTCATGCTCAGGTGAGCTAAAAAGGCATTCTTTAAAGAAAATGTGTTTAGTTATTTATTGTTGAATCTTATGTTAATTAATGTGTATGTGTTTTTTGTTGAACCTTATGTTGATGAAACCTATCATAGTCGCATCCACTAATCTGAAGTTCATAGGATTAAGTAAGACTTATCAGACAATCTATAAGCAAGCAATATTCCCTGTCTTAATTATCAAGAAACATTGTATTAAGTAACTATTCCCATCAACCACTGCTTTTTGGATCCCCTAAGTGATTGCTTAAGGTAGTAAACCCATAATAGTTCTGCAACATTTTGGACCACATGATCTTTTATAATGTTAACTGTGAAAATCATTAGGAAACCTCAGTTAACACGTTAACTTGTCTGGCTTGTTGGCCAAGTGGTTAGCACGCTGGACTCGTAACCTGGTGGTTGCGGGTTCGAGTCCCACCGGAGGCGGGTAGTGTATTTGGGCAGGACACTTTACATACACGGCCCCAGTCCACCCAGCTGTAAAAGTGGGTAGCAGTGGTTAGAAACCATTGCCTCTCTCTCTATGTGCAGGATAAGATCTGGAATGAGTTAGGACCACGATGGAAATAAGAGTCATTCGACCCTTTATCGTGTTATCCTCGAGTAAAAGAAAATAATAATAATTAACACTGTAAAGTTCATGACTTCTAAAATGTAGTGGAACTATTACTGGTCTAATACCTTAACAAATGTTTGACTGTAAGAACCAGTCACACATTCAGGATAACAATACACAATCTCGAGTATGAATCAACCTTTTGGTGTTTGCTCATGCTTCATCATAATCCATGATTTTTGTCCTGGCAGGGTGGAGCCTAAGTATCAGGTCCTTGCATTTAGGGCATAGGTAAATAAGCTAATTGAATACTCACTCACTTTTGAAAATAATCTACATCTAAAACTTTAAATGGAAAATTGTCAGTGGTTAGCCAAACCCTCGTAACTTCAGCTAATACAAGCTGAAGTTACGATGGTATTCAAACCAAATGATAAAGCATGTTCACATTTGCTCAGCATGATAAAAATTTTGGTTTTAGGATACCGCAATTATTTGAGTCAACAAAAATCATCAACTGTCTGTAAAATCAATCAAAAAAATAACCCTGGTAATGCTGAACCCAGATTATTCCTATTTTGGCAGGAGCTTTAGACAAACATCAGCCTGCACAAATGTGCAGTCTGACGTTAGTCTACACCACCTGTTCCTCTTTTTCAAACCGGAATTGTCAATAGATTTAGTTTTTCAGATAAAAATTGACCTGTAGTTGGTACTTTCAGTGCTTTTTGCCCTTTGATTTTGATGAAAATTTTTAGTCAAAATTTATTCAGCATGACAAGGGCTTAAAAGAAAAACTTGCCAAATTATGTCAAAGCTAAACCACACCCTGCCAGATGAATGAAATGAGCCCAGTAAGGTACTTACTCTTTAAAGCTATACAGTGTTTACGAACATGATCGGGAGTAAGGTGGAGAAAGTTTGGAATTTTCATCAATTCTAAATTACCATATCCACTAGGAGTTAAACCATCACCAACTCCTTCACTTCTTTTCTGAAAAAAAGAATTATTTGCTTTAAGTCATGCAACAGAGACTACCTCCAAGGTTTGATGCGTACTTGTGTAAGGAACCCAATGAACTCCCAACTGGTGAAATTAATTTGTAACAGGTAAAATTGGTTTTTAAGTGTGACCCCTTATTCAACTAGAGCTGTCAGAGGACACTAAATTCAATATCAGAGTAATGAATCTTTGTCTAGAGGCTGATATTATAGTAAGCATGTGCAAAGTTTCAAAGCAATAGCTTTGCTAAAGACAGAGATTTTAAATACTTGCATGTAAAAACTTAACCAAAGCATAATGCTGACATTCACTAACACCAACATGACAGGAACAGCCCCTCTATTCTACAAATAGTCGAGCTTAAAAGGGACCATCTGTGAAGTGCAAAAGTTAAAATCCAAGTCAGACAGCGCAACTGAAGGAGGACTTATTGTGTTGATAAGGAATTTTACTTAAATGCCCCTTTTTCCATATTCCCCCACAATTGCACCAAATGGCAAAGTTGTGGTCAAAGTCGTGTGAGAAATATTTTGTTTAAGTTTCATGACAATCCATGCATAAATGTAGAAGTTGTATAAACATTAAATTATATATATGACATAAAGCCCCTTTTCCCATGACACTGAATTTTATCACCAAACCTATTTGAAATTCACAGTGTCACTTGATAAAGGAAATTCTATTATACAAACAAAAAGAGGAGTTGTGTTAAAAAGGAAGTTAATATTAAGAACCCTTTTCTGTGATGTGGCATACCACTCAATAGTTAAATAAATATAGCCATGGTCACATGATGAGAACTATCCTGTTAAGTTTTTATGAAAATCTGTGTACAATTGAAGGAGCTGTGTTAAAAAAGAAGAGACATTAACATTCCTTTTATCATGACACAGCATATAACTAAAATGCCACAAAAATCCACATAGTCACTGGAAAAAGAATATTCCGTGAAAGTTTCACATGAAAGTATCCATTAATAAAAGTGGAGTTTTGTAAACAAGAAAAATTATATCAAGGTCACTTTTTCTATGACGCAGTATAAAATCACCGGACCACATTATTATGCACAGGCACATGATGTAGAATACTATGTGAAAATATCATAAACGTCCATGTATAAATGAAGGATTTCAAGTATAGACCCATTTTCTCATGATGCTCAAACAATCAATAAAATTTTATAAGAGAGCAATAATTGTGATCATAGAATAATTCTAAGCAAGTTTGAAGTCAATCGGATGAAAACCGAAGACTTTTTAGCATAAAAGAGGATTTTCTAATTAAATTTTCATTTGGCCCCTTTTTCTGTGGTGCTTAACAGTTGAGGCCCATTATGGAAAAGAAGCATCAATATATAGTTAAAATCATTCTGAGGAAATTTGAAGATAATCTAGTGAAAAAGTGGTCATTAAAAGGATTTCGAACTAAATTTTTCATTTATTGTCATTTGGCCCCTTTTCCCGTGACCCTTGAGAGATCAGGTCCATTTTTGAAAGGAACCATCCTTGTGATAGTACAATTGTTTTGTGCAAGTTTAAAGACAATTGGATAAATCAACTCAATCTGTAGTCACTATTTTAGGTCTTCCACATACTTGTTTTGCAAACCTATATTATTTGGTGAAGCAAGTTAAGTTCGTCAAACAGAGAAATATATAAAAACAAGATGTGTTTGTGATACACTAATGCCCCCATCACAGCATTTTTTTTTTCAAAGTTTGACCTTGACAGATGACCTTGACCTTTCACATGACCTTGACTTTGGTATCAGAAGATGCGGATCATTGAGATCTATCATTGTGCCAAATATGAGCCTTGTATCTTGAATAGGCTTGAAGATATTGGCAATGGTTAAGTTTGGTTAAGTTTGGTTAAGTTTTCGGATAGATGGAGGGACAGACGGACGGACAGACAGTAGGACAGACAGACTGACAGACGGACATGAGTAAAACAATATGCCCCCCATCTCTTGATACGGGGGCATAAAAATTCTTTTCCAATTTATAGCAAGCTTAATATGTTTGTTGAATACCTATGCCCCATTAGGCAAGTCACAACCATTTTTTAGAAAATGTAGCTTGATACAATATTGAAATGAGAAAAAATGTTCAAGTTTAAATTTTCGACACATTTAACTTTGAAAAATGACCTTGACTAAAACACCTTGAACTTGATGCTAACAGAAAGGCGTTGTCACAAAGAAAGCACATGTGAAATATTAAGAGACTATTCCTTAACAATCAAGGGGGTTTGGCCAATTTTAAAGCTACTTAGGGGACATAAGGACAGTCACAGACAACAATATGAGACAACAAGAGCACCGCCTACATATGCAATGCTTGGCTGCAGGTGCTGGATTATGCAAAAATTCTAAGCCAGAAAAGGGGCATTACTCTTAATAATGCTTCCATGGTTATCCCCCTTGATAGTCTGTGTAGCTCTTGTGATGGTGAACACACATGCTAATTGTCATGAAAATATCTTCAATAACAACCGATATGTCTAAGGTTAAAGTATGTCACACAAATGCCAACACCAACAACACCAGGGTGATCATAATACCTTGCATTTTTTTCCAAAAACAGCCATGCTAAACTTCATATGAGCCTGTGTGTGATATTTCAATCAATTTGACATGTGCATGAGTTCGAACATTAAACAGCCTTAACAATCAAATACTGTAATTAACCCTTTCCTGTTTTACAAAATTTTGGACCTGTCCAAATTCAAAGGTTTTGAAGACGAAAATTAAAAGTGGATTTAATTTGAAAAATAACCATTCAGTAGGGTAGAAAATAGTGTGGAAAAAGAAGAAATTGCTTGTCAGAAGCAATTTCTTCTCTTTTCACAACGTTTTCTCAATCATAAAATATAAGGCACGTAAAATGCAGGGATTAAACAGCAAATGGTTAAAAGATTATCTGTCTGTCTTAAGATATTTTGAGACCTCATTTACCTTTAAAGTATAAAGTTAAGATTCTGGACAGACTGACCAGAGTCTTTGCCTTGCACTTATTTGAAATTGTTGAAAATGTCACACACCGACTCATATATAACAATATGCTTTGCATTAGCTGTGTTTGTCAACCGGTTTCAAATCATATTTGATTATCGTTATTTAGTTGGTTAGGCAAAACCAACAAATGAGAAATACTACAATCTGTTTCTTAGAAATGAATAATAATGCTAAATGAATCAATACCATGACATTACAAAGCCACAGGTGATTCCATTGTCTTAAGGGAGTGGACCCTTTATAGTTCCTCAGCCCTTCAGAACCCATGATCTTTGACAATATTGACCAAGGTTTCCTTACGAATTCATCAGGAAACCTTGATCAACACTGTTTAAGTTCATTACTTCCATTATTTGGGGATCTATTACATATCTGTTACCTTAAAATTTATGCATTGATAATTATTTGGTATGTTTAAAACTTTTTATCTTTGTTTTTTGATACAGATATCGATAATCAATTGGTATGTGTTGCATTCTTTAGCTTGTCACTAACCACTGCCCATTCTTAAGGCTGTGTTTATTTTTCTTTTCTTCTCAAGTAAAGGGATGTATAGCGGGAGAAAATTGACATAACTGACCGTAACCTCTATTAGCATACATTACATGCTTGACTGATTGTCACATGGAATTTCCGTTAGACCTCGTTTAACTTCGTGAACCAAGTTTCATAATATATACCTATTAAATGACACTGTGATGAGTAAACATTTGTCATTGCACGTGGAGAGAGTAAAGCGTCTGAAGACGAAAGAAGGTGGTTTGAGTCACAATGAAAGATTTTTTTTTTCTTCTAGTGTTCAATCCATTTTATTGTTTTTTTTCTCTTGAATGATGTTGAAGATCACTTGATTCGCAAAGAGATTTGTGGTGAGTTATAAACTCTTTGTTTTGCCCGTTAGTTTCTTTTTTGTTTTATTTGTTTGAATGAGGTTTAACGCCTCTATAACGCTTAACTATGGATGCCTCGTATTTCTCTTACATATATTACCACGACAACTCTTCCAAGACTCCATTTGCTATTCTCACATAGGTCTTCGATTATCTACCAATTTGCCCTTTAGACCATTTGACAGCGATTTGTGTTTTCCATATTTGAGTTTAGGAGATAGAGTGCGATAAATGAAACGCGCTGTGCAAAACAATTATGGTCATTCAAACACAAGATAACCAGTCAAATGGGGCTAATAGAAAAAGAAAACAAGAGGACCAAGATGGTCCTAGATCGCTCACCTGAGTCTCTTTGACCCCTGGGACATCACATTAATTAGATAGGCAGATGTCAAAATGAAGATAATTGCCTAAGATCAATACCATGGAACGTTTCCAGCAAAAAGCAAGACAGATATGCCTTTTTGCTCATTGATTCTATGTAAAAAGGGATTCACCCGGTCGGACCCCAAATGTGATCCCAGGGTCTCAATATGAACAAACTTGGAAAAGGTCCATAAGATGATGCTACATACTAAATATGAAAGCTGTCTGCCTACTGGTTTCAAAAAAGAAGATTTTTGAAGGTTTTCCTATTTTCACCCTTCGTGCTCAGATGAGCTGTAAGGGATGCGCCCGGGTGGAGCCCAAATATGAACCAAGGGTCTTGATATGAACAAACTTGGTAGGGGCCCAGTAGATAATACTACATACCAAAAATGAAAGCAGTGTGCCCTCTGGTTTCGATTAAAGAAGATTTTAAAAGATTTTCACTTTTTGATTCTATATAAAAAGAGTTGCTCCCGGATGGAGCCCAAATATGATCCTAGGGTCTTGATATGAACAAACTTGGAAGAGGTCTACTAGATGATGCTACATACCATATATGAAAGCTGTCTGCCTTCTGGTTTCATAGAAGATGTTTTTTGAAGATTTTCATTTTTTTACCCTTCGTGCTCATAAGAGATAAAGGGATGCACCTGTGCAAAGCCCAAATATGACCCAAGTGTCTTGATATGAACAAACTTGGTAGAGGCCCATTAGGTGATGCTACATACCAAATATGAAAGCTGTCTGCCTTCTGGTTTCAGAGAAGAAGATTTTTAAAGATTTTCGCTCTTTGATTCTATGTAAAAAGGGCTGGGCCCGGGCAAAGCCCAAATATTACCCCAGGGTCTTGATATGAACAAACTTGGTAGAGGTCCACTAGATGATGCTACATACCAAATATGAAAGCTGTCTGCCTTCTGGTTTCAGAGTAGAAGATTTTGAAAGATTTTCATATTTTCACCCTTTTTGTTAAGGGTAAAGGGAAAGTTAAGGGTGGATTTCATTTATTTGAACAACTTTGGTAGAGCTTCACCCAAGGAACATCCCTGCCAAGTTTCATCAAGATTGGCCCACTGGTTTAGGAGGAGAAGATGTTTAAAGAGATTGTGGACGACGGACGTCGCACGACGCACGACTGACGACGGACATTCTACAATCACAATAGCTCACCTTGAGCACTTCGTGCTCAGGTGAGCTAAAAAGAAAATAAAATCCTAAGGATAAAAGCAGATTCGAACTCATGATCCCTTTAAGTGTTGTCATCAGACAAGACCTCTTGACCATACAGTCAAACAGTGTGTTTTGGTACTATTATATTATATAAATGTTTTTAAAACCCATACACTACACGGATTTACGATGATTTTCGAAAGTTTGCGGCTACCCTCGATGGTAAATGTATTCATCGGTTAATTTATTCATTGCATAAAGGTCAAGTCATATCAATAATTTCGCACTATAACTAGAAAATATATAAGTAACCAAGATTAAAAAGTGACACTTATCTTTCATTACATTAAATGTGTGTCATTTACAAATTAAACATCAATTGATTGATTATGAGATTTCTTAATTGATAGTTGTATTCGGAAGACAATATTCGGATGTCAATACCTTTAACTGGCCTTGCCTCACTGGAACAGGTACTGCTGACCATTTGTATGTGTGTGCTGAGGGCCAGACATTCGTCCAGTCTTGGTCAACCGGCATCCGTGTGGAACGAGGTGGTCGTCTGTCAGAATAATACTGAAATACAAGATATAGAGGATCTGTTTTGAGAATTCACTAATTTTCAGGCAAGGTGATCTTAACTGTGTCTAATCTTAAAAAGGTTTCAACCCTTGTCATGCTTTGTTATAAACCTTGGCAAAATTAAATATAAATCAAAGTGCTGAAAGCTCTGTATTTCTTAATTGTGAGTCAGCATGTGATTTTGAAAATACAATTTCTGAAACTTTTCTGGTTTTCAAAGGAAAATCAGGTTGTATGGACTAAGATCAAACTGCACATATATGTAGGCTGGTGTTTGTCCATACCTACTGCCAAAGCAGAAATATTCCAGGATCAACATGAAAAGGAATAAGAGGGCCTTGGTGAGCCTTATTTTTTTTTCTAGACTCGGTAAAGATCAGCTTGTCTCATACAAAAGTGGTTTGAAGGCCCTTTTTTTCAATAAACATTTTAACCCTTATCATGCTGAATAAAAACCTTAGCAATATTGCAGTTAAATCAAAGTACTGAAAGCAAGAGTATGGGACAATGTTTCTTTTGATATTCAATTCTGTTCACAACTCTGAATTGATAGGGGATAAGCAGGTGTGCAAGCTGATCTTTGTCTTTAACAACTTTTTGTACAGGAATATTCCGGGTTCAGCATGACAAGGAATAAGCATTTTCCAGAGTTGTTTGTTTGTATGAGGTTTAACATTACTTTCAACAATTTTTCAGTTATATTACCGCAACATCATTTTTTAGAATACTCAGATGACAGAAATACCAAAACATACATATCCTCTCTGGGTGCCTACGCTCAGCTGTAGGTTGCTTGATTGTGGTTAAACATGAGAACGCCTACTGGAGCAAGACTTGGCTTAAGGTGCTGGATGATGCAAAAATCTAAGTTAAAAAAAAAGGGACATAACTATTACAACAAGAACTATTCCATGTGCTGGACAGTAACAGCAAATCAACATCGGCATTGGAAGATTACACTGAATAACAAGATGTGTTTGTGAAACACAAATGCCCCCGTAACAGCATTTTTTTTCAAAGTTTGACCTTGACAGTTGACCTTGTCACATGACCTTGACTTTGGTACCAGCAGATGGGGAAATTTGAGATCTATCATCATGCCAAATATTAGCTTTGTATCTTGAATAGGCTTGAAGATATTGGCAAGGTTAAGTTTACAGGGTATTTTTATTTCAAAGTTTGACCTTGACAGATGACCTTGACCTTGTCACATGACCTTGACTTTGGTACCAGCGGATGCCAATCATTGAGATCTATCATCATGCCAAATATTAGCTTTGTATCTTGAATAGGCTTGAAGATATTGGCAAGGTTAAGTTTTCAGGTTAAGTTTTCGGACAGACGGACGGACAGACACACAGACAGACGGACAGACAGACGGACATGAGTAAAACAATATGCCCCCGATCTCTCGATACGGGGGCATAAAAATCAAGAGAAAAGAATCTTTGTCTAGATGCTCATATTATTGTCACAGGAGTATGTGCAAAATTTCAAGGCGATAGCTTAAGTAGAAATAGAGATATAACTGATTTATGTGCAAATATTGCATATATCAGTTATATCTCTATTTCTGCTGGATTTCTGAATTACTTAGTATGAAAAGGGTTAAAATTCCACTAAATTCAATATCAGAGTGATAATTTTTTCTCTAGAGGCTGATATTATGGTCACAGAAGCATGCGCGAAGTTTCAAAGCTAAAGCTTTAGTAGAAACAGAGATTTTAAACACTTGCACATAAAAACTTAAACAAAGCATTACGCCGACACCCAGGTTACCAGAATAGCCCCCTATTCTAAGACAAGTCAAGCTAAAAATGCTTCCAGAGTTATCCCACTTGAAAGCCTGGATAGCTCTAGTGATAGTGAACACACATGACAAGTTTCATAAGGATAACTTCAATAACAAGAGATATGACCAAAATTTAAGTTTGTCAAGAAAACGCCTACGTCAACAACATAAGCAATGACACCAGGGTGATCACAATACTTCTGGTTCTCTCCAAAAAAAGCAGAGTTACCAATTCATTTTGTATGTGGGAAGCATTTGCTGGTCAGACTTTTTGTTTTTTGGACAAGCATGACTTTTACAAGACATGTCAGTAGAACTGTCATAATTTTATTAAACCTAATTTAATTTGGATGATCTTTAATTATCCCACAAGTATTTATATGAAAACTATGAGTAATTTTATAAATTGATAAAAAACTTTTGCCAAACATATGTTCAGGATCACAAATATTCTATGAACATTTATAAATGGTTTTCTATTCTACCCATAAGGACGAATGTAAATCGTGGTACCATTTCTTTAACATTTGGAGAACATTGTCAGAGCTACAGATAGGGGGGTATTTTTGTTTTCAAAAGAAAATATTTCATTATTTCTTGAATAAATCCAATGTTATTGGTACTCATTTGAAACGTCTCATTGAGACGTTTCAAATGAGTACCCACAACATAGGGCTGTGTCTGGACAGACGTGATCAGTTCAGAGAAAAGGTTTCTCATCACTAAATTGGTCAACTCTGTCTTTAACCATATACCTCTGGACAGGTATCTCTCATTTGTATATCAACTGCAACTTACCTCCCTTTCAACCATTACATTTCTATATCCTCTTAGAAGACTGACTTTACCCCCTCTTATCTGGACACATTTTCATCTTGAACACAGGGTAATTTAAAGCTTTGAACTTACTACAAATTTCGAGAATTTGAGGGGAGGCAATTCACCATCTTTCAAGTAAGGATCTACCGGTGGTACTTTAACTTGCTGTAATATTCTAAACCCTGAAAGAATAAGATATGTTTGTGAAACACTAAAGGCTCCAAAACAGCCAATTTTTCAGAAGTTTGACCTTGACCTTGTCACATGACCTTAACCTTGGTACAAATGTACCAGCGTATACATATCATTGAGATCTATCATAATGCCAAATATGAACATCTTATCTTGAATAAGCTTTAAGTTATTGGCAATGTTAAGTTTTCAGGTTAAGTTTTACAGACATAAAGGACAGATAGATAGACGGACATACAGTAAAATAATATGCCCACAGGGATTGACACTTACACCAGTCCTTGGGTCCAAGACCTGTGGATTTTAGGTAGGACTGGTAAAAGATGCAATACTACAGGTCCTTCAGGCCTGTTGTTCATGGTTCTATTTTAAAGAACCGAGCATCTGGACAGACGTGATCAATTCAGAGAAAAGGTTTCTCATCCCTAAACGGGTCAACTCTGTCTATATATGTAATCATTTACCATATATCTCAGGGCAGGTATCTCTCATTTGCATTTCCACTGCAACTTACCTCCCTTAAAACTGTTACATTACTCTCCCCTCCAAGATGACTCGTCCTGTGTCTTGGCCTAAGAGACCAGTGGGTAAGGCAATTGTCATTATCCCACCACTACCACCAAATGTAACAAACAAAGCGCATAGACAGACATGATCCATTCAGAGAAAAGAATCCTCAACCCTAAATGGGTCGACTCTGTCTATATATCATATAATGTATCCAATAAACATTTACAGTCAAATCTCTTTACATCGAACTGATAAGCGACAATATTAACAAATAGGTACAACAAGAACCCCTGATGAATTTGATTTGCAATTTCTCGTCAACTTGTTATCGATTTCAAAGAATTGTTAAAGTAGTATTAAAGGGGGACAAGAGCACCGCATGCGGGTACCAAAGCTTGGCTGTTTATTATTTCTTAGGCAAATGCATTTCTATGAACAGAATATACAGAAAGGTCTTGTTCCAAGCCATGATCATGTTAATGTGGCCATTGGCTTACCATTCAAAAGTTATGACCAAGGTTAAATTTTTTACAGAAATTTTACCTTGAAAAATGAACTTGACCTTGACTGATGACCTTGAACTTGGAACCTACTGAAAGGTCTTGTCCCAAGCAATGATCATGTGAAATAGGTTCTTTGATTGACCATTCAAAAGTTATGACCAAGGTTAAATTTTTTACAGAAATTTGACCTTGAAAAATGACCTTGACCTTGACTGATATCCTTGAATATGATACCTATAGAAAGGTCTTGTCCCAAGCAATGATCATGTGAAAAAATGAAGGCTCTATGACTTACCATTCAAAAGTTATGACCAAGGTTAATTTGTAAATCACTCCAGAATAGCCTTAACATTATAGATAAATGGTTCAGTATAAATGCAATGTTACCTAATCCTAATAAGACAAAAGCTATGATAATCTCCCCAACAATTCACATTTCCAATATTGACACTTTACCATTATTTCTTCAAAACCAGCAAATAGAATTCTCTGAGGATGAGAAATTACAAGTTCATGTTGACCATAACCTTTCATGGAGAATCCAAGTAGAAACTGTCTTAAAACAATGCAATTCCTTGAGATATCTTCTGCTAAGAATCAGAAGTTATCTTAGTCTACATGTTAGAAAAATGTTCTATAATGCATATATCCTACCACATATTGACTACTGTTGTGTTATCTGGGGTAACTGCAATCTCAAGCTTTTGGATAAACTCTATAAATTTCAAGAGGTCTGCAAGAATCATTCTTGACAAAAATACTGACACACCCTCTGAAGAATTATTTAAGGAGCTCAACTGGCTAACAATACATGATCCCATAACATTTAAAAAGGCACTATTTATGTTTAAATCTTCTCCAGGCTTACTTCCTCAATACATAAGTGACTTGTTTACAATGTCTTCTAACACAAACCTAAGATCAACTGCCAAATCAACCCTTTTAATACCAAAGACACGGATAGAATTTTTTAGAAAATCAATTGTGTATTCAGGCCCAAAAATTTTGAATCAAACGCCCTTACATATCAGAAATACTGATTCTATCAATAAGTTTAAACCAGCTTTCTTAAATTGGTGGCACTCTGGTGGGAAAAACCCAAAGAATATTTTAACTATTTCCTGAATCAAAAATGCTACAACTTTCATTTTTTTGTATAAAGTTACCAATCTGTAACCACTTGGTTTTGTGCTGCTGTAGCTTTAATTTGTAAGTATAGTTTTGTAGAGCGGATAATATTTGACTACTTGTATTAGACTTCTCTGTTATTTCTACTTGTTACTCAAAATAAATTAATCCTTGGGTTGCAGAAGCCCTTTAACTTCAGATAATTCGAGCTGAGGATGAAGTGTTGATCCATCATTGGCATATTCAATGCATTATAATCATTTTAGAGATTAAATTTTAGACTTAGCCAAATGGGAAATAGATCATTTATTATATGACAGTTTATGAGGGACTAGTGCAACACTTTTGTAGGTGCATGTAAATACATAGGCACTTGCAATGGTGTTGCACTGACCCCTTGATTTGTCTTTGTTAATCAATGTTCTGTTTCCTGCAAGTTATATTATGAGATTAATTGAATGAAATGATTTCTTCTTTTTCTTTTTTTTTTTTTTTTTTGAAAAAGGATTATGCCAAGACAAATGAAATAATGAAGACTGGTCAAAATTTTAAATTGAATTCAGTTGATTATTAAAGAAAGCCTATTAGCAATTCAAACAAGGGAAAATTGAGGTAAAGGGAGCAAACACTGGCTATCAGCATTTCCTCCCTTTCTCAATATTTTCCCAGTTACATTTATTCCCCAGTTCAACAGAATGCAGGATTGTCTATACTGGGTATATCTGTCTCAATTCTTTAATAATAGGTATCTTCATCGTACTGTTTGTTGTTTTATCATTGTACATTGTATTTGATTTGTAAATATTTGTAGAGGCCTACAGGGAAGACTGGGTTATCCAAACTGTACTGTCTCATTAAATAAAGTCTTTTATTATTATTATTATTATAGAAATGGCTTCATGAAATTAATAAAAGTCTAAAGTGTCTTCTACAATCATCGGCTATTCTGTTTGATATCACAATTGACAACGAAAATAGTTAAACTTCAGCTTTTTCCAAACTGAATCTGTAGTAATCATATTTTGGTAAACCTTTGGTAATAAGTCACGCTTTTTGCTTAATTTTAAGCTGTGTTGAAGTTTTAAAAGAACAAATCAAAGGGTGTGGTGTATCCCTGCTTGATTGGTGCATTATGGCATCAATCAAAGAAACTGGACAATAAAGGACCTAATCATCAAACAGGTGTGGTTATAGTTTTTGAACTTCTATTCATTATTGTTTGATTTATTGCAACTCTTTTCTATCAGATAGGCAAAAATTATCTTGGAGTGCAGTTTGTGTTTATAACATATTTTAATGATAAACATGCTTTGTTTTTTTAAATTTCTCAGAAATAGCACATTGAGAAGTAATAATAAGCTAGATTAGATTATTCATTCCTGTTGTAATAAATGTAGTGCGGAAAATATAGAACTAGATCAGCCTGCACAACTATGAAGTCTGATCTTAGCATACACTGTCTACCTATTTGATTTTTGTGAAAAAAAAATTGGGACAGACTTTTTGTTAAGTCTCATAAAAAGGAAAATTGTTGAACCCATATATAAACTCAGCAGGATAAGGGTTAAAATTGTGCAATATTGTAACCCGCAAATAAATATTCGACTCCGTCAGGATTCGAACCCGGGACCTCTACATCCCAAAGCGAATGTTCTACCACGTCGCTATAAAAGCTAGCTTGTACGGCAAGGCAGTACAAACACCCCTTATACTCAACCCGGCTACATACACCCCCTCAACAATTAATATTCTTCCACAAATCTTCTCAATTCAACATCTTCAACTATCTAGTCACATGACCACCACCTCATGTGGGTTATTTACAGTGGGCGCCAATTGTAACCCGCAGATAATATATTCAACTCTGTCGGGATTCGAACCCAGGACCTCTACATCCCAAAGCGAATGTTCTACCACGTCGCTACAAAAGCTAGCTTGTACGGCAAGGCAGTACAAACACCCCTTATACTCAACCCGGCTACAATATTAGGTAAAGGAATCTCGGTTTTGTATGTTCGAACCACAGATATCCTGGATCTGCCCCTGATTACCATGCCTCAATATGAGGAATCTATTGAAACATTTTCGATTACCTGTAGAATGTCACACAAACCACTTCATTACTTCAGTAATAATTTTTCATTTTCTTTCAATGTCAATCATCATCTTTTTTACAAAATATTTAACCTAGAAAGCCATGAATGGCTTGAGTCGCTCCACAGGCTTGAAATTCTTTGTAAAGCAATAATAGTTTTGACTAGACTTTTAGATATTTTGGATTCTACTGATGTTGAAAATGATTTTAGAAGTTTCAACTATCTAACATAATTATAGAAAATGACATCTGTCCATAAAATGCATATTTTCATTTAATCACAATAATTTTTGGTAGACTGATAGAGGGTCACTCCAGGATCATTTATATAAAATTTCATTGCTATCCATCATTTAGATTCTGAGAAAATGATTTTCAAAGTTTCCACTATATAACACAAAGAGAAATGACCTCCGCCCATTAAAAACATATTTTTCATCCGATCACAATAATTTTTGGTAGACTGATAGAAGGTCACTCAAGGATTATTCAAGTGAAATTTGGTTGATATCCATCATTTAGATTATAAGAAAATGATATTCAAAGTTTCCACTATATGACATATAGAGAAATGACCTCCGCCCATTAAAAACATATTTTTCATCTGATCACAATAATTTTTGGTAGACTGATAGAGGGTCACTCAAGAATTATTCCAGTGAAATTTGGTTGATATCCATCATTTAGATTCTAAGAAAATGATATACAAAGTTTCAACTATAAGTCATATTGAGAAATGACCTCCGCCCATCAAATACATATTTTTCATCTGATCACTATTATTTTTGGTGGATTGATAAAGGCTCACTCAAGGATCATTCCAGTGAAATTTGGTTGATATCCATCACTTACATTCCGAGAAAATGATTTTGAAAGATTCCACTATATAACATATAGAGAAATGACCTCCGCCCATAAAATGCATATTTTTCATCTGATTTCAATAATCTTTTGTAGACTGATAAAGGCTCACACAAGGATCATTCATGTAAAATTTCATTGGTATCCATCAATTAGAATCTGAGAAAACTCACTTTTTACCATATTTGGAAATTTGCCACGCCCATTAAATCCATGTTTTTAATTGGATCAAAATTTCTTGAACAACTTTGAAAGAGGGTCACCCAAGGATCATTCCTGTGAAGTTTGGTTGAAATTCATCCAGTAGTTTCTGAGGAGAAGATTTTTAAAGAAAAGTTTACGAATGGACGCACGGACGGACACACGTCAGACACAACGCCATGACAATAGCCCCAGTGGCTTTCAGCCAGTGGAGCTAAAAAGGAAGGAATTTAGATAATATAGATACTAGTTCTGAATAGATAAAAAATAACTTGATTTGCTAACTCAAATTGAAAATTTCAGCAGAATTTCAGTTGATATTTCGCTGCTCAAAAAAGTTTAAGAACTAATTCTGCACAAAAATTAAGTTTCCATGGACAAATTTACTCTATTTGGATAGAATTTACATCTTCAGAAAAAAACATTACTTCAAAAATAACCGGGTTTCATTGTTGTTTTTATTCAGAAATAAATGATTGACCATCAGAAAAACCTTTGTAAATCCAATTTTTCATCATTTGCTGTTAATCTTATATATCTCGCTAGATTCTATAATCATTCTATAATCATTTCATGCAATGATGGCATAACTTTTGTTTCAAATATGTGAATATTATTGTGCATAAAAATACATGTTGCATTTTGGCATGATTTCAACAGAAGATAACGCCATTATTGTGGACTTGTTTAAATGCGAACAAAATTATATAAAATTAATTTCTGATTTCTGAGTGTTTAAATCACTTCCTTAGTCAAAAATGTGTAAAAAGATAATTAATTTGTTACAGTAAGGTATAATCTAAAGAATTTAAACATTTTCAATCAATGATATTAAGCAGATTCCATTGATTTTTCTAGGTGAGGCTATCGTTAATCTTTTTGAATTTCCTGGTGGCATTTGGCAATAATTTGGTTTGTTTGAAACAATCCTTGTAAATTTAGCCTTAGGGTCAGTGGTTTAGCATTCAAAAACTGCATTGATGAAATACAACAGTGCATATGTTCATCACAAGATTGTGTAATTCATATAATTCAGGTTACATATTCTCAGACATGTGATATCTCCCGATCTCGGCATATTCTCCCGATATTTAACCCTCCCTCCCGCTCTCCCGATCGGGAAACCATTTCTCCTGACCTGAGGAAATTTGAAAAAAAAAAAAAAAACGGAAGCCAAAAATGGCCTGAAGGCCTGAATGATATATCCAAAGTCGGTAAAGCATGTTTTATCTGTCTGGAAGTGTCATCGTTTATCGTTGTTGGGTAGATCAACTATTGCCGACAAATGGGTGCTACTATACCTATCACCCTTCACACTGTATACGGAATGAATTATGACTTTAACTTCAGATAATTCGAGCTGAGGATGAAGTGTTGATCCATCATTGGCATATTCAATGCATTATAATCATTTTAGAGATTAAATTTCTTTTCTTAAAATTTCTTTCTTAGAAACAAGATCTAAACTCGGTGAAACGTTGTTTCCGGATATTACTTAAAAAATGTAGTGTATACTGTTTTTTTATCACTTATCTTGATGATTAAAATATCTGTAAACACATTTAATTTCCGCCGTATTTTAATAACCCATTCCGAAAAGCCGCTAAAAATGTCCACTCTTCGCGACACGCGTAATGAAGGAAAAGGTCAAACATAATATGCAAAGCGACGCTCACACGACCTTGGTAAAATAAGGCGGCATCGCAGAAAAATCCTCAAGTTGTAATGCGTGATTATGTAAAATAAGAAGCGGTCATGCTTTAATTTCGACGCAGATCTACTTATGTTTCACGGTCAAATTATTATAGTAATAAAAAGTAAAAACTGTCTCATGCGTTCTCAAATTGTCATTCAAATTCGATATTTGATATTGAAATTAAAGAAACTAACATCGGACTTTCGCTTTTAAATGCCACGGCGATTCCACCGGATTTTTGTTGGGGTCGTTTGAGAGTTTGCACATGATTTATAAATTCGCGACGGTCTTTCTAGAAAAAGAATTCGAATGGTCTAATCAAGTTATTTGTCAACACAAATGTTACAGATTTGAGAATAGAAAATTGTGGACTGGCTCTTTATTGTTAACACAGAGCTTCTCATAAAGCTAACCAATATGGATTTATTTGCCGACAGGTATCTCTTTCACTCCCGTATTCTACTGTGTTCCTCTTTAACGTCCGCGAACTCGGAATATGCCATCTGTTATTTCATCTTTAATCGTCATTTTGCTATCAAAACCATTCATTTTTAGCGTAGGTCAGTAGCAGTTAGTGCCAGTAATGATTTATTGGTCTGACTCTTCGTCCGTCCGTTCATCCATGCACCCATCCGTCAACAGTTCTAAAAAAAGTTAATAACCTTATCTAGTCATCATATTTCATACACAAACTACACATTGATGATCCTTAGCACAAGTCCTTTCAAAATATTTCACAGAATATCATAAATCATGAAGAACTCTGGTTGCCATGGCAACAGAATGAAAAAAAACAAAACGCCTCGAATTACAAGGCCTAGAATTTTATAATTTGCATAAAGCAGTATTGCATAAATGCAGTATTACCTAATTCTTTACTACCAAACCAATTGAAAATTCTCTCCAATAAAAGTGGGCCTTGTGTTTTTGGTTCTAGATTACTCAAAGAAATAAAGAAAAAAATCAACAATTTTCTCTTAAATTGTAAGGCCTTCATCTTTTAAATTTGCTAAGATATTATTTTCTACTGATTATCTCCTTAAAAATAACAACATATTGTTGGATCCTGAATATTGCATAGATATAAAAAAAAAATGTATATGTAACATCTATTTCTCTGAAATTATAAGATCAAATTCTGTAGCATTGCAATACTATCCTCTCTCAAAACACTTTAAATAATAACCTTTTTTAATTAAAAATAAAAAAAAAAAAAACTTGTATGGAAGGTATCATAATCAATTTTTGGTCCAGACATGCATTGCGAAAAAAAACTCTTTTTTAGCCACAACACATGTTACGCATAATCTCCCTATTTGAGACCCAATCTCCCTACGAAAAAGTCTCAATCTCCCTATGAGTCCCCATGGAATTATCACATGTATGTATTCTTCTAGATAAAATGTCTTTTAAAAGATACTTACATACCGTGAAAACAACCTGGCCAAAATTGTGTATTAATTTTTTCATGTATGTGCGATATATTTACACAAATGCTTTACAGTCAAACTGGCCCCTCGTCAAACCGGCCCCGGTTAAACCGGCCCCAAAACGGTCAAACCGGCCCCAATATCGATTTTCCATCGGTTAAACCGGTGTAACAGTGTAACGTGTCCCCCTGGGTAACGTGTCCCCGGGGACAGGTTACCCCGGGGTAACCTGTCCCCCCCTGGGGTAACGTGTCCCCCCATGGAAAACATAATTTCTTATCAAAATTTTAATTTTTCATTCATGCTATTTCATATAATTCTAAATCAATTTTAAAAAAAACATATAAAAAGTATATCTGTACTTTTGAGTGGTTTTCAATTCTTCAAACCAAAATATAATTTGCTTACTATGATTTTCTAATCAAATCAATTTTACTTCTATTTCATTATTATTATTATTATTATTATAGTCAATCTTGGTATTTCATGCAAATATTTAAAAATTTAATGAAAAAAAAATAGAAATAAATAAAACTTTAGTGGGGGGACAAGTTACCCCAGGGTAACCTGTCCCCGGGGACATGTTACCCCGGGGTAACCTGTCCCCCTATTCAAAATGCTTTTATTCATTTGATTTCACCTTCCAGTCATTCATTTTTCTTAAGAAATTATCATATGATATTCATTGAAAAATATTTCATTTATTTTTACTAAAATTGATGCATTTTTAAAGAAAAATCTTAGCACTTGCACTTTTTTTAATTTTTTGCAAAATTACTTTTGCAATATCTAAATTTTTTCCAAGTCCATATTTAGATTGATTAATAGCATTTCTTAACATATCATGTTAATATTGCAGTTTTCATAAGAAAGCAACATGACAAATTCATTCAATACTTCTTCTTTTGAAAGGGGACAGGTTACCCAAGCCAGGGTAACATGTCCCCAGGGGACAGGTTACCACGGGGTAACCTGTCCCCCCCCCCCCCCCCCCCCATTCCAAATACTTTTTTCATTAAAGAAATAACCTTCCAGTCATTCTTTTTTATTAAGAAAGATATTCTTAGAAAAATTCCTCAATATTTCTTTTTTTTGTACCTTTTTAAAGAAAAGTCTTTGCTCTTGAATATTTTTTATTATTGCATCATTTCAATTTTTTCAGTCTGTTATCAGATTGAATAATAGCTTTTTTAAAAAAAACACAATTATCATGTCAGCATTGCAGTTTTGATAGAAAACAACATGTCAATTGACAAATTGTTTAAAACTTGTATTTTGGAAAGGGGGACAGGTTACCCAAGTCGGGGTAACTTGACCCCAGGGGGACAGGTTACCCCGGGGTAACCTGTCCCCCCCATTCAAAATGCTTTTTTCATTTAAGTTACCGCCTTCCAGTCATTCTCTTTTAAGTACTTGAATATTTTTATTATTGCATCATTTCAATTTTTTCAGAGTCTGTTGTTAGATTGAATAATAGCTTTTTAAAACACAATTATCGTCAGTATTGCAGTTTTGATAAGAAAAAAACATGACAATTGACAAATTATTTGTAACTTGTATTTTGGAAAGGGGGACAGGGTACCCAAGCCCACAGTTTGGGAAACCTTATCCACAAACAATTTAAAATATAAATAAGAAATTGAAAATATTTTGGTAAATTTGTGCACAGAACATTGTTGATAACCTCTTTGGGGGTGGGACAGGTTACCCCAGCTTGGGTAACATGTCCCCCCCCCCCCCCCTACATACACATACACTCTCAATGAATTTTCTAATAAGTGAATAACTAATTTGTTAGACAGATTTGATATTAAGTAGACTATCACACAGTTTTTAAAAAAATAAAAATGTATTTGCAAGTTTTGTTGAATAAAACCTCATTAACCACCTTTTTCTTGTGTTTTCACTGGGTTAACAGGCCTGGGTAACATGTTTCAGAGACAAGTGACCACAGCTTTGGAAACAATTTGAAATATTATTAAATAATTGAAAACATATGGGTTTATTTTTGCATATAACATTGCTGACAGCATTTTTGGGGGTGGGACAGGTTACCCAGGCCTGGGTAACGTGTCCCCGGGGACAGGTTACCCCAGTTTGGGTAACATGTCCCCCCCTCCCTACAAACAAAGAAAAAAATCATGATTTTGAATAATTTTTCCAAAGACAAGATCACTCTTAGATATGTCCATAGTAATGATGACATTAAACAATTATTTTTCTTAAAAAAAAACAAAACAGGTTTAATTATTATAATACATGTACTTATCATGAAAAATATAAAAATCTTTCCAAACTGAAACATTTGGCAAAACAAATTAAAATCACATACAGATCAAAGAAATAGACTTGTAATACATAAAATAAAAATTTCTTGGTAAATGAAATGTGACTAATTATTGGTTTACAATATCTGTAGGGGGGGGACAGGTTACCCCAGGGGGGGACAGGTTACCCCGGCTGATTTCTAGGGTAACGTGTCCCCGGGGACAGGTTACCCCGGGGTAACCTGTCCCCGGGGACAGGTTACCCAGGGGACAGGTTACCCTGGGACACCGGCCCCAATATTTGAAAGACAATATAGGGTGATAATTATATAGAAACGAAATGCCCTGTGATATTTATAGTTATATGATGAAAAAGGTTGAAACAATATGCCCTATCAATGTCCCTGTAGTTAGCTGCAACGAACATGCCAAGAATATCCTGTACCAAAACCACCTTTTAAGAAATAGTAGCAAAAAGACACTATCCCTCTGATCGTCCGTTAATATCCATCAAAATTGTCAGAGAACTGCAGACGTTTTTTATGTATGCGATTTTAATCACCCTGTATAATTAGGCAAACAATAGAAGTGATAAGATAATATAATACAGTCTCCACGCGTAATGTAGGTATACAAAAAGGTTTTCCCATTTTTCATAATGTTTATAAAATATGCATGTACTAGCATTACACGTCAAACAATGGTGACTTTCTTAAAGTCCCTACATCATAAATATCACTGTATGGAAACTCTGTATGCGACGTTGTAACGGTATTTTAAAGATGGCGGACAACAGTTCGATTGCAAAATGTATCTAGCTTTGAAAAAATAGTCCACTGTTAGTAATAGTTTAACGTTATATGGCGCCGTTTGTGTGTAATATTGCTTCTATTTTCGTGGTTTCATTATTTTTCCAAAAAAAGCGAAAAAGCGAAATTAAACATAAACGATGTCATATGAAGTTTAAACATGAGTATCAACGGGTTATTTATTCAAATATTGAACTTAAATGTAAGGATCACCTACAAGTATCAATATTTAACTCTCCTTATGAGTGGCACCTTCTTTTTCAGTAATGCATACATATCCGCCATCTTCAAGCTACCGTTGCAAAGTTGTGTACTTAGTTGCCATACAGTGAGTATATTCAAAAGGTACATGTTTTTGGACAGTTGTCTTTTTGCATTGAATTGGACAACAAATCGGCGACTCAGTGCGAAACTGTTGTAACTGCTTGTAAAGATAAAGGCAGTTTCAAAACATTTCTGTTCAATACAACTGATTTTTTTATATAAATTATTTTATGATATATCTTTTACAACATACATATAGCATGAAATAACATAATTACACTTAAGTTTATATGCGGGGACAGCTTTCGATCATGTTTCGATCATGTTTACAAGAATTAATGTGTATTACTTTTTATAGTATTTTTTAGAAAGTCTTGTGGCATTGTAGCATTACTGACGACATTGTAACTCTCAGATCTTTATATAAATTCACTGGTTGGTTTTTTAAGCATTAACATAATTACTTAATATAGTAATTGCATTCGCGGCAAGAATACTTAAGTCTTATTGATATTTCAATAGTGTGAAACTAAATTAAAAAGGTTTGTATGCCAAAAACGAGCATAATTAAAGGCATGTGTGTGATTATTTACAGATTATTGATAACCATCAATCTTTAATTGTGCAATTAATTTAACCAACAAACACTTTTACAAATTATTGATAAGCATTGGCCTTTAATTGCGTTATTAATCAAATCATCAAACACTTATACATATAGCACACGCTTAAGTGTTTTTTTTTAATGGGAGGACTCTTAAATACGTATATC
This sequence comes from Fragum whitleyi, assembly GCA_948146395.1. Classification (NCBI taxonomy): domain Eukaryota; kingdom Metazoa; phylum Mollusca; class Bivalvia; order Cardiida; family Cardiidae; genus Fragum; species Fragum whitleyi. The sequence continues at coordinate 58,232,657 of OX411546.1, forward strand.
TTGGAAGGGACGGTTTGACTATTTCCTTTGGCCGGTTTGACCGATTTTAGGGCCGGTTTGACCATTTTTCTGAGTTGAGGGGCCGGTTGGACTATATTTTGGGGCCGGTTTGACCGTTTCTGGGTCGGTTTGACCGGGGGCCGGTTTGACGAGGGGCCGGTTTGACTGGTTCCCTACACAAATTATGTACTTGACTTTCTTAAGTGCACAGGATTGGCCGACAGCACTGTACCACACAAAACCTCATATCTAAATTCTACTGTTACTGTAGTTAACAAAAGTTACGAAAGTTGCCAGGCGCGAATGTCCATTAAATGTGTAATTACCATCCTTATCTATGCGTTCTTTGGATTTGGAAGCATCCCTTTTATTTCTAGAACAAAATGTCGCACATTGGTAAAATTGAGCTCTAAGCGTCGGAATCAAATATTTAGAACTTGGGTAAACTTGATTCAAGGGCGCAGCCATTTTGGCCAACGAACTCTCATGAATAGCGTGATCTGTACGTTATTTCGGCCAAATTTGCATATTTTTAGTTGCAGCTGTCATGGCGGACGAAACCCATACAAGTGCCATTTTCAAGAGGCACGAACAATTGAAAAGATGGGAAGAATCTGATACAAATAGATGCCCAGACTCATTGCAGAACAAAACTAGAAAAGTTAAATTCCAAGATGGATGTGTGTTTTTGGCTGCCTGTTCAAGTGGGGACAGGGACGAAGTCAAAAGACTTCTGGAAAGGGGTGCTGATATAAACACAGCTAATATAGATGGTCTTACAGCTTTACATCAGGTAAATTACCATTTTTGGGCATTCTCTAGGCTTGAGAAAAAACAACAAACAATTGAACTGACAATTTAGCATTGGCATTTACAAGGCATACACTTGTTTTGTCCTGAACACCAAGCCAAATAAGTAGAACCCTTGGAAAGTAGGTCAATCAGTTGCAGAACTTATAACATTTTCTGAACTGCAAAAGTTAAACTACTGGAAAAGATACAAGAGTCCAAATAGTCAACACTTACAAAGACAAGTTAACTGCTATGATTCTTGTGTTTCAAGTGATTGTGTATTAACTATTTGAAATCGGTTCGTCTTGCAGCGAGTTCCAGAAATGTTGCAAAGGCCAGGAGTTATGCACCAAGTGACCTGTAGGAATCTATATGTAATGATGCAGTGTTTAGCTGGGTGGGACACATTAAAAAAACTGTCTTAGCTTTTAGCATTTTACAGAAGTCTTAAGCAATCAGTTTCAAATCATAGACTACACAAAATTCACATATTTTTTACAGGACTGTTGGGTTGGTAAACTCAAAAAAGAGTCAAAATTGTTACCAAACAAAAGTTAATTTCGCTAGACAGAACAGTGGAATACACTGTGTATGCTAGAATTTACCAGTCAGAGAGTCAGACTAAAATCTAACTGCAAAAGCGTAGATCCTCGCCTTTTAGCTGACAAAATTGTGGTATGGATCTTTTATGGTTTTGTCTCTGTGATATTCCCATCTCACATTCTAAGCTCACCGTAGCACAACATCAAGGCTTTTCCGAAGATCTTTGGGAAAAGGCCCCTAGCATTCATTTGGGAAAAAAATATCGACAAAATGCAATTTGGGGATTTTTTTCATATATAACTGTTTGGGATAATTCTTGCTTTTAATGCATAAATTTCTTTAAAAAAGCTTGTTCTTAAAATCTTTAAGATAACAAAACATATATTCATACTCCCAACTTACAAATATGTCAGAAATAAGTTGTTTGGTTAAATCCATTCCATTAAATTGGGAAATTTTCTCCTAATTGGGAAAAATTTTGGGGCCTTTTCCATGGGGAATGGGGCCAGCGTTTTTTCTCCTAGCTTTGGGAAAGGGTCCGAGACCGGACCAATTGGGAAAAATGCGTTGTTTTATCAAAAATTGGGAATTTTCATTGTGACACTTGTTTTAAAAACATAACTTTTATTTATATCATTAGTATTCATTACAATATGTATAATAGAAGTTCCCATGCCTCTATAGTCATACTTAACTGAAAAGCAAACCATAGTCCTTTAACAAGGAATCTGAACAAAAACAATGACAAAGAATTAGTCTGATTGCTCAGGAATAAATGTTTATATCAAATCTAGAAATGTCACTGAGTTTTATGTTAAAAAAAAATATCATGGTAAAACCTAAAATATAGATAAATCAAGTTCTATTCGTGGGTTGAACATTCTTGGGTACGAATCAACAGAAAACAAATACATATTCAATCCTATTGTTTTTAAAACAGCTATGAATGAATATTTCTACTAAAATCATAGAAACTTTTTAAATATATTATCAAAATAGATCATATACTCAGATGTTCTACCTGCTATAGAATGTTTGAAAGACAATTCAGGTTGGTTCTGAGAGGTGCCGAGATCGTGAATAACAGTCAACTTTGTTTACGAAAATTAAACAAAGAAAAACAATTGTATTTGGGTTAAATAACGGGAAAATAATTTGCTTCAACCATGACCAAAAGTCCTTCATTCTAGTAAGATTTTTTCCTTTAAAATTCATCTTACATCAATTGATAAATAAATGCAAAAAGATCGTCTACTGCAAATCAGGTCCAAAAAACGCAATATCTTGGCTTCACAAAAATATGCAGTTTTGTAATGCGATAACTTCCGAGTTATCCAAAATACACTGGGTTTCCGGCTTCGTAATTGTTTATGCCTATGAAATCAAGAACCATGTGACTAAAATAAACTGATCTTCGAAAATTCCCCTCTTGTTGACAAATTACAACACAGATATTTATTGCTAAAAGTACTTCCAGGTTTTCCAATAGGAAATAATCAAAGTTTATGTTTACTTCAAGAATTGGCTTTGAATTGGGAATTTCATTCTCTCATTTTGGGAAAAAATAGTAGTTTTCGTCATTGGGAAAGGGTCCGTTTACCGGACCCGTTCAAAGAAGGAAAAAAAACGCTGGGGGCCTTTATTAGGCCCCTGAGAGATAGAAGAAAAAGCCCTGAACATGCTGAAAGTGAGCTTTTGCAATTACTTTTTGTGTCCATCTAGTGTTGTGTGGCAGAAGTTGGTAACTTCTTCTCATCTTACAGTAAGAAATGGACAAATGCAGAAACTTTTAAGAACCAAAAAAAGAATCTTCTAGAGGTATTGTAAGTTTTGATTTAATCAAAGACAGTGGGTTATCATTGAAAGCCTGACACTAAGGAAAAGATGACAGTTTTTGCATCAATCTCTCTTAGTCAGTCTTAAAATCAGCCTTGATTAACTTTGAAATAAACTTTTGAAAAAAAACTTAAAATACCACAGTTCCTCCTTGGGGGCCTAGTTCAGGGAAAAAGACTTAACAATTTTAATCTAGGGGCCCAGAATGCCCAAATTCAATATTTAACATTTGGGGTATAGGCATATTCTCACAAAGTTTAAGTGCCCAGCCCAAAATCTAGGGGCCATGGGCCACTGCTAGTTTTTAGTCCCCTTCCGGTGTTCACACCGGAGGAGACTATAGGTTTGCCCTCCGTCTGTCCGTCCGTCTGTCCGTCCGTCCGTCCGTCCTTCTGTCCGTCCGTCTGTCCGTCTGTCCGCTCAAATCTTGATCCCGCGATAACTTAATAACTAAGCAAGCGTTTTTGATGAAAGTTGGTATATGACTAGATGGCAATGTGTAGATTATGCACATCATTTTATTTTTGTTTTTTGACTTAAATTGAGGTTGCTATGGTTACAGAAATAGTGAAAATATGGCCAAAAATGGGATCCTGCGATAAGATAATAACTAAGCAAGCTAGTTTGATGAGACTTGGTATATGACTATATGGCAATGTGTAGATTATGCACATCATTTTATTTTTGTTTTTAGACTAAAATTGTTGTTGCTATGGTTACGGAAAAAGTGAAAATATGGCAAAAAATATTGGATCCTGCGATAAGTTAATAAGTAAGCAAGCTAATTTGATGAGACTTGGTATATGACTAGATGGCAATGTGTAGATTATGCACATCATTTTATCTTTGTTCTTTGACAAAAAGTGTGGTTGCTATGGTAACAGAAATAGTGAAAATATGGCAAAAAATGGATCCTGCAATAACTTAATAACTAAGCAAGCTAACTTGATGAAACCTGTTTTAAAATGTAAAAAAAATTATAAGCCATGTTATTCAGGGTGGTGATGCAGCAGTATTAATCACCTCCAGTGAAAGTTCTCATTTCTTACCAACAAGACTGAAGATAAACATCTTGGATCAGACAAGGTAACTGTTATTGATACTATTTCTTGCATCTGTCTATTGCTTGCATGAATTGTATAGTGGGCACAGCAGAGACAACAACTCATGTAAGTCTTGTTTAACCCTTTCCAAAACAAGACCTGGTTTTGACGTCCCTGATAGAATTGGCGTGGGAAAACATTGAGACAAACAAAGCCGGTAGGGGACTTATGTCCATGTCCAACATGGCTCTTGTTTTGAATGTTGTTAGTGTTGATCCCTGGCTAAAAGACATAACTCTATTTACAGGCATGTATAGACGACAATCTAGATATGGTGGAATTCCTAGTTGGGAATAAGGCTGATGTGGACGTCTGTGATAACGAAGGCTGGACTCCCTTACATGCCACCGCATCCTGCGGATTTACCGAAATCGCTAGGTAAGAACATTTTACACAGGGGTGTGGAATTCCCATGTCCGACTTGTCTCACATGGGCTTTTCCACCTGTGGGCAAGCACACTTTTCTATGCTACTTGTCTGTGGACAAGTAAATACCAGAGCAAACCTTGATACAGTACTAAAACGATATAGGAGAAAAGTCATCCTATTGTTTGTATCAAAGGGGAGAAAACATTGTCTTTAATGAAAAAAATGCTGTATTACAGCATTTTCTTCATTAAAAACAATGTTTTTCTCAATATTAATGAGTCATTTTTTTAATGGGCAAGTTCATTTTGAACCTGGATAAGTAGAAATTGACTATCACCTGTCCATGGACAATGGAGAAAATTCTTACCGGTATTTCCTCATCCCTAAACATTTCACATGATGCAGGGCCTGTGGTTGAGTATTAACCATCTCCCATTTCCACAGATTTTATATAGATCTAAGTTGAATGAATTTGCAGACATCAATTAATATAAAATGCGGATTGAATCTGAAAAGTATCCAACCTCAGCAGAAAATACTTGGTGAAAGGAAAAAAAAATGTTAAAATGGGTAGTCAGAGGTCTTGGACCTTTAATTGGGTTTTAGGTTGGTTCATTTTAATATTTGAAGATCCTGGACAATCAGACTACAATTATTTTCTAGATTTGCTGTGGGACACAAATAAGACAATGAAATGAGTTATTTAACTTAAACAGGCTGAAATATCAGACTAGTGTTCCAGTAATGTTTAAAATGTCATGTAATATTTCTGAGATTTGGTTTTGGTCCTTTTTCAAGTAAGAATTACTGCATTATTGGATTAAACCTATATATTTTGGTTTAAACCTATGCATTTTACATTGATTGGGAAACAAGTTCTTAAAACTTAGATTAATCCCTCTTGATTATGATTCCTGTGGTATTTGGACATCAGCATCATGAGTCTAGTCCTCTTGACCAAAAGGTCCTAAGTTTAATTTCTGGGAGCAGCAAATCGATGATGGTTCTTTAATTGGCCCACACATTCTGCGTGAGCACCTGGAATTTTTCCCAGTGTTACCAGTTTTAGAGGCATATTGTTCTACTGTGTCCATCGTCTGAGCTTACATGTATTACTTTATCAGGGTTTATAGGGACGCAGGTTTTATGAGTTGGAGACTCACTAAGTAGCCAGGACTCTAAAAACTTTATATAAAACTTGATTTCCAAGGTCTGACCCTTCAGAGCTCAACTTCAGGAAATAAAGAGATTCAAATGCCTTCCTGAGGTTAAGCCTAACAAATTCATAGCTGTGTAAAATACTTTGTTCACCTCTATCTTTTACATACAACTCTAGAACTTGATTTCTAAAAGGAAGTTGATTAGTTGTCTGAATTTAAAAAAAAGGAAGCTAAAAGCCTAAGCAAGGACCCTATGATGCCAAAGTTTGAGTCTTGTGGACCCCATTTTATTAACTTAAATATTTAACATAACTTAACTGATATACTTATAGCCTGAGTTTTGGCATGGAATCTGAACATGCATATTTATTCTTGATCAATATAATAACTAGTATTAATGTATCAGTAAAACTTGTATCAACTTAGCCAGAAGGAAAGCATATTATAAATTTGGAAGGGATGCAATATGGCAAATATGTCATTGATTGTGACAAGCATTTTCCAGTTTTCCTGCAATGTTTTCTCTTGAAGAAACTACCATTTAAATTTGTTTGCATGTGATTTGAATTATGCTGACCTGGAATACCTATAGGACAGATTTGCAATAAAGCAGCGGCTGCAAGTTTGACCGACAGAGGACTGATTTGACAGAGATCAGGGGACAGGGGTAGACACTAACACTAGTCCTTAGGCCCAGGGCCTATGTTTTTAAGGAGGACTGGCACTTTTCTATGATGCAAGTCCTTTTGGCCTGTGAATTTTTATCTGTCAGTGACTTCAGTGCTCGAAAACTGTGAAAGTCATATCCCATGTTGTGACTATAAACCTCACAAGTCATAGGGAAAACAGTGTTGGAAAGAAGAAATTGCTTATGACAAGCAATTTCTTCTTTTTCTACACTGTTTTGTTTTTCTTGAGTGAGAAGTTACCTTGAGTACTGTGTTTTACTTATTACTTGAGTAATGTATTGAATTCATATTCCCCGACGTTGGCACTCATTCTTTCTGACTATTTGTCTTTCACCTATGGGTTGATAATCGTAGACCTATGTGAGATAGCAGCTGGAGGCTAACAAAGGATGTGGTGGTTGTACTGGCGAGAGAAATACCAGGAAACCATTGTTAGGTGCTCCAGCCGCCGCGATATAACTGAAATAATGTTGAAAGCGGCGAACTCCATTCAATCAATCAATCAATGAATTCATATTGCTCTGGAGCTAAGAAAGATCTGGGGGTCCTTTACTCAAAGAAGACAACCAGTGTACCTATAAATTAGCTGTTTTCAATACTGAGATTTTTATCAATTAAAAGAAAAACATTGTTGAAAAGGAAGAAATTGCTTGTGAAATGCAGTTTCTTCTTTACACACACTGTTTTGCTTCTAATATTTTGACTTAAAATAATATATTTCATTTTGATGTTACTAAAGATTATATACGGTTTCTTTAGAGAACCTGCTTATTTTGAAGGACCTGTAAAATTAGAACCAGTTAGTCCTATAGGTTTTCAGCCAAAAATGCTCAATATCAAACCCTGAAAATTACAATTTCTCCTGAAATTGTACGCCAAGCAAAGCTTCTGACCAGCCTTACAGCAAGGTTTTAAGGGACTTAAATTTTACAAGGCTGAGACTCTCAAATAAGTAACCAGGACCCTCAAAACTATCTGATGTGAGTCCCAAAGATCCTCTTGGGATCAGCTTCAGAAAAGACCTTTTTTCCTAAGGTTGAGCTCCAAATTATAGACATTATATATCCTATTCTTTCTATAACTTTAACCAGGGAATAGCTCTAAATTCATATAAAACCAGTTTAGTGCTTGAGAGAAATAGTCTATATTTGTTATTGCAACATTCATGATGACCCAGACACAGGGTATAAGGTTTTGATGATTTCACTGGTTAGGTGATGAGTTTATCAAATGATAATCTACTGTTATTTCTGGATAGTCCACCAAAGAGAATTAAAAAGAAGAGGTCTTTACAGTTTATATAGTTATTCAGCTCATCAGCCAATATGCTCATTTCATTGTTGTGTAGGCAATGAATGTTCATACAGGGCTCATGTGTGGCCCTTATACCAGGGTTTTGACCCTCGAAAAATATGAAAATATCCTATTTTAACCTTCAGAAATTTCTCCCAATGGGGTCATTTTGGCCTCTAAGGGTTTATCACTCAAATTTTCAATGATGTATCATGTATACTATTTAGAATTCTACTTAATAAACTCTTACATTCTAATATTACAAGAAAAGGTTAATTCACCCTGTTTGACCCCTTTAGAATGAGTTTTGTTTTTCCCAACTTTGATTTAAGTCTTGATATTTATATTTGATTAGTCAAAAAGGCAACATTGCACTGCGATAAAATATTTTGAAGGGTTCAAACCAAGATTATTGTAAGCAGGGCTTGAAAATTCTACTCCTACTGCTTGATTTTTCCCTTCTTTGTCTATATAAGCAGGAAAAGTGGATTTTGCAAGATTTCACTTATGAAATTAATGAATCACTATATTTTCTTATATAGCAGGACAAGTAGAAATTTCAAGAATTTTCAAGCCCTATGTAAATGCCTATAATTTATAGGCATTTAAAATAGTTTTTTCACTGACCATGGGCCTCGATGTTTTAAAATTTAAAGAATATGATGTAAAACAAGTTAAAAGGTGTACAGGGTATGAATCTAAGCAGGATACATTATCTTTAATTTCAAGGTAGGAAAGTATTGTTTGAATTTTACAATACTGGTCATTGTTAATTACCTTTCTGCTTGCGGTCAAATGAATCCTTCACCCTTTAACCCCCCCTTTCATTATGCTTAAAATGGGACAGTCCCATTAAAACAGATAATTATGGTACAAAAAGTTAAGGAAAAATATGTGGCTGATTCCTACTTTATTGCACCTCTTTATGCCCCAATTAACTCTTTTATTGCAATTTACAAGTAATTTAGACTCTGTTTTCTACAATGCATTTCTCCTAGAAAGACAAAAAAATATGAATCAAACAATTTGAATCTATCTAAATTATTAGATAAGTTTCATTTAAGGTAGTGGACCTGTAATAGTTGAACAAAGTTTCGGAAGTAATAAACTTTAACAGTGTTAATGGAGGTTTCTTAGAAATTTCATTATGAAACCTAGGTCAAAATTGTGAAAGACTAAGTTTCCAGATGTTACAGAACTATTATGCGAGGGTTGGTCCACTATTTTTGGCCTCTTTACCTACAGCATAAATTCATTATTTAATATCTACCTGGATTTTATTTATGGTTAAACTGTAAGGTATATGTATCTTGTTATCTAAAAAGATATTCAGTCAAGATGTTTCCCCTCTTTCATAACGTTTTTATGAATCAGTTTCCCTTTAATCCTTTTGAGATTAGTATAATATATCACCTTAACATATACAAAAGAATAAAAAAGGTGAGAAACATTGTAGAGAGAGGAGCTTTTGCTACAAATTTGCAGTTCAACCATTTATGCCCCCATTTTCTATATTGAGCAATTTGTTCTAATATAATGTATGCCTGAACAAAAATTCCATGTAAACTTTAAAAAATTGCAACTGTTGTACAATATTCTAATCAACCTTGTGATGCTGAATAAAAATCTTCACAAAAAAGAATATTTCGGACTCGGCATGACAAGGGTAATATGGGCATGATTATACTACTAATTGATGAAGTCTGGTTATGTCAAGCCCAAGGTAACCTGTCAAGGTCAACTTTCAAGAATATGTTATGTATCAGACTATTAGGGGGAAGTAATTCATCAATCGTTTTCCTAATAACATACCCTTAGTGTGTGTTTCTTTACATCTCTAATCAGGAATCCATTATTTAAAAGTTGTCTGTACTTCAATCAATTAGATCAAGTCTTCAAGGATGTTGCTTTTTGGGTACTGTGGAAAAACAACTTTGAAAATGCTTCAGAAATAATGGACTTTGGGTGTAATGATTTATTTGCCATTTACCTTGATTATCTGGGAAATGCTTCTCTCTATATATGAAAAAAACAACATTGTTTGCACTCTGAGAAATGAAGAAATGGTCATTCTAAAACCTTAACAAGAAAAAAATGGTTGGCAATAGAGTAAAAAGTGCCCTTAATAGCGAGAAAAATACTGACTAGACTGCCAAAATTCACACATAAGGGGTATGAGCACTTTTTCAAAAAACCCAGGAGCTGAGCCCAAAATCTAGGGTCAATGGGCGACTTGGCCCTTGCTAGTCTTTCTCCCTGAACAGGAACTTGTGTAAGAATTTTTTTTGTCAAATTTGAACCTAAAATTGAATCCAATTCATCTCCCTTCTAGCAGTTGTTCTGTATCGTTGAAAAATAATGAGTTAGGTAAGGCATATGCTATTGTTATAACCAGTGCTTACTTTCATTGCTATAATCTATTGAATATGTCTGTTCACTTTGAAGTTTTACCTTGTGGTGGTATTAAAACCAGGATGCTGCTGGTCTGTACTCATTGAACTGGGGCAAAACAGCAAAATTACTCAGTGGGAAAAAATAATATTGTAAATACAGTCTTTTCAAGCTTTTGATCCAAAAATTTGGTTGTCAAATGATAATATAACGGCTTAATGCAAAACAGTTGTAACTGCCTATATCATTATAGGCAGTTACAACTGATTTGCACTCAGCCATCATATTTTATTTGATCACAGCTGAAAATAGAGGTACATAGTCATTTTGCTTTGAAACTGAAAAAAACTTCCTTATCCCTAATCTAATGTAATTATCAAATCTTGTATAGAGGTTTAATACTCATTTGAATAATGTCTCGATGAGGCTATTCCATTTAATACCTACAAGATAGATATGAATGAGAAATAACAGAGTTAGATTATAATTTTTCCCTTTTATCTAGGGTTTATTATGATCTGTAAATCCAAAGGGAATGATGCGACCTTCTAGATCCATTATCACAGACAGAAAACTGCAAAGTGCTCAAATGTTTTTGAAAGTTTGATATTTCTTAAACAAAAAAATAGCTCTAAGTTTCCTGTACAACAAAAATTGAAATTCTTTTTTGGCAGTTTGTTATTGACCTCAAAATCACAAATTAAATGGGACTGAAGGCCAGTTTACTATGTCAATATTTGTATAGTATTAAATCTACTTCATTCATAAAATACAGTTTACTATTTTAACACTTTCTTCAAATATTGTATGCTTCTATTTGAAATTTTCCATACCGAGGGGTTAGCGCTAAACTAATTGAAATGCCTTAAAAATAAGACTCTTTAATACATTACATTGTAGTTAAAACCTCTGCGTGACTTGCATCTGGAATAAAAATTTAAAACATCAAAAATTACATCTATAGGTAAATAGGTAATGGTATAAGAAAAGCTAGCATGTCAGTATTTCTTTCCAAATGGTAGTGTTGGGCAATCGATTTCAAATCACAATTGATAATCTATTTTTAGTTGGAAAAGTAAATCAACTAATGATTGATTGTACAATCGTTGTCTTAAAAATTAATACAGCACTCCAAGTATCATCCTCAAATTGAAGAAATGAATGTAAAATTTAGATAAAGCTCAAGACCTAAAGACTCTTTCTTCAGATTTTTCCACCAATTTCATGTCTCAGTGTAAACATATAGGCAGTTACAAATGTTTCAAGCTGAGCCATCAAACTTATGTCAGTTTCAAAAACAATATGGATTTTATTTTTGTGTTAAGGATTGATTAATCAATAATGAAATTTCTTAGTCGATAATCACAATCGGAAGCCCAAACCAACTGATAATGGAATAAATTCGATTAATCTGCCCATCACTAACAAATAGTGCTTCAGCTGTCCGGATATGTCTGGAAACTGTTTAAAGTGGCATTATAAACTCCACTCAAACTAACAATTTGTTGGAAATAGATTATTTTAAATAATAAATAAGTTGAAATAAAAGAGGACTAACAAATTTGAGTAACAAATACAAAAATCAGGCTGCATAGCCTATCAATATCTATACCTACAGTCTAGAACTAGTATATTCTTGGTACAGCGTAACAGTTGTTAATAAAAAAGATTAGATTTTATCTGTTCATAAAAAAGGATTTGCATGGTCCCTTTTTAGCTTGACTGTGTTTGGAAAAAAACTCAAGGAATTGCTATATCTTTTGTGTCATCAAGGTTGTCATTGTTGTGCCAAAACTTCAACATTTTGTGATATCTCTGGTTCCACTGAAGGCATTCATTTGGAACTCAGCACACATGTTCACTATCAAAAGAGTAATGTGTACCGCCAAGGATAAGTCTAGATGCATTTTATGAGGATTATGCCCCTTTTTTTACTTAGATTTTTGTCCACTAACCAGCACCCAACAGCCAGGCTATGCACCCATAGGTGGAGCTATTGTTATGATATTCCTTATATCTATGGTATTTAACAGCAAAATACAGAAATAATGAACTCCTTTTGGTGTTGACCCTTATTTCAAGGGTGATTTGACATAAGGGGTTTATTTTGAAAGATGTACTTTTGAAATAAAAATCAGGTAATAAAATCATCCAGCATGATATGTAATATTAAACCCCAGATGATTTATACATAGTTTAGCACTTAGTATCATCATTGTGTAACTCAGTACTTCTTTTGTTGTTTTCAATTTCCCCTAAGACCACCAAAGGTCAAACATAATATTAAGAGGCAGACATATGTTTTCCCATAACCCTTTTAAAATATTAATTGAGCCTGTGTGTGACATATCCAACAATTTGAAAGGTGCGTAAGGTGCAAACATTAAGCAGCGTAGATAGCCACCTACTGTAAATGTATTGTTACCTGATGGTGTACAAGTACTTTAAAGCCACAGTCCACATTTAGAGTAAAAAAAATTGCTCTATCGTGAATGTTCTTTGAATATTCTTTCTTGATTTAGTCTTATGAAAAATGAGTTACATGAAAATACAAATCAATCGACAAAGGGCGTCTTTTTCGTGAAACGCATGATCAGCTGTATACAGTAAAATATGTAAATGTGATTTTGGTCATATGAAATACGCCCACGTGCAGGGGCAGTATAAGAGTGGTATTCAAATTGGAGTATGAAATGTTGCAGGTCATAAATAATCATTAAGTTAGGCCTATATTTAGATCATTGCCTCATAATCAATTGCAAAACCGAATATTGGAATGACAATTTCAAGCTTATCTTTGAGAATAAAAGTCAGGTTTTTGTGCACATACTCGTCTAAGATCATTGTCTTGAGATTCGGAAATGTTCACTAACACAGACGAGGACTTAAAGACCTTATCTATCTATGAAATGAATAGTGAAACTTCAGGTCAGACTGTGCTTATGCACAGGCTGGTCAGAGTCGTTGCTATGTACATATATGTACATTGTTGGCAATCTCACTCACAGGCTCAATTGATAAAGTAAAAAATTTCCCATAACCAGATTATAGTAAAAATCTGAAGTCAACAGGGTTGCGGATGGCAATTACTGTTGATAGGGTATTGTCTCTAATAATAGCTCTCCCAAATAGTAGTATACCTACATCTTTTTCGAAGAAAAAACACTTCAAATGCCTAAATTTTAAGAACTTGTTGAGACTTCTTCTCTTATTTGATGTGAGTTTTCCTTAAACAATTATTTATATGATTGTTTAGAGTAAAATCACTGTTTCATTGCAAGCACTACAGTAATTAACTTACATAAAATATCAAACAAAAAAGAAACATTAAGAGCTTGTTGTGAAACCTGCTTATCTATGCTGTAACATCATTATCATTCTTGAAATTGCAGAGGTCTGGGCATTAAAGTTGGCTTAGAAGTATCCAACCAGGTCCTTTCCTTAAGGTCCCAAAACTTTGGGTCATTTTGCTACACTATCAACCCCTTCAAAGAAGATTATGAAGATCTATTTTGAGGCAAGGGGGAGGGGGGGGGGCATTTAATAGAAAAGAGATAAAAATTCAAAGAAAAGAGGGGTCATGAAAAACCATGACCCATGCTTGAATATAATTATCAGTCATGAAAGGTGATGTATTGAAATGATTTTACTGAATCCCATTTCCTTCCTCCTCATGATTTAACATTTCAACAATGAGTGTGAAACTTCACATGTAAGGAGAACTGATTTGACCTCCTTAAATATACATTAACCCATTCACAGGCCACATGATCACACTTATTTACACAGCTCAAGAAAAAATATAATGGAAAATTTAAAATATGGAAAATTGTCACAAGCAGTTGCTTATATAATCATTCATTGCTTCATTTTCTCAGGGCTACATATAGAGGGGGTAATTTGGATTATAATTTAGATTGTCTCAAATATACTTGCACAAATCCTATATTGTGGGTACTCATTGGAATCATCTTATCTGGACAATTCAAATGAGTACTCACAACATAGGGTTTTAATTGGAAATAAATGTTTTAGAATGTCATTACCCCCTCTTGTCCATTCCTCTTTTCTGCAATATTTAGTATTGTGAGTATCATTTACACTTAATATTACTGACTAATTGAACACTAATGAACCATGATTAAGACTTTTTTAGCTCGACTATTTGAAGAATAGGGGGGGCTCTCATAGTCACCCGGGTGTTGGTGTCAGCGTCGGTGTAAGCGTCGGCATAATGCTTTGGTTAAATTTTTACATGCAAGTGTTTGAAATCTCTGTTTCTATAAAAGCTATTGTTTTGAAACTTTGCACATGATTCTGTGACCATAATATCAGCCTCTAGACAAAGATTCAATACTCTAATATTGAATTTAGTGGAATTTTAACACTTTTTGGACTTAGAAATCTTGATTAAGTTCTTTTGTCAACAAAAGGTATTTTTCCTTTCTAAAGAAAGATAGAACTCAATTTAATGTGCGCTTGCGCATAGTATAGTATCACATAGTCTTGCCTATCCTCCAAATACAATACGGTTAAATGGATTATAGTAAATTTTCCTGCATAATTGACTCTAGCCGTAGCCTCCCCCCTCCCTCTCTCTCTCTCTCTCTCTCTCGCTCTTTCTCGCTCTCACAAGGTGCAACTAAAATACAGGGCAATTTTATGCAACCGCCATGCAGTTGCTTGTTCTGTACAAAAGACCTAACATTTGCAATTGCTTCCAGCCTATTCATGGCTCATATTTGGAATGATGATAGAACTCATTGATATGCATCTGCAGATACCAAGGTCATCTGTCAAGGTCAAAGAATGAAAAACTGCTGTTTTGGGGGGCATTCTTGTTACACAAACCCATCTTGTCTTTAAATTTACATTTACCTTTATTAGTCTATTTATTTCAATAAGATTGACAAAAAATGCAAATATCCAAATATCAAAAAGTCATGATGTTCTGAAAATATGTATTGGACTGTGGAAATACATTTTGTATATTGTAGCCCTATTATATCTCATTGTTCATGTAAAGTGTTTGAGACCCAATTTTAAGGGCGTTCATTTGCCAAGAAAAAGCAGTATGTCCAGGAATATTATATATCAAAATGAAGCTAATTATGAGCCCAAGCGGTTGAAAAACATAAGACTGTTATAACTATAGCGGTATAGCCAAAACATTGTGGAAAAGGGTCATTTTGTACAGAACAAGCAACTGCATGACTGTTGGATAAAATTGGCTCATTTTTTAACAAAGTCTAGCCTAAAATACCATCCAGGTAGTGCTACAACAATTGGTATAAAACTCAGCTCCAAAACGTAGTTATGCAAGCAATTTATTTTGACTTATTTTATAAACATATATGTCATATATGTCATTCTAATTTTGTAAACGTGTAGATCTTTTTAGGGTATGGTGTGTTATCACAACATAAATAGACATTAATTGTTTATATACCTGTAAGGTTGTTAAGCAATATATTAATTTCTATTTCACAGAATGATAAATATATAGTAATATTGTAGATCATTGAATTAAAAAAAACCTATAATTTGAAATTAATCGCAGAAAATATTTCACAATATTATGGTGTGATGTTGCACAATACCTTACACCTATTTTGAAAATAGACCAAACCGGTTTGACATGTGTGTTGACAAAATAAATGGAAATTAATTGTTTCAAAAGAGCCTTTTGAGACTGAGTTTTATATCCAAGGTTGTAGCATTACCTGGATGGTACTTCAGACTGTACTTTGTTAAAATACGGGGCAATTTTATGCAACGGCCATGCAGTTGCTTGTTCTGTACAAAATGACCCTTTTCCACAATGTTTTGGCTATACTGCTATAGCTATTGCGGTCTTATGTTCCCTAACTGCTTGTGCTCACGAATAGCTTCATTTTGATATGTAATATACCTGGACATACTGCTTTTTCTTAGCTAATGAAGTGCCCTTAATATTGGGTCTCAAACACTTTACATGAACCTTAAGTCAATCTTGCTAAATTCAATAGAAAGCACAAGAAGAAGAAAAGAAATGGCAGGGACTTTGGTACCTGTTCTTATCAGTCTTGTTATACATGCATTGGACTGTAATCCTATCTTTACCCATTTTGTTTTCTATGATACAAGTCAATGAAGATATTACTATGTTTTCAGGTATTTACATGGAGCCAATATCGCTTTCAATATCACTTTGGTCAATAATGAAGGGAATTTACCGTTCTATAAAGTGATGAGCCATTGATATGTGAAGTTTTTATTGTATATTTCCAGGTATTTATTAGGACACGGAGCAAATGTCGCTGCAGTCAATAATGACGGGGATTTACCACTTGATAAATTGATGAGTCATTAATATGTGAAGATTTTTTTGTATATTTGCAGATATTTATTGGGACACGGAGCAAATGTCGCAGCAGTCAATAATGACGGGGATTTACCATTCGATATATGTGAGGATGACCACATGGAAAAGTTACTTAAAGATGCGATGGATGAGCAGGGAGTGGACGCTGATGCTGCACGACGTGAGGAGGAAGATCGGATGATGGAGGATGCTAATCAGTGGTTAAATAGTAAAACGGTCCCAGATGAGAAACATCCCAAGACTGGAGCAACTGCCTTACATGTGGCGGCTGCTAAAGGGTATATCAAAGTAATAAGGTAAGACAAAAAGAATGGTTGTTCTCTGTATTTATTTCCTAAAGATTCAGGGGCCCGTTTTACTAAACTTCTTAGGAAAAAATTAATCATTAGTCTAAATCACAAATCATACCTAGTGTTTTCATTCATTGATAGATTCTTCCTTGCAATATCTCATTGGAATCGTCTTTAGATGATGATTCCAATGGAATTGTGAATGATAGAATTCCATATGTAGCTACTACTATAGAAGCAACTTTAATTTTTGACTTAAGCAAAAAATGATCGTTACATGTTTAGTAAACATCCCCCTGGTCCTGATAATAGTCATTCCCCCGACCTATGAAGTAGAATGGGGTATACATGCATCGGTTTCACTATGCCTGTCTGTCTGTCCTTCTGTCTGATTGTCCATTCTTCTGTGGACTTTTTTTGTTTCTTGACTCATACCCAAGAACCAATTGACATATAATCATAAAACCTCATACAATTATTGCCCATTACCCAAGAAACTATGGTATTCTTTAATGGGGGGTCATGAATGTCAAAGGTAAAGGTCACAGTTGAATTTTGTCTGAAAACCATTTGTGACAATTCTAGGTCAGACATTTCGTAGACTTCTAAGATTGGCACAGGTATTTACTTGTCCACAGACAAGAGGCCTGGAAAAATATTATTATCTGTAAGTATAAAGCCTGTGTTGGATAAGCCAAAAATGGGAAATCCACACCCCTGATTGTTATAATATTCCATATATATTTCTTGAGAATAGAATAGAATTTAGAATAGAGTTTATTCAAAAAATGAAAACAGTTATATATAGTACAAGAATGATTATATAAAATCTAAAATAATTATTTAAGACTATAAAAATAAATAAAGATTATGATTTGGTAATATTTTAACTTTAAATTCTGAAATATAATTCTTGTACTAGGTCATGTTTTCATTTATCATGGATAGCACAAAAAAGGAAATGATATATTCCTTGTTTCCATTGTGGTCCAGAAATACATAAGGATACATAATAGGAAATACAGTAAAACTTGTGTTAAGCAACCACTTAGGGGACCACCAAAAAGTGGTCAGTTTTTGGAATGGTCGCTTAGTACAATATCATGATAAATGTGACGGGTAATTTTAATTGGGTTTATAGATTGTTGGTCAAGTCATATCCTATGATGGTCAAGCCCATTAAAATCGTCTTATAGAGACAATTCTAATGGGATCCAACAACTTAAGATTCAATTATAACTAATTTTTATGCCCCCGCATTGAAAGATCGGGGGAATATTGTTGTACCGTTGTCCGTCTGTCCTTCTGTCTGTCTGCAAAATATAACCAAAAAACTTAACATTGCCAATATCTTCAAGCCTATTCAAGATACAAGGCTCATATTTGGCGTGATGATAGATTTCAATGATCCGCATCTGCTGGTACCAAAGTCAAGGTCATGTGACAAGGTCAAGGTCATCTGTCAAGGTCAAACTTTGAAAAAAAAATGCTATTACGGGGGCATTTGTGTATCACAAACACATCTTGTTTAGTTATGAATGTCATCTTTTTCAGAAATTTTGCTTACGGTTCAGGGACTTTTTTATGATGGTCACTAAATGAAACCGGTTGCTTAATAGGCGTGGTTGCTCGAGCAATATCAACTGTACAAAATACATGTTTCATACAGGTGATAAAAAATAGATGCCTCGGATTATATGTTGTGGTTGCACTGGTGAAATTAATGGCTAGTAGATATAGGCATAATTAGATACACAGGTACCAATCACTCTCAATTACTCAAATCACTGTTCAAATGTGATCAAAAGTCTAGTACAATTTTAAAGCCCTACTTTGTAGAGTAAGTGCAAAAACTAAAGATATTCTGTTTTTAAAATTATGATGTTTTGTTACATTGTCTTTTTTTCTTTTCTTCAGTGTGTTATTACAAGCCGGTGTAAATATAGATGACAAAGATCATGACGGATGGACTCCATTACATGCCGCTGCCCACTGGGGTCAAGAGGAGTCGTGTAAAATACTCGCTGAAAACATGTGTGATATGGAGGCAAAAAATCTAGCAGTAAGTTATATAACTAGAGAACTATAAAAGGGGATGGTGGCTTTACTTAGAAAAAGGACCTACTGGGAACATACTGAATGAATATTCAGAAAAATGATTGGTTCTGTTTTAGGTTAAACAGAAGTTAAAGTAGCATTTCAAAAGTTCCTATACTGGAAGGTAGAATTATCATTCTAAAATCAGAAAAGTACCCATGTGTGAAAAGCTACAACTCTAGACAGTCTGTGCAGTCTGACTAGGATCAACACTTGACACACTTCCCAGATGTTCCCTTTTCTCATGAAGGGCCACATTTATGAGTCAAATCTAGAGAGATTTGCTTGATCAAGACCTTGTTGCAAGTTTTCTAAATGTTTCACTCTGTAATCTTGTTGAAAGCTTGATTTTAAACTGTCTCTATGGCAAAGTGGAAGAGATGCTCAACTTAAAATCTTAGGCCTTAGTATTTGAAATTGACTGTAAATGCTTACAGCTTTCACTGCAATCTCACAAAATTTATAAGGGGGTAACCTGCTTGCAGTGAAATAAAGTTGGTTGTCTCTCTGACAAATCTGTGCCAGTGTGTTAGCCAATCTAGATTCCTCCAAGGTCAAGTCTGCAGCTCAAGTTCAAATGTGGCTGAGTGGACTTGACACCATTTGCACTGGCACAACCATCTAGTGTTTTCTAGTGTTGGGCAATCAGTTTCAAATCACAATCGATAATCAATTTTTAGTTGAAAGAGTAAATCAACTTATGATCGATTGTGCAATTGTTTACTTAGAAATTAATACAGCACTATCAGTATCATCCTTTGAAGAATAGATTGAGAAAGTTTAGTTAAAACTAATGACCTTAAGACTCTCTCGGCAGATATTTTCTACCAACTTGATGGCTCAGTGTTAAACAGTTGTAACTGCCTATAAACATATAGGCAGTTACAACACTGAGCCATCAAGCTGATGTCAGTTTCAAACACTAAATATAATTGCTTTCATATATGTGTCAGGAATCGATTAATTGCTTATGATTTTTTTTTTTCGATTGTCACAATTGGAGGCCTAAACCAACTGAATCTCGATTATAATAGATTAATCTGCCCATTACTCGTGTTTTCTATGGTTTTTTTTCACTAGGGTCAAACACCTTTTGATGTGGCTGATACAGAGCTGATCAAGCTGTTAGAAGAGCTAAAAACCAAACAGGCATCAGTAAGTCATAACTATAGGAAAAAGAAATTAATTATCTGAAAAAAAATGGCCCTTTGAACTGTATTAATGCTAATACAGCAACAACCTTCTCCTATCAAAGGATCAGTACAATACTATTGTAAGCGCCTATGTGTTTATAGGCACTTACAATATTGTTGTGCTGACCCCTTGTTATGTAGTTTTGGCATTTTATTTGAACACATTTACTTCAACCTGGAATTTATTCCCTGTAATATTTTTGTGCATTAATCTATAATCAACTTGTTTGAGATAGTAATTACATTAAAAAAAAAGAAATCTTTATTCCAAGGAAAGCAAAGTCATGCGTTTAGAGACCCAATATTAACTTCGTCAAATAGGTTGCTCTTTAAGTTAGGGTCAATGCAGAAGTATTGAACATTTCTGTATTTTTAGGTGTGTACATAAGTAATGTGCTGACCCTCAAACTGCAATTTTAGGTGGTATATTTTATATTTATTTCAACAAATTCAAACTAACTGTTGGATTAGAAAATTCCAAGTCCATTTTACTACTCACAATCGTTTCATACAGTTTTGAAATTTTTCAATTACTATAAATTCGTATCATTTATAGCTGAAAGACCAGCAGAAAGATTTACAACAAGACATAATACAGACCAGGCTTCCCTCATCAAGGAGAAGGTGGGTAGGCTAGGGGAGATAATATATTATTTTTGTTTCAATTTTCTCCCTTAGTTTGAGTTTTGTTTGTAGAGTAAAGCAGTTATAAGCTTCTGCTTCTATTAGATTCAAGCAGAAAATGAAAAAGAATTGATGTCTTCGGACAAAATTACCATTTAAGAGACTCCATTGAAGAGAGTTAAATGCGGAAACATTTTGGAACTATGAAGAAATTGAAAAAAAAATAACAACAAGAATTCTTATTTTCTCACCATGTTTTTTCGACCAATACACAAAGATTTATTCAAAATTCTTTTGAATTTAAAGTTTTAAACTTCTGCAAGGTTTACAACGAAGCAAAATGAAAAAAAGACCACTTTCCCTTCATCTAGAAGGTGAGTAGTCTAGGGGAGATAACTCAGTGTAGATATTTTTCTTTTAATTTCCGCCATTGCTTTCAGTTTGATACTGGAAGAAAAATTCAGTGTAATTATAAGCTTCTGCCCTAGGTAGATTGAGGTTGTCCAAAAAGTTGAAAGGTTTTTACAGTAAGATTCTTCTCGTGATTGTTTCAAATCTTTCCTTTGGAAATGTAACATCCTTCAAAATATTGGCAAACCATTGCTTAATTTTAAGTTATACCAATCTGACGAGGCATCTTGATTTCAAAATTAACACAAGGCACGTTTAAGCATCATATTGTCATTAGTAAAGTTAAGTTACATATTTTTGAAGAGATGGATTACCATTACCAAACAACTTAATATAAGTCAGTAACAAATGAAACTGACACTCACCTAGAGCAAAACCATCCTTAATTCCTCATTCAGTGCTCAATTCATCCTTTTTACACACACACTTAGATCACTTTAAAACACTCTGAAATCTTTAAATATTTCAAAATGATCAACATTTCATTGAAATGTATCAAATTATTCTACAATTATTTTGGCTAGTGTGGATTTTAAAGCTTCTGATTTGTTTGTGAAGACACATAAATTGGAAAGTATGTAGAATAACTGAATTGTTTAAAGGGGGGTAATAATTAGTGCTAATTTCACCCCAGTTGTATGAAATTAGCACAATTTGAATTACCTCCCTTAAATTTCATTCAAAACTACCTCCACACATTCATTCAATATCATTCCAAATTCATTTAAAAATCATTCAACTAGTGGATTTCACGATGTTTGTAACTGCAGTGCAGCCTAAATGTCATTCAAGTTTTAGGTAGCTTTTCAAGGTGTGTGTAGATTCAAAAGTAAGAGTAGTGCATCTTAAGGTAGAAAAGATTGCAAGAAAATAAGAAATTACATCAGAACAAGAAGTTGTTTGGTAATTGGTTTTCCACATTCAATTAACTGCACAGTAAAATGATCTTGAATGCGTGTTTTAGATAGTTAAATGCTTGTTGTCAAAAAATATGTGTAATCATTTTGAGTTTGAATAAGTTCATTAGACTGCATAAAGTAATGAACAATTTTTCCAATGCAGCATAAACTAATAGGCCTTTAACTAATATCCTGTTCTGTTAAAAAAGAAATGCGGTCTTAATGCTGGTCATGCTGAATGCAGAATTGCATGAAAATCAATGCACTGAATGTGCCATCGAGCAGAACTTATTGATAAACATTTATTTGAAAAATTGTTTTCAAAATCTTTCTTTCTTGATGAGAGTAGTAGCTGATAAGACTTGGATCAAGTGCAAGTATGGGCTGGCTGATCTTTGTCAATGTCTCCTTTTAACATTGGAAATTTCATGAGGTTCCCCTTTGTCATGCTGAACCCAGAATATTCCTATTTTGGCAGGGATAAAGTCCAACCTGCACATATGTGCCATCTAATCTTAGTCTATACCATCTGACTTTCATCTGTAAACTAAAAGCTCACTCACAATTAGTGCACCGAGTTTTGTCAGCTCTTTGATTTTATGGCAATTTTGCCAAGATTTTTAATCAGCATTACATGGGTGAATTTTTGTTGGTATGAATGATTACTGAATATTATTGAAATTATTGAATGATTACTAAATTATTGTTAAATGATTACTGAATTGTTTATATTATTTATATTTACTGTGATTGCAGCCGAAACGACCCTGCAAGGTTGTTGTTCACTTACTTATTGTGTCTGTTAACTATGAGTGTAGATATTATATACACAACCTTTCTTGCTTGCTTTCCTCTCATTGACTAGATGAATGTTTTTGTCACCTGTCATTGGAAAAGGGACCATCATGGAATTTTCAAATTTTTTATCCATGAACTCACAACACGTAGAGATAGAATCACCATTCTACAGAAAAAAAAGTATAAGACGTTTTGAAGGAGCAGTTTTACAAGCTCTGTGCCGTCCGAGCAGGATTGACATTTTACTTATATTCTGAGATGGTCCTTTATTTCAAGACAGGTGACATATTTTGAAAAATACTTAGCATTGGCATGACATTTTTCTTCTTAAAGTTATTTGAAAAAAAAAGAAAATTTTAAAATTAAATAAAAAAAAATTGGGGAAGAAATTCTGGACTAAGAGAAATTCTTAACATTTTCTGAGAGAGCTGTTTATCAAGCTATAGTTACAACATTCAGAAAGTAATTCCTTAGAAAGCATTCACTATCAACCATTTCTATATACTTTAAATGCAAAGACTCATAAAGCTATTATTCACTTTGCCAGTGAATTTTGCTGCCAAGAAACAAAATATATTTTGAAACTTCATGCTATATCAGTAGTTTTCATGAGGGTTTTCATGTGCTGACTTATACATTCATATTTTTCACTAGACATAATGAAATTATATATTGATTAGACATTATGACATGAAACATATCTCTGCTAATGGAGGACAATTTTTCATGATTAAATCATGTATTTCATCTTTTATTTTGAATCAGAAAGTATCACACCTTCGGCATGATATGTAATTGATTCATTCAGAGAGCATTACTGAAAGTAATAAAGATATGAATGCATCAGTCAGCGCATACTTCAAATTGTACTAGAAATTCAGATCCAGTAAAGGCTGTTAACAAAATAAATGAACAGGCATTTTTTTCCTGTGGAATTATAAATCTTTATCATGAGGCTATAACATTTTCAGTAATTACACCTTCTATTTAATAAAATAGAATATAATATATTCTATGACAGAAATTTTAAAAGGGATTGTGTTTGCCAAGAAATGAATTATTAATGTGCTGCAATAAATGCAAGTTTATTTTAAACCCCCTTGTCAGTGTTAGAACCTTTAGTGGATCAAGCTTCTTTACGTTTCTTACTTCATTTGTTACTCAGATAAGTTGTATATGTGACCTGTCAAGCTAAATGGAAATCATATAAATGACAAAAATATTTATTTTCAAACTTAAGCAGACAAACACAACATTAAAATCACAACATTTACACCAGTCCTCAGGCCCAAGACCTGTGGATTTGAGGGAGGACTGGTAGTGGCTACCTTATTACAGGTCCTTCGGGCCTGTAGTAATGCCCTTATCATTTTCTAGACTTTATCATTACCCTATGAAATATTGCAGAAAAAGAAGAAATTGCTTGTCACAATCAATGTCTTCTTTTACCACACTGATTCCTTCATAATTTACTCCTTAAATTGATAAAGAATAAGTAAAGTTTTCAAGGAGGACCTATTATTATCAGAGGGGACCCGTAAGATTTATGGTTAATAGTGCCTTCAGGATGATGGCAAAAAAATAAGAGTCAAACCCTGTTAAGGGCTTAAAGATTGTTCTTCTGACAGTTTTGAAAAAAAAGTTGGATGAATAGAAACGGTTTCTTTGTTATAATTTAGCTACAAAGTATTATTTGAGCTCGTGTATGACCGTTCCCCACAATTTGAATTTGGGCCCAAAGCAAAGTCTCTCGCCAACCTCTGCATACCCACAGTCTGGCCAGGGTCTTAACTATGTCATGAAGAAAGATAACCCTCTTCAGATGGTCAGCAAATACTCTTATGAGAATTTGGTGTTTGTCAAGGCTGCATGATGTATGCACATCATACACATGAAATTGTAGAAAATGTCATCTACTGGCTGATTTGGTCTTTAGTTCTATGTTGTTATATTTAGATTCAGACATATCATTTATTGCCTGCGTTCAATTTCTTTTCTCTTATAGTGACAACTGCAACTGTTGCTATAAAAACTTAAATTTCAGTTACTGTAGTTGAATGAAAAAAGCAACAAGTTTTTCGTCTCTCCTTGACTTCACAGAATTTTGACATGAAGGATTTTTGCCCAGTTTGGTCATCTTTATGACTTTTGTATAATCAGTCTTTCTGTCTTCCTTAGCTTGATATGGCATATATTGAATGTGTTAACTCTAGATTGTGTAATTATTAGAATTGTGTGGCCGCCTATCAACAAATGCATGAATTTAGTTCTTTTAAACCTATATCATGTCTTTTCACCTATTCACCTTTTAATGCAGTACAATATGTAACGATAAAGCAAGGACATGTTTATGAAATTTGTGTCAAGAAGTTACAGAAAAACAATTGGAAGAATTTAATTCCTACAAATACAGAAAATCCATAGAGAAAATAAAAAGCTGGAAAAGAGGTTAGGTTGCTCAACCAGTAATTGGATAGATATGAGTTAAAGCTCTGCTTTGCGACAGATCTAGTCTAGATGATTGTTTTAAGTAAATTAACCTCAAATATGAGAAAAACAAATAACAAATTTATTAAAATTTATGTAAATTCAATCTAGTGAAAAGAGGTTAAAAGGTCAGGGAAGCTACTAATAGGGAGGGCATTTTCATGAAAGGAAAAACGAAATGTGGTTTGGCACTTGAATGGTTTTTACTTTTGAAACAAATATGACGTTTCTAGTCTTGATATTTACTGAAAAAAACAAACATTTGCAGTGAAAAACTCCTTTTTTGCAATCCATATGACTGATGTTTCTTAAAAGAAGGCATGTTAGACCCTTAGAACAGTAAACTTATTTACATACCTTAGCTTTTTTGCATGATTTAATTTGATAGTCACTTGTTTTGATAATTTTGCTTGATATTAGATAGGAAAAAACCCTCCTCTATAAAGAGCTGTAATCAAATGAAAACCTGCTATTTTATCATGAGGAGCTCATTGGTATATGAATCAATTACTAATATTGTGTGTCGATAAATTCAGCAATACATAGTTGAATTGAACTCCCGGTAATTTGTTCTAATTTGATTTTGCTGTACGTAATAATCATTCATGCATTTGTAGATCTAACTTGCTTTATAAATGCTTCATTGAATTTTGCTTTAAGTGATGTGTTTTAAACATATTTAAGGCTAGATAAGAGGGAATTAAGAACTTGCCACATTAAAAAGTGTTTTTGTATTGCAGAGATATTAATTGACTAAAATGAAGAAATGTGTGTTTGCTTTAGCAGCTTTTCAACAGCTTTTCTGTTGAACTTGGCTTCCGTTATGCTTTAAATGTGCTGCTCTCTTTTAAAAGGTTGTTGACAGAAAAAATATATAAAGAAATCTGACAGATACTTAACCCTTTCCCATTTTCCCCTTATGATTAAGTAAAAAGAAGGCAGTGAAGGCTGAGATCAGACTGCATGTCTGTGCAGTCTGATCTCAGTCTACAACGCCTGTCAAAGCTTTGTATACTAAATGAATATCCCCTAAAAGTAGAATGGTTAATCTTAATTTTGGAAAAGTTTATTGTTCCACATATATGAGGTTTGGATTGGAATTAGTCTTTTTTTTGCATGAAAATTTGTTGGAAGTCTTAGGAAGGTGCATCCACACCTGAAAAGGAATTGAAAAAAAAAGAAGCAGAAATAAGGAAAACTATATGTTCATAATGAATGATGATTGAATAAGGATCAACCTTCTAATGTCATGTAGTCATTGAAAATTATTCAACCGAGGAAAATTAGTTAAAATGAAATATGCACACATAGATTTTGGTAATTACTATGTATAATGTCAGATCTATTAATAGATTAATATTAACAACATGAAAGTTTATATAATTTGTTTAATGATCTGGAATATGGCTTGAAATTACACTTTTACTTTATTATGGAGAAAAAACTTTGGATTAAGACAATAGATAGATGATCAGTTTATGATTCATTTTCCTTTCAAAGTGTGAAAAATGTAATGTAATATATATATAACTATTTTGTACAAGGAAGTTTTTAACACTTTGCAATATTTTACAAAGATCCAATTTTGTTAACATTAAAGAACTAACTTGCCAATATGAACATTTTGGAAGAAAAAAAGTTTCTATCTTTAAGAGATTATAATTATAGATTTAGATTCTTGACAAATTAAACTAAGAGTGATATACATGTAGTTCAAAGAAGATTAAAACGACAACAAACAAAGTTTACTATTATTACGATTCTTTGAATTTAAGTCTGAATTTTTACAGAAGATTGTGGTTACGAGAACGCGTCAAAATGGCTTTGAGGTAACATGATATACCAATTATACTTTTAAAGTTACATCATGATCTTGTGAATTAGTGTTTTGATTTAAAGAAATTACTTTATCTGTTAGAATTCTGTCTTTGATGAAAAAAAAATCAACATTTTTCAATGGCAAAGGAAAAATAATATGTTGTGATGTTGTCTCATCATACATACAATATGTTTTGATAATGTAGGATGACATGAAGTCTAGCTGTGTTGGTTCCCAGACAGTGGCATTTATTCTTTCGACTATTTGTCTCTCACCAAGGGGTTGATAATCATAGACCTATGAGAGATAGCAGCTGGAGGCCAGGAAAGGATGTGATGGTAGTACTGGTGAGAGAAATAGCAGGAATCCATTGTTAGGTGCTCCAGCTGCCGCAATATAAAACAGAAAAAATGTTGAAAGAGGCGTAAAACTTCATTCAATCACTCAATAAACTAGTTGTGTTGGTGAATATAAATAAAGTCTGACCACTACAGAGCTGCACATAGATGTGGAAATTTTGTTTTCAAATTTAGATATTTCATTATTCATAATTTAAATCCTATGTTGAGGTACTCATTTGAAACATCTCATTGAGACAATTAAAATGAGTACCCACAACATAGCGTTTCATTGGGAATTTAAGATTTTAAACTGGCTGTACCCTCTCTTATCTGGATCCCTGGAATTAGTACAGTAATGGTAATACAGCCTTGAAGATCTGATTTCCGAAATCGATAATTGCAAGAATATAATTCTTTGCCCTGTAAATAATTTGTTCGACTTGTAATTCCAAAGCATTCAATCACCAAAGGTTTGGAAAGAAAATTGGTCTTTGTGATAGGATTTTGTTACAATGCATAATTGAGTTGCAGGAGACATGGAGTAAGTGAAAACTAAGCATTCAATTTTTAGCCATCTTGTCTGAAACCACTGTAAGAATTTCAATTACTTTGATTTTCTTTCCTGTTTTGGCAAGTCACTTGTTGCCACTTGGATGCTACTTGTATACTTTGAAAATTAATGACAATTGATAAAATTAATGTTATTGGTATATCATGGTGCATGCAAGCAATTCTTAATATGATTGTCAGGCTTTCTTAATGTCTAATATGGTTTAGATCTGAAGTCAGAACTGTTAATTATATAATATTCCAGCAAAATATAAACATAGTAAATAAATTGATTCAAAATGGAATTATTAAGTACATGTAATAGGATTTTCTGTTAATTTGCTTGTGAACTTTATTTGGTCAAAGCCAAAGCATATAAATTGCTTTAGTTGTAAAGATCAAGTTATATTAAAAGAAAAGGATATTGTTTTGAGTACTAGAAATAAAGCCAAATCAAAGTGCTGTTATTGGTCAACCCATTAAAGCCAAACCAAAGTGTTGCCTGTAATAAAATGTTAAAAGATTTTCATGTGCCAATGTGAAACTGCTTTTAAAATATTAAACATTTTATTCAACAGTTTTGGGCAGTATATTATGCACCAAGGCAAAAATGAAATGGGAGTTGTTATCAAAATATGATCTGTACTATAGGTTTTGATATAATTATATTTATTAGGAGAGTTGTGTTTTTTTCTAACCAAGATCTTATTAAAATGTGTGGTATTATACAGAAAGAAATGTGTGTTTATATAGATTTATGTGCATATTAATGAGCATTATTTCTCATATCATAGATGGAAACTTGAATTAATTTGAAAATAACTCAATTTATAGCTTAGTTTACTATTTGATGTTGATAACACGTACTAATATTTCTTTCAGGAGAAATTCAAAAGGCATGTTCAATTTTACCTTGTGATGGGTATGATTCACTTATTTGTTTGGATCAAAGTGGAATCATAAATCCCTTGGCTTACATAGAAATGGTCTAGACATTATATCAGATTTTCCCATGTCTTATATAATTCTCTCAGTTTTTCTAGCAATTTTTCCTACAATTCAAACTTAAATTAATGCTCACTGTCTTTAAAAAGAAGATGACAAAAAAACCAAAAAACAAACAAACCGACAAGCATTTTATGGAATCTTTTTGGGAAAAAAATTGAATATGGTGATTAATGTACCTATCTACAAGGTTTAATTGGACATAGAGTATTCTCGATTTAAAACATTTGCTTATGTTTGGAAATTATACCCCACTTTTTACACGAAAACACTTTATGAAGTGGGGTTTTGCAAATGTTTTCATCCTGAAAGCATAGCTAGTTGTGTATTAGTGTATTTTTACAGATCTATTATAACAAATTTGTGTTGTGTGAACTAGCATCGTGTGTGTTTCTGTTCTTAAAGGTCATCATTTCCAGAAATTAATAGAGATGGTGTTATCAAAACGTTTGTTTTGACAAAGAGGTAGTATTTCTTTGGTTCCTGAACCTTTGATCAACCACACTTGAAGATTTTGCTTTTTAATTTAAGTTGAATTAACCCTTGAAATTAGATGCTGAACCTGGAATAAAGCTGCTTTGGTGGAATGTATCATCCAAGATTAGCCTGCACATATGTGTAGTTTGATCTTAGTATATACCACCTTGATTTACCATTTCAAACCAGAAAATGTTTAAAAATGGCATTTCAAAATAAATAAAGAATCAGAGTTAGTGCATCCAGTGCTTTCAGTACTTTGATTTCAATGCAATTTTGCCATGGCTTTATTCAGCATAACACGGGTCAACTTGGTTATAATTAAGAATAAATACATTTTTATGATTGAGAAGGTTAACTTTACCATATAAGTTATGAAATATCTGCTGCAGTTAATAAATGATTTTCAAGGTGGTTGGTTCATGGTAATGGATGGAAATATTAACAACTGTTTTACTAGATGATTAAGAGAAGCATTGGATGAGAATCCAGTATGCTACATTGTTTGATGAGCATGATTTGAAGGGAAGTCTCATTTTTCAGGAATAACTAATAACGCTTATTTCATTACAGTCTGTGACATCATGAAATAGACATTGAATCTGATCAAAAACTTTCTTAACTTTGGAGATGTACAGATAAAAGGGGGTAAAAGGCAGTCTAAAATCTTTATTTCACAATGAAACTCCCAAACACCCCCTCTATCTGTTTATCTGTAAAGTGCGCTCTCAGTGCCCTATTGTTTTCATACTTCTCTCTCAAATAGTTCAGAAAGCTCCAAAATCATAAAAAATCACCTCAAAAAGTTCCACAACTTTATGTAGATTGATCAAATCATTTGATAATTTTATTGGCTGGCATAGATTATTTGGGAGCTTCTGATTAGTCCTCAAAGACACTTTAATCAATTCATAGAACGGTATGCAGCATATTTACTCAGCGGACGTAATACAACATCAACAATTTTTATTAGTTCCCTTTGATATCAATCAAAACTTGCTCATGCCAGTCATCCAATTTCATTCCAAAATCATTCATCTGCTCATTTTCATGATGTTATAAACTGTCACTGTTATGATAACCAAGAAATTCAATTATGATGATTTTTATATTTGTAAAAAAAAATTATATCAGTCAAGCCCTATAATATAGATACTAAGTAGAACTGTCTTGTATCAGACAATTCTAATGACTTTTAACAACATAAGGCTTTGAAGAAAAACAAGAATTCAAATTATCCCTCTGTCTCAACACCAACTTCTTTACCAGATATTTATGACTTGTCTTTCTCAAACTTTCTGGACTGATCTTGATATGTATAAACTACCTCAGAGGGATGGTTCTTAAATGGAAGACTCATTTAAATGTATTTGTAACCTGTCATGCAAAAAGGGACCATCTGGGAACTTCGAAAATATTTGATATTTTTGATACTCAGAAAAAGATTTATGGCCCATTTAAGGTCAACACAAGGTTGCATTTCTAAAAATTTTATACCGATAGATAGAATGATCATTATCAATTGAGAAAATTGACAAATAATGAAAAAATTCAACCCTAGTCAACCCGCCCAGTTTGCGCAGTCTGACTAGGTTGGATACTTTACGCACAACCCAGTTGGTCCCTTTTCTTGTGACAGGTCACATACACAAAGTTTAAAACTTGTTTGGTAACTGCTATTGACAATGTTGACTATTAGGCAATGTAATCAAGTGCCACAATAATTACTTTAACATGTTCCTTAGTTCTCTGTTTTAGTTTACTAAGAAATGGTGATGGTGCTTATTTTCTCTTGTAAATCATTGTTTGTATTACTCAATGTTAGTAATCTTTTCACTCATTTGATTAAAATAATGATTCTGGAAAATATCAAACCATAGCTTTAATTTGGGTTTGAAATAAGGCAATGTTCTGTTGGTTTATTATGAAAAGAGAGATTCTATTTATTCCTGGTCTATGGCTGTCATTTCTATTTGCTTTATCAAAAATAATGATTCAATATAAAAATTATATTAAAGATGAATATGAAACCCACCAACAAACTACCAGTACGCTTTATATAGATTTAAATTTGATTATAGTTATTTTGGAAAAAGGAGAATAATTTACATTTTAATTTACTCAAAGAAAATCAAAATGTAAAATTCTTGAGTTGGATTTTCATTGAGTGCAATGGGGTTTCATGTTTAGTCATCATATGAACCTGTGCTTGACATTTCCAACAAATTCACTTGTGCACACAGCAAAGCCTCTTGCCAGCCTGTGCATCCGCACAGTCTGACCAGAGTCTTTGCTATATGCTCTTTAGATAGATAAGGTCTCAAATACATCTCCAAGTGACCTGGAAATATTCTTGTTGTATTGTGTGGTTGTCTAGGCAGCACAATGGCTCTCCAAAGGGGACTCTTGAAATTGTTGGGAATGTCACGCACAGGCTCATATTCTAATATTGAAATATCTTGCATTAACCCATTGCTCTATTTGCTTGTTTTCAGGAGCTCTGTGACGAGAATGAGCGTAGAACAAAAGCACAATGTGATGAAGACAGACCAGGAACGGTTGCCAGTTGATGGTAAAATGCCGCCCACAAAGGAGGAGGAGCGATTGAAAGGCAGTTCCAGTTCTTGTAGCGAAGAGGAGACCTCTGAGTCAGACACAGGTATAGCAGACTTTTTACCAAGCCAAATTGGGGGTTTTAAGAGCGAGATGAATAATCCACTAACTAAGATTAGTTAGATGTCAATGAAACAATTTTCAATATTTTGAGTGAAAACTTTCAACCTCGCATGTCAACTAGTTTTAAGCCAATGCAAAAGCATCTTTGTTTGGATTCTTTTGAAGACACTTTTAAATCTTAATCTAAATAACGCTCCATCTAAAAAATCTTAGATATATTTACCATGTTTTGGTTTGCCCCCTAACAGTCTACAGTTTAGCCAAGCTATGATATTAAGGTTTTGGTTGCTTTTGGACCATTTATGTTATGTCAAACAATCAATAGAATTATTTGATTTGACTTCATTTGAGTGTTATAGTTTTATGACTTTAGAAAAACTATTTTCAATTTTCTATTTCTAGAAAAGAAGAATGAGATTAACAAACAGACATCAGATCAGAATCAGGTAGGTGACTCACATGATTGGATATTTTTGTACAAAAAAATAAAGTAATTAACATAAAACCTGTAATGGGGCTTAATGGTTGTCTTTCTGTGCATATGGTGGTCTGCTAGTCTGTCTTATTAAAGTCACTAAACAAATAAAGGTATTGGACCTGATATAGTTCCTCAACATTCTGAACTCATGCTTTTTCACAATGTTGTCAGAGGTTTCCTAATGAACTCAGGCACTTACAATAGTTTTGCACTGACCGCTCAATTTGTAGATATCAAGGTGAAGGTCATCCATCAAGGTCAATCTTTTGAAAAAAATGCAGCTCAGAGGACATTAGTGATTCACAAACAGATCTTATGATAAAAATAAAGATGTTTGTATGACTTAATAATATTGCATGGAGTGGCTGTTTTGATACTCTTGCACCCTTCATTTCTATTAATACTGTTTTGCAATGTTAAAGGCTCCATCTGCTTCATCTAAGCTTCATATATTTTGACTTATTTTTAAAATCAAGATTAACTTAACTTTATATTTTGCTTCCCCCTCTCACCAAGACAAAATCCATTAAAGATTACATTTCTTTTCTTATCCTTTTAAGAGCAGATTTCTTCTTTTAGCTTTAATGCACCCATAGCTTCCATTATGATTTGCATGTGGCCCAATGACTGTTAAAAAGTCTGAAACTATATTGATGGTTCAGCTAGACGTATTGTAAATGCCTAGCAACATGAAGGCAGATATTACTACTTCTTGCTGAGTCATTAATACGCTGATCGTTCCTTTTATTCAACTTTTTATACCCAAGCAGAAAAAGATTGGTGACATATTCTTTAATTATGGACCAGCTGTCTGCCTGTCTGTCCATCCACCTGTCTGTCTACAAAACTTAAACAAAAATTTTAACATTGCCAAGTATGTCAAGGTTATTCAAGATACAATGCTCATGTGTAGTATGATGATCAATCTTGATGGTGCACATCTACAGATACCAAGGTCAATACCATGTGACAAGGTCAAGGTCATCTGTTAAGTTCAAAGTTTAAAAAAAATTGCAGTGTTGGGGGCATTCTTGTTTCACAAACACATCTTGTTTTGTGAATATAGTCCTGAAGTTTAAAAGTAGAATCATGCA
Source organism: Fragum whitleyi (assembly GCA_948146395.1). Lineage (NCBI taxonomy): Eukaryota > Metazoa > Mollusca > Bivalvia > Cardiida > Cardiidae > Fragum > Fragum whitleyi. The sequence goes on from OX411546.1 coordinate 58,266,435, forward strand.
ATATTGTTTATGCTTTGTACGTGAGCCTCTCGTTTACTCGTCATTGAAAGGAAGTGGTAGTGTAATAATATTGAATTCTGAAATTGGTCAACTACCAGGGTTCCATGGGTGATACTGAAACTTGGATGTGCCAACTTTTACCTGTTTTGGCTTTACCATAAAAAAATTGTAATATTATCCTTGACACCAGCGGCACTCATCATTTCAGACTATTTGTCTCTCACCAATGGGTTGATAAGCATAGACCTATGTGAGATAACAGCTAGAGGCTAGGAAAGAGTGTAATGGTAGTACTGGTGTGTAAAAAGCCCGGAATATATTGTTAGGTGCTAGAAATTGTGATCTGCAACTGTTTTGAAATTACAACAATTTTAAACTTTGGCTTCTGGTGATATGTTAACCCTTGTCATGCTGAAACCGGAATATTTCTGCATTTGCAGGAGCTATAGACAAACATCAGCCTGCACTTATATGCAGTCTGAGGTTAGTCTACACCACCTGTTTCTCACTTTCAAACCAGAATTGTCAATAGATTTAGTTTTTCAAATACAAATTGACCAATAGTAGGTACTTCCAGTGCTATTTGCCCTTTGATTTTGATGCAAATTTTTAGCCAAAATTATTCAGCACGACAAGGGTTAAGAAAGGCAATGCCGTTATTCATGGAATTCATGTTACACTGAACATAACTACCACTACCTTTTCTGCAAATTGCCTTGTACTGATAATGCTGACTTAACTTCTAGGAAAGTGAAGAAAGCTATAGTTCTGTTTCTGATGATTCTCCTGCTTTATTACCCTAATCATGCATGATGGTTAACCTATAATTGATCTCCATTTTATGTTTTCCCAAGTTTAACCTATACTTTTATGGGGAATAACTCTAAATGCTATTTTGTTGGTTTTTGCCCCTCTTTTCAACCTGGACATTTAATCCATTGGTCGACAGTAGTGATGGGCTGATTAATCAATAGTCAGTTGGTTCGTTTTTTTTTTCTTTTTCTTTTGCAACCTTTGTCCGGAGCATATCTCATAAAACTTCACAGGTGCATAGATCTCATTGAGTAGAAGTGCAGTGCACATTAACCATAACTCTACTAATATTTTGTGAGTTATTGCCCTTTGTTGATTGACAAAGAATAGACTATTGACCTACTTTTATGGGGGGCATAAATGTTTTACAAACATCTCTTGTTTGAATGATTTCCCTGAAGTAAAAGTCAGCTTATTCAGTTTACAATGGAAATACATGTATTGATATTGTCTTTGTTGTTTGTGCATGCAAAGCCGAGAGATCGAGACAAACCGCCTGTCATGACGACCGTCGAGATAAAAGCCAAGCAAGACACGCCCAAAGTGGAGGAAAATAACGAGTCAGTAGGCAAGGAAAATATTAAAAACCATGAGGATGATAAGACTGCTCTGAAAAAGGAAGTTGATATGATTGGAGATGGTCTGAAGAAGATAGTCGATGACAAGATTATAAATGTAAGTAATTGTAGGGGGATTGTGATCAAACTTAACAGGTTAGATGTTTTGTTAACCTTTCTTTTAGCTTATTTTCAATCTTTTTTTTTTCTTTAGAGAATTTGGTTAATTATAATGTGCTTTTAAGTAGTATAAACACACCTTTAAACCTGATATTTAGCTTTAACTATAAGAAAGACCAACTGTACAGTTTTTAAAGTCTTAATTTGGACAGTCACATCCAGTTGACCTTGACAGATGGAAGAGTGTAGCAATTTATTTGAAGGTTAGTATTAGTACATTCAAAGGCCATTCCTGCATTCAGGATGACATAACAGTGCAAACAGTTTGCTAATTATGCATCGCTTTGCAGGCAATTGCATATGCAAAGAGGGGTATAATTGGCAAACTGTTTACACTGTTTTATCATCCTGAATTCAGGGGAGATTTCAATGGCAATCTTTATGGTCCTTGATTACGGGTCAACAAAAAGAATCACACTTCTTCTCTTGATAATAATGATCATTCAAGTATACTTGAACCTTTGTCTTGCTGAACCTGGGATATTCCTGCTTTAAAAGGGAGTACAAGTGTGTAGTTTGATCATAGTCTATACCACATGTTCTTCCTTATTAAGCCGGAAAAAGTTGAAAAAAGAAAAAAATCATGGCTTACAATTAGAACATCCAGTGCTTTCACCACTTTGATTTTGACATAATTTTGCAACCATTAAGATGAGAGTGATTTCATGCTTAAGGTAGTGGAGCCATAATAGTTCAGCAACATTTCGGAACTAATGAACTTTCACAATGTTGACCGAGGTTTCCTGATGAAAATCATTAGGAAACTTCAGTTAACATTGTTTTATATCATTACTTTCTAAACACTGCAGAACTTTTTTTTCTAAGTCCACTACCTTAAACAGTCATGTCCTCATCGTAGATTTATAAGACAACCCAGTTGCTCATCATATTCATCATTCATGAAAGAGAATCATTGCCATTCTCATAAGCCAAAGAATGACATAGAAAAGCAAAATACATGCAAATCTATAGTTTAGAGCATCAGCTTAACTTTGGAACACAAGCATAAAGAGCTTGAATTACATAGTAATAACAGGTTTGTACCTCAAACAAATTGACAAGAAAATAATTTTTTTGCCATTGAGTTTGGAAATTCTGACAAAAACTTTCAAATTCTATTTAAAAAAATCATTTTAAGTGGAAACAGTCTGCCAGATGTTATTTTGGTCAGTACATAGAACTTGGTTTAAAGTCATTTAAATGACAATGGAAGTCATATGTAACATATATCCAGTCAGTTTGTTTGAGGATTGAGCATGACAATTTTTATGTTTGAGTAGGAAAAACCAATCTATATTAGAATCATAGCCATCCATAGCTCAAGTTTCTTTTTAATAAACAATACTTAAAAAATTATTGAAAGAGCAAGTTTAATATTGACAGATAAATCAATATTTTACTCAGTAAATATTATTATATTGTCAATAAGATTGATAAAATTTGGGGCTTTAAAACATTAATATTTTGGAATTTTGAAACAATAAATTGAAACTAGAACACTGATGAATTTTGGCTGTATATTGTTAGACCTGTGAATTGTAGTGTTGGGCAATCGGTTTAAAATCACAATCGATAATTGGATTTTAGTTGGACGATTAAATCAACTATTAATCGATGGAAAAATAGTTTTCTCAGAAATTAATACAGCATGATCAGTATCATCCTTTCAAGAATAGAGTGTGAATGTTTAGTCATGATCTAAAGACTTTTTTGCAGATTTTCTACCAACCCCATGGCTCAGCGTGTAACAATTGTAACTGCCTATAAGCATAAAGGCAGTTAAAACTGTTTCATGCTGAGCCACCAATTGATGTCAGTTTTAAAAATTTAATATAATGGAATTCATAAGGACCTGGTTTATCGGTTATGAAATTTCTTTGTTGATCATCACAATCGGAAGCCCAAACCAACCGATTATCAATTATAATGGATTAATCTGCCCATCACTAGTAAATTGCAGGGCCATTGTAGATATGATTCTAATATGATTGTAGAAGTTGCTTGTTGAGTACATGTTGTATATTAATGTTAATTGTAGAAGTAGGCATGTGTCAAGGAAATGTACTCAAACCCATTTGATTGCTTTTATACTCTGAATATTTTAATCCCCACAAATTATAACGTCATGGTGAATTACCAGTTCATCCACATAAAATCTTAAAGGTTACAAATATAAAATTCTAATGAAATATGATTTAATTGCACACCAATAAGATATAAATTAAAACAATAGATGTTTCATAGTAAAAGATATAATAATATAACCTGTTCCTTGTGAATCAATCAGTTTAACTTATTAGTAATAGTTTAAGGGGTTATCCTAGGTTTAATCTCTTTAAATTTCTTAGATATTTTAATATTAAAAAGTTAGAGTTTTTAACCACTCAAAAATTTGGGTAAAACTTTCTTACTATGGAAGGTTAGGTGAAACGAATTCTTGATGTCATTTATATGAAAAGTAAAGGATGTACTGTATTTTCAAAAAGTCTACAGAGGGATATGTTTACCCCAGCGTAGAAATTCAATAAAATCGAAATTTAAGAAATGGAAAATTTTAAATTTTAATTCCTTCATTTGTATAGTACTCTTACTGGCGTGAGAAATACCAGGAATCCATTGTTAGGTGCTCCGGCCGCCGCGATATAACTGAAATAATGTTGAAAGCGGCGTAAAACCCCATTCAATCAATCAATCAATTGTATAGTACTCTTAAATAAAGTGCTAGCAAAACCCTTGATAAGATTTAATTTGAATTTTCAAGTGCAATAAAATTATAGACTGAACTGGAAAACTAATGAAATTTTCTATTTGCATGCATAGTGTAAAATATATGATAGATATTGCATTTAAGGTTATTGATTGACAATAGGCCATATAACATTACACTTATTGATTTATATTGGACATACATCATGATTTACACAAAGCATATAATTTACTCACAAAGGAGAACACTGACATCAACAAAGAGACTAAATATTTGGAGAAAGATATCTTAAAGAAAGATTTAAAAGAGGAAAAGGACAAGGAAAATGATAAGGAAGAAAAATCAGAAGAAAAGGAGAAAGACTCCAATGAACAAACCAAAAGTGTTCAAATTGATGGAAATACTGAATCAAATAAGGACATTAAGAAAAAAGAAATCATTGATGAAAATGAAGACAAAGAAAAAGATGATATATTTATTGAAAATGTGTCGCCAAGAAAAGAGCGCGAGCCGGTCAAACGTACAGTCAGTGCTCCGGGTTCTGTACAAGAGGTAACGGAATGTAGCACCGTGTGTATTCGCATACTGCATGATGTATTATTTCATTACATTGGAGATTACTATCTACTTACAGCTAACTACCATCACTACATCACTGTTGACCAGGGGTGCGGAAATACAGATTTTCTTCACTTTTCCATGGACAAGTAAAAGATAATTTTTTACTTGTCCAGTATCAAGATGAAGTTGCCTGCAGAAAAAGTAAATTGATACATTTTGAAAAAACTGCTTTTAATGAAGAAAATGCTGGAATCAAGCATTTTCTTCATTAAAGACATTTTTTCTACCCTTTAATAGAACAATTAGGATAATTTTCACTTAGATCACTTAAGTACTATACAACAATTGGCTCTGGTATTTACTTGTCCATGGACAAGTAGCCTAGAAAAATGTACTTGTCCGCATAAAAATCTGTGTCAGACAAATCGGGCATAGGAATTCTACACCACTGCTGTTGACATTTCCTCACAACATGAAGTTATTACTACTTATACTACATAAATTAAGTTTAACTGGGTGATGGTTTTAACAGTTATGCTAACACAATTTGACACTGTTAATCGAAACTAATCAAACCTCTAGGTTTCAATTTATATTCTAAATCGGAGAACTGAGACTCTTTGTCTTTAAATAGGTGAACTGCTGAAGAATGATATTCTCTTTGGGAAACAGGAAGAAAAGGTTTCAATTTGGAATTACTGTGTTTGAATGGCTGTTGAAAAATATCTTCGCCAGTTTTTTTATGTTTTTTTTGAGCGCCCCCTTGAAGGCATGTTTTGACAAAAACGATTTAAACCATTTATAGCTTGCATTAAAATTATGTGTCAGAGACCTTTTTACAATTCGGTTGAATTTGTCGGAAATAACATTTCTGCTTTCTCTTGGTTGAGATAGAAAATTAATTGGGAAAAACTTATGTCTTTGGAAAATTATTTCTCTATCCTGGACTTATTAGAACTGCATGTTTTGCATATTTTTGTATGTTTGCTTGCTACATAATTTCATACCATATTCATGTTAACATCAAGATGTTCACCAAGCATTTTATTCATCAAACAAAATGTTTCTATCCTTTGTTATAAACATTAGGACAATTTATCTCTTGGATCTACTTAGCAGCAATCGAAGATTTTCCCTTGTATTTACTTGTCTAAGGGCAAGTGGCCAAGAAAAATATACTTGCTACTAGTAGAAAAGCCAAACTGGAACAAATTTAGAATATGGCCTTTTTATACGCCCGTGGAAGACGGGACGTATTATGGGATCACCCGTGGCGTCCGGCGGCCGGGCGTCCGGCGTGCGTCCACTTCTTTGTCCGGAGCATATCTCTGTCACTTGAAGTCCGATCGACTTCAAACTTGGCAATTGTGTTCTTCTCATCATTACGGAGTGCAGTGCACAAGAACCATAACTCTACCTGGCCTATTTTTTGAGTTATTGCCCTTTGTTGTTTTTCATACTAGAATCTTGTCCGGAGTATATCTCTAAAAGTATAATAGCTAGGATCATGAAACTTCATGGGTGTATAGATCTCACCAAGGGGGAGTGCAGTGCACAAGAACCAAAACTCTACCTAGACTATTTTTGAGTTATCGCCCTTTGTTGTTTTTCAGACTTGAATCTTGTCCGGAGTATATCTCTTAAAGTATAATAACTAGGATCATGAAACTTCATGGGTGTATAGATCTCACCAAGGGGGAGTGCAGTGCACAAGAACCATAACTCTACCTGGCCTATTTTTTGAGTTATTGCCCTTTGTTGTTTTTCAGACTTGAATCTTGTCCGGAGTATATCTCTAAAAGTATAACAGCTAGGATCATGAAACTTCATGGGTGCAAAAAACATTCATTCAAAATAACCTCAGTTCAATTCAAACCCCCAGTTTATACTTAGCAGTGTGACGGGCGTATCTTGTGACAATTTGGCACCTTGTTTGCATGGTAAGAAACAAAGAATATATTAATGACCAAATTCTAAAAAGTCTGTGTAATGGGAAATGATTATATTATAATTTCTTCTCTTGCTAAAGAGTTACCTGGCTAATACTTCTGTTAGATCAAAAGATCAGGTAAGGGCAAAAACCTATAGTTTGATTTCATTTTAAAAAACCTAAGTTCTTCTAAACCTAACATCATATGCATGTTACACTGGGTTGTTTATATGTTGAAGAAAGGTAAGGCATCATTTTTAATACAGTTTTTTGGAACATCATCAGTTCTCATTGCTTGTATGCAGTTAACAACATCATGAAATTGACAAGGTAAATGACTTTGAATGGGTGCCAAATGAAGTTGAATGAGTGTGATGAGTTAGTTTTGATTGAAATTAAAAGGAGGTAATTTAATAGCCCTAATTTTGTTCAGGACAAACAAAATTAGCAATATTTATTTCCTCCCTTTGATAAAATATGCATATAAGTTTTATAAATAGCTGTTTATATTCTCAAGAAGCAATCAGACCCTTATATTTTTAAAAATGTCTGTGAAATCGCAATTGTTTTCTACCTATATTTATATTAAATATAGTTGTTGGTCTAATCTTTTTTTGTGATTTTGGAGCGTTTTTGAATTGTTTGAATGAGTGTTTGGAATGAAGCGATGGGGCACTGAGTGAGCCATTTAGAATGGTTTTGATTGAGATGAAAGTCAATTTCCCAATGTAACTAAATGTAACACAGTTTTCTTCTACCTTGGATTGTTGAGTTCTGTGTAAAAAAAAACCTTAACGCAACCATTCAGTGTCTCATTTTACCTTTCATTATACTATTTGTCAATATTTGTGCCTCTTTGACCCTGATTTTATGAAAATTATTATATATCTTGCAAAGAAAATTTCATGATAAAGCAATTATTGTTACACATACATACATATCAAGATTGAAATCATACCACACAATTTTTACTACACTGATAAAATTGAAAAATTGTTTGAAGCTGACACATTCAAACAAACCTCCTTTTGAAAAAAAAAAGGCTTTATCTCTATGCAATAGTAAGACTCAGATTTGGAAATTTGATTTTATGATACATTTCATAATTCGGCGGTCAAAACTTGGTATCTACAGCATGAATGAGCTGAAGATACCAGTGATTGCCCATCCAATGATAGTTCACCTGACTTACTAAAGTTAATATAGATTTTACTATTGTAGATGATATCATAAAAGCTTTGAAACTGTTTATAATTAGGAATCATGCTTTTGTGTTTTCATTTTCGAAATTCAGATTATAATGTTGTTTAGTAGTTTGCATTAATGTTGCTTAAAGCTTTTAAAGTTCAGTATGTAGTTTTAAGCACTGTGACTTTTTGTACAAGTGTCTTTGTTGAATATGCTCTGTTATTGTTCAGTTCAGATATCCCCATATTTCTGAGCATGACATGCAGTTCTAATTTTAGCATGTTGTTAAAACAGGTTCCACGGATCTCCATTAACTCCAAATTCCTGAAAGACGGGCAGAAAGGGGAAATTGAAATACCGTCATGGAGGTTAGGCTTACGAAAAACAGGAAGTACCAGTATGGTGCCCAACGATTCTGTAAATACAATTAACGAGGATGATAAGAATCTACCTCGCTCGGCTTCTAGTCCTCGTCTAGCGGAAGAAAATGAAAATAAGAAAAATGAAATTAATGTAAGTTGTATTCAATATCTTAGTGTAAAAGATTAAGTTATCTATTAGCAGCATTAATCTCAAAAGAGAAATTGTTGCCAATTCAATAGGGAAATTGTAATTATTAATTGAAACATATTCTTTTATTCTGTTCGCTTTTTAGAAGTTGGATATCTTTCTTGTAAATAATAAATACATAAACATAGAAAAGAGGGGTCAAGCTCATCTAAAATCTTTATTTCATGACAAAACGCTATGTTGTTGTTACTCATTCAAATCATTTATTTGAGACAAGTCCATCAAGTTCCCAATACACAAGGGATTATCTAAGTATTGTTGAACTATTTCAGTTTCTAATCCAAAATACTCCCTTATTTGTAGTTTTGAATGTGGTGGTGATTTTACAGTGCTGTTCATATTTTTTATTGGGCTTTTCCTTTATTTCTTGAACACCAGGCACTAACAGTTTAGTAGCCACTACTAACATAGTTTAACAATCTTCATAAAATCATACAAGTTGAAATTTTGAAACATACATATTTTCATATTATCATCATTCATATAACACCCCCATGTCAGAGATATTTCACTTATGTTGTCTTTCCTAAAATATTTTTCACAATTTTAAATGTGCATTTATGAAATAGTATAATAACAAGACATATCACTGTGTGGAGCCGCCATCATAGCCCAGTTGGTAGTGTGTCAAACTGTCATTCTTAAGGTCCCTGGTAAGATCCCAGATGGTCGCACTCATCCTTTCCGACTATTAGTCCTTACCAATGGGTTGATAATTGTAGACCTATGGGGGATAGCAGCTGGAGGCTAGAAAAGGATGTGATGGCAGTACTGGTGTGACAAATACCGGGAATCCATGGTTATGTGCTCGAGCATCTGTGATATGACTGGAATAAAGTTGAAAGTGGCCTAAAGCCCCATTTAAACAAACAAAATTTGCTGTGTGGATGCCCAGACTGCTCATTATCTACAAATGATGAGAATATCAAGGACTCAGTGCAATACTATTGTAAGTGCCTATAAACTTATAGGCACTTACAACGGTTTTGTGCTGCCCCTTCAATATTAAATTGTTTGAAATGACACACAGACGCATTACAGGACTTGTCTTTTTTCTCTCTGTTTGGAAACAGATTATTTTGCATCTAGATTTTTCGATGTATATTTAGAATATTTGATGGTATATACCTTAAAAATGAAATTTTATATCAAGGTCAGATGTATTTTGTCTAAAAAAAAAGGGGGGGGGGGGCTAAAGCACTTCCCAAATATGCATTTATTTATTTGTAATCAGATATTTAAATATAAATCAAATTGAACACTGAAAATGATAATTTTGTTAATGTGTTTTGAAAATCCAAAATGATTAAAAAAAAGCCTATCTTCATTATTCATAGTTTGGTATCTAACTTTTGTAAAGAAGTAAAATATGAATACATATATAGAGGATATGCCTTGAATTGAGTAACATGATAGGAATGTTATAATGAAATGTCTGTAATATGTATTTGGTTTATTAAATTGACCCTTGGCCAAGTTTGGTTAGCTCAGTAAATAAAATGTTGTGCTATCAATTCTGGGGTAATGAGTTCCATCCCTAGGTAAGGCAACTTTCATCTGACATTTGAAAGAGTCAATGTGACAGTAGTCATTTGTCTCCCACCAATCAGCCTTTAATGAGGGGAAAACATGGTTAGGTACACCAGCTGAAGGAATGTAAGTTCAATGATATTGAAAATTGGTTTCAACCCCATGCAAACAAACTTGACTCTCGTCTTGGTGATTGAAATGACTGCATACAACATAAGGTTTGGGATATAGATGAAAAATTAATGTAAGGTCAATCTTTCTCCAATTTCTAGAGCTTTGTCTTGATTTATTTTTCAGGATAAACCAGCCAGGCGTCCATTCTTAAGTTCATCATCATTTTCTGCTGCTGACCAAAACAACTCTAACAACTCAGATCGGTGGGTATTTCTTTCTGTCATCAGTATAGCAATGTGTAAACATGTATTGATCCAGATGTGGTAGAAGTATGTCTTTGTGTCTTTATTGAGATTATGTAGAAATAGGACATGTGTTAATCTAGGATTTAGTTGACACAGCATTTCCTGGTGACCTAGATTACTTGGAAGCATATTTGAACCAATAATTCCAACATGGAGCATCCTAGAAATTGACACAGTGCAATTGAAAGATATTGCTGAGAGTCTCAACAGACTTTCATACCAGGGCTTGAGGTTATAAGACTTTTCTTGTTCTCAGCTTATAATTTTCAAAAATTTCATCTTGAGATTAAAGCCTTAATTCTGTTTTGATACTGATAAAATCTAATGAATATAAAAGATAATATTGATAAGTTGATAGAAATAACAACTTAATAATATCATTTTTATGCCCCAGGATTGAAAAATAGGGGGCATATTGTTTTACTCATGTCCGTCTGTCTGTCTGTCTGTCCGTCCGTCTGTCTGAAAACTTAACCTTGCCAATATCTTCAAGCCTATTCAAGATACAAAGCTAATATTTGGCATGATGATAGATTTCAATGATCCGCATCCGCTGGTACCAAAGTCAAGGTCATGGGTCAAGGTCATCTGTCAAGGTCAAACTGTGAAAAAAAATCCCGTTAAGGGGGCATTCGTGTTTCACAAACACATCTTGTTTATTTTGATACATTTATTTGAATTCAAAGTTTCAAAAAATTCTCAGTTCAGCATGAAAAAAGTTCTTTAAATTTGGGCACTGATCTTCTTACACATTGCATAGTAAGGACTCTGGCAATGTACCTGCATATGCTGACTTGAGTCTTTACTCAGAGCAAATTTAATTTTGTTAGAAAACTCACCCTCAAGCTTATTAATCATTATCTTTGATTCAGGGAGGATAGTCATCTACACATATTATCATGTGCTTATCAGGGTTAGTTAGAAATATGACATTGCGTTTGAATTTAGCCCTTATTCTGTTTTAATTATTGATACATTTGAATAAATATAAAAGATGATATTAATAAGTTGTCATGAAAAACAACTTACGAATATCTTTTATTTTGATACATTTAGAAAACTCACGCTCAAGCGCATTGATCATTATCCTAAACACATGTTGGATAGTCATTTACATGTATTATCATGTGCTTATCAGCGTTAGTTAGAAATATGACATTGCATTTGAATTTTGATTCGTTAGAAACAAAGAATTAATAAAATAATATAACGCTATTTCAATATGGATTTGGAAAAACTACATGCATGTCAGTATGATTTGATAAATGGCAGCAATATGTCTTAATGGTTTGATGGTAAGTATGGTTAGCAAAATAAATGCCAAACTACGCTACCTATCAAAATTAACCTTTCTGTTCATTGTATTTGCTTGAAGAAATCATAGGTTGTATTGAATTTAATAAAGATATCTTGAACTCACTAAATTCATTGTCATTGTTTTGCACTCAACCCATAGTTTAGCATGTTAGAAAGAAATTTTTGGTGGTAAATTTATTTTAATGGAAATCACTCAACGGAAATTATGTATAACCTGCCCTGCCTTAAAGGTGACAAATCGGTTCATACTGTTTGCAAATTATACCTGGCTTTGCATGTGCAAAGCAAGGTATTATTTGCAAACAACTTGCATCCTTCTGTCACCCTTAAGGCAGGGCTGATTTTATGCCTAACAAAATTCATAATTTGTTTCTTTAACCTTGAATCAAGGTGAACGAGACAAGTGCCAACATCGAAATCATTTCATAAGCATGAATTTAATGTTGGTGTTACTTTGTGTTACCATTTAGAATGTGTAAGACATTATATATTTATTTTTACTCGTACAGTAGTATCACTCGATGGAGAACCAGGTTTGTCATGATAAATTTTGTTACAACAAAACTTTGAGATAACAAGGAGTCTAAGTGGCGCTAATATAGAATATATTTTAAATTTTTCAAAATTGTGACCTGTTATGCAAAAAGCGACCATCTGGGAAGTGTGGAAAGTGTCGATCCTAGTCAGACTGCATGCATTGTGCAGACTGACTAGGATTAAAGCTTTTTGCACTTTGACCATTCCCAGAATCTAAAATAGTCATCCTTAAAAAAAGAAATAAGATAAAATAAATTGGTCATCCTACCTACCTGTAAAGGCGTTTTAGAAATGTGACCTCAGGTTGACCTTAACTTCGACCAATCTCTTTCAAATATTTGAATTGTGAAGTTCCCATATGGTCCCTTTTCATATCATGGTTCAAAATACAAGAATGAGTGAAAAAGTTCTGGGGAATACTATGCTAGTTGTGAGTACATAATGTAAAGAATTCAATCAATAAAAAGTAAAATGAGGAAATGCTTTCTTTCTTCAATCCTCGACGGCAGCACTCATTCCTTCTGACTATTTGTCTCTCACCAATGAGTTGATAATCGTAAAACTATGTGAGATAGCAGCTGGAGTCTAGGAAAGGATGTGGTGGTTGTACTGGTGTGAGAAATGCCAGAAAAGCATTGTTAGGTACTCTAGCCTCTGCAATATAACTGAAAAATGTTGAAAGTGGCGTTAAACTCCATCAAATCAATCAATTAATCAGAAAGGAATTCCAGACTGTTTCAAAAGATACCTACGAAAAAGAGTTTATGAGTGAAGAATATATAGCCATTTGAATTTGAAGCCACTACTTCCTGTTATTTAAAGCTCTTGTTTCAGTGCTATTTGTAATCCATTTTCACTTTTCCTTCATAGATATAAAAGATTAATTTACTGATTTTGAAGGGAACCTTGTTTCATTTCACTCTTTTTCCAATGTCTGCTGGCTTTCCTTGAGGCTTGTAGCAAAACTTTGTGGGTGGCTGTCCCCTTTTTCAGGCTGGGCTGTTGGTGAAAAATAAGTTGTAATGATAATTTTGTGTATGTCTTTGCAAATTTGCCAAGACTGTTCCTTTAACAATTTTGTATCTGTAGATTTCCTTGGATTGCTCCCTTTCATGTAATTCAACACAATCTTTCTTCATTTTACCCTGCAAAACTTTGTTTGTGGGTATATAGGAGTCAAGCTTGTCTGTCTGTCAATTGATCCGTCTGTCTGTAGATTATTGTATACAGTCAATTTCTCATCAACTAATGGATGGATTTAATTCAAACTTCACAGAATATCGATGGCTCAGCGCAAAACAGTTGTAACTCCCTATATGTTTATAGGGAGTTACAACTGTTTTGCACTGAGCCATCAATATATGATCAATATCAAGCAGAGGTGTGCATGTGGCAATTTGGTTATGAATCATTGACTTTTGACAGAATAATAGCCCTCTCTTTGATGAAAATGTCAGTCAAGAAGAAAAAAATTATGGACAAGGGCTGTTGGGTGGTGATAGCCTACTGTGTGACAAGTCTAGTTTGACTTGATGTACCATTTGGAACACTTTATATACATCAAAATTTAATATACAAATTTTTGTCTCAACCATTATGATCTCAAGGTTTCTTGATAGAATCGATTAAATGTGTTATGAGTAGAAGCGTCTTTTGATGCGCCAATTTAGATTAAAGGTCAAGGTTACATCTGGTCAAATATTTGCTGGTTGGGAAGACAGTTCTACCTTGACAACTTTTCTAAGTGATTAATGGCTAATGGTTTAGTTTAGAAGTCCTATTTCCCTCCTTCAAATGCAATGACTTAGTATGGAATTGATGACTCTAGGCAAAACAGTTGTAACTGCCTAAATGTTTTGCACTGGGCCATGGGAATAGAATCATCTACCCTTCCCATGCTGTTTACAATATGTTCCATGCTGCACATAAAAATTTGCTAGACATTATTGGGTGAGATCAAACTGCACAGAGTTGCAGGCTGATCTAAGTCTGCAAAAGTTGAACCAGAGTGGTTGAAAAACCATGGCTAAATGTCATTAAAGTCAAAGTCCTGAAAACACTGGATAGCATTATAGACAGTCAGTATTTATTTGGAAAATCATGTTTTTTAGACATTAATGATTGAAGAAGGAAAACCAGGTTGTATAGACTAAAATAAGACTGCACATATGTGCAGGCTGATCTTTGTCTATAGCTCCTGCTAGAGCAGGAATATTCTGGGTTCAGCATGATAGGGGTTTATATTTCTTTGTTGAATAGTAACAAACAACTAAAACCGTTATGCCCTCTTGGAAGAAGATGGGGTATATTGCTTTGCACTTGTTGGTCGGTCTGTCCGTAGACCGCTTTTTGTCTGGAGCATATCTTAAAAAGTATGCAAGCTACAATCATGAAACTTCACTGGTGGATAGATCTCATTGAGGAGAAATGCAGTGCACAATAACTCAACTCATGGTATTTCCTGTGTTATTGCCCTTTGTTGATTGACAAAGAATTGGCTATTGACCTGCTTTTATGGGGGGCATAAATGTTTTACAACATATCTTGTTTCTTAACATTTTCACTGACATGAAATTGCTTGTCTACTATAAACTTTTCTTGACAATAGATTTTGTGTGTTTTGAAAAAGAATATTAATAGAAGTTGCTCTTTGTTTTGCTAGATTTACATATTTTACAATTTTGCTACAATCTACTTAGATCTTTTTCAGATTCTGTCCTGTTCAAAATTTTACGCCAGCCTAAGAATTTTCTCTACAATTTGATACAAATCATCATAATGTCATTACTGTGTAATAAGTAGATTGAAAAACATGATGCAAAATTGGTCACTTAGCTGTATATTGAACACTGAAGACATTTTATGAAGGAAAAAAAAACACAATTATATGTCTACACAATTTATTCAAAATCACAATTCTTATTCACTTGTATCAAATCAATGTGTAAGTAAAATAAGAAAACTTCAGAAGTTTGTCATGGAACTGGTTGATATGGGACTGAATCCCATAAATATTTCCTTTAGTATGTGGAAAAAGACATGAAAATATGAAAAAGTTGTGCAATTTCAGAACTATATGACTCAGTGTGAAACAATTGTAACTGCCTATACACATATAGGCAGTTACAACTGTTCCAAACTGAGCCACCCAATAATGATTAACATAGGTATGAATTTGTTGTCCCAGTTCCAAAAACTCATATCGATGGATCAGTTTCAGACATTTGTAACTGCTCAGATTAATATGTGTATATGCAGTCACAACTGTTACTCTCTGAACCATTGATATGGGCCTAAATGATATAAAGGCACTTCCAACTGTTTAGCAGTTAGACATTAAGTTATCTTTTAAATGTGAAAAATACATTAACTAATAATCCAGCATTGAATAGCCTTTTTTTCCTTGACACTGAAGAAAACATTTAGACAGATTTTCAATTCAACTTACTGAAACTCACCTTTATATATTTCACAATCACCTATATATCATGTTTAAGAAGTTTGAATGAATTTTCGAAATGATGTTCAATCATTTATTGCAGGTCCAGAATTCCCCTCATCTGTCATATCATTCTGTATATTTCTTTCTTCTGTATAACTTGTTATGTTGTGATTACCTTTTATAAGGATATTTACTTATTCATCTCCTGATATTTTACAATTGTTTGCAATACTATATGATATTCTTCCTTTACTATATTCTCTGTACAAATTTCTTTGTTTGATTTTATGAGTGTTTGCTAAAATCCTTGCTATGTAGAACCTTTATTAAATGAGCCTGT
Source organism: Fragum whitleyi (assembly GCA_948146395.1). Taxonomy (NCBI): domain Eukaryota; kingdom Metazoa; phylum Mollusca; class Bivalvia; order Cardiida; family Cardiidae; genus Fragum; species Fragum whitleyi. The sequence goes on from OX411546.1 coordinate 58,282,526, forward strand.
GCAAGACATAATTTATAATGTACAATTACAGTTAAAGAATCATGAAATTGAAATTCATTCCTTACACTCACTCAAACCATTTAAAAACGCTCCAAAATTACTCAATAAGTACGTTTTAAATCAAAATCGCTAGAAAAAAAATCCACAATTTCACTGGCTTAATTAAATATTTTAAGCATATGTGGACTCTTATAGACAAAGAAAGCTTTTTTGAGAACCTACCTGAATATTTTATTAATGGGAAGCAATAATCATTGCTAATGTTGTCTTGAACAAAATTAGCAATAATGGATTACCTCCCTTTAATTTCACTCAAAACTCACTCCTCCCACTCATTTAATTTCATTTAAAATTCATTACAAATAAATCACCTTGTCAATTTTACCATTATTGTCAACTCTACATATCTTTGTTGAGCAACCAAATTGTCCTAAATTGTACCTAGAACAAAGTGTCATTCATGACATTTTGGACTCCCGATAAAGATATGCTAGTAAAATTATTCGGCCTGGAGATCTATATTTCCATTGAGATTGTTCTATGATCATTGCTTTTGAATTTATTCCTAATTAAAAAGTAGATAGTCAAAGGGTTACTAAAGCCTGATTAGTTAAAATTAAAAGCTTGGCTGTTTTGGAACAAAAATTTGACTTGAAACTTGCTATGTGTGTTCACCATTTCAAGAGCAATCAATAGTACCAAAAGGGATAACTGTAGAAGCATTTCTGTTAGATTGATGTATCTTTTTACATGGAATTTTTCACTGTCCATTGGCATCCTAAGGCAATGTTTTTATTGTACATTGTACTAATCAGGATGCAGTCTTTCTTGGATGATATTTTGTAGGTTTAAGGGCTACACTGTTACTGAATAGGATCCGAGTCATTGCTAGGTCCTCATGTAAACTCATGGAAATGTCAAGTGGAGGCTCAGATAGTAATTTTCTTTTATCTTTGAACTTTGGTCTCTAGATAAGTTTTGCTATAGCCTTGGTGTCGTCGTATTTATGCAAAAACTTTGACATTTTGGGATATTGCTATTTCTAATGAAGGTATTCACATGAAACTTGGCTTACATGTTCACCATTAAAATAGCAACCTATACTATCAAAGGGGGGGGGGGTGTAACTATAGATGCATTTTGTGCATATTATGCCCCCTTTTCTACTTAAATTATGTACTACCATCCAGCACTCAACAGCCGAGTGGACTGATATCATATTTTTCTGAATGCATTTTAAAATGTGAGATCTGAAAATGGTTGTTTCACATTTGCAATATGAATTTTCATAATGTCTACTGTCTTGTCAGAGATGGACTTCCATGTTATTTGGAGAAAATGACTTTTTTTAAGAAAATTAAAGCAAACAAACCTCAGATAAAGAAATTGTTTTTTTTAAAATAAAAAAAATCGTTCAGAATTCAAAAAATCTACTTTGAACTAATTCTAACTCTTTATCAGTGTGCACAGTCAATTGATGGCTTTGTGCAAAACAGTTGTAACTACAGTAAAACCCCTCCTTCCGACCAACCCGGAAAACCGGGCACCCCGCTTTTACGAACGATTTTTGACAGAACGGAATTATTTGTTCTTTATTTCAATGGTCGCAAACCCCTCTAAAGCGAGCACCCCGCTATTCCGAATTACGACCACTTATTTCAGTACAAACGCCGTATAAACACTATTACGACCCTCGCTAATAAGACCAGTAACTTCACACCTCCGGATCGACCATCCGAATTTCACGCTTCAGTAGTACGACACTAATTAGGTACGAATTCATCAACTAACAACAATGGGATTATCGGTTTTATCGACATCGTGATTAAACCTCTGTTGTGTTTTGGCGTTATTAAAAATAATTATACAAGTTTAATTGGTCAATTGTTTTGCTACACTAAATTCGTTTATCAACGAAAGATGTTTCTTACATGTTTAACTGTCGCAACGAAATCGAAAGTAAAGCGATTTCGCGCAATTTACAGGAATTCGTTTTCGGCGATCTGCAGACCGGTATTTATTAGCCATTAAAATTGATTGTACCTAGCTCATGATTTATAGGTTTCGGATTTACGAAAATGAATTTACTGAATGTAATTTTCAGTTAGACAATAATTGGTCTTTATTTTGATACAAAGAATCTGAGATGGGAAAATCAAATCAGACCAAATTAACTAAGAATCAATTTCTCCCTTTTGGAAATCGTTCAATTTAGTAAGGCTTGAAAACAAAGTTTATCACGTAAATGTATATTTATTTATTTAATTGTGTAATATAAAAATACACGAAAAAGCTTAAATTATAATGAAATAAACATAATTACACAGTCTTCTCTATCAGCAATATTTTGTGTTGAAAGTTTCGCATCCGACCAAACCTCAGAATTAAGACCACCCCGCTATTAAGACCACTTTCAGAAAGTACCCCAAGTGGTCTTAATAGAGGGGTTTTACTGTACCTATATGTTGAAAGGCAGTTACAACTACTTTGTATAAAGCCTTCAAGATCATCCTCTTTTGTGTGATAGGTTACCTGGTATCGCATATTTCAAGAGTTTTTATAACTTCATAAAAAAAATTAGCTTCGATTAATTACCTATGATTTTGAACAAAAAAAGCCCTTAACAAAGTTTCATCCTTATACAATCATAAAGTAGTTTATTTGAAAGCTAATAACTCATCTGAATAATTAGTAAAAGAATAACTTATTTTAGTAAATGTCTATATGATAGTCACTTGTTTATGTTTTTGATGTAATTTGTATGTTCTGACTTATATTCAGCTTACATCATAACTTTTTTCCAAAATAACATTATCATCAGATCATCATTAATCTTGAATGTGTGACCTTGACCTTTTAATCTGCATGTTGCATGACCTTGACCTTTTCAGGTTGGGAGGTTCTACGAATTCATACCGCTATTCTATACCCAGCCAGAACTCTTCTTCGTCTTCTTACCACACTGCCTATGTTCCGTTCTACAAACGTCAGCAAGCCGAAAATGAGCGGAAAGAGCGGGAACGTGCGGCTGAGAAGGAGGCTGGCAGTAATAGAATATCGGCCCCTGCATCGCTTGCCATTACGTCTACGTCGAATGTTACAAGTCCCACAATATCGACCACGTCTTCATCCACTACTATCACTACCCCCACCTCCTCATTTGTTCATTATAGGAAGTAAGTGTGCTCAGCATTTTGTTGTCATTTGCCATTGCCGAATTTGTAGCGTATTAATTTCATTTTGATTAACTGGACTATAAATATTTAAGATTTAAAAAGTAAAAAGTAAAGAGATTGAGTTTGAAAAAAAAATGATGTATTGGTCATTCTGGCCAATCACATTGCCAGAGCCTTATTCAAAAATTTGAATAAGGCTCTGGCAATATGATTGGATGAAAAGTGCTTAAAAATGTTTCAATTGGACAAATATTGTTGTAGCTGACTTGCATTTGCTGTCAGATAAAATTGTTGCAAATCTATTTAGCTTGCAATTGTTCTTTGTACCTTTGTTAAAAGTCGCAACCCTTGCATACATTTAAAGCCCTTTATGTAACTTGTTTCAATTTCCTTTGTTTAGGTGTGTAAAATTTAGTCATTTAACTTTAGTCCTTTGAATAGACATGAAAGAAATCACTTATGCTTTGATTTAATAAGGAATTTTCACATATCAAAAAGCAACGCCAGTTAAATTTAATATCAGCATAATTTATGTAAATTAAAGAAAAAGAAAGGAAGAAAGTTAGATGCTTAGATGACTTCAATGATTTCTTTATGAGTGGAGAGTGATTCAGCTTTATAGAATAGATGAAATACTAAATAATGCATGTTGCATTACTATTTGATTTATTGAGGCTAATAGATCTATTAACATGCATTCATATTCATACTTTTCATATGCATTCATCAAAAATGCTCAATAACAAGATATATGGTTAATTGTTTAGATGTTTTGTTCTGTGTAAAATGACCCTTCAATCTCCTAGGAAATTTAATTGTTTGTGTTTATTTTGAAAAGAGATTGTTTAAGTGAAATCAAGATATTTTGTTTCGGAGCAAAATGGACTAAGTGAAAGCAAAATATTTATTTTGGAGCAAAATGGACTTGCAGATTTTTTAGAAAAGTTTATCAGGAAATGTTATATGAGTTCCCAAAATAATGAAAAATTCTATTAACCTTTTTGACAAACAGCAAAGTTTAAGACAAGTCCAAATTGAAAGAAGATTTGGATTGCTTAATTTTAGACTGGCCCAATTACAGTAAACATTGGGGCTACAATGTGTGTTTGTAAATGATTTAATTGTAACTGTTTCCATCAAAATGTGTGCTTTCTGATTGGCTGAAAGATTCATTTCATTACTCAATGAAAAGCAATTTAAAGTATGCAGCTATTTTGTAAGCTTACAGACAAAAAAGTCTCATAATAAATCTATCTTTTTATGTAGAAATCTCAACCTTTCCACTTCAAAATATTAAATTATAAGATATGAAAAGAGTATGTATTATTCGCATGGAGGAAAGAGACTAAAAACCTTTCCACACCTAAGTATGAAACCGCTTTGCGTATTCATACAGTGTGATTAGGTTTTTAGTTTCATTGCTCTATGAAATAAAAAAAATACCACCTTCACATCTTAATTAAAGAAATGAATGTGATGTAATGAAAAAAAAAAAACATAGCATGATTTAGAAAAATGCTTGTAACAGTAATTTAAGATGGCTTGTTACTAGCAATAATTTATTTTCACACCACTATTTCCTAATTTAAACAATTAAGTGATGAAGACTATATTTGTTGATTTCATTGAGGTAAGAAAACTAAAAACTTAATCATACTTTATTCATACATGAGTGTGATAAGATTTTTAGTTTCATACCTCTATGAAATCAACAAATATAGTCTTCATATCTTATAATTTGATATCATATTGTAAAAAATTGTCAGTTAAGAAACAGATTTCGTATGAGACTACATTTTGCAAAAGCTTACCAAACAGCTGCGTACTCAAATTTTTTTTTCATTAGGGAACCATCTTATCAGCCAATCAGAATGCACAAATGTTGATTGACAGAAATGAAACTGAATTATTATATTTTGGGGTAAATGGGAATGGGGATCTATGTTATAAATGGTAAACTTCTAGTCTTTCAGTTAAAGGAGCCTATTATAGATGATGTAGCATACTAAAGCCCTAATCTTGCTGTACTTGCAGGTCCTATGAGCCTCCAAAGAGAGATGAGGAGACAGAAATGCAGAGAAAAGTCCGAGCCAAGAGAGCCAGAGAGAGTAGGAGATCTACCCAGGTATGATGTACTGTAATTTACAAATTGATGGCTCAGTGCAAAACAGTTGCAACTGCTTATGAAATATAAGCAGTTGCAACTGTTTTGCGCTGAGCCATGGATATATAACAAATTGCTTCAATTTTTCACACGCCAATCATGATATTTCCTGTTGTGCTTGAAACTTTGACAGGGAGTATAGACTAAGTTCAGTCTGCACTGACATGCAGTCTTGGCCTACACTGCCTACTTTCGGCTCAATTATTTGGAATGATTATGTTTTGTTTACCAACAGGATTTCCTAAATCTTTGGAGCATTATATCAGTATATTTTGAGTTTAAAAATGAGTGAAGCATGGTGATTGCTGTTAAATTTTAATATTGTTATAATAGTAACTTGGGATGACCTTGACCTTTTGAAAATTCTTTTGTATAAAAGTGGGATAAGATGTTATTCATGAGAAGATATAGTATCAATAACTCACCTTCTGTTTACAGGGTGTTACTTTGGAAGAATTGCAACAGGCTAATGAAGTTTTACGGAAAACGGACAGTGAAGATTCTAGCACGACAACAACAACCACGACAACAACAACAGGAACAACATCAACGACTTTAGGAACATCGGACAGAAACAGCAGATTAAGTGACGCTAGAAAATCTCAGGATGTGACAGACTCGAAAGATACTTCTAGTAGCAATATTAGTGATAGACTCTCTAGTGATATTAGTTTAACCAGGACTCAGTCAAGTAACGAATCTGACCGGGTGTCGTCATGGAGACGGAGTCGAACGGAGAGGGAGGAGGCCAGTAAGATAGGTGTAAGTATTATTGAAAATGAAAGGATTCCAAGCGCCCTTTTAAGCATGGATGTTTTCAGAGAAAAGTTAAGGTATTGTGATCACCTTGGTGTTGTTCTTGTTGGTGTTGGCCTTGGCCCTGATGTTGGCATTGGCATGACTAACTTAACCTTGATCATATCTCTGTTCTTATTGGATATTGGAAGCATTTTTGTAAGATTTATGCCCCTTTTCTACTTAGATCTTTTGCATTATCTAGAAGCTGCAGCTTAAAGTTGCAGCTGTAGGCACTGCTCTCGTTTACAAATTACAACCTTGGGCTCAACAATCAATGTACCCTGTTGGTAGCGCGCCGGACTTCTAATCCAGGGGTCTATATTCGCACGGGTTCGATCCCCGGCCGCGGCACTTATCCTTTCCGACATTTGTCTTCCACCAATGGGTAGATAATCGTAAACCTATGTGGAATAGCAACTGGAGGCTAGGAAAGGGATGTGGTGGTAGTACTGGTGTGAGAAATACCAGGAATCCATCGTTAGGTGCTCCAGTCGTCGCGATATAACTGAGAGATTGTTGAAAGCGACGTAAAACCCCAATTCAAATCAAAATCAATGTACCCTTGGCAGAAATTTGGATGTTGCTCTTTGTCGCTTAAACTAATGGGGTGAAGAATCATAAAGCATTGCAATTCATATTGAACAGCTTTGGAGGTATGTGTAAAAAAAACCAAAACAGTTTTGTCTATAATCCTTAGAGCTAGTGGTTGTTGAATTTAATTGTACTAGTTTGAGAAATAATTTAAGTCATTTTGAAGTGCACCAACCTAGGTGACAAAGCTGAAACACTGTATTTTATGCTAAAAATGCAATTAAACCCATGACAAAGAAACTAAATTATTAATAACTTTTTGAAATGCGCAGTGATTAGTTACTTTATTTTGAGATTATTTCTAGAGCATATCATAGCTATCAACTTGAAATTTCGCAAATTGATAAATCTCGTGTTGGAGAAGTGCATAGCACTAAAATCACAACTCTTTATCTTGGTGTTGCTGCCCTTGGCATTGGCTTTAGAGAAAGTGCAAAAGCAGTGTAAATCCCTATATATTTATGGTATTGGCATTAAAAAAAGGACTTGGTATTAATCATGCACTAGCCCTGCATTTAAGATTGAAATTTTGGCAAAACATTTGAGAAATGAATCATACTTTACATGCTTTTCAATGTGTAAATTTCTAAACTTTGCCTTACATGTTTGCATTCTGAATGCAGGGCAGCATTTGCAATTGAACATAAATTCTGATTAAACTGAATGTGGAATTTGACTCCACATTCAAGTAGTCTTTCTTATAACTACATGTAGAAGAAAATAGCTAATTTGATGGCTCTTTTAATTCTGTGTGCGACTTTATATTTAGAATCAACTAGAATTTTATCCTGTGAACATGTTTACCATGATGACTTCTAACTTATATACAGGATGATAGCAGAACTAGTTTAAGAAGATCCCGTTTGGTTGACAGAGATCTTACCCAAAGTGCTCCTGCCTCTAGTATATATTCCACAGAGTCAAGTAAGCTGCTTTTATTGTAAAACATTAGTTTGTTTATTCAGACAATTAGCTGAACACTAGCACTTGATTTTGATCTGTCACAGCATACCTATGGCTCAGCGCAAAACAGTTGTAACTGCCTTTAAGTTTATAGGCAGTTACAACTGTTTCGCGCTGAGCCATCGATACTGGCTCAGATTTTTTGTCTCTAGAATATTTAGTAACATACACGAAACAGAAAACATATAGATAGTGGGTGATCTAGACTTGGCAAAATATATTTGCCAATCTACAAAAATATTTGAAACAAAATGGCAGAAAAAGATTCCCACTAAAAATGAGTGTTTTGATTGGTCAATTGATTTTTTGACAGCTGTGATCTGTTCATTTTCATTTGAATCCTTATGAGCCTGTTTTTAGCTCCACTGGCCTTTCGGCCAGCTGGCTATTGTCATGGCGGGGTGTCTGTAGTCCTTGCGTGCGTCCGTAAACATTTACTTTAAAAAACTTCTTCTCATAACGTACTGGATGGATACCAATCAAATTTCACAGGAATGGTCCTTTGGTGACCAGCTATCAGATTCCTTCAAAGATTTTTAATCAGTTGAAAATCATGGCTGTAGTAGGCGTGGCTAATTTCCTTATATGGAAATAGGTGGCTTTTCTCAGAAACTAATTGATGGATATTAACCAAACTTCACACAAATTATCCTTGAGTGGCCCTCTATCAGCCTACAAAAAGTCATTGTGATCAGATGAAAAATATGTCTTTTATGGGCAGAGATCATTTCTCTATGTGTTATTTAGTGAAAACTTTGAAAATCATTTTCTCAGAATCTAACCAATGGATATCAACAAGTCATTTCTCTTTATATTTTATGTAGTGAAAACATTTTCTCAGAATATTACTAATGGATTTCAACCAAATTTCACTGGAATGATTCTTTAGTGTTCCTTTATCACTCTTCAAAAACTTATTGTGATTAGATGAAAAATTTGTCTTTTATGGGCAGAGGTCATTTCTTCAGATAGGTTATATGATGGAATATCCAATATAGGGTAAAACAAACTATCCTGAAAGTTTAAACAGATGCATTATATATCATCGGAATCATATTTCTGTGAAGTTGTATCAGTCTGCAAAAATATTTTGATTAGATGAACAGCATATTTTTTGTATTGGCAGAGGACATTCTTACATATAAAGTGAATATTTGATCTCCCTTTTGGTATCACCTAAATGATGAATTTTTCTAGACTTATAAAATTTAATAGGTGTTAAGATTATAAATAGAAGGAACAAAACCTTTGTTGAAACCCTAATCATTGAAACAAAAGTTGAAATAAGTAGCCTGAGAATACCCCCTGAGAATTGGTCAGTTTAGTTGAACGAAGGGTGACTCTGCACAGAGAGTATAAGTATTGTAAAATGATGCTCTGACCTCCTGAGGCTCAGGATGGGGTAGAAAGAGCTTAGTTTACTGCACTCTAAAAGCATTGGGCAGAATAAAATAAATATATTTGATTGAATGTTTTACTTCTTATCATAATTTATTAGAATTTTGTTTTGATGACAAACAATTATTGTGAAGTAACATCCTTTTAGTAGTGTTTATTGAAAAGGGGAAAGATCTACAATCAAAATTTTGCAGACAAAGTACCAGTATATTGTGCAGTAACATTTTGTTAGTGTTGAAATTTTTATATTTGGATTTTAACTAAATTTCACTAGAATGATCCTTGGATGACCGATTATCAGACTGCACAAAATTATAGTGTTTAAATGAAAAGTATGTGTGTAATTGGTAGATGTCAATTTTCAATTTTATTCATTGATCATGAGTTTTTTATGCAGAAATATTTCAGCTTATGAAACTTAAAACTTCTTATTTACTTGAAATAAACATTCACTCATTCATTCACTTCAATTCTCGTTTAAACAGCCTTATCATCCTCTAATAATCCTTATCAGGATATTCAGGCCTGTTGGGCAAATCAGTCACTCAAGTGCCTCTAGTTAACTTTTGACATTTTACGATACCCCTCTAAACTACACTCATAACTCAAGAAAGAAAGTTCAATGCGTGACATGTGTCAGGAAATTTCTTCATTGACTCAATGGTAAGCGCATCCGTCTAGTGTTCAACCCATTCTCACAGAATTACACAAAGCCTTTTAGAAAAAAAAGTCTTCAGAAATTTTAGATTTAAACTGGTCTTAATTAAAAGCATCTGTAAAGATTTTATTTCAGAGAAATTTTAAAAATTCTAACAAGCAATTTCTATCTTTCACATGAAATTTTTTCTAAGATACATTCTTTAGCATTACAAAAAGTGCAATTCTTTGTTAGCTAGAAAATACTGAAATTGTGTCTTGGTGTTCGTTGCATTATTAGGTGCCAGAAACTAAATTTTCTCATCTCCTTTCAGCTTATGTACCTCGAAATCGCTTAGAAAGATCTGAGCGAAATGCCTTATCAACAGATTTAAGTAATACTAGTCTAGGAACGTCTGCCAATCTTACACGATCAGCATCTTTACGGACTGACAGAATACGTCCCACAGATGACGATAGTTCAAGAATTGAATTACGTAGGGACAGGGATACAGAAAAAAGTGAGTTTCATTGAGCAATTAAGATACTGCATTAACCCTTGTCATGCTGAATAAAATTCTTTACAAAATACATGTAAGATCAAAGTGCTAAAAGCACTGGCAGTTACCAAATGTGAGTGAGTATTGATTTCCGAAATGCATTTTTAACATCTTTCTGGTTTAAAAATGAAATTAAGGTGGTATGAACTAAGATCAGACTGCACATATGTGCAGGCTGATCTTTGCCTTTACCTCCTGTCAAACCAGGAATTTTCCCAGTTCAGCATGACAAGGGCTAAAATCTGAAATTTTTAGCTTCACTTGCCAAAGGCTGCAGGGGCTATTGTCATGGTGTTGTGTCCGTGGTGAGTCTGTCCGTCCATGCCTCTGGTCATAAACTTTTTCTATAAAAATCTTCTCCTCAGAAACTACTGGATGAATTTCAACCAAACTTCACAGGAATGATTCTTGGGTAACCCTCTTTCAAAGTTGTTCAAGAAATTTTGATCCAATGAAAACATGGATTTAATGGGTGTGACTAATTTCCAAATATAGTAAAAAGTGAGTTTTCTTGATTTCTAATTGATGGATACCAATTAAATTTTACATGAATGATTCTTGGGTAACCCTTTATCATTCTACAAAAAAATCATTGTGATCAGATGAGAAATATGTATTTTATGGGCGGAGGTCATTTCTCTATATGTTATATAGTGTAAACTTTCAAAATCATTTTCTCAGAATGTAACTGATAGATAACAACCAAATTTCACTGGAAAGATCCTTGAGTGACCCTTTATCAGTCAACCAAATATTATTGTGATCAGATGAAAAATATGTATTTTATTGGCGGAGGTCATTACTCTATATGTAATGTAGTGGAAACTTAGAAAATCATTTTCTCAGAATGTAATTGATGGATATCAAGCAAATTTCCCTGGAATGATCCTTGAGGGACCCTTTATCAGCCCACTTTAAATAATTGTGATTGGATGAAAAATATGTCTTCCCTGGAATGATCCTCGAGTGACCCTATATCCGTCTACCAAAGATTATTGTGATTGGACGAAAAATATGTATTTTATGGGAGGAGGTCATTGCTCTGTATATTATATAGTGCAATCCTTGAAAATCTTTTTCAAGATCAGTAGAACCCAAAATATCTAAAAATCTAGTCTAAACTTTGATTTGCTTTTACAAGAATTTCAAGCCTGTGGAGCGACTCAAGCCATTCATGGCTTTCTAGTTCATAAATACTGCAAAAAAAAAAAAGGATTAAAAGCAAACAGTATAAAACAATTTGCTAAAAGCAATTTCTCGTTTAAATTTTAAACAAGTTCTTTTCCTTTGATATCAAATTGCAGTATTGTCTTATAATGAGTTAAGATCTATTATATAGTATTGCATTTTGTAGCTCAGCTTAAAAAAGTTGTGACTGCGAAAGAAAGTATGGATGGGTCAGTGCAACACTATTGTAAGTGCCTTTATATTAATAGGCACTTACAATAGTGTTGCACTGACCCTTGGATATAGGCAGTTACTAATGTTTTCCACTGAGCTAGCAATTCCTGTATGGAAAAAATGGATTTGAATGGCAAGAGGTTGTAAATGATCAGAGTAATTTTAAAAATGAGAATCATTGTAAAGCAGAAAAAATTTAAAACCCTGTTATCAAAAATAAATTACATAAAAATCTTAAACAAACCGTCAATGATTTTAAAATGAACAATTTGCAGGGCTTATTAAAGCACTCATACAACCTTATGTCATCCCAATCTTTCTTAAATTTCAGAAACAATAGATAGTTCCGATAAAAATGATAAAGAAAAAGATGAAAAACGTCCCGAGTCATCAGCAATTAGAAATCGTAGAATGAGGAGAGAAAGACGGTCTACTGGTATAGCCAATTACACTGCCGAAGTAAGTAATAACGTTGTGCTGGTTTAATTTTTGGCTTGTGTTTTAGCGATAAAGACTAGCAATAGCCGATGGTCCCAAGAGTTGGGCTGAGTCTCTAAATTTTTGCCCATAACCCATAATGTTAAATATCAAAATTTTATAGTCTGGGTCTCTAAGTTGAATTCACCAGTATTTCTTCCTGTATTTAATGTGTTATTTTAACAAATAGATGTATAAAATTAGTACAGAGTTGGTCAAAATTTCAAGAAAAGGGGACATTAAGGATATATATAGGCATCAAACTTTTTAAGTATTTGTTGAATTGTTAATTCTCAACTAGTTTCGTGATAATAAAAAATCAAGGCAAGCCATTTTAAACAAATAAAAAGGGTTAAAAAATTTAAAGGTAATGGACCTGTAATATTTCAGCAACGTTTCGGAAGTAATGAAATTTAACATTGTTAACTGAGGTTTCCTATTAATTTTCATTAGGAAACCTTGGTTATCACTGCGAAATTTCATGAGTTCCAAAATGTTGCATAACTATTAAGGGTCCATTAGCTTAAGCCATGAATTCAAGTATTTTGGTGTTCTATAGATTATATTGTTGATGGACACCCTAAATTTTGTACTTACAGCTTTATACATCAATTTTGACGGCTATCCACAATATGAATAAAATAATGTTTTACAGTAACTAAGAATTTTCATGACTGGGTTATAACTATTATAAGTGACTATAGATATAGGCACATACAATAGCTGTTCACTGAACCCTCGAAATTGTAGTAGGTAATTAATTTAAACTCTTTGATTTGAGTAAAAAAATGTTTTATTTGATTAGACAATAAGTCAGATAAGGGAGGATTGGTCACAAAATGTATGTTATCGCACCAGCACCAGAAAATGAAATGCTTTTCTTGTCTTGTATGGTGAATTATTGTGGTGGTTAGATGAAATAGTGGTGCTTAAGTCTGGTTAAATAATAGCAAATGGAGAAGGGATATTCATGTCTGTGCTTCTTATTTTGAATACCATGCTAAGCCAAGACTTTTAAATACAATGTTTAATAAACTCCTTAAATGACTTTGCTCTTAATCAATTCATTAGGTTCTAAGATCATTATTTTCTTTTTATACCTATGTCAAAAGACAGGCACATTATGTGATCACCCTTGGTGTCCTGTGCGTAGATGGGTGGGGTCACTTTTTTGTCCAGAGCACAACTCTGTCACCTTAAGTCTGATTGACTCGAAACTCTGCAGTTACATCGATGGCTCAGAGTGAAAAAGTTGTAACTCCCTCTAAACATTGTTTCGCTCCAAGCCATCGATATTCCTCTCATGACTACAGGGTGCAATGCACAAGAACTCTAACTCTACGTAGCTTATCTTATAGTTATTACCCTTTGCTGATTTTTAGACTTCAACTTAAAACCCCATCCCCAGTGTTATCCAGCAGTATCTTGTGGTGCATCTTGTGACAATTTTCCACCTTGTTAGAATTATTTATTTATGTCGATAAGATAATCAGTTACAAAAAAACGACTTTCCCAAAATATTAAGTACAGCATAATTTTGATTCGCAATATGCTTTATCCATATTGTGGACTTATCCACAAGTTCAAGTCATATGGCAAAATAACAAATTTACTGGCTGATTACGGTAAACTAAAAATCCTACCAATTTTATTCTACATAGTATGTGGCATTAATTATGCCCACCTTCGAAGAAGAGGGGGTATATTACTTTGCACTTGTCGGTCGGTCAGTCGGTTGGTCATACTGTCTGTGGACCGTTTTTTGTCTGGAGCTTATCTTAAAAAGTATGCATGCTAGAATCACAAAATTAAAATGTGAATAGATCTCATTAATGAGAAATGCTCTACTTAAGGATCTTAACTCTACTCATATTTTCTGAGTTATTGCCCTTTGTTAATTTACAAAAAATTGCCACCAGCCTGCTCTCATTGGGGGGGGGGGGGCATAAATGTCTTACAAATGGCTTTTGTTTTACCGGGAAAGATAAGGCTTAATTGAAATCTTTCATTTATTAAGCTATAAGTTAATGGTAGAGCTATCAGCTATGCTTCTAACAGGCAAAAATAAATAATTCAAAACTTAGAATCTATATCTATATAAAATGTAGATATATGTGTTAAGTGCAAGCACTGAGCAGACTGGATAGTCACAAAGTACAATTAGGAGATTGCCTGAATGTCTTAAGATACTTTTAAACCTTATCTAAGGACAAGGAAGACAGTGAAGACTATGGTCAGACTGTGTGAATGCACAGGCTGGCCATAGTCTTTGCAAGGAACACATTTGAAATCGTTTGAAATGCCATGCCCATGCTTATAATTTTATGTCAATTTGTTGGCTCAACACAGGTTGTACTTAACCCTTTGCTGTTTAATCCCTGCTTTTTACATGCCTGTGATTTAATGATTGAGAAAACATTGTGAAAAAAGAAGAAATTGCTTCTGACAAGCAATTTCTTCTTTTTCTACACTATTTTCTACCCTACAGAATGGTTATTTTTCAAATTAAATCCACTTTAAATTTTTGTCTGCAAAACTTTTGAATTTGGTCAGGTCCTAAATTTCGTAAAACAGGAAAGGGTTAAACAACAATTCTAGTTAGCAGTGTGAAATGTGTATGCCAGTAAACAGTATGATAGACATGAAAATTTGGTGATTGTTTTGACTGTCTTTTACTTTTTCTAGACTTTACAATTTGTATGGGAGAAGTGGTCACAAAGAGTAGGTTTTGTCACAAGAAAGGTGTGATGTTTCACAGTGTGAACAATTTTATTGTACACCTTTTCTCACCACTGAAGGTTTTTATGTAAAATAAGTAAAATGAGATTGTCTAATATTTACAGAGCTATAGATAGAGGGGGTATTTTGGATTTTAGATCAAAGTATCTTTAAAGTAATAGCATAAACCTTATTTTGTTGGAACTCATTGGAATCGTATCACTGAGACGATTCAAATGAGTACCCGCAACATAAGGTTTCATTGTGAAATAAAGATTTTAGATTGGAACTACCCCCTCTTATCTGGATCTCTGTATTAACCCTCACAGCCAAACTTGATTCCTTGTTCCTTAATCATGTTTAAATCCTTCACCCCTTTTTCGAAATTTAAGACTGGTCCAAATAGAAAGACATCTAGAAATAGACGCAATTTATAATAACACCATCCTATGTTGTATTAGATAGTGGGAAAGGGAGAAATTGCATATCACAAGCAATACCTTCCTTCTTTCTAAAAAAAATCTCTTTTTTTCCCTTAAGGTAGCAAGGGACACATGGCCTCATTTTTTTCCACCCAATGAATTTTTTTCTTGTTCACATTATGTTATAGATTAACATTGTATAGTCATTATATCAAAATTTCAAGGTACCTTTCCATGCTCGTTTTCGTGCTAGAGTTATCTGCCCTTGAGTGGTACTGGCCATTTTTCAGTAAAACGTTTATTTTTGTTTTAGGTCTATTATACATTCAGTAACAGCTGATAGCTGCATAACACATACATGTTGATAGACCTTATACATGTACAAAATGGCTGTTGCAAAGGAAAGTTCTCTTTTGTCAATTGCATTTGCATAATGTGCCTCCAAAAATTAAAATCGCACCATTTTTCGTAATTTTATGGGGGAAAATGCCACAAAAACTAATTTTTTGAAGAAATTACCCAATGATTTTTTCTTGTTTTCCAATATGTTTTAAAACTACATTTTTCCTTTATTTGGTAGAAAATTCAGCATTTCCATGCAAATAAGAACGTTTTTCATTATTTTTTAGTACCCCTCCTAAATGAATGTCACTTTTAACATATTTTTATTGTTAAATTCAATGATCCAGGCATTCAAATGATATCGAATGTTGAAAAGAAGAAAAGTTGTGAACTTTTACCATCATTATTCTATGTTATTTCCATAAGCAGAACCTTATGAAAATCGTGCAAAACGAGCCGTAAAATAAACGTAAATCCACTTCTGGCTTTATGAGTCGAGAGGCGGCTGTCCATTGCCACCTTAAATACAAATAAATGGAGAAATGGCTTCTCACAAGCAATTTCTTCTGTTCCAACTTTGTTTCTCTTCCCACACTAAGTTTTCTTATTATTGACATCCAACTTTTATTTCATATTAGATACTAGAAAAGAAAATATTTTAGATATCTCTGGTTTTCTTTACAGAAAGCAATTATTACTAGCAATTTCTTAATTTTCAATATTGATTTTACTCTTTTTGACAGTTTGTCTCCCACCAATGGGCTGATAATCATAAACCATTGGGGGATAACAGCTGGGAGCTAGGAAACAATGTAATTGTAGAAGTGGTGTGGGTAACGCACCAATGCCAGAAATCCATTGCTAGCTGTTGAAAATCTGCCGTGATGTGACATAAACTTGTTAAAATGTATTTAAACCCAATTCAAACAAATAAAACTTTTCTCATGCTCAACTGAGAATTTTCTCAAATTTAAAATTCAAATAAAATGTATGAAAATAAAAGATGATACTAATAAGTTGTTATTTATAACAACTTATTAATATTATTTTTATGTTGATACATTAAAATGAGTATTAAAACAGTATTACGGCTTTTATCTCGAATTGAAATTTGAGAAAATTTTGAATTGTGAATGAAAAAAGTTTTATAACCTTGAGCCCTGAAGTTTACTGTGGGGATGTTAAACTGTGCACTTGCTAATTACTTTCAACATGACTGATTAAATTTGAAAGAAGTAATTGCTGTTTCCAAGGGCAAATTACTCCAAGTACACTTACCATCCTTAATTTACCTCATAGTTTTCTCCCTTCAACCTGTCTTAACCCTGCATACCTGTACCTCTAAATTTTAAACATGGATTTCAAAATTTCCTAAAAGTATGAAAGACATTTTTTGCCTCTAACTTTCATATTTACTCAGACAAATGAGTCTTTGCTATAAAAAAAAAAAACAGCTATCCATTTACAATTCGATCAGGTGTAATAGATCAGGTTGTCGAACAGCTAGATATTTACCGGAGATGTTTTGGGAATGAAAATGAATTTATTTGTAAATAATTTAATTCTAATTATTAAGATTTGTGCATTCTGATTGGTTGAAAGATTGGTTTCATTACTCAATGAAAACAATTTTGAGTATGCAGCTGTTTTGCAAGCTTGCCCACAAAATAGTCCCATATTGAATCGTCTTTTTATGTAGAAATCTTAACATTTCGCTTCAGTATATTGAATTATAAGCTATGAAAATAGTATTTATTAATATAATGGAGGGATGAAAAGAAAAACCTTATCACACTAAAGTATGAATCCACTTTGCGTATTCATACAGAGTGATATGGTTTTTAGCTTCATTCCTCTTTGAAATTATTTAGTACTCACTTCATCTCTCCATCTCCAGCCTCCATCTTTAGGGTACGAGATTTTAAAAATAGTCTTGTTTTCAACTGAGAAAATTCTCAAATTTCAACTTTAGAATAATCCTGTAACACTATAAAATATAAATGTTTGAACATAAAAAATGATATAAGTAAGTCATACTAAGTTTTTGACAGCAAACTTCTTTAGAAAGTGAAAAAGTCAAAAAAGGACAAAAATGACGTGTACAAAATTGGACAGCACCCTGTCGTTAAGTGACAGATGCACCAATGAGTTGAAAATTTCAAAAAAAGTTGTTTGCAAGGCATTGTCAATGTATCAGAGTATTTATGTGACAGTAGCTTTAGTTTATATAATTATGTATATTCAGTTTGATATAAATAAGAGTGCTTGAACAAACAACCATGTACATGCATTAATTGTATGAATTACTGATTTTATAGACAAAAGATGAAGATGAAGACAAAGATAAAGAAAACAAGGAAGATTCGAAAGATGAAAATAAAACAGAGAAATCGGAAACTGATGAAAAGGTAGGAATAATCTATAGTACTATTTGTAGCCATGCCAGAGTTTGCTGCTCTGGTTGTCAAGAGGGCGATGAGATCTAGCTCGATGGATCAGCCTTAAACAATTGTAACTGCCTAGAAGTTTATAGGCAGTTACTACTTTTTCATGCTGAGCCATCAACATGTGGTCCACAATATCTTAGAATCATAACCAATGTGTCGAATTGAAGCTGAATCTTCCACATTTTGAGGGTTCAGTGTAAGGCTGTTCTATGTGTATATACAATATTTATACACTTTGCACAGTCTTGCGACAAACCTTGGAAATTTCATTCATCCATCAACAACATCCTCAATCAAACCCTATGTTGTAGGTCCTCATTTGAATTCTTCATGATGATTGCCATGCACACCCTAAGCACAGGGTTAGCACCAGTATTGTTGGGATATTTAAAAATCTAGAACTCTTAAGTGTCCTGATGAAAGTGTGAATGTTTCCGATTAGTGTACTTGTGATCACTTGCACACCCTCTAACAATTTAGTAGAAAATTGTTGAAAGTGTCATGGTATCTTGTACATATTATACGAAGAAATAGTCTGCAACAAAGTATAGCTTAAAATAACCCAAGCTCGGGTCAACCCACTCAGAATATTTACACTGAAATTCTTGATTTACAAGACCAATGTGCTAACTACTTGGCCAAAAAAGATCTTCCCTGACACATGTGTCAGGCATTTTATTTGAACTTTTTTAAGAAATCTTTGCTTGTAAGATGGAAAAATGTCATAATATATGAGCCAGTGCGTGAAATTTCCAACAATTTGAAATGTGCATAAAGCAAACACGCTGACCAGCCTGTGCCTCCACACAGCCTGACCATAGTCTTTACTTTGCACTTAATAGGTAGATAAGGTCCTAAAGTATCTGTAGATAGTCAGGCAATCCTCTTGTTACATGGTGTAGCTGCCTGGGCTGCTGAATGTTTGCACCTCAAACAATATCAAATTGTTGAAAATGTCATGCACATGCTCATATGTAAAAGATATAAATCTATGCTTACTATTTAGTCAGAAAAGAGAAATATCATTGAATGAAAAACTTAGGTTAAAGTTACTGAAAAAGACAATCATTTGACAATAGACATGGAATCCAGCAGAAGTCAACTAAAGGTATATGTAAAGATAGAATGATTATTCTATGGTAAAAGAATGTATTTGAAAGATCTGGAATGACAAAATAATGAATAAATAAATGAAAATGAGTCCTGGTTGGCAGTCTAAAGAGGAATTATAGTGATGTTGGCTTTATCCAGAAGTTCCCCTTTGCTTGGTGGTTTGCATTATGTCAGGAGGCAATAAAAATCTGATATCTTTACTTTTATTAAAGCTGTAGTTACAAGCTTTTGGTCAGTCATTGATGATGTGCACAAAAACTTTGGCATTTAACCAGTGGGTGAACAAAACATTGTAAATACAGCTTTGTTCAAGCAGTATTTACAACACTTCTTTTTCCTATCAAAGAGAAACTTATATAGGAAAGATGTGATAAAATGTATTGATATTGGAGAGAGATCAAAATAGATCAAATTTTATTTGAAGATGCACTGATGAGCCTTTAGTGGGCTTTTTATCTGGTTTTCTCTGTTTGATTCTGAGTAATCAGTTAATGAGAGTTTATGAAGAGGTTTACCTGAGATTTTTACTCTTCTTTTTCATGGGATTTAAAGGATTGTTTATATAAACTCACTTGAAATTTCTAAATCTAGCTTTAAACATGTTAAAGTTATCAACAATTTCTACTGTCCCATTTAGGCATATCTTTTTGAAGAACCATTAAAATCTTTAGATATGTAGTAATGACTAAAATGGTCGCAGAGTTCAGTTTTACAGAGATTCTTTAATATATTAAACTATGATATTCTTAAACTTTTATTTCTCAATGAAACATTGAGGGTATATTTCTTACGAGTTAAATTTCTGCAACAAAGATTGTTCGTGAATTTCTATAATGTATGATAATTATAGATATGAATAAATTTGTGTCAAAGAAATGCAGCCATTAAAAGAGAGATATATTTTGTTCAATCATGAAATCAATAAGGTATTTCCTACACATTAGATTCATTCAATTGGGTATTTGATTGCCAAAAATGTAGGGATTGCAGCAAGAAGAGTCGTTTATCTAAATTTTGAAATCGGACTTTTTACCTTTACTGGAAGAGGGTTAGATATTATAGATAGCAGATGTGTTATACAGTTTTCCCACGCTCAAACAGTAGCTTCTTCATTCCAGACGTAACCTTTTTAATAGATCTCGCATTCTTTTGACTTGTTTTATTAGACTTCGTTTATTCCATAACCTACAGCCCATTTCAGGTAGTTGACCTGTAATACTAGTTCAGTAATGTTTCTAAAAGTCATGAACTTTAACAGTATTAATCAAGGTTCCCTAATGATTTCACAAAGAAACCTGAGTTAGCATTGTGGAAGATCATATTCCTAAATGTTGCAGAACTATTTTCGGTTCTCAGACTGTCAATGTAGAGGTCCCGGGTTTGATCCCAGAAGGCGGCACTCTTTCTTTTCAGAGGCTTTGCCAAGTTTTTATCTGTTTTAAATGAGGAGTTTGATAAATTCGGTATTTTATGAGCACAAATTTGGTATTCTATTTATAATATGACCTGAATATTCACAAAGAATTGAGGAAATTACTGATATCTATGACTTCAAGTTATTCTGCGAAACATATTACGACGTTTGCAAATTGATGTCATCAAAGCATTATGACGTCATTTCACAACGAAAATATGACATTGCTAAAAGTTCTTAGCTCATAGTTATTCCACTAGTGTAATAACACCCGTGTAATATCAAAAATATTCAACAGGTTTATTTCACTCCCAACGTTGGTCATATGACAATGAAACAAATTGAATTATAAAAATGATTAAAAAACTTTATATTAGGCACTTGCCAAATTTTACTTGTAGAGCATGGCCAGGGGTGTGGAAATACGAGTTTTCTCCACTTATCCCTGGACAAGTAAAAGCAGATTTTCTACTCATCCAGGATCAAAATGAACTTGTCTGCTAAAGAGTAAATAGAAAAATTTGAAAAAAACATTGCCTTTTGATGAAGAAAATGCTGGTATCCAGCATTTTCTACATTAAAAACAATGTTTTCTACCCTATGAAATGAACATTAGGATGATTTCTCTCTTAATTCTTTTAAGTAACATTCAAAGATTTGCCCTGGTATTTACTTGTCCTTGGACAAGTGGCTTAGAAAAATTTACTTGTCCTCAAGTACAAAAGCCCGAGTCGGACAAGTCGGGCATGGGAATTCCACACCCCTGATGGCTATAAGAAAAACTCCCACAAAATCATGGATTGTGGAATAGAATAAGAAAGGTGTAAACTTTGTCTAGACAATGTCTTGGGAGGGAGAAAAAAATACAGAATAAACAATAAGGTTCTTGTGTGTTTGTTTATGCCAAGTATTATGAGGTTTTGGCTGCCTAAATGCCATTTGTTCCACTTATATAGTCTAGTTTATGTGAGGCAGAAATTAGGGAGAAGCCATCAAATATTTAAAACCTTTCCCTGATACGATTGAGAAATTAACATTTTTGGAAAACAATAGTGCTGATAGTCATTTTCAGCAAATGAAATTTGTTTCTTGGTAAATTGATAAACAAATGAAAAGTTTGTGTACTGAAATAATTTTATTAGCTAGGCTGTTTTCGGAGAAAACCTGGGGTATTGCTATAGCCTCCGTGTCGTCGTTGTCGTGGTCGTTGTCATCGTCGTGCGAAAACTTTGACATTTGGTTATATCTCTGGTTCTACTGAAGGCATTCACCTGAAACTTGGCACACATGTTCACCATCAAAAGAGCAACCTATACTATCAAGGGGGATAACTCTAGATGCATTTTGTGCAAATTATACCCCTTTTTCGACTTGGATTTTTACCCACCATCCAGCACTCGACAGCCGAGCGTAGGCACATGTAGGCAGTGCTCTTGTTGTAAGTAGAAGTTGGTAATGATTTGATATTGTTAAAAATGTGAGAATTGACTGGGAGTCATAATGAGATGAAGCCTTTGATTCCAAACAAAGATCTTGTAGTTCCTGTTTAAATGATTACACATTTCATAAAATAGATATCAAACTCAAATGACAATAGTTGAAGTTTATTTTCTTTTAAAATGATGCCAAATTTAATGGGGAGTATTTTGGCTTTTGGTGGCTCAATCAGCACGAAACAGTTGTGACTGAAGATTGACAATGACCTCAGCTCTGCTAGAAAACTATTTGTGAAAAGAATTGGTGCCTTTGATATTTTTAGTAATCAGCTCTATTGTTAATATAATAAGAAGGTAAGCAAAAATCATAAACAAGCCCCACCTATTTCGAATTATGAAGTGAATCGCTTAAATACATGGCAAATAGATTGAACTGTTTTCTAAATCAATCCCAAAAGTATTTTCTGGCTTTTGAAGTTACCTATTCTTCTGTTTAGATTTTGAAATAAATTATTGAACCAGTTGTAAATTTGACCTTTGAAATATCAAGATACAGATTCAACTAAAAGAATTTATATTTCTTGAATGTCAAGATACAGATTCAACTTAAAAGAATTAATATTTCTTGAATGCATCTCATTTAACTATTTCTTTAGTCTTGATGTATTCTTGTCAATTTTGAGCTCATTGATAGAAAAAATCCCCCAAGATCAACTTTAGCCGAGCTTCATGATACAACTGTTTACTTGATACTGACTCTTTTAAACTGATTAATACTATGTCAATACTGGGTTATTATACCCCCGCAAAACGAATGTTTTCGGGGGTATACTGGAATCAGCCTGTCTGTCTGTCCGTCCGTGCGTCTGTCCGTCCGTCCGTCCGTCTGTCCGTCCGTCTGTTGACACAAATAGTAGTAATTTTGTGTCGCAAACTCCTCCTTCAGTTTTCCTTCAAAAGCCTTGAAACTTTATAGAAACATTCATCACAAGTTGAAGTTTTGCAAGACGCAAATTGCAAGTCTCAATTCCCCCTGGTTCATGAATTATTTCCCCTTGAACTTAGACATTTTTTTCTATTTGTTACCATGTACTGATCATTTTGTGTCGCAAACTCCTCCTTCAATTTTCATTTAATAGTTATGAAATATTATACAAACATACATCACATAATGAAGTTTTGCAAGACGCTAATTTCAAGTGTCAACTCTCCAAGGTTCACTAATTATCTCCCCTAGAACTTAAGACATTTTTTTCTATTTGTTACCATTTACTTATAATTTTGTGTCGCAAACTCCTCCTTCAATTTTCATTCAATAGTTATGAAATATCATACAAACATTCATCACAAGTTGAAGTTTTGCAAGACGCAAATTGCAAGTCTCAATTCCCCCTGGTTCATGAATTATTTCCCCTTGAACTTAGACATTTTTTTCTATTTGTTACCATGTACTTATCATTTTGTGTCGCAAACTCCTCCTTCAATTTTCATTCAATTGTAATGAAACATTATGCAAATATTGATCACAAGTTGAAGTTTTGCAAGAGGCTAATTTCAAGTGTCAATTCCACCAGGTTCATGAATAATGTCCCCTTGATCTTAAGACATTTTTTTTCTATTTGTTACAATGTACTTATAATTTTGTGACCCAAACTCCTCCTTCAATTTTCATTCAATAGTTATGAAACATTATACAAACAATTATCACATGTTGAAGTTTTGCAAGACACAAATTTCAAGTGTCAACTCCCCCAGGTTCATGTGTTATCTCCCCTTGAACTTTGATATTTTTTCCTATTTGTTACCATGTACTTATAATTTTGTGTCGCAAACTCCTCCTGCAATTTCCATTTAAAAGTAATGAAACAGTATACAGACATTTATCACATGTTGAAGTTTTGCAAGACACAAATTTCAAGTGTAAACTCCCACAGGTTTATGAATTATCTCCCCTTGAACTTAAGACAATTTTTCTTTTTGAACACATATACTTGTAATTTTGTTTCCCAAACTCCTCCTTCAGTTTTCCTTCAATAGCTTGAAAACATTTATCACATGTGTCAGTTTTGCAAGACGCAATTTAGAGGTCTCAAATCCAAGAGTTATCTTTATATTTGAAGCATTTTGCTTCTTCTGTCAAAGTATCTCATTCTCTGAAAGCACTTGCGGGGGTATTAAGTCACATTCAGTGACAAGCTCTAGTTTTAACTGAATTTTCTGAATTTTCAAGTCCTAAAACTTTATAGCTCAAACTATGAAATAATGTTACATTACTTTGTTCCATGGTTTATAGATGTATTTCTGGCAGTATGAGTATCAAAGTTGTATTGTTTATGGTCAATGAGTCATCATTCATTCATCTTATCATTATAAATTAGCTTTTGCCTAATAATTGAACTTGTATGCAGTAGAATATCTAAAATTTTATTTAGAATGTCTGTAAAACAAAGTTATCCCTATGTCAAACTTATCATTTGCTCTTTATTTGCACGTATTTCAGCCTCTAAAATTATTGCAGTCATTCTCTATATGTCGTAAAATATCTATAGGTGGAATCAATGAATTTATCAATTTCACGGTCCAAACATCTGTGTTTGTATACATTCTCACCTCTTTACAACATGAATGTTAGATTTTAACCATGAAGTTTTCAAGCAAGACAGTTTACAGAAGTGATGAAGCTAATGTAAATTCTAATTCAAATAATAATATAACATTTGTACAGAGTCTATGTTTTGAGTGTGTACAAATATTATAGAATTATAAAATTATTAATAAGACTAATCTGGTAATGGGCTAAAAAGGAAAGCAGTAGATAGAAGCAGCTAGGTTAATGGAAAGGGAAAAGTGTGATAACAGTTACTACCCCCTCAATTTACATGATTTAAGTAGAGAATGATGGCACTAATGTAAATTCTAAGTCAAATGTTTCTAAAGTTTGTACAGAGGCCCCTTTGTTGTGGGTCTGTTCAATTTATATGAATTATAATTTTCTGGCAATGGGTTAAAATGGAAATCCCTAGGTAAAAGCAGCTAGGTTTAATGGAAAGGGCAAAGTGTGATAACAGTACTACCCCTCAATTTACATGATATAAGTAGAAGGCAGATTTGTGATGAAGCTAATGTAAATTCTATTTCAAACATTCCTTTTAACATTTGTACAGACCCTATGTTGTGGGTCTGTACAAATGGTAAAGAAATATATGTATTAGAATTCTCTGGCAATGGGCTAAAAAGAAAACACTAGGTACAAGCAGGTTAATGGAAAGGGCAAAGTGTGATAACAGCACTAACCCCTCAATTTACATGGTTTAAGTAGAAAACAGATTGGTCATGAAGCTAATATAAATTCTAGTTTTTATATTTATATAAAATTTGTACAGACCCTACCTTGTGGATCTGTACAAATGTTAAAGAAATATATGTATTAGGATTCTCTGGTAATGGGCTAAGAGAAAAGCACTAGGTTCAAATGGTTAATGGAAAGGGCAAAGTGTGATAACAGTACTACCCCCTCAATTTACATGATATAAGTAGAAAACAGATTTGTGATGAATCTAATATAAATTCTAGTTTTTATATTTATATAAAATTTGTACAGACCCTACCTTGTGGGTCTGTACAAATGTTAAAGAAATATATGTATTAGAATTCTCTGGTAATGGGCTAAGAGAAAAGCACTAGGTACAAGCAGGTTAATGGAAAGGGCAAAGTGTGATAACAGTACTACCCCCTCAATTTACATGATTTAAGTAGAAAACAGATTTGTGATGAAGCTAATGTAAATTCTTATTCAAACATTTCTATATCATTTGTACAGACCTTTTGTTGTTGGTCTGTATAAATATATGAATTATAATTTTCTGGCAATGAGCTAAAGCACTAGGTTAAAAGCACAGGTTATTAAAAAAAGGGCAAAGTGTGATAACAGTACTACCCCCTAAATTTACATGTTTTAAGTAGAAAACAGATTTGTGACAAAGCTTATGTAAATTCTAATTCAAACATTTCTTTAACATTTGTACAGACCCTTTGTTGTGGGTCTGTACAAATGTTAAAGAAATATATGAATTATAATTTTCTGGTTATGGGCTAAAAAGAAAAGCACAACAGATATAAAAACAGGTTAATAGAAAGGGCAAAGTGTGATAACAGTACTACCCCCTCAATTTACATGATTTAAGTAGAAAAACAGATTTTATTTTTGATGAAATTTATGTAAATTCTAATTCAAATATTTCTATCAATTGTATAGACCCTATGTTGTTGGTGATACAATTGTTTTAGAAATATATATGAATTAGAATTTTCTGGTAATGGGCTAAAAAGAAAAGTAGAACAGATATAAAAACAGGTTAATGGAAAGGGCAAAGTGTGATAACAGTACTACCCCCTCAATTTACATGATATAAGTAGAAAGCAGTAGCACATTATCTTGGCAGCGGTCTAACTATATACATGCCTGCTGAACTTTTTGTTGGTGCTGCTGAAAATAGACTCAATGGAATAAAATAATGTATTGAAATTTTCAGTGTTGAGTGATTTTCTGTGGAGGAGTTGGTGTTGTGGTATCTATAGGATCTTGTATGGGATTGGATTTATTTTTCATGTGCTGAAATAAGTTTAATATGTGAAAGGAGTAATTGTATGAGAGAATATATATGTAAGAGGTTAATTTATGAAGTCACTGAGAACATAGTATACATGTTCTTTGTTCATATATCAAAACTGGAAATTATTGTAATTTGATAATTTCTCATACAGAGCGCAATATCCTCTTGCCACCGAATCATACTGCATGCACTTTGACAAATTGGCTTTCAATTGATTAGTTACATATAATTCAAAAGGTCAGTTCCAATCTATGCATATAAATTTTTTTTTGAAAATTTGAACTTATGTTAGATGAGGCATTGATCGACAATATCCTTGCTAGGGGATCAAAACCATGTAAATGCAGCTTGAAAAGGTTTTGGTCGCCTTCTGCAATATTGTTGATTGTTTCAGGGCATTATTAAATGTAGATCAATCTTTTGATTTAGATTAGAATTACCACATTTTTCCTAATAAACACCCCGGGAGCTATAATACATAAAATGGTCAGGGAGCTTTTATTTAGTATTATGCATTATCTGATTGAAAAAATCATTCAACTTATGTCTTTAAGGCCCTTTTCCATTTAGTTTGAGGTTTATTTCCATAAACAATCATCTAAATGATTGTTTAGAAGAAATTCACATGAATTAGAGAAGAAGTTGCAACAAGTTTTTAAAATTAAGGCATTTGAAATGGGTTTTCCTAGTAAAAATGTAGGGGTGCTACTATTTGGGAGGGCACTATTATCAGAGAAAATACTGTTTTGTCTTCTAGTATTGATCATTTAGGTTCTTCTTTACTTCATTTAAAGGGGTTGCAAAGGTTAGAGTATTACCACTGATTAAGAATTATTTCCTATTTGCATAGGTTTCAAAGTTCTTAATGTGAGTGATTGATTGTGACAGACCTTACAGTATTATCACATTTACATGAATGGGGTTATCAAGTTATATGATATAGCTTGAGTTGTATAGCGGTTTACCTTTTTATTGAACCCTAAAATGGATCAATTTTATTACCAAGCAAACTTGTGCTTAAATGTTTGTTTTTAGAATTTTTTGATAATAAATTGAATCCTCACCCCTTATTCTTGCTTATATGATAGAACATGTAATTAAGCGCTTTTGAATTAAAGAAGTAAATATAAAAATGTCTTGAATACATAACATACTTACACTGAAAGAAAATCTGAACTATAAGAATTCTGGTGTTTTTGGCAAAAAAAGGAGAAAGTTTAAATTAGGATACTCATTTATGAGATTGAGTTATCACTTTGTTTGATTTGGTTTTACGCCGCTTTCAACAATTTTGCAGTTATATCGAGGCGGCCGGAGCACCTAACAATGGATTCCTGGCATTTCTTTCACCTGTACTACCATTACACCCTTTCCTAGCCTCCAACTGCTATCTCACATAGGTTTACGATTATCTACCCATTGGTGTGAGACAAACGTCAGAAAGGATATTTTCCGCCACCGGAGATCAAACCCACGACTTCCAAATTGGAAGTCTTATGCCTAACCAACTGCACTATTGGGGCGGCTTGTTATCACATTGTAGGGTAATTGCATGTCATGATAGTTAATCACTCTTGCTTTTGTTTTCTACACTATCACCTTCGATTAAGAAATAAAGCTCTTGATATTGATGTTATCTTTTAAGTAAGGCAAAGCTTTCATCATGAAGTAAACCACCATTAGTCATGTGGCATTGATTGCATTATCACATAATGTGATTATATTTATCAGTTGATTTGATTTCACTTATCAGTTTATTTGATAAAATTTATCAGAAAACATACCGATATCTCATTTTGAAAGACTTTTTGAGTTTGAGTTTGAAGTTTGTATTATGAAAATTCAGGGCAATTGAATGTATAAAATAAATGAGCTAGGAAATACTATTGTATTGGACAAAGATGTTAAGGAGTCTTTGTATTGTCATTATCATTGGCAATAGTAATCATTTATTAAATATTGCCAAAACAATCTATCATTAATATTGACAAAAACCTATTGGTTGACTGCACATAATGCTACTGTGCCTTCAAAATTTTCTTGGGAAAACCCTGGGTACACAATAATATTGATAATGATTAGGTGATATTGAATGTTGACCAACATTTGTGCTCTATATTATTATCAATAATATGTATTATATTGTTAAAATATTTGAATTTAAAATTCAAAACAGTGTTCCCAAAAATACCCAAATGAGGGCGATTTACCCCTTAGTTGAAGCTTGTACCCCCAATTTTTGCAACCAGCCTTCTTTGTGTTATACAGAGGGGGTACATGCACGCTGTAAAATACTCATTTTTATCCCCAGATTGAAAAAGCAGTGGGAGCACTGCAAAATCCCCCCCCCCTATTTGTAGCTCTGTACTGATCTTTTAAAGGTGAAAAGGTTCTCCTATAAATTGGCTTGGTTAATTCTTACAGGTTTGTCAATGAACTAAAATCCCAATTAAGATTTAGATAGGTCAATGGACTCTTGATTATGTTTGAATATTATTTCAAGAAGGGAACTCTCTGACACTCCTTGTTGAACAAATTGACCATTTCTTTTATGTGAATTGTAAATGAGGTCTTGCATCCTATGAATATTCTGGCTTAGTTTGTAATCTGATCTTAGCTTATTGAAATTTGCTTAATCAATATTCCTATTTAGAAATAAAAAAGATATCTGAATCTTTTTCATTGGTCTATTTAACTGTTTAGTGTATCAAATTAAGTTTCTACGTTGCCGGTTGAAATATCTCGAATTCAAAGCTGCAATATGATGGCTCAGTGGAAACAGTAGTTACTGCTTATATGTTTATATATATACCAACTATTTTGTGCTAAGCCATCAAATTGGTACCTTGGGGGAGGGAAGCTTTAACATTTTAACTTGTTAAACCTAGCCAACATCATACAGCAGTTGGTAGAAAATCAGACTGTGTCAATCTATCTATTCTGACTGTATGTCTTCCACCTGGGTTGATAATCGTAGACATGTGGGATAGTAGCTGGAGGCTTGGAAAGGATGTAATGGTAGTAATGGTGTGAGAAATACCAGGAATTCATTATTAGGTGCTCCAGCTGGGGCAATATTAGTGTAAGATTGTTGAAAGTGGCGTGAAACCCCATTCAAACAAACAAACAAAACTGCTAAAACCCTTGTCATGCTAAATAAAAACCTTTGGAAAATTGCATAAAAAAATCAAAGGTTTAACAAAACAAATACACTCATTGTGAGACTCCATTTTCTGGTTTAAAAATGAAAATCGTGTGATATAGACTAAGATCAGATTTCCCATTATTGGCTATCTGTTTGTTCATACCCCCTGCCGAGGCAAGTCAATTTCAGATTCAGCTTGACAAGGATCAAAATCCAACTCTGAAGGAAGTAAATCGCAGTGCACAAAGTGTCCAAAGGTTTTCTGTTTTGATTAGGTTTTAGCGGCTGAATATAATCAAGTGTTATCGTTTAACGATTGAGAGTTTTAAATGGCAATTTGAGGGTCTTAACATTGGATTTAAACTAATAAGCTTAGCAGCTTATGGCACTTGGAATTAATTTGGGAACTTCTTTGCCTGACTTTGATGTATGTTGTTTGAAAGAATGGTGAACTTTGTTTGAATTTTATGACTGTGTCAGATTATAGTGTTGCTGAAAATTTACAAGTTCATTTAGCAAGGATGTAAGAAAGTTTGTGAAAAATTTTGCTAGTGTGTATAAGACATTTGAAAGTTTCAATGATTACCTGTCGTCAATTTCATGGTTGTAGTTGTCATGCAAAAAAAACTGAGATTTGGTGAAATCTTTGCATTTTTTAGTATTAATAGTCAAAAATAAGAAACTTGGATTATATATGTTTACTGTCTACAAATGAAATATACTCTCAAGCAAATCTTTAAAATCATTCCAGTACCCGAAAGCCAAGCAATTGGCATCTATAATATATAGTTCAATTATCTCCTTTAGTGTTTAGCAAGGCCCATCAAAGGGAGGACAATGATTTCGTAAGGGGACAGAATTAATTGAAATATCGATTAATCGAAAATTAACAACAAACTTCTGTGATAAAAGAATGTCTTATGGCAGTGGTTCATTTCGGTATAGCCCGCTGTCAAAGTACGCAGGTTCGAGCTCCACCCATAACTTGACGGGAAGCCTGTCAGGTAGTGCACATTCATTGAACTCGCCATATTCAAGTGGTTACTATGGGAACACATACGGGTCAGCCCTCAGTGGCACGTCCTACAGTAGCCCCTACAGTTCGGGGCTGGGATCGGGGTACAGCTCGCGATCTGGGTCTACAAGTAGTATATCTAGTCTGGGCAGTAATAGTGGATATACACCGGTGACATATAGAGTAAGTATTTCAAGTTTACATATGTCAATTTTCTGTATGTCAAATTTTGCTATTTTAATTTTCTGTTTGTCAAATTTCTGTATTTCTAATTCCTGTGTGTGGATTTTCTGTGTAGCAATTTTCTGCATGTCAATATTGATACTCATTTCCGCTTTTCTATGCCGCTTTGGAAAAGAAAAACTGTGAAATAGCATTTTTCAAAATGAAGAAATCGCTAAATAAAGCGATCTTCATTTTCTATCATGGTTCTACCCCATCATAGGAAAAAGATTTTTTTTCGAGTTTGAATTTGTACTCTGCAATGTCTTTCAATATTTGAAATCAATTGTGACTGAAAAATCTTAATCTGAAGGAAGTTTAATATGTCTTAAAAAATCTCAATTAGATTCTTAGAAAAATTGTTCTAAAGAATTCATAACAGTACTTTCAAGCTCACCTGAGCAGGAAGTGCTCAAGGGAGCTATTGTGATCCATCAATGTCCGGCGTCCGTATGTCCATCTGTCCGTCACGGCGTCAACTTTTTCTTTAAACGACATCTCCTCCTAAACTTATGAGTCAAAATCAACCAAACTTGGCAGAAATATTCCTTGGGTGGTCCCTTGTAACAATTGCTCAAATGAAAAAGATCCTTGCCATATCACGGGAAAAGGGGCCTTAATGACAAATTTCTTGTTTACACTCTAGAAGCCACAAATATGGTCCAATCTTCATGACACTTGGTCAGAATGTTTGTTAGGTCATGAAGATGAACTTTTTTGAAAATGGGAAGGATCTGTGCCATATCACAGGAAAAGGGGCCTTAATGACAAATTTCTTGTTTACACTCTAGAAGCCACAAATATGGTCCAATCATCATGAAACTTGGTCAGAATGTTTGTTAGGTCATGAGAATAAACTCTTTTGAAAATGGGAAGGAACCTTGCAATTTCATGATAAATGAGGCTTTAATGACAATTTTCTTGTAAGAGCTCCAGACGCCACAAATTTGGTCCAATCTTCATGAAATTTGGTCAAAATGTTTGCCAGGTCACAAGAATGATCTCTGTTAAAAATGGGAAGGTTCATGCCATATCACAGGAAAAGGAGTCTTAATGATGATTTGCTTGAAATATCAGGTGAGCGATTTAGGGCCCTCAGGGTCCTCTTGTTACATTTTGAGCTCAACTGTTTTTGGAGAAAACAGTACTGCTGTAGCCTTGGTGTTAATGTGGTTATCTTGATAAAACTTTGACATTTTACAATATCTCTGCTTACATCACTTAAGGCATTCAATTGAAATTTTGCCCATATGTTCACTAACAATCTATCAAAGGGAATATCATGGGAGTGACTATTGATCTTGGTTCTTTCAATGGCCCACACATTCGTCGCGAGTACTGGTAATCTTTCCAGGAAGGAGATTCAAGACTGATTGATCTAAGATGTAAGGACTTGTTTCCCAATCAATGTAAGATAAATAAATTTAAATAAATAAACAAAGGGAATATCTCTGGATGTATTTTGTATGAATTATCCCCCTTTTTCGAATTGAATTTTTATCTACTATCCAGCACGCAACAGCCAAGCCTATGCAGCTAGAGGCGGGGCTCTTGTGTCATTTTAGTATCGTTTATATTTAATGAAAGTCTTTGTCGTTATTATTATGAATAATAAATTTTGATTTGTAGTTAAGGTTAGACATAAGTGGCAACTTGAGTGGCAAATATTTCAGTAAGTCAGTACCAAGTGCAAAAATTAGCTTCTAAGGATTTGACCTTATTTGAGGCCCTTTAGTCAAGTAGCAATGTTTATTGGATTGCTTTGCAGTAATCCTTTTATTCATCTTGTTAAGTAGCATATTCATTGTTTAAATAACAGCATTGCATTTTCGTCCTAGAAAATGGGATAATCATAATTGCCTTTATTTTTATCCAATATGGCCTTGGCAATGTCTGCATTATAAAGTGCAGAAACTTTGAAATTTCTTCTTTTGTGAAGGTAACCTTCAAAGTTGTTTAAAAGCATAATCAAGTAAAATAAACATGTTACAGTGTTTCAAAACATCATCATGTAATAATCATGTTATTTCAGTATATAATAGAATGTATCAAGCACCATTTCAGATGCTAAGAATGTTTTCAAAACTGAAAAATACCTGAAGGGTGTGCTCAGAAAGATGAAAAGTAAATATTTGATGCCCAGGTATATACATTCCTGATAATCAAAACCATACAGTGCTATGAGTCACGCCACTTAGCGTGCTGCCTTGGGTTTAAATAGCTATTCCAGACCCACAAAATTTCTATATAAAACACCTTTCATTCCAGACCTGGACAATAGAATATACCATATTTAGTCTTATAGGAGGGCCCTCCCCTAAACTTGCTCCCTTTTCACCATTGACTCTTTTAGGCCACTTACACCATTGGCTCTTTTAGGCCACTTAGCGTGCTGCCTGGGTTTGAAAATAGCTATTCCAGACCCAGTGTCTATTTTAGGAGGGGGGAGGTGCATTTAAGCACATATTTACGACAAATCCCCTTTGTTTGGGAAGGTGATGGGGGATTTTTGTGCGGTGCATGCATAGAGAAAGAGCAAAAGTTAACATCTTTTTTGGATTGTTGACAATTTTCAACAAACCCCCCCCCCCCCCCCTACCAGTCGAATCCTAGAATAGACACTGCAGACCCACCAAATTTCTATATAAAACACGTTTCATTCCAGGTCTGGACAATAATATATACTGTATTTACCCTTGTCATGCTGAACCTGGAATATTCCTGGTTTGGCAGGAGCTATAGACAAACATTAGCCTGCACATATGTGCAGTCTGATGTTAGTCTACACCACCTGTTTCTCACTATCAAACCAGAATTGTCAATAGATATAGTTTTTTTCAAATAAGAATTGACCTACAGTTGATACTTTCAGTGCTTTTTGCACTTTGATTTTGATGCAAATTCTTAGCCAAATTCTATTCGGCATTACAAAGGATAACTCTAATAGGAGGGCCCTCTCCAAATTTGCTCCCTTTTCACAATTGACTTTTTTAGGCCACTTAGCATGCTGCCTGGGTTTGAAAATAGCTTTTCCACATCCCCAAAATTTCTGTATAAAACACCTTGAAGTGGCCTGGACATGAATACACAAGGCTTGAAAATTCCTGATTATTTTGCAGGTTTTGCATAAGTCTGTCTAGATTCTTCACTTTGCGCCGCGGCAATAGCGCAGTTGGTAGCGCACCGGACTTCTAATCAGGGGTTATATTCGCACGGGTTCGATCCCTGCCCGCTTCACTTATCCTTTCCAACATTTGTCTTCCACCAATAGGTAGATAATCGTAAACCTATGTGGAATAGCAACTGGAGGCTAGGAAAGGGATGTGGTGGTAGTACTGGTGTGAGAAATACCAGGAATCCATCGTTAGGTGCTCCAGTCGTCGCGATATAACTGAGAGATTGTTGAAAGCGACGTAAAACCCCAATTCAATCTTCACTTTGCACTCTGTATATTGCCAAGGTTCTAAATCATGTCCATGTAGGTGCTCAGCAAATATGCAAATTGAACTGTGTGGTTGTCTACGCTGCTTGATATATTAGCATTGTGCACCTGGGAAAATGTTGGAAATGTCTTGCACCAGGGCAGTTTATCATAGTGATACATTAATCTTTAACTATTGTCTTGCTGAATTTAACAAATGGCCAAATCACACTCAAATTCAAAGTCCTGAAGGCTATGGAAGACAAAATTGTATGCCAATATTCGTCTTAAAAATTATGAGTCTAATTACACAATTCTTGGTGAAGCAACTGTGGCTTTTAACTGATGGTAAAAGTGTACTTTCTAGTATGTTACCTTCTCTGAAAATCCTAGATTGGTATGCGAACAACATGGTACTCAGTTTTGTATAAAGCATTTTTTGCTGTATGTACCCAACACATAGAACAGGTGGCAGCAATTTTCCTGCTGTGAAAAGATTATTTCTTAATGATATTCTTACCTTTACTGAGTACAATCCAGTCATAACAACAAAGCAAAAAATAGGATTAGACTAATATAAAAACAGAATGGGTTTTGGTGTATAGGAGAAATAGGACAGAATTATATAAAATAAAAAGAGACTGGGGTTTAGTGCATGAAGTAGGCCAAGTAACATTTTGAAAAGCTTGTGGGTCTAATGAAATGTTTTGGTAGAACTGGTGTGAGAAATGCCAAGGAGGGTTGTTAAAATAAGTGTACCAGCAACTGCTTTAGTACAAACAGACAGAGAAATAATCCTTGGAGAATGTTCAGTTATAAACCCTTGTCAAGTTGAAGCTTAGGCAGTTAGTATACACAAAGATCAGTCTGCACATATGTGCAGCCTGATCTTGGTTTATACCTCCTGGTTTTCTTTTTAGGACCGGAAAATTTTGAAAATTATATTTTCAAAATGAATAAAGACTCCCCTTTTATTACATCCAATGCCTTCAATGCTTTGATCAAATGCAAGATTTGCCTAAGTTTTTTTTAAGCATGACACAGGTTAATAGTACTGAGCTAAAAATATTGATAAAGGCAAGTTATTCATTGTTATAGGAGCAGGCTTCATAGCGCAGTTGGTAGCGCGTCGGACTGTCAATCTTGAGGTCCCCGGTTTGATCCCCGACGGCGGCACTCATTCTTTCCGACTATTTGTCTCTCACCAATGGGTTGACAATCGTAGACCTATGTGAGATAGTAGAAGGAGGCTAGGAAAGGATGTGATGGTGTACTGGTGAGGGAAATACCAGGAATCCATTGTTAGGTGCTCTAACCGCTGCGATATAACTGAAAAAATGTTGAAAGTGGCGTTAAAATCCATTCAATCAATCAATCAATATTCATTGTTATATAAGCATGTAAGTAAGCCCAGTCTGGTATCTGTTGATTTATACAATAATTGTGTACATTAGCACAAACAATGGGTCGGCTGTTCTGTTTTATCATTTATCAGGAATCATAACAATACTAGTAAAAATGTCTTCCAGAAATAGATAGGGTGTCTGCCAAACCTTTTCACCAATCTCATTGTTTTGTAATTAGTGTATTCACAGAAAAGAGAAAAATTAACAAAATATTCAGTTGATGTAATTACCTGAATAAGCCTTGTTAAACATTAAGCACCCTTTGCATGACATTCATATTAGCAAAACAGTTCATTATATTATAGAGATGAGTGTATTTTTCACTGCATTTATTGGAGTATAAAGTGCAATTGCTGTAGCACATGGCAAAAAAACCCACCAAATGCTAAGGCAGTTGCATTTTATACTCCATTTAACATAATGAAAAATACACTCAGCCCTCATTCTTGCAATCCTTAAGATATATTGTTACAATTAAAATACTTGGCTTAATAATAAAGGTTCTAGTCTACTTTCAGTGCAAAGTGATCAATACACAATCAATTTTTAGATTGTCATTTCAAATGTGTATTTTCATCTAGCTATCACAGTTTGATGGCATTAAGTTTTTCAAAATGGCCACAAATAGACTTAAACTTTGACATTTCTAGAGGTATTTATGACTAGAAAATTAAAACTGCCAAATATGTCTTCATTTTAAATTGAAATGTCCCAAAGTAACTATTGCATTTTATACAGAAATAAAGTGCAACAGATTGCCGCTTGTGATGCAATTCAAACCAATCAAATTTCTTTGATTTATTGGATTGCAATTATCTACTTTATGAAGTTCCACTGAAGTCTTTCCAATAGTTACAAATGAATTGATATAAGGGCAATTTAAAATGATTAAGTCTCCTTTTTTTTTGACAATTTTTTATTGAGGTAAGGTATTTCTCCATAAATGCAATGAAGCTGAAACAATTGTATGGAAAAACACACGGAGGCTAAATTTTAAGACAGAACAAAACTCTAACCCCCCCCCCCCCCCCTCCCCCCAATAAAAAAAAAAAAATCAGGAGAAATAAAAAGAACCATATAGTATTAGCTTTATGGTACATTGGCAGAACTTCCAGTGGCTTAATTTGATCTTTAAGCACTGGCATGTCAGGCTGTATGTTTATTTCAAGCCTTTTCAAAGTTCTACCCTAAATACTACCAGCCCAAAGGACATAAAAACCGAATTGAAAGCTTTATTAGTTTTGGAGCAATTTAAGGAGTAAATTGTAAGTAAAACAGTGTGGGTAAAGAAGAAATAGCTTGTTTTGAATAGGGGATGTTAAAGTACTGGTATTGGAAAGGTAGCTTTCTTTTTCAAAACTAGACAGGTTTTAAATGATATGGTCATTTAGTATGGGCCTAAGGCAGCTTCTACCAGTCCTCCCTTAAATCCACAGGCCTTGGGCCCAAGGACTGGGGTTAGTATGGGTCCCCTGCTTTTCATGCTGCTCATGGCATATTTCTACTATACACAAGGCTTGGGCAGACAGAATAGCCAAAGAACAGCCTATACAGAAGTGCAGTCTGCTTATTATTGAAGAAGAGGGGGTATATTGCAATGCACTTGTTGGTCCATTGGTGGGTCCGTATGTTGACTGTTTTTTGTCCGGAAAATATGCAAGCTAGAATCATGAAACTTCACAGGTGGATAGATCTCATTAAGGAGAAGTGCGGTGCATAAGAACCATAACTCATCATATTTTGTAAGTTATTGCCCTTTGTTGATTGACAAAAACTAGGCTATTGACCTGCTTTTATGGGGGGGCATAAATGTTTTACAAATATCTCTTGTTAATTCATTATTGTGGGGAAAAATTGAGGGAGGTTGGTTGAAATGTCCCAAAATTGACAATAAATGAATATGTGACTTGTCACACGAAAAGGGACCATATGGGTACTCAGTACAATAAATATTTGAAAAAGAGATTGGATCCAGCTTAGATAAACCAGAGGTCGTATTTCAAAAATGCTATCACAGGAGGGTAGATTGATTATTCTAGATTCAGAAAATTAGTAAAGCGCAAGAAATTTTGACCCTAGTCAGTCTGAGCAATCCAGGCAGTCTGACAAGGGTTGATAGTAGATACTTTACGTACTTCCCAGATGGTCCCTTTCTGCGTGACGGGTCACATATATATCGAGGGGCCATTGCAACTGTACTATGTAAGTGCCTATGAATACATTGGCACTTACAATAGCGTTGCAATGTCCCCTCGATTTGAAACAAAACTTTAAATTCAGCATCATTAAGGCAACTCAACATGTACATCATTTCAACTAACTTATTCAATTTGTCTCCCCTTCTCCATCTTACCTATGCAAAATAAATCTAAATAGCATTTGGCTGGAGTCCATTGCATGTCTCAGGGGCTTGCCAAATTGTTACTATGTCAATAAAGTCTATAGTAAATGAAGCTTGTCATTAATTGTGATTCCTACAAATCTGCCTGACTTTGATCTTTAAAACTTCTAGTCAATAAGGATTGATGTTTGTGTGTGGTGATGTATTGAAGGAAATAGTGAAATTTATAAATACAATGTATTTTTCAAGATAATTTATTCTTGCTAATTGTTAGGTGCAAACTGTCATAGTAATTAATACTTAAAAAGGATGTACTGTAATAAAAATACTTATGAACTGTGAAACATTGAATTTATTTGTTTAAAATTGGGGTACACCATTAGTAGGTAGTAGGCAGGAGGAGGGGTACTAAATTTGATATACCATTTCTGTCCATCCATATATCTGTCCATCTGAGACATATTTTTTTTCATTTTCTTACTCCAAAATCATTAAAACTAGAACCATGTCACTATTTGGTTGCTGTCATAGCAGTTAGTAGCGCTCCCCCCTTGTTATCACATGGTCATGTGGGTTTGATCCCTGACAGCTACACAAATTCTTTTTAACACTTGTGTCCGACTAATGGGTTGATAATGGTAGATCTATTTGGGATTAGAAGCTGCACAGCTAGAAATGGATATGTCATGGTTGCTTTTGATGTTGATCACATAACTTATTCAAGTATGTGTAGTTGCCATGATGCTTTTTCGTCAGATGATGTAGGTCAAAGAGCATGGTCACAAAATAAACTCCAAAATGCTTGTATACAATGCACTGACAATATTTTTGATAATCTCAATGTTAAGGTATTATCCATGATTAATGCCCTGGCAGGGCAGAGCGTAAGTAACGGGTCATTGCACTAAAGGTTCATGGAAATCAGCTTTTATTAGCTCACCTGAGCACGAAGTGCTCAAGGTGAGCTTTTGTGGTTAGGTGGATGTCCGTCGTCCGTCGTCCGTCGTGTGTCGTCCGTCGTGTGTCGTGTGTCGTCAACATTTACCTTGTATGCACTCTAGAGGCCACATTTTTTGCCCAATCAACCTGAAACTTGGTCAGAATGATTGTCTTGATAAAATCTCGGACAAGTTCGAAATTGGGTCAAGTGGGGTCAAAAACTAGGTCACTGGGTCAAATCTTAGAAAAACCTTGTATGCACTCTAGAGGCCATATTTTTTGCCCAATCAATCTAAAATTTGGTCAGAATGATTGTCTTGATGAAATCTCGGACAAGTTCCAAATTGGGTCAAGTGGGGTCAAAAACTAGGTCACAGGGTCAAATCTTAGAAAAACCTTGTATGCACTCTAGAGGCCATATTTTTTGCCCAATCAACCCCGAATTTAGCCTGAATGATTGTCTTGATAAAATCTTGGACAAGTTCCAAATTGGGTCAAGTGGGGTCAAAAACTAGGTCACAGGGTCAAATCTTAGAAAAACCTTGTATGCACTCTAGAGGCCACATTTTTTGCCCAATCAACCTGAAATTTGGTCAGAATGTTTGTCTTGATGAAATCTAGGACAAGTTCGAAATTGGGTCAAGTGGGGTCAAAAACTAGGTCACAGGGTCAAATCTTAGAAAAACCTTGTAGACACTCTAGAAGCCATATTTTTTGCCCAATCAACCTGAAATTTGGTTAGAATGATTGTCTTGCTGAAATCTCGGACAAGTTTTAAATTGGGTCAAGTGGGGTCAAATATGAGGTCACAGGGTCAAATATTAGAAAAACCTTGTAGACACTCTAGAAGCCATATTTTTTGCCCGATCAACCTGAAAATAGATCAGAATGATCATCTTGATGAAATCTAGGTCAAGTTTTAAATTGGGTCAAGTGGGGTCAAAAATGAGGTCACAGGGTCAAATCTTAGTGAAACCTTGTAAGCAGTGTAGAGGCATCATTTTTTGCCCAATCAACCTGAAATTTGGTAAGAATTCATTATCCTTTCTAAATCTACTTTAAATAATTTTTGACAGTTCATTCAGGTGAGCGATTTAGGGCCACTATGGCCCTCTTGTCTAAAATAACCTTCTTCTAAAGAGAGTCGACATAAATAACTCGAGACCTTAAATCGTAGATTGGTAGCCAAATCCTCGCAACTTCAGCTGAAGCTGAAGTTACGAGGCCTTAGTAACCAAACGATGAAATGTGTTCACTCCCTCAAAGAACGTGAATCCTGTAGGTTTTAGGATACAGTTATTTGCATGCATTAACGATGATTACCAACTCAAATTTGAAAGAACTCAAACTATTGAAAAGTCAACTCGCCAAAATATGTCAAGGTTAAGCCCCGCCCTGCCAGTTCATTAATTACGCAGAATACTTACAAATGTTATTTCATCAACAATTCAAAATTGTTTTCTTTGTGTTTTCAACAAAGAAAATGTTAAAATATAGGTTAGACAGTAAACTAGATTGCATAAAGAAAAGAAAAAAGCTAATTGAGGAAAAAAATTAGTATATACTAGGTGGGAATCTCCTAATTATGTATTAGGTTTTTGTTGGAGACCTGAATAGAGTTTTGGCAAGGATTTTTACGCTCTGCACTAATGATTGAATATGACAATATGTGTTCCTATGATCTAAATATGAGGGACTTGTACTTTCCTCCACTGGAAACTGATGAGGTATGATGGTGGTTGATGTGAATGCTTGAAAAAATATTGTGATAATTTTAGTTTCTGTCAAAATCTTTGTAACTATTTCAAGTTAAAGTATTAAAATGTATTGAGTAAATGAAATGAAACAGACAATTTTGGGTCTTTACACTGTCTTTTTAATTACATATCGATGGCTCAGCCTGAAACAGTTATAACTGCCTATAAACAAATAGGCAGTTACAACTATTTCACGCTGAGCCATCGATATGTATTTGTTTCTACTTTAATCCTGCAAAAAGTGTTGACTTAGTTGAGTGTTAATGTTACAGTTTTTGCAATAAAACTGGAAAGTTTTGCATGAAGGGAGCTAGGCCAAATGAAAAATAACATCATGATGTGGATTAGCAATCCCATGCAAAATCATGGGTTTTGATAAAAGTTGTCCCAAAACTACCAAATTTCATCTAGGTTTTGCATTGAAGAAATTGAATGAACATTTGTTTTTCATGTAACATTGGATAATTCTTTCAAGGCTCCACCCGTGTGAAAATAAAGCATTTGTTGTTCACTCAATGAAAGAATATACCGATCTTACACTGAACTAACAATTCAAGGAGTTAGTGCAAGACTATTTTAAGTGCCTATAAATAATATAGGCACTTACATTATAGTCTTGCACTAATCTCTCTATGCATTTACGTTTGTAGCCTGAATTGTTTTATTTACTGGTGGAATCAAATTTTTAAGGATGTGGATTCACTGACTTCAAAACAACAAAGAGTAATCTATAGTTTGTGGTCTACTTTGTCAATTTTATACCCAGATCATATGATAGTCATGCAAACAGTGGTTTCCTGATCTTTGGGTCAAATTACTTCGAAATGTAATAGAGGATAATTGTTTGTTTCAGTGAAAGATAGATTTATATATGTTTCATTGAGTGAACAACTATTTCAGTTCTATTTCACAAAGAAAATATAGCTTTTGTTGTTCACAAAACAAATTATGGATTGATCTTACTCAAAATACAGACAATTTTTCTATTTCTTTATGCAAAAATGAAACAAAATTTGAAGATAAATCTGTTTGAAGCAGGTCATTTTGCTTGTGATTGCTATGTTACGGTCATGGTGACATCACAAACCATTATTGCTCGATAAACCACCGAAAAGCATTATTGAATAAAATGAAATTATTGAAAATACTCTAAGATCTACTTCATAAATTGCATATATTGTCTCATTGAATTCTGAGCTCTGTTAAAGAAATGTTTAACTCTTATTGTGCTGAGCTTGTCCTTGTTTAGCTTAGCTGTTTTTTTGGAGAAAATTTGAGGTATTATGTTCATCTTTGGGTTGTTGGTGTTGGTGTGACAAACTCTAACATTGGTCTTATCTCTGTTAATATTGAGGTTATCTTCAAGAAACTTGGCATGTCTGTTCACCATCACAAAGGCTACCAAGACTAACAAGGGGGTAACTTTCAAAGCATTTTTGTTAGAGTTATGTCCCTTATTTGGCTTTGAAGTTTTGCATTATCCAGCACTGCAGCTGAGTGTTGCACTCGTAGACGTGCTCTTGTTGTAAACAAAAAGCCAATTTATGGATACTTGAGGAGTCTGGCTTAAGTTTTTTCCCACAATGATAAAGTAAAAAGCGGGCAGAGTAGATTAAGACTAGACTTTATGCATGTGCAGACCAATCTTAGTCTACTCTGTCTCACAATTTCAAGCTTTGCTTACAGCAGGAAAAAGTTTAAGACAGCATGACAAGGCTTAATATAGCAATTCTTGATGATTATAAACACCATAGATGCTTTAAGTGTATCTGACTGATGCATATTAACCATTATCATGCTGAACCTGGAATTTCCCCAATTTGGAAGAAGGTATAGGCAATGATCAGCCTGCACATAAATACAGTCTGATTGTAGTCTAATTTTTATCATGGAGGTGTG
Organism: Fragum whitleyi; assembly: GCA_948146395.1. Classification (NCBI taxonomy): domain Eukaryota; kingdom Metazoa; phylum Mollusca; class Bivalvia; order Cardiida; family Cardiidae; genus Fragum; species Fragum whitleyi. The sequence continues at coordinate 58,325,340 of OX411546.1, forward strand.
AAATGTTTTTGGAAAAAGACAAATTGCTTTTATCAAGCAATATCTCCTTTTCCAACTATATTTTCAATATTTCCTCATACGAAAAGAAGACTAGATGAACTGACTAAAGAAACAAAGATGAAATCATTGTTCAAGATTTCAAACTTGATACCTAGAGGAGGTGAAATTAAAACTTGTGATTGTGATATATTCTTTCTTGCTTTTGAGTAAGGTCATATTGAGTGATGATGTTATATCTTTAACAATGACAATGAGATTTTTGTCTTTGTATAGGTAAAAACTAAGCTTTGATGAAAATCTTAGCATGCATAAATAAGAGATATTAGTAGATTAAAAAAGTCACCTCTGTCTTCAAAATTCCATTGTCCCGATGGCAGAGAGGTGTTGATGCACTGACTTGATAGCTGAATGTCTGTGGTTAGAGCCTCATCATTACAAGGGTGTGCTTATCTATGGGCAAAACACTGTATAGCCAACCTCAGTAGTCGTATGCAGGGGTCTAGATAAGTGCGGCTGAAGCCAGTCTAAAATCTTTTTTTTTTTTAAAAGGAACTCTATGTTGTGAGTACTCATTTGAATTGTCTCCACTAGACGTTTCAAGGGAGTACTAACAACATAGTGTTTAAGAAAGGAATAATGAAATGTTTCAATTTGAAAACCAAAATACCCCCTCTGTCTCTAGGCATGAGTGTGCTTCGGCCACTGCTTCTCTCACTCGGGGAAGTGGATACATCCTGATTTGAAGTGTTTGAGTGAGCTAGCTCAAGCTTTTAAGGTAGTGGACCTGCAATAGTTCTGCAACATTTCGGACCACATGTTCTTTCACAATGTTAAACAGGGTTTCCTAATGAAAATCATTTGGAAACCTCGGTTGACACTGTTAAAGTATTGACTTCAGAAATGTTGTTGAACTATGACGGGTCCACTACTTTAGTGCAATCAAACCAAAATAAATGTGTGGTGTCTGTGTTTAGAGGTAGTGCCTCGGCCTCTTGACCCAAATATCCTGAGTTTGATCCCCAGGAGCAGCTATCAATCATGGTTCTTTCATTGGCCCACACATTCGGCTTGAGTACTGGTGAATTTTCTTGGAACCAGGGTCAAGAGGGGTTAATCTAAGTTGTAAGAACTTGTTTCCCAATCAATGTAAAATGAATAGGTTAAAACCCAACTAAACCAAAATAAATTAGTATTAAAAAAAGGAGTTTAAAACGCAGTATTGTATGGCAATTGGATTAAACCTCAAAAGTACTTATGATTGTTCAAACAAATTTACACAATATGTTTTTCTTTATTTTCAGACTGCTGGTAGGTTCAACAGATATGGTTCAGCATCCGACGTCCCCACACATTTATCCGACAAACACACACGTCCTAGTTCATACTCAGAGTATTCAAGATCAACTCCTGCTTTAGACAAAGATTATAAACGAGTAAGTTGAAAAACACATGGAATTATCAGGGTTTGTGGCCTTTTTGTTAAGTCCATGGTCCCAAATTAAAAGTCCACATAGTTGTTGTCAAATAAACCCCATGATGGCTTTATTGTGATTGGTCACATCTGTCTTACTTCACCCCTCATCATATTCTGTTAACACCTTCTCTTCTTAACCAGGCCAATCAAGCTGAAACATGAAGGGATGTACATTGGGTGAGGCTCTACCAAATTTGTTGAAGTTTGTTTGATCTGAAACTTCGGTTGCACAAAATCTTCTGACAACCCATAGAGCCTATAGGTCCGATTTTTGCCTGTGCCTCAATATGATGGTCCTCTAAACATTATGAAAATAAAATAAATTGGATCTGCCTAGGCTCACCCTATTTTTACTTAGAAACAAAGAGGGAAATCTTTGAAAGGCACTTACAAACCATAAGGCCCAGACTTTGATACTTTGCATATGAAATTGAAGGCCTCCTATTTTTAAAATTAGAGACAATCATAAATTGAAGTAAATCTGCAAAAATCCTCTACCAAATTACAGGGCTCAGAGGTTTGCATGATGTTCTGTTTGTGACATGAAATGGTGGTTCAATGTATATGTATTATATAAATTTCGCTAAAATAAAGCCCCATGGCTTCATATGGATTCTGTTACTCAGTTGAGCGATAAAGATCCATCATGGTCCTCTAGCTCATATCAATTGATAATTATTATATATACCAGAATTTGCAATCGGGAAGCCTCAGGGATTCTACAGAATAGACCTGGGGAATATTCAGGACATGAAAGCATGTCATTTTGCACATGGGTTCAAATGACATCACAATCATCAAATATGATGGATGATGTTGCATAAACCAAAATCAAAAAAAGAATAAAAGTAGACATATTATATATTCAATACAAAACACAATATTTAACTGTGTTTTGTCATCAAATTATAATATGCCTAAGACATGTCACAAAGATCATAAAATATTAACAAAATGTGCTTTTCTTCAAATGAATTAACCGAAGTTTCACCAGAAACGGAATTACCTAGAAAATGGCCCCAAATTACTACACTATTGTCAGAGGTACTTTCCAGTTTACGGCAAAGGTGGAGTGATGTTCCAAATGATATCTGACATGAATAGGGAAAAGTACTGTGACTATCAACATCACAGCTTGTGCATTGTTCGGGCACCTGAACATAGGGCTGGATAGACTTAGGATATCTATTGAATGTCTTTACAACAAAAACCTTGGTGACAATGGTACCTAAACACATACAGTTAGTAACATCATGAAATTGACATTCACTTATATCAAAACCATTCTAAATCGCTCACTCAGAGCTCTGTTCATTCATTCCAAACACTTGCTTAAATCACTCTAAATGCTCCTAATTTGTTCAAAACAGTTCAAATCGTTTCATATTAATTCCAAAATTATTGTACTTGTCACTTTTATGATGTTTCTAATTGTAACATCCAGATCAGTTGTGAAGAATACTTGATCATTTGTTGATGCATTTGTTGATGCAAAATTTGTTACCAATTTAAAAGAATTATTTTCATGCCGTTATGTTCTGTTCTTATTTTGCAGATGTATGAAGCAGAAAAGTTAGAAAAAGAACAAATAAAAAGAGATTTAGATCAATGTAAAAAAGAATTACGGGAAGCAAAGTCAGAGTTAGATAAACAAATGAAGAAGAATGAAGCAAACAGACTCACAGATACTAATGATAAACGGGTAAGGGATATTATAGATTTCAAATAATATGTACACAAACTTTGAATTGTGGGTTCTCATTGGAATCGTCTCACAGATACTAATGATAAACGGGTAAGGATGTATTATAGATTTGAGATTCAAATAATTGAATCACATTGACACAAATTCTGTGTTGTGGGTTCTCATTTAGAATCATCTCAATGAGATGATTCAAATGAGAACCCACAACATAGGGTTTTATGTGGGAAATCAACATTTAAGTTTTGATTTACCCCTATTCTGTGTATCTCTGGGAGTAAGCAAAACTACATAAAGAGAGTATTTTAGAAAGTTCCCCTGTATATGAAAATAAAGTATTCATGGGTACTCATTTGAATAACCTTGATTATGTGATTTGAATGAGTACAAAGAACATAGAATATTTGGAGAAATTATATGTCATTCCTCTTATGTCGACTTAGTGGGTAATATTCATTAATAATGGAATTCTATGCAACATATAGTCTTTTAAATGTCAGCCTCCATTTTCCAAAACATGATAGTTAACTTTCCCCGATAGTTTCAGAAAAATAAACTTTGATTCTCGAATTTCTAAAATCTGTTGGGATTAGCCCATCATGATACATGTACATGTATATAGAAATTTATTTGCAATATGATCAATATCTTAAACTAAAATGCTGTTAAAGGGGCAATTTTTTTCCCAATATGTTCTTTGTTGATATATAATGTTATGGATCATATTAGATTGACAAAATTAATGACTATCTCAAAAGGGAAGAAAACGGACTTGGTATGTAGGGACAGACACTAAAAGTGTACTAGGATCTCGAGAATCCCAAAATATTGGGAGGAATTCAATGAATTCTAGGCAAAGGATTCCTTCTGGATCCTTGAATATCTAAAAAAATGTAGAAGAATTTTATATCAAAATCTATTTTTTCAAGCCAATGTTCTAACTCCACTTTGCTCTTTATGTTTGTAAGGAACAAAGTGGAGTTAAAACCCTTGTCTTTCAAGCAAAGTTTAAACTCAACTTTGCTCCTTATATTTTTAGCTCACCTGAGCACGAAGTGCTCATGTGAGCTATTGTGATCACCTTTCGTCCGGCGTCCGTCCGTCGGTCGTCGTCCGTCGTCCGGCGTCCGTCAACAATTTCTTTAAACGACATCTCCTCCTAAACTACTGGGCCAATTAACTCCAAATTTTACAGAAATGTTGCTTAGGTGGTCCCCTTCAAAAATAGCTAAAAGAATTGAAATCCATGAAAAACTCTGGTTGCTATGGCAACAAAAGGTGAAATTTTAAGAAAATCTTAAAATTCTTCTGCTTCTCAACCAGTAGTCCTACAGACTTAAAACTTGGCATGGATGATCAGTTTATAGACCTGAAAAAAAATAGCTAAAATTATAACTTTTGGGCCACCAGGTGCGGAGCACCAGGGGGGAGGGGGTAGTACTTTGGGTAAATTTTGTTATCTTTAAGCTTCTTCTTCTTAGGAAACAGGAGCCCTACAGACTTGAAACTTGGCATGGAGGATAAGCATATGGACCTTTATATAAATAGCTAAAATCATGACTGTAGATTCACTAGGTGCGGAGCATCAGGGGGGAGAGGGTAGTACTCTTGTGAAAATTTTGTAATCTTTAACCTTCTTCTTCTGAACCACAAGCCTTACAGACTTGAAACTTGGCATGGATGATCAGTTCATAGACCTGCATAAAAATAGCTAAAATTATAACTTTTGTGCCACCAGGTGCGGAGCACCAGGGGGGAGGGGGTAGTACTTTGGGTAAATTGTGTTATCTTTAAGCTTCTTCTTCTTCGGAACCAGGAGCCCTACAGACTTGAAACTTGGCATGGAGGATTAGCATATGGACCTATATATAAATAGCTAAAATCATGACTGTAGATTCACCAGATGTGGAGCATCAGGGGGGAGAGGGTAGTACTTTTGTGAAAATTTTGTAATCTTTAACCTTCTTCTTCTTCTGAACCACAAGCCCTACAGACTTGAAACTTGGCATGGAGGATCAGCTCATAGACCTTTATTAAAATAGCTGAAATTATATCTTTTGGGCCACCAGGTGCGGAGCACCAGGGGGGAGGGGGTAGTACTTTGGGTTAATTTTGTAATCTTTAAGTCTCTTCTTCTTCAGAACCCCGGAGCCCTACAGACTTGAAAATTGGCATGGATGATCAGCATATGGACCTTTATATAAATAGCTAAAATCATGACTGTAGATTCACCAGGTGCGGAGCATCAGGGGGGAGAGGGTAGTACTTTTGTGAAAATTTTGTAATCTTTAACCTTCTTCTTCTTCTGAACCACAAGCCCTACAGACTTGAAACTTGGCAAGGAGGACCAGCTCATAGACCTTAATAAAAATAGCTAAAATAATATCTGTTGGGCTGCCAGGTGCGGAGCACCAGGGGGGAGGGGGGAGTACTTTTGTGAAAATTTTGTAATCTTTTACCTTCATCTTCTTCTGAACCAGGAGCCTTACAGATTTGAATATTGGCATGGATGATCAGCATATGGACCTTTATATAAATAGCTAAAATCATGACTGTAGATTCACCAGGTGCAGAGCATCAGGGGGGAGAGGGTAGTACTTTTGTGAAAATTTTGTAATCTTTAACCTTCTTCTTCTTCTGAACCACTATAGACTTGAAACTTGGCATAGAGGATCAGCTCAAAGATCTTAATAAAAATAGCTAAAATAATATCTGTTGGGCTGCCAGGTGCAGAGCACCAGGGGGGAGGGGGTAGTACTTTTGGTATATTTTGTCATCTATAAGTTTCTTCTTCTTCTGAACCAGAAGCCTGACAGATTTGAATATTGGCATGGATGATCAGCATATGGACCTTTATATAAATAGCTAAAATCATGACTGTAGATTCACCAGGTGCGGAGCATCAGGGGGGGGGGGGAGGGTAGTACTTTTGTGAAAATTTTGTTATCTTTAACCTTCTTCTTCTTCTGAACCACAAGCCCTACAGACTTGAAAATTGGCATGGAGGATTAGCTCATAGACCTTAATAAAAATAGCTAAAATCATGACTGTAATGGCACCAGGTGCAGGGCACCAGGGGGCGGGGGGTAGTACTTTTGTGAAAATTTTGTAACTTTAACCTTCATTTTCTAATGAACCAAGAGCCCTATAGACTTCAATATTGGCATGGATGATAAGCATATGGATCTAAAATAAAATAGCTAAAATCATGAATGTAGGGTCGCCAGATGCGGAGCATTAGGGGGGAGGGGGTAGTACTTTGGATGAATTTTGAAATCTTTAACCTTATTCTTCTTCTGGATCAGGAACCCTACAGACTTGAAAATTGTTATGGGTGATCAATATATGGACATTAATGAAAATAGCTAAAATCAGAACTGTTGGGTCACCAGGTGCTGAGTGTCTTGGGGAGGGGGTAGTACTTTGGATCATTTTTGAAATCTTTAAACTTCTTCTAACGAACCAAGAGTCCTACAGACTTGAAAATTGATATGGATGATCAGCATATGGACATTAATTGAATTAGCTAAAATCATGACTGTAGATTCACCAAGTGCAGAGCATCTTGGGGGAGGGGGAGTGCTTTGTTGAGAATTTGAATCCCTACAGCCTTTATATTTGACATGGATTATTCAACTCATTAAAGAAAACTTTAAAAGTCTCAGACTCAGCCTGTATATCTGGCATAGATTTGCTGATCACAGACCTTCTATGAAAAAAGCTTAAATAAATAATGACCAGGGGAGGAGCAGGGGGGGGGGATTATTTCAAATGTTATCTGATTGAATAAGTGCATGGACATACCTAGGTAATGAAGCTTTTTTCTCAGGTGAGCGACCCAGGGCCAACGGCCCTCTTGTTAAGGAAAAAAGTGAAGTTAAAATCCTTGGCTTGCAAAGATATTAGAAATATATCACTATCATATTCGTTTCCTCACTCTTTCTTTAATATTCTACCTGCCTACTGAAGAAAGGGATCCCTGATTATCTGGAGGAATCCTTACAGTAACTATTAGGGATGGTTGAGGAATCCCATTGAGGTTCATTTAGTGTCAACCTCTATTATCCTTACTTCACCATGCTTGTAATTTCAGGAAAAACGGGCATTAGAAAGAAAGTTATCAGAATTAGAAGAGGAAATAAAGGTAAGGCCAAACTATGAAATAAAAACAGAGGAGTGAGCGCAAAACCATTGTGGGTGCATATATGTGCATGTGCGTGATATTTCAATCAATATTGTGTGCAGGTGATGGATAGTAATGAGCAGCCTTGACTACAACACAATGTAGTAAGAATATTTCGTTGACGTTTTACTAAAACCTTGTAACTACAGCTTGATTAAAGCTGTAGGTATGAGGTTTTTGAAATACCTCGATGATTTGTCGATCCTTTCAAAGGGGTTAAAACTTTAACTTTCTGTAGAAATTGTGAAGTCTTTGGTCTGAATTTGCAGATGCTCAGACTGGCCAGAGGCTTTGTTTTGCGCTATTGTGAAATTGTTCGAAATGTCATGCACAGGTTCATATATGTGTAAGTATTTCAAGGGGCCAGTGCAAAAAAATTGTAGGTTCCTATAAATATAAAAAGGTTCTTACAATAGTTTTATGCTGATCCCTTGATTTACAATAGTTTTGCACTTGCTTTTTTAAATCCTACAGTTGTATTTTCCATGGTTAAGTCCCAAGTATTTGACATCCTTCCTATTTCCCTGTCGTTGGTCCCTTTTGAATCTCAACAAATATTGTGGTCTCCCAATTTGTGGTTGGTTTATGGTTTGTATCAACATATGTTGCATTGTTCTTTTACATCAGTAATCCTTGTTGAAATTTTCTGGCAATCTAACTTTCTCTTTAAATATCTTCATTGACATTACTAGTTAAGATTTGAGATATATTTCAACAAAAAATTCTGTGATCACCATAATGTAAAATTTTGTCCTTACATAAGGATATTTTACACAAGAAATTAAGTTTATGTCAACCTTCAAGACCTTCAAGGGTCAAACCTAAAAGAAAATGTCTCATGTAATAAAATTTAATAGAAATCTTTCTCTCTGAAACTACTGGTCAGCATTCAACTAGACTTAACCAAAATGATCCTAAGGACTCGCTCTTTCAAATTTTACTATTGAATTCTGAAATTACATAATGAAGATCATCAAGTGAGAGGTTGTTCATACATATTGTACTCAAGAATTCAGGAGTATGTTAACCTTCAAGACTGAGGTCAAATAAGTCTATTATACTGCAAAGAAAATTCTAGCATTGTCATTGGCTAATGCTGACCTGGTAAATATTGATATCTTTGGCGGCTCCGGTATAACTTCTATTATTTCCTTAAGGTTCCTGGCCAAGAACATAGACAATAATTTAAACATGTAAAGGCAGCCATGGTTCTCTTGATTCGCTGTTAACTATAAACATTATGCTACAGTTAAAAACATGTCAGATGATAACATACTTGTGGAAATGATACAAGTTCTAATAAATACCTTTCAATTTTATCAATATGTCCATTTAAAAGTGTAACTTTCTCACAGGAAAAGCCAAAAAACGCTGTATATCAAAGCCTTTAAAGAATAGGCAAAAAAGAGATATCTATAGTCTAACACTTTGTAGTAGAATAAACTTGTAATGTTTCTTGCGAGGGGCTCGGGTGACATTTTTTCCAGCTGGGATTAAATCATCATATTACGCGGCAAGAGATAATGGATACATTATGAATCAAAAGTGTTACCAAGCTTGGTCCCTTCTAAAGAGTGAATCTAGATGAAAAAAAAAATCACAATTTATTGAAGCTACAAGGGCCAAAGAAAAGACATATTTAAATTAATATGACCATATAAAAAAAAGAAACAATGACAACAATCATTTCAAGCCCCAAAATTTTAACAATGAGTTTGTTGTATTTATTTAGAGTTTTTGTGAATAAAATGGAATTCTCAGAACTTCAATACTTTTGTTGCAGTTTACATGAAACTTTTATTTAAAGATACCATTTTATTCTCTGAATTATTAAATGGTTTATGGAGAAAGGCCAATAGATACATTTTCAGGGGTTTGATTAGAAAAGTGAATTGCACTGCATCTAAACTTGTGTATATGTGAGTGTGATAACGACTAATGATGACAAACATGAAAGATGGGTTTAAAATTCATGTCGAAATTTTGTATTATATTGTTGAGTAATACAAAATAGATGAATGATAGCTTAAACTAAGGCTCTCGTGTAGTATTTATTGAGCCTTCAAACTCAGAAGCATGGTTAAATTTTCAATAAACAACATTAAGAAATGTTATTCTATAATTGTTACAGCTAATGGACAAATTAAGGGCTGAAAATGTCAAACTTAAGGAAGAAAATCGAGCACTTACGCGGGTGGTTGCCAAGCTATCCAGATAGGTAACACTGTCTGTCCGTACAACTATTGCCTCATTTATGCTTGAATTATTTCAGTTGATTTCTTACTTTAAAACCCTTCCGTTGAGGCTCTTGTCATTTTCTTCTTTCCTTTAAGTACGCCCGATAAAGGATGGGACGTATTATGTGATCACCCGTGGCATGTTGCGGGCAGGTGGCTCCACTTCTTTGTCTGAAGCATAACTCTGTCACCTTATGTTTGATTGACTTGCAACTTAGCAATTATGTTCCTCTCGTGAATATGGAGTGTTGTACAAATCTAGCTAAATTCATAGTAATTTCCCTTTGTTGTTTCTCATACTTTGACAATTGCAGTGTAACAGGCATATCTTGTGACAATTTGCCCCCTTGTTGAATCATTCAGTTTTGTTTGCATTTCAAAAGGAATGTTGTAATTGTATGTATTCCAAGCATAGGTCTTGCGCATTTGATTTTCATTAGGAATTTCAAGGAAAGGTCAGCTTGCTTCAATTGCTTAAGATACAGGAAAATAAATGTATTCAACAGAGCAGGCTTTCTGCAGTACACTTATTTTGATCTTAAAAAACAACTTCCGAAGAAGAGAAAAGTAAATAATTCCAAAGCCTTTGATAGGAAAGGTTTAAAAAGCTTTGTGTCAAAGACAAGAGGGTCCATGATTAAACATGATTAGGTGATCAAGATTCTCAATATGACTGAAAAACACTCAAAAGTAGTGTAAAACAAGCAGTGGTACAGATAAGAGGGGACAAATCCATCTAGAATCTTTATTAGTCCCCGGTTACCGGTTGGGGGACTATAGGTTTGCTAGATTCTGTCTGTCCGTCCGTCTGTCTGTCCATCACACTTTTGTCCGGGCTATATCTTCTAAACCATAATTATGTGCTAGCAACTTCAAACTTGGTACACTTATAGATCTTATTGAGGACAAGTGTCATGTTCAAGAACTGTTTTTCTGCCACACCCACTTTATGAGTTATTGCCCTTTGTTGTTTTTACCCTTACATTTTTGTCCGGATCATATCTCCTAAACCATAAGTGCTAGCAACTTCAAACTTTGTACACTGATAGATCTTATCGAGGACAAGTGTCATGTACAAGAACTATTACTCTGCCATGTCCACTTTTTGAGTTATTGCCCTTTGTTGTTTTTAGTCTTACACTCTTGTCTGGATCATATCTCCTAAACTATAAGTACTAGCAACTTTAAACTTTGTACACATATAGATCTCATTTAGGACAAGTGACATGTACAAGAACTGTTTCTCTGCCACATTTTTTGAGTTATTGCCCTTTGTTGTTTTTACCTTTACATTTTTGTCTGGAACATATCTTCTAAACCAAAAGTGCTAGAAACTTCAAACTTGCTACACTTATAGATATCATTGAGGACAAGTGTCATGTACAAGAACTGTCACTCTGCCATGTCCACTTTTTGAGTTATTGCCCTTTGTTGTTTCTATCCTTACATTTATGTCTCCTAAACCATAAGCCCTAGCAACTTCAAACTTTGTACACTGGTAGATCTCATTGAGAAGAAGTGTAATGCACAAGAACTGTTACTCTGCCCCATCCACTTTTTTAGTTATTGTCCGTTGTTGTTTTTTATCCTGACATTTTTGTCCTGACCATATCTCCTGAGCCATCAGTGCTAGCAACTTCAAACTTGGTACACTTATAGATCTCATTGAGGACAAGTGGCATTTACAAGAACATTCTTCTCCGCCCACTTTTGGAGTTTTTGCCATTGGTTGTTTTTACTCTTATATTTTTGTTTGGGACATTTTGTTCAAAACCTAATGTGCTAGCAACTTCAAATTTTGTATACAGTTATAGATCTAGTAAGTAGGAGATATATTATAAGAAAGGATTTTTTGTTATCCGCCGGGGGACTCCTGTATTGCATCGCAATACGACATGCACTTGTTTCTTATTGAAACCCTATGTTGTGGTACTCATTTGAATCTTCTTGATGAGACGATTCCAATGAGTACTCACATGGGATTTGTGCAAGTATTTTCCAATTATTTTATTTTGAAATTAAAAATACCCCCTCTATCTGTAGCTCCAATCTAGAGGTCACGAGTTCGATCCCATTCTTTCTGGCTACTTGTCTCTTGACAATGGGTCGATAATCTTAGACCTATGTGAGATAGCAGCTGGAGGCTAGGAAAGAATGAAAAGGTAGTATTTGTGTGAGAAATACCAGGAATCGATTGTTAGGTGCTCCAGTCGTTGGGATATAACTGAAAAAATGTTGAAAGCAGCTTTCACCCCATTCAAACAAACAAATCTATCTGTAACTCTGACCATACACAAAAAAAACCCAGATCAATTAAGAACTAAGTACAAACAGAAATAGGGTTTGCTGATAGATAAAAGTATACCCTCTTTTCAATGTCACTGAGTTTTATTGAATGATCTTGAACAGAATGTTCTATCTTAAATGAATGTTGTTGAACCTACCCTTTTTCCCTACCCTCAATTTGTTTATGGGTTATTGGCTTTAAGTTTATAAGCTTTTGATGGTGGCATGATAAGCATGAAAAGATTCTTGTATTAATTGAATATATTTTTTCATTGCATTTGTCTTGCTTAAGAGGGTTTTATACTTTTTCTCATTAAATCTCTAAATTATTTACATTTCACTCAAATGAGCTTCTTTATTTGTTGCAGAATGTCAAATTATCAACTTAAAGATGCAAGTTTGGTTACTTTCATTAACAGAGTTTAAATTTAAACTTTACATCCATAATGCTTTTCTTAGTAAGGAACCTCTTTAAAAGAATAAAAAATTTAGTTGGGTCATTCATACATGAAACAATTGTTGTACTCTGATTTTGAATAAGTATTTTGAGTGTAGAACAACAGATGTATTGATAACAAGTAAGTTAAGTGCGTATTTGCATCTTCTTTACTTTTCTTTTAAAAAAGAACACACACTTTTTATATTGATATCATTGCACAAAGAGTGATCATTCTGAGCTTTGTGCTAATACATGTAGTTATTTTTTTTGGAAAATTTAATGCCTCATAGTGGCGAAATGCAATTTACAATATCCTCCATTAACATATGTCTAGATTATGAAAGTGACAATAAAAATAAAAAGAAACCATAACTAGCTTTTGAGAAGAAAAATGAAAGTTGTGTAGGGGAAAATAGCTCAATTCATTAGCATGGGTTTAAAAAACAAAACCAAGTAAACCTATGAAATGATTTATTTACTGTTGATATCTTGTGTGTGTGTGCCCCTTCCCTCCCTCTCTTTATCATAGTTTTTGTTGTTAATTGATAATTTATTTAATTGATTTAGGCTTTAGTGAAATGGCTTGGCAATCACCCGTGTTGTCAAAATGTATGATAAATGTAAATGTTGTCTCGGATAAATGTCAACTAAACTATGAATAGTTTCAGATATTACTAACTTTATATGTGGACAATTCTAAATGGTGTATTTGAAAAGAGATATTTTCTTGAAACAATGAATACATATCAATGGCTCAGTGTGAAACAGTTGTTACAAGTAAATTCCTATATGTTTAAAGACATTGACAACTTTTTAGCACTATGCCATCGATATTCTTTAAAAAGTAAATACACACTATAATTATTGGTGGTTAATTCACTACATTGATTTGTCAACTTTTAACATATTTTTCACACAATTCCTCCTTTTGATATCCCTCCATAAATGAGAGTAAGGTTAAAATGATGGAAAGGAGAAACTGCCTGTGGCAATCAATTTCTGCATTTTCCAATTATTTTCTAGACAAAAGACTAAAAGAAATGAGCTTGTGCATGACATTTCCAACAAGTTGAAATGTTGGTGAGGTTCAAACATTGAGGGGCATAGATAACCAAAAACTCTAAAAATAAAGTTACCTGATGGTCTACAGATACTTTGAGACCTTATTTTGTAACATAAGGTCTCAAAGTATCTGTAGACCATCAAAGCGCATAGTGGACACTCTGTTTAGACTGTGCATCTGCACAGTCTGGCCAGAGTCTTTGGTTTGGGCATAATTGAGATTGTTTGAAATCTTGCGCACATGCTCAAATATAAGATTCCATCAATTTTAAATTGTTGTCTGCAACTCTTTTAAAAAACATCAGTCAGAATTTCGTTCTGGGATTATCTCCATCCTGAAACTGCTTGCCAGATGGAATCTTGCCTCAAGCCTTTGTGTTCTATGTGACAAAACAAAAGTTTGCATTTTCCTCTTGAAATCTGTATTTGATAAATATCCTAGCACAACGTAGCCCAGAATAATGGAATCTTTGTGGGCACCCAAGAATTGCATTGCCATGTGAAAGGTATCTAAAACATGTATTAAGACATGTGTACTTGGGAGTACTTTTTTTATTGCAATTTAACTAGAATAAATTGGTTTAAGCTTAACTATCATAAATGAGCATTGCATTCTGACTATTTTTAATTATATATTTGGGCTAATACCAATGTCAAGGTCATCTGGCATACAAAGAGATTTATACAATGTCAAACTTTTTTAGGGCCATTCCTTGTTTGCAAACACATCTGTTAATTCTGAATTCAAGGCATGGTACCTTATATCATATGAATTTTTATTCTTAGAACCAATAAGATCTGTAAGTACTGTTCATGACTGTATTAAGGTAATGGACCTGTAATATCTTATGAAAATATCGGAACTCATTATCTTTCACAACATTAACTGAGGTTTCCTAATGAAATCATTAGGAAACCTCAGTTAACTCTGTTGAAGTTCATTTCTTCACCTAAACGATGCGTAACTGTTACAGGTCCACTACCATAAAGTAAACTAAGTCTGTCTTTGTAGAATATGACCAAAACCCTCGGACCTACTGACTCAATGTTGGCATAAATTACACAGAATATCTTATATTACAGAAAATGGATCAACTGAAAGAAGATAACAGACGATTAAGGGAAGAAAATGGTGCTCTTATACGTGTTATAAGTAAACTTTCGAAATAGAAGGGTTTTTAATAAGGATCTCAGTACAGATGAGCTCTAGAATGTAAATTTTCTTCCGAAAAAAGTCCCAAAATGCTGCCACATATTCGCATGCCGTCATGTTCAGTGCTTTGAAATTTTTGAAGCCGTTTTCTTTAGCTAAAGAAAATGGCATTGTTTATCAAATTTTGTAAATTATATAAGTTTGAGAGAATAGCACAAAACTATTGGAAGTGCCCATGTAAATATAGGTCTTAAGTTAGTAGAACTGTAATAGTGCCTTAACATTTCAAAACTCATGGTCTTTGACAATGTTGACAGGTTTCCTAATGAATCATTAGGAAACCTAGGTAAACACTGTTAAAAGTCATTACTTCCAAAACGTTGTAGAACTGTTACGGATCCACTACCTTAAGATAGATTTGTGCAGATGCCTAGAAACTGTTGTATGGTGTTAAAAAACGGTCAAAAATGTAACACCTGTTTTGTACTTCAATTTGTTCCATAAATCGGATAATTTTGGAATTTGCTTGAAAAATGATATCACATCCTGTAGTGGTCAATAGAATGTCAAGCCAGCAAAGCAAAAGTTGATACTTTTATAAATTCCTGAATGTCCATTTTTAGCTTGGCTGTTTTTGGAAAAAAAACCTGAGATATTGCTATTGGCATTGTCGTCTTTATGTGAAAACTTAGACAGTTTGTGATATCTCTGGATCTACTGAAGGTATTCACTTATAACTTGGCACATATGTTTATCTTAAAAATATCAACCTACACTATCAAGGAGGATAACCCTAGATGTGCAAATTATGCCCCTTTTTCGAATGATTCCTATCATCCATCCAGCAATCAACAGTCGAGCCTAGGCATCCACAGGAGGTGCTCTTTTTTAATGGTCAAACTTCCATACTTGTATTGTATTGAACTAAAGGTATATGCTCCCCTGCATAAGGTAAAACCATCAAATATGAAACAATTTGAGAGGCAACAAACTGCCTTAGGTTGGACAAAACTAATTGTAACTGAACCAACTAACAGCTTTAGCTGTAGAAATGATATTTTGGGATATCCAAACGCAAAATGTTCTTTCAAGAATCGAGTAACATTAAGATTTTAACCGTCTTGAATTATTTATAAAAGGAATGATTCTTTGTGTTAAATTAGCCAAATAATATCATTTAGATATAGTCAGAGCTTTATATAGAGGATGATATGACATTTTTTAACTGTAACATTTTCATAGCAGCTATGTTGTTGGTACTCATTTTGTGGTAAAACTTATGAGAATTCAACACCCTTTGGTTGATGGAGAGTATTTGAAATGCTGTCAGAGATCTTCATAATAGGAGGAAATAGCTAGGCTGATATTGTAATTTTCCAACAAAATAGTATGCTGTGGGTACTCATTGGAATTGCCTCAAAAATACATTTTTTTAGAGTTCTCAAAACTCAGGGTTTAAGTTGGTTCATTTACTAATGGAAATTTTAATCTGGAAAAAGGAAGAAGAAAAATTATCTCTTCTTTTTGATAGTAAAAGGAAAAAAAACTAGGAGGTTTAGCTCTGTTTGGAATTTAGAGTCATTATCACTACCTCTGGAGCTCTTTGTAGTTATAGAGGAAATGTTTGTTAATGGGAAAATAAAGACAGGGGTTTGTATAAATGGGTGTTTTGCATTCTAAAATATTTATTTCTCAATTAACCTGGTGTTGTTGGTAGTCATTGGAATAGACTCGCTGAGAGGATTCCAATGAATACCAAAAAACATAGGTTTTAAGGTCGTGGCTCCGTAACACTTCAGCAATATTTCGGAGGTATTGAACTTTAACAGTGTTAACAGAGGTTTCCTAATGATATCATTAGGAAACCTTGGTTAACATTGTTATAGTTCAAACTTCGTAAATAATGCGGAACAGTTATTGGTCCACTACCTTAATGGACATTTGATGAAATTTCACATTTTGCAAATTCTCTCCATCTATATAGATCTCCGAGAACGAGAGAAAGTGAACATACCAAGAGAGAGAGAAAGAAGGAGAATTGTGTTCTTAATTATTAGCAGTGTTTGTCCTTAAGAAATGGTCAGTGTTTGAATGATTGCTGAATGTGGCAAATGATTTATGTAACTTGCTTCAGAAAGATTTTCTTTTTACATAATTGTTGAATAATATATAATGTGATTTTCATTATTGTTAATTGTATTTATAATTCAGTCTTTTGAATCTACCGTATTTCCTCTAGTAATAGCGCCCTCCCTAATAGAAGCACCCCTACATTTTTTACTAAGAGAACTCACTTGAAATGCATAAATTTAGGAAGTTGTTGACTTGTTGTGAGTTATTCTCTAATTTGAGATGAATTTCCTCTAAACAATCATTTAAATGATTGTTTAGAGAAAATAGATCCCAATTTAAAGTGAAAGGAGCCTAGAGGACATCAATTTTAGTTATTTTTTAAATCAGAAAATTCATAATAAATAAAAGCTCCTTGACCATGGCATGTATAGCTCCTGGGAGTGTTTATTAGGAGAAATATGGTACATACTTTTTACATTGATCTGCTTTCAAGGGTATTAAAATTCTATATGTATAGAACATCAAAGATCTGTTACCAATAAGAAGGAAAAGATACCTTGTCTTTTCTCTTTTTTCTAAAATGATTTTTCTCACTATCTTGAACTTTGTTTATTGTTTGAAGTGAACTTGAAATATTTATTCAAAGTAAGATTAATCTTTTGAATGATGGCACTTTTACTTGTGATAAACATTTAAAGCCATTCTCCCTAAAATGAACCAGGAGATGATATTATTATGCCCTCCTCCCTTTCGAAGACTTTGCACTTCAATGGTTCAGCCTGAAACAGTTGTAACTCCCTATATGTTTATTGGGAGTTACAACTGTTTCACGCTGAGCCAACAATTTGTCAGTTGGTCTATCCATATACCATTTGTTGTGCGGAGCATATCTCAAAAAGTATGCAAGATAGAATCATGAAACTTTACAGGTTGATAGATCTCGCCTGGGAGAAGAGCAGTGCATATCTCTACTCATCATATTTTTTGAGTTATTGCCCCTTGTTGATTTACAAAGAATATGCCATTGGTCTGTTCTTATAGGGGGCATAAATATTTTACAAACATCTCTTGTTTATAATTTTAACTGAAATGAAAATATTTATTCAAAGTAAGAAGAATCTTTTAAATGATGGGACTTTTATTTGTGATAAACATTTGTATCTTATTTGCAGGTCACAGACTAGCAAAACATGCGTACCTTTGAACCATATCAGAATTTGTATGTTCAAACCCCCTTTACAGAAAGTCTGGATCCCCTTTGTATCTAGTGAACCCTTTGCTGTTTAATCCCTACTTTTTACGTGCCTCTGATTTGATGATTGAGAAAATATTTTGAAAAAAGAAGAAATTGCTTCTGACAAGCAATTTCTTCTTTTTCCACACTATTTTCTACCCTACTGAATGGTTAGTTTTCAAATTAAATCCACTTTAAATTTTTGTCTGCAAAACCTTTGAATTTGGACAGGTCCAAAATTTTGTAAAACAGGAAAGTGTTAACAAAATAAATATATGGACAGTAATCATATTTACTCAAGTAACCGTGGATAACGAGATATCTGGTACCTATGTACTAAATTTCTGCTCATCCAGGCTCTAGAAGGCTCAGTGCAAAACAGTCGTAACTGCCTGTAACAAATATCATACAACTGTTTGGGCTGAGCTGTCAAATTGTATTTACAGTTGATTTGTAATTAGCACAAGATGTTTGAATTCAATACCGGAAATATTCAGAAAGATTTTCAACAGGCATTACATTTGTTTTAAATTTTAAACATAACTTTTTATGCTCCCCGAAGGGAGAGCATATAGCCGCCGCTTTGTCTGTCCGTCCGTCCATACATCCGTAATTCCGTCCGTCCATCCGTCCGTCCGTCGCCACCTATTTCTCCATAACCCCTGGGCCAAATTGAATGAATCTTACCATGTGAACTCCCTATGATATAGTGATGATGCATCTGTGACGGTTTTTGGATTTGAGGCCTCGTCACGGGAAAAGGGGACTTAGGGTAAAAAACAGTTTTTCCCAAATTTCTCCTAGTCTAACAGTCAGAATTTAGTGAAATTTCATATTTGTGTAGCAAATCAGATGCCCTTTACTATAGACAATTTGATATTAACGTAAAAAAAAATAAATCATGGAAAAAGGGGGCTTAATGTTTGTTACCTTTACGCTAGCGCGTAAATTACAGTTATTCTTTCATTTCACCTAGTCTTATGCTCAGAATTTGATGAAATTTCACATTTGAGTAGCAAATCAGATGCTCTTTACCCTAAACTTGAGCATATAGCCGCCGCTTTGTCTGTCCGTCCGTCCGTAATTCCGTCCGTCCGTCCGTCCGTCCGTCCCCACCTATTTCTCCATAACCCCTGGGCCAAATTGAATGAAACTTACCATGTGAACTCCCTATGATATAGTGATGATGCATCTGTGACGGTTTTTGGATTTGAGGCCTCGTCACGGGAAAAGGGGACTTAGGGTAAAAAACAGTTTTTCCCAAATTTCTCCTAGTCTAACAGTCAGAATTTAGTGAAATTTCATATTTGTGTAGCAAATCAGATGCCCTTTACTATAGACAATTTGATATTAACGTAAAAAAAAATATATCATGGAAAAAGGGGGCATAATGTTTGTTACCTTTACGTAAGCGCGTAAATTACAGTTATTCTTTCATTTCACCTAGTCTTATGCTCAGAATTTGATGAAATTTCACATTTGAGTAGCAAATCAGATGCTCTTTACCCTAAACTATTTGAAATTTGTGTCTTAAAATATGTCATGCAAAAAGGGGGTTTAATGTTTGTTACCATTATGTTAGCTGTATAAGATAACAGCTTATTTGAGTCTTTGAAATCTGACCACAGAGCATATCTCCTAAAGTATAATAGCTATCAACTTGAAACTTTATGGGTGGATAGACCTCATGGAGGAGAAGTGCAGTGCACAAGAACTACAACTCTTGCTTGCATAATTTTGGAGTTATTGCCCTTTGTTATTTTTATGCCCCCGCATCGATAGATCGGGGGCATATTGTTTTACTCATGTCCGTCTGTCTGTCTGTCCGTCTGTCTGTCCGTCCATCTGTCTGTCCGTCCGTCTGTCTGTCTGTCCGTCCGTCTGTCCGAAAACTTAACCTTGCCAATATCTTCAAGCCTATTCAAGATACAAAGCTAATATTTGGCATGATGATAGATCTCAATGATCCGCATCCGCTGGTACCAAAGTCAAGGTCATGTGACAAGGTCAAGGTCATCTGTCAAGGTCAAACATCCGAAAACTTAACCCGAAAACTTAACCTTGCCAATATCTTCAAGCCTATTCAAGATACAAAGCTAATATTTGGCATGATGATAGATCTCAACGATCCGCATCCGCTGGTACCAAAGTCAAGGTCATGTGACAAGGTCAAAGTCATCTGTCAAGGTCAAAGGTCCGAAAACTTAACCCGAAAACTTAACCTTGCCAATATCTTCAAGCCTATTCAAGATACAAAGCTAATATTTGGCATGATGATAGATCTCAATGATCCGCATCCGCTGGTGTCAAAGTCATGTGACAAGGTCAAGGCCATCTGTCAAGGTCAAACTTTGAAAAAAAATGCCGTTACGGGGGCATTCGTGTTTCACAAACACATCTTGTTGATACTTAGATTATGTCTGGAGCATATCTCCTAAAGTAAAATAGCTATCAACTTGAAACTTTATGGGTGGATAGATCTCATGGAAGAGAAGTGCAGTGCACAAGAACTACAACTCTTACTTGCATTATTTTGCAGTTATTGCCCTTTGTTATTTTTTGATACTTAGACTTTGTCTGGAGCATATCTCCTAAAGTATGATAGCTATCAACTTGAAACTTTATTGGTGGATAGATCTCATGGAGGAGAAGTGCAATACACCAGAACTATAACTCTTGCTTGCATAATTTTGGAGTTATTGCCCTTTGTTATTTTTAATACATAGGAGGTAAATCTCTGACAGTACAAAAGAATCTTTAATCTATTAGGCTTCAGTTTACTATCAAGCTTTCGTGGCGGGGGATGTCCATGTCCAACATGGCTCTTGTTTTTGTGACAATGCCTTATTCGGGGAGCATAATCCGTCTCCGACGGCTCTTGTATTGCATTTGAAATAGTTTTGCTCTAATTCAGCACAAAACAGTTATAATTGCCTACTTTGATGGTTCAGAATATAACAGCCGTAAGTGCCAATAAACCTATGGGCAGTTACAACTGTTTTGCTTTGAGACATCAAACTACATTTTATGCACTTACAATAGTGTTGTGCTGACCCTTAAAAAAAGTATTAAGGTTTTCTTTAACTATGAGATTAGTAGATTAGATTATGTAAAAAATGGAGGGCTCGGAGCAAAACTATTTCAAGTGTATTAATTATATGGACTTTAAGTAGTTTTTTGTTGACCCTTAAATATTATATCAGTTTCATAAAGGAGATTGCTGTTTGAAGTACATGTTTCTATTAATAGAAAGTCATCCTCCTAGGGCAAACAAAACATTGTAACTACAGCTTATGATAAGCTTTAGTTACAATGTTCTTGTTACCCACTGAAAATATTTTGTAAAGGTAACCTTGTTTGAACTAAGTAATCAGTGTATAATTATTTGAAAGCAACTTGGGCACCATCAGTGGTCCAGTACAGGTTTCATTATGAAACAAAATATATATATAGTAAGGTAGAAATCACTTAGTAATTTACCATAACAAGTCTTTCTCCTATACAGAATGTTTCCACAACATAGATAAAAAAATGTTGAAAATGTTGTAAATACTTACAAATAAGTCACATATTGAGGGGTCTGTGCAACACTAGTGCAATAGCTTATAGACATATAAGCACTAACAATAGTCTTGTGCTAACCCCTTGATGGGCAAAATTTATTGCTTTTAAGAGAAAACAATCTTGGCTAGGTAATAATTACAAAGTTAGAATTTTATGATTACTTAAGATATGTGTTTTGTCTTAATTCATGCCTTCTATACTATCTATGCACTTTGTCTTTCTTGCCAAATGTTCATCTTCATTTCTCATTTTATCACATGTCTTCTAACTCTTCTTTTTGACTGATCTTAGACCAAAAAAATTGAAAGAGATTGACATCCAAAAAAAGAGTTTTCGCTCAATAATTAGTTACTGATGTCATTTCAAAGCTTTTAAAGAAAATTCTCTAATGATATTTCAAGGTGTTAGTGCAAAGCTCTTGTAAGTCCTTTTACAATCTTATTTGCTTGCAACAATTTTGCACTAGTGCCTTAAAGCTTTGCTACAGTATTTAACCCTTTGCTGTTTAATCCCTGCTTTTTACATGCCTGTGATTTTATGATTGAGAAAACATTGTGGAAAAAGAAGAAATTGCCTCTGACAAGCAATTTCTTCTTTTTCCACACTATTTTCTACCCTACAGAATGGTTATTTTTCAAATAAAATCCACTTTAAGTTTTCGTCTGCAAAACCTTTCAATTTGGACAGGTCCAAAATTTTGAAAAACAGGAAAGTGTTAAGGCATACATTTTAGAATCCATGGGGGACATCTCTTTCTGATCATTCATATCTAATTTTGTTGTGTCTAAGGTCAGTCAGTCAGCTCTTTAATGTTTCACATGATGTTTGTGTGTTTTGACATAAGAACCTTGAAAAGTTTTATACCAAATGCATTCAAGACAGTTCAATTTTGATAATCACTTCTTTAAATCTTTAGATACACAGTAATGTGTATATTATTTCCTTTGTGTTCTTTAAAATCTTGTACAAAAAAGTTTATTTAAATTCATAGCCACTTATTGAAATTATTAACTTAAAGCAATAATACTATTAGAGGTGTCTGTGCAACACTATAGTGAGTGCCTATAAATTTAAAGGCACTTACTATAGTGTTGTCCTTACCCCTCTATATGCAGTTACAGAAGTTTTGCAGCAGCTGCATGATTTTGAATCTCTGGAAAATATGAATTTTGGAGTGATTGTTACAATTGACTTATGTCTTTAACTAGGTGACATGTTGGACCTAGTGTTTGCTTTGGTGTGAAACTTTTGGGTTGTTTGATAAAATACAAAACTTGTCATCTGACATTGAAGTTCTGTTTGTTACCATTGTTTTGACTTATAACATGATGGTTTATGTAGGTGTTTGCTTGGAGCTTATACAAGTGTTGCCACAGAAATAAGGTTCCCTAAAAAATGGATTTAATGCCATGGTGCATTAGGCTTGTAAATGCCTATACTGTCTGTGCACTTACAATCTTAAATAATTTGGATGTAGAATTAAGGGTTAAAAAATTTTTTGTGCGATTGTTTTTGAAAAAACGCATACATATTGTAGCATTGATATTTTCATTCTACTCTTTGGATAAGTGTACATATTGAGGGGCCTGCACAAAAATGTTTCAAGTTTCTATGAAAATAAATGCACTTAGAAAAGTTTTTAGCTATCTCCTCAATGTAAAAAACAGAACAAATATAAAATCATCAGAAACCTTGTTGCACAACAGTTGCATATGATCCAAGTTTAAGGTAGTGGAACCGTAATAGTTCCACAACATTTTGGACAATATGTTCTTTCACAGTGTTAACCGAGGTTTCCTAATGAAAATCATTAGGAAACCTCAGTTAACACTGTTCAAGTTCATTTATCCTGAAATGATGCAAAATTATTACGGGTCTACTACCTTAAAAAACGCTGACATACAACTGATCACATGTGACATGTTGGACATGTGACTTGTTATTGGTCAATATTTCATTTCATCTGTCATACTTATTGCATGTACGTGTATATTTCACTTTGATCTCATCCATTAGTGCTTTGACCCTTTTGGAGTGAATGGAAAACTTGTGGAGAAGTCTTTATTTATGGGTCAGGGCAAAGCTATTGTTGGTGTCTATTAAGGTATTGGACCAGTAATAGTTCCACAACATTTCTAAACTTTTGATCTTTCTCTCAATGTTAACCAAGCTTCCCAATGAAGTCATAAGAAACCTTGGTCAACACTGTTGAAGTAAATGACTTCCGAAACACTTTGGAGCTATTACGGGTCGACTACCTTAAAGCATCATATATACTTTTAGTACAGTGTTGCACTGAACCCACGAATTGTAAGTGCTTATGAATGATAGGTACTTACAATAGCTTTGTGCTGACCCCTCAATATATTGTATATAGATAGGGTTAGGTCTAAACCATTGCAATTGAAAATTTAGGGTTCAGCACAAGACAGTTGTAAGTGCTTATATAAATGACAGCACTTACAATAGTTTTGTGCTAATTCTTCAAATATCAATACAATAGTTTTGCACTGACACCCTTTTAGACATTTACCTTGGTTTGCCATTCACTCACTGCCTTGTATTTATTATATTTATCAATTTGTTAAGTGCAAAATTGATGTAAGTACCTATATATAGTTTACCTCTTACAATACTTTTGCATTAACCACTGTTAGCTTGATGTGCTGTATCAAGAGAATTTCGAGTGCCAGTTATTAGGCCCCCACCGGTTACCGGTTGGGGGACTATAGGTTTGCTCGATTCCGTCTGTCCGTCCGTCTGTCTGTCCGTCCGTCCGTCCGTCACACTTTTGTCCGGGCTATATCTTCTAAACCATATGTGCTAGCAACTTCAAACTTGGTACACTTATAGATCTCATTGAGGAGAAGTGTCATGTTCAAGAACCGTAACTCTGCCATGCCCACTTTTTGAGTTATTGCCCTTTGTTGTTTTTAGCCTTACATTCTTGTCCGGAACATATCTCCTTAACTATGTGTGCTAGCAACTTCAAACTTTGTACACTTATAGATCTCATTGAGGAGAAGTGTCATGTTCAAGAACCGTTACTCTGCCACGCCCACTTTTTGAGTTATTGCCCTTTGTTGTTTAAAGCCTTAAATTCTTGTCCGGATCATATCTCATAAACTATTTGTGCTAGCAACTTCAAACTTTGTACACTTATAGATCTCATTGAGGAGAAGTGTCATGTTCAAGAACGGTTACTCTACCACGCCAACTTTTTGAGTTATTGCCCTTTGTTGCTTTTAGCCTTAAATTCTTGTCCGGATCATATCTCCTAAACTATAAGTGCTAGCAACTCCAAACTTTGTACACTTATAGATCTCATTGAGGAGAAGTGTCATGTTCAAGAACCGTTACTCTGCCACGCCCACTTTTTGAGTTATAGCCCTTTGTTGTTTTAAGCCTTAAATTCTTGTCCGGAACATATCTCATAAAATATTTGTGCTAGCAACTTCAAACTTTGTACACTGATAGATCTTATTGAGGACAAGTGTCATGTACAAGAACTGTTACTCTGCCATGTCCACTTTTTGAGTTATTGCCCTTTGTTGTTTTTAGTCTTACATTCTTGTCCGGATCATATCTCCTAAACTATAAGTGCTAGCAACTTTAAACTTTGTACACGTATAGATCTCATTGAGGACAAGTGTCATGTACAAGAACTGTTTCTCTGCCACACCCACTCTTTGAGTTATTGCCCTTTGTTGTTTTACCTTTATATTTTGTCCCGAACATATCTTCTAAACTATAAGTGCTAGCAACTCCAAACTTGCTACACTTATAGATATCATTGAGGACAAGTGTCATGTACAAGAACCGTCACTCTGCCATGTCCACTCTGCCATGTCCACTTTTTGAGTTATTGCCCTTTGTTGTTTCTATCCTTACATTTTTGTCCCGTACTTATCTCCTAAACTATAAGCCCTAGCAACTTCAAACTTTGTACACTGGTATATCTCATTGAGAAGAAGATCTAGTAAGTAGGAGATATATTATAAGAAAGGATTTTTTGTTATCCGGTGGGGGACTCCTGTATTGCATCGCAATACAACATGCACTTATTTAAATTAGGTTTTCTAACTTCTAATTGTATCAAAAATATTCTTAATTTTGGCAATACAGTATTTAAGGTAGTGGAACCGTAATAGTTCAGCAACATTTCGGACCATATGTTCTTTCACAATGCTAACCGAGGTTTCCTAATGAAAGTCATTAGGAAACCTTGGTTAACACTGTTAAAGGTTTATTACTACCGAAACTTTGCGGAACTATTACGGGTCTACTACCTTAAGGTTTTTGTCTTGTATGTAGGATTTGTCAAAACTGTAGCTTTCATTGTTGATTCTGAGTAAAGTAATTGCCCAATTACACAAAATTTGGTAATTGGAGCATTTTCTTGGTTTAGATGATGACAAAGTTTTAATTGGTTTGCTTAGGATCAAATGCTTAGAATTATGTTTCTGTCTGATTTATTTCGCTTTATGTTATTTTAATTTCGTATCTTCCTTTAATCACATGAGCTTGTCTGTTTAAGAGGTAACTGATGCATAAAGAATTGGTATTAGCTGTAGAAATGCAATCATATAAAGCAAAATCATATATAACCTTCAGGAACTTTGAGAGCGTGCTTTTAGTAATTGAAAGAGCTCTCATTGGTTTCAAAAGAAACTAACAAAATGCTTTGATTGTGTAGAAAAAAAGAAATGCTTAATCTTCAATATTTGGAATTGTAAGGTAGTCAGCTCTGGCAGACAAATGTTGGTTTGCAGCAAAAATGTATTAATTGAGCCAGTGTGTGACATTTCCAACAATTTTACTCATGTGCGCTCATGTGCGAGGTACAAACTTAAAGTGTACACAATGGATTCATGATACATGTAAATGTTGACTGCCAGAAGAGGGATTAAGACCTTATCTCTTATATTGTGCACAGTGAAGACTCTTGTCAGACTGTGCAGATTCACAGGCTGGCCAGCATCTTTGCTTTGCGCACCTTTAAAATTGTTGGATATGTCACACACTGGCTCATTTATAGTTACAAGATTATGATTGTATACCAAGAATCCTAAATGACTACGATGAGAACTGCAGGGGAAGTTTGGGTGAGCTCCCAACTAGGTGAAAAATTACAACCAATTGCCCATTGAAAGTTATAGAAGAAGCCAACTCTTGTTTAAAATTTGTAGAAACGTTTACCCCTCTGTGCATAAATACCTGCTTGCAATGGGGGGAAGAGGAATATCATTTACCAGTTTTCATGTATGAATATTTTGTAATCCCTTACGCAGCATAAGAATCTTGTTAACTAAATCTGGGTGATCCTTTTAATAGGTTTGAAAGAAATCAATCAATGGATAGAAAATGGTCATTTCCTTTTAGACAAGCTCATGTGAGTAGATTAAATCAGGTTCAGTTTTATGTTTTATATCAATTAAATTTTAAAGATCTTAAATACAGCTTTGATTAAGCTGCTGTGACAAGCTATTAGAATGAAACCGATGACAAATTAACTTAATAATTTAACTTAGATATATGGGCACTTACAACAGCTAAGCACTCATACATTAAAGATGATGGGGTTAGCTGTAAGGAAGTGGACGCTTGATAGTTACACAATGTTTCTGTAGTCATTAACTTTCACTGTTAACTGAGGTTTCCTAATGATTTCATTAGCAAATCCTGGTTAAGAATGTGAAAGATCATGTGTTCGAAAAAGTTGTGGAACTTTTACGAGTCCACTACCGTAAGCAAAAATTGTGAGCTATAATAGATTTATCCTTACCCCTCAAAATGCATTGTACCCGTTTCAGTATAGCATAATATTTATTGTTATGCAAAAGGTGTAAATAGTATCTTATTGAATATAATCTCCTACTAGTCAAAATTGTAAATATTTAATGGGAACTTACAAATTTTGTTGTGTTTGCGATATTTTCTTATTGTAAGAAAGGAAGTATAATGTTTTGTTTGAAAAGAAAGAAGTTCGATTTTTGGGCATTTATATGCTTTACATGTAGATATTGCAGTATTCATCATGTATTACCTTTAGTGTTTGAACACTGAGTAGCATAGACAACCACAAATAGAAAATATAAAGTGACCTGATGGTCTACTTCGAGGTCTAATTTACCTAAAAAGTGCAAAGTGAAGATGCTGGACAGACTGTGTGGATGCACAGGCTGACCAGATTCTTTGCTTGGCGCACCTGTGAAATAATTGGAATTGTCACACACAGGCTAAAATATAAAAAATGATCATCTAAAAGAATATATATTTTATGCAGGTTTTTGAATAATTGACAAAATCTTTCATTAATTTAATTTAGATTAACTTAAAAGAACTATCTAAATTGTCATTGTGACCACTTTGAATTCGGATAAGTCACAAATTTTGTAGTCTGAAAGTCAGGTAAATCTGATCTAAATCTAAATTATCTTCTTTCTTTTGAAAATTTCTGTTTCTGATCAGTATTTGTATCTAAAATTAAAAACAAACTTGTTAAGATTATTATATTGGTGTTTAAAAAAGGAAGTAGAAGAGACGGGGATGCCACCACAGGTTTATAATCTAAGCAGCTGTAATTGTGTGCCTTAGTGTTGTGCTCATAGAAAAGTACATTCAAGGTACGTGCTAGCGTTTGAAATAAAGGAGTCATTAACTCCTTAACAATCAAATTCTGGGAGTCAAAAATTATTCTAAAGGGGTCAAAACAACAGATAATGCAAATTGTGAGTAGAATTTTCTAGGTTTCAGTGTGCTTTGACCTTTTCTGGTTTAAATATAAAGTAAGCAAATCTTATTGAAAATTTGAGTGATGAAACCAAGTTTTAACCCTTATAATTTTCTCTTAAAGGTGTCAAAATGACCTCCTTGGGAGGAATTTCTCAGGGTCAGAATAGGATATTTGAGAATTTTGAGGGTCAAACCCCTGGTTTAAGGGTCAAACATGAGCCCTGACATTATTTGACTTTGACGTCAAGCTATTACAGATTCAGGTTTTGATGAAATATTGTCTTTCAGCGGCTAAAAACTCATAACTACAGCTTGAAAGAATTGTAGTTGGCATGGTTTTGGTTGTCAAATGATGACTTAACCATCATATTATTTTGTTAGGAAGTTTTGATGCTAAGGAATTTCTATGTAATTATTATGACAAAAAAAAGATTGTAATTAGTAGCCACAATTTAGGAGTTAATGTATAGACAAAGAATTCTTTGATTAGATATTGAAATTACTACTTCTATCTCAAGATGTAATTGATGAAGAAAGGGGAAATTCAACTACATAAAAGCCTAATGGTCTTGATAACAGGAAAAGCAAATCATTTTCTCAACTAAACCCTATATTGTTGGTACTCTTTTGAATGGTCTCATATCTATGAGACAATTCTAAGGAGTACCCCCAACAGAGGGCTTACGGCAGTATTTAGAATAAAAAAGAATCTTAAATGAAAAATCACCACATTTATATAGAGCTTTGAAAAAGAAAAAACTTATATTGGGTGATTTTCTCAAAGATTTATGTTGTTGGCTTTTCTTTAATCACAGTGTAGAAATGGATGAAAATAATCTTACTAGCTGGAGGTGAATTAGTTTGCATGAGAATAGAGATTTGTGTGATTATGTTATTATCCTTTTTGAAGCAAGTTGCATGATGTTGAAATGCTATTATATATAATCCTGTATAACGTTGCGGAGTAATTGCCAAGGAAGTTTTGTACAGTAATCTTTGTTTTCTTTTTGTATTTGTTTACATGATAAGTATGTATTTACAGTGTAGCAGATAATAGTATAAATTATCCATAATTATGATAATAAACCTGTTTGATAATTATAGAAACGAGTCTTGTTCTTGATTTTGCTGTTTCCCTTTCTTCTTATCTTTGGGCTGCTGTCATAGCGCAGTTGGTGGAAAAGCTGTCTCACAATCTTTTAATATGGAGTCACATGTTTGATCCTAGACAACACCACAGATTCTATATGACATCAGTCTCCCTCCAATGGGCAGTGTTCATAAAACCTAAGTTGGTTAGCAGCTGGAGGTTAGGAAAGTGGTAATGGTAGTGGTAGTAATAGTGCAAGAAATACTAGGAATTTATTATGCCCACTTTCAAAGAAGAGAGTTTGTATTGCTTTGCACTTGTTGGTCGGTCCGGCTGTAGACCGGTTTTTTGGTCCTGAGCATATCTCAAAAAGTATGCAAGCTAGAATTATGAAACTTCACAGGTTGATATATCTCGTTGAGGAGAAGTACAGTGCACTAGAACCATAACTCTACTCATTTTTTGTGAGTTATTGCCCTTTGTTGATTTATCAAAGAATCGGCCATTGACCTGCTTTTACGGGGAAACAAAAATGTTTTCCTCTTGTTACCTGCTTCTGAAAAACTGTTGAAGGTGGCGTAAGACTCCATCAAACCAATCAATCGTTGAATCTATATTCCTTATCTTCTCAGCCTACTGCAGTTAATATGGATGGGTCAGTTCAAAATTGTTGTAAGTGCCTATTTATTTATAGGCATGTACAAAAGCTTTGCACTGATCCAACAATATCCTTTCCGGCTATTTGTCTACCACTATTAGATAACAGAGACCCTGTGGGAAGTGCAAAAACTGTTGACCCTGGTCAGACTGCGCGATCGGCAGACTGACCAGGTTCAACACATTTTGCAAATAACAAATTTTCTGAATCTTGTATGATTATTCTACACTTATGTTAATATTTCAGAAGTACGCATTGTGGTTGACGTATGCTTGATCCAATTCTTTTTCCAAATATATACATTCTTTACGATGTTCCAAGATGGTCCCTTTTTGTGTGACGGGTCACAATTGTAAACCTGAATAAAAAAAAAGCAGCTGAAGGCCTGGAAAGGATATAAAGTGGTAGTAAGAAGACGATTCCAATCAGATGATGCATGTCAGAAATCCATATTAAGCAACTTCTGTAGAAGCAACTAAAATTTTTGACTTGCGCAAAAAGTGATCGTAAGATGTTTTAAAGTAAAACAGGTACCAGAAGACTATGACTTGGTGACTTCACACCATTGACCTGCTGAATTTGAATTTTGGTTCGACCAAATCGGCAAATTTGGTAATATTTCAACCAGTCTGACTCGAGGTTTTCCCACAATAATTAAAGTAGAATGCAGAATGATCTAAGTCTATTATTTTTGCCAACGATTTTTTGTACGACAGGAATATTTCATGAGTAAGCATGAACAGGGCTAAGTTTGGTTTGCTTGGTGGAAAGAATTTGAAAACAACTCTGCCTAAAAACTCATTAGAATTTTAATATCTGCTTAACATTTAAAATAACAACACTATGACAACAATAAATAATTTGTATTCATGTAAAAACCTACTACACAGTATAAACATCATACATATGACCCCTTCGTGGCAAAATGTATAATTTTTGTAGTACAAGAGGTTCCGAAGCTAAAATCATCTGAGTTTAGAAGTCGTATATTATTAGCTCACCTGGGCACGAAGTGCTCAAGGTGAGCTGTTGTGATCGTAGAATGTACGTCGTCAGTCGTCCACAACTTCTTTAAATATCTTCTCCTCCTAAACCAGTGGGCCAATCTTGATGAAACTTGGAAGGGATGTTCCTTGGGTCAAGCTCTACCAAAGTTGTTCAAATAAATGAAATCCACCCTTAACTTTCCCTTTACCCTTAACAAAAAGGGTGAAAATATGAAAATCTTTCAAAATCTTCTTCTCTTGAACCAGAAGGCAGACAGCTTTCATATTTGGTATGTAGCATCATCTAGTGGACCTCTACCAAGTTTGTTCATATCAAGACCCTGGGGTCATATTTGGTCTTTGCCCGGGCCCAACCCTTTTTACATAGAATCAAAGAGCAAAAATCTTAAAAAATCTTCTTCTCTGAAAGCAGATGGCAGACATATTTCATATTTGGTATGTAGCATCACCTAGTGGGCCTCTACCAAGTTTGTTCATATCAAGACCCTTGGGTCATATTTGAGCTTTGCACGGGTGCATCCCTTTATCTCTTTTAAGCACGAAGGGTAAAAAAATGAAAATCTTCAAAAATCTTCTTCTATGAAACCAGAAGGCAGACAGCTTTCATATTTGGTATGAAGCATCATCTAGTAGACCTCTACCAAGTTTGTTCATATCAAGACCCTAGGATCATATTTGGGCTCCACCCGGGTGCAACCCTTTTTACATAGAATCAAAGAGCGAAAATCTTTTAAAATATTCTTTAATCGAAACTAGAGGGCACACTGCTTTAATGTTTGGTATGTAGTATCATCTAGTGGGCCCCTACCAAGTTTGTTCATATCAAGACCCTTAGGTCATATTTGGGCTCCACCCGGGCGCATCCCTTTCAGCTCATCTAAGCACGAAGGGTGAAAACAGGAAAACCTTCAAAAATCTTCTTTTTTGAAACTAGTAGGCAGACAGCTTTCATATTTAGTATGAAGCATCATCTTATGGACCTCTTCCAAGTTTGTTCATATCAAGACCCTGGGATCACATTTGGGGTTCACCCGGGTGCATCCCTTTTTACATAGAATCAAAGAGCAAAAAGGCATATCTGTCTTGCTCTTCGCTGAAAATGTTCCATGGTATTGATCTTAGGCAATTATCTTCTTTTTGACATCTGCCTATCTCATTAATGTGATGTCCCAGGGGTCAAAGAGACTCAGGTGAGCGATCTAGGACCATCTTGGTCCTCTTGTTTACAATAGGTATACATGTACATAGACTAGCCTTAACATGACACTCCCAAAATGTCTCATTTTGTAGAAGCGCAGACATTGAAAAGCCAAACGATGTACATCTATTAACCTATCACCAGACCTGCGTTCAGGATGACAAAACGGTGCAAACAGTTTGCCAATTATACCCCGCTTTGCAGGCAAGTGCACGTGCAAAGCGGAGTATAATTGGAAAACTGTTTGCACCGTTTTATAATCCTAAATGAAGGGCAGATGATGACATTTTATACCGGTCCAAATTGAAAGAAGTTTCAGACGACAATTTTAAAGAAATGGCGACTTCCGTCATCTTCCCCCAATGACGAGAAACATTCGATAATCGGTGCCGAAAAAAAGTAAATTTCAGCTGTAGATACGACGTTTACCTTACCTACCAACGATTTGCTCTTTGTGTTATGTCTTCGTCTATACCTTTGAAGACAAATCACGTTTGCGAATTCTTTCGCGGTCTGTCTAGTCGGAGATCCAATTGATTGGCCAACGAATGCTTAACATGTAATTTTGGCTTGGCTAGGAACCATCCCTGTTCTCACGATGAAAATATTTTTAAAATGACACCCAGGGGTGCAACTTTAAACGTTCGCAAACGTTTTTGCATCCTGAACATAAGGCTGATACAAGCGACATCTAATAAGTTTCACCGCCTTAAAAAAATTACCATACACTACAGACTTTTCGATGGCTCAGCGCGAAACAGTTGTAACTGCGTTTGAACGTATAGGCAGTTACAACTGTTTCACACTAAGCCATCGATTTGGGCCTTAATAACATTTAAAAGAAAACAGTTCAATTTTCGTGCGAAAAAAGTCTAAATCCTTGACTAGAATAGGTCTATATGGATTGACCTTTATTTAAACTTAAAATTTGAAAACAAAACAATTTTGAGAACGCAATTTTTCTATAAACTTTTTCAAAAGGAGTTTAGAAGGAAACCCGTCTCAAAATAATCACTCTTATGTATGAACCCATTTATCGTTTTAGTAAAGTGTGTTTCAGTTTTCTGTTTCATATTCAAATTAAAGTCAATGAAATTGCTGTAAATGTTGGAGAAATGTTGGCCTGCTTACACACGTACAATGCGGGGATAAAAATCTAAACGTTCGTACATCTTTTTGAATCCTGGTAGCAGGGCAGTTTATGAACCTGTTACATGTATGTACGCGTGAGGTTTGTATGCACATCGATATCTTTATATTGACGTTGTAATTCCAAAATCTCGTAATCAAGCTGTCGTTACGAGATTTAAGCATTGCATATATGCATGTATTTTTTCTAAATAACGCAGTTTTTGCTCAAGGATATTTAGTTAATCAAACTAAAGTCTTTTCTTAAATTGTATGATGAAAATCGTGAAAAAAAACAATGTCTTATATACCAACGGAAGTTTACTTTTTGACAAAATGATCTATTCGCTGTTTTTGTCGTTCATATCTTTGATTATGTAGAGATTCGAAATAGTCATACAAATATGTTAAATATTGAAGCAAAGATTGCCTTTGGAAACACTAGACCTAGACTACATGTACCTATTTTCCTTCATTCAAAGAAGTTTCTTCAGTTGGTTCTTGCAGCTCAGTATAATTCTTTAAAAATTGTTCGTCTGGTTTCCGCAGCTTCAATACGGCAATTAAAGCTATGAAGAACAGCAAAATGGCCGAACCCTGCATTCCGTACAAGATTGTCCTTGGACCATAGTTTTGATACAAGACTCCCGCAATCCAGATATACAAAAACTGTCCGATTCCTGTCGAGAATGTGACAAAAGTAAGCACTACCCCACCCACTTCAATCTGCGTGTTGAGGAAAGAAATGAAAACCGGAAATAGAGGCGAAATTAAGAAACCAGTCAAAGCGGTAAATACCCATAATGCAGTTTTTGTGTCAGCAGAAAATATATCAAGTAGTGTGACTGATATTAAATGTAGAGTTATGTCCAACATCACTAGAAATTTGATTGGTATAAAATGTGAAAGTATAGACCCAGTCAAACGGCCAGCCGTAAAGCCAGCCCAGAATACTGTGTCCAAATATGAAGCTTCGTTTCTCGGAAATCGTAACTGATCCACTGAAAATGTCCGAATGAAATTTCCGAACATCTGTTCCGAGCCGACAACGTTCATGAAATACAAGAAAGTGATTGTTGCTATAAATATTCCTAAAGCTTTGGATCCGTATGTATACGTCATCGGATTGACCATGTCCAC
Source organism: Fragum whitleyi (assembly GCA_948146395.1). NCBI lineage: Eukaryota > Metazoa > Mollusca > Bivalvia > Cardiida > Cardiidae > Fragum > Fragum whitleyi. The sequence goes on from OX411546.1 coordinate 58,359,703, forward strand.
AAAAGTTTTGAGGGATAGTGGTTTAGACTTTTCCATATCTTCATATCCGGCTTGTATCCTTGATGAAAAAAATCGTAAACACGGGTAGATGAAAAACGGCAATGACAAGACAAGCGTGATAAGGCCTATAGTTATATAGGCGTATTCCACACGTGACGGCTCCACGATCGAGAAACGTTCCACTTTATCCCCTATTTCTACCGTATATGGCGTTGTTCCATTACTGGTCGCGTTAAAATCTGGGACACTGTCATCATAGAAATGCAGGACAGCGAGAAATCTGTTTGAGATTAGCGGCGACACCATGGCTCCCAGTCCGAAACCCATATGGATGGCGTGCATCGGTGAGGCTGCTTTAGACTGCCACATTTCCAGAAGAATTCTTTGTCCGACTGAAGAAAAGCATAGAGATAATACAATGTAAAGAAAAACCATACATGTAAATCATAAAGACACACTTCGCATTTATATAAATATACAGAAAGTTCTTTCCTTTTTTTATGATGCAAGCATGATAAATAACCATCACTTTCTTTTGAGTTCGTAAAATAAAGGCCTATTCTACATTGAGACAAACAGAGTAACTACAATGTGCTAGACTAAGTATACCATAGGTTTTTTAACGTTATTTTTGTTTGTTTCAATTATTTTCGTTTTCGTACATAATATTTTTTTCAGTATCAAACCAAGGAACGCAAAATTTTGGCTTTTTATATAACTGAAATAATGTTTATAAAATAAGGTGTTTGTTAAACACCAATGCCTCTGCCACTGCCATATTTCAGAATCACTGGTTTCTTTCAATATGGAAATCAGTAGTAAAACCAATGTAAAGTTTGAATTGCCTTGAAAAAAGACCTTGAACTTGACTGATGACATCGAAAGTGGTACCGACACAAAGGTCTTGTCACGAGCAATACACATGCATCATATGAAGACTAGATATACCCTACCAATCAAAAATTATGACATATTATAAATTTTGGACACAAACAGTCGCACAGGCAAACAGTCAGAATAAAAGCAATGTTCTTCCGATATTTCGATGCGGTGATAGGAAACGACAAGATCTCAGACCGCACTTACCCACTTTAACAAACCCTCCACACGCATTAATAAAGAAGAATATAAACCACATAACGGACACCGTCTTGACTAGAGGCATGGACAGAATGGTCAACACGACCACCAACTGGGCACCGGTCAGTAACAGGTCCTTCCAGGTCCCGACCACGTCCACCGTCAGGCCGGCGATTAGGGACCCGATAAAGATCCCGACCCCACCGGCCGACACGGCACGGGCAATCTCCTCGTAGTTGCTGTTAAACCGCATTTTGAGGTCCATGAGAGTTGGGCCGGACAGCTCCGCATATAGACCCTGAAACGAAGCGAATATTTTAATTTCAAGTGATCGTCAGCACAAATTTGGCCACCTAGCAACTCCGTAAAATATTTGAAAACAAACTCGGTGTCAGCAAAGGTCAACCGAAGTTTGCAGGGTAAAGATGATGATATTAAAAGAAGGGGTTTCGATGAGTCTATGCAAAACTATTGTAAGTGCCTATAGATTTATAAGCACTTACAAAGGTTTTGCACTGGCCCCTCGGTTTATGACCCATTTAGCTTAAACATAGTCAAAAAGCCACAGAATTTAGCCTTGTCAGCCTTCGTTAAACTTGCAGTCTGGCCAGGTCGATTCTTTCAGTAAGTCCATTTGTTGAATTAATACCAAAAGGGTTTAGCTTCTTGGAAAGTGTTGACAATGCATCATTAGGAATCAATTTACATAGCAACTCCTTCATACAGAAAACGGAAATTATTCTGAACGACACCAAGTTAATCAATACTTGAAGTACGAGATAACATTATTCTGTCTGTAAAAAGCCTTTTCTGTTTCTCAAATTGTAGCGCTTTTAAACAATGCCCTTTGCGTATTCATACAGAATGATTAGGTTTTTAGTTTCATACCTTGATGAAATAAAAAACTTCATTTCTTAAATTACTGACTGATTGAGATATATGTCTATTATGTCTATTTTAATCAAAGCTCTTATAATGAGTGATTAAATTTGACTTGTTATATGTAATGGGCGGATCGCTTCGACGTCCCTTGATATCAAACGTGGCTGACCGCTAAGATATTCTAACGCCCTCTGTCTTAAATATGCATTCTCTTGGACAGAAAAAAAGCCAATTACTAAGTAGGCATCTGAAACGTCCTAGCTAATGATTTTTTTTCTCGAAATTGTTTGAAAACCTGTTGGAAAGTAACGGAAATCAACGTTGTACTGTCTGTCTGAATTCTTGATTTGTCAATCGTTCTTTCGATTAGAAACATCCATTGGCAGCGGAAAGCTGACTGTCTATCCAATAGACCGGTTGGTCAATTCAATGCCCTTGTAATAATTTCCTATTTGTGTACAAAAGAGTCGCTGGGGCCAAACAACGAGCCAATGCACGGCATTTCCAAAAATTTAACAGATGCGTGAGGCGCAAACATTGAGTAGGCTAGACGATCATAAAATGTGATAAGAAGATTGTTTGACAGTTTACGTAATTTAAAGTCCGAAATCTTTTCGAAGTCTTAAGCGCAAAATTGAGATTCTGGTTAGACTACGGACGGATGCACAGGCTGGACAAAGTCTTTACCAAGGGCCTGTTCCACAAAAACATTTAAGACGCATTTTTGCCTTACCGATGACTTACCACATATTTAGGATAAAAATCTCGTATTAATACCTATGTAAAGTGATTGTTGTTGTTACTGTTTTGAAAGGCATCATGATCAGTAAGACAAAAATGTGTCTTACATATTTGATGAAACTGGCCCCTGGTCACATTTCAAATTGTTGAAAATATCTCGCACAGGCTCAATTATGTGATATTTTATCTAGACAATTCCAGTGAATATTAGTGGGTTCTAGATAAGGATAGAAAGTTAGTGTTAAATTTGCATCACTTGGAATCAATTTGCATAGCAACTCCTTAATAAGCGCAGAATTTGTTCTTGCTGACAGACTATAAATCAACGAACAAGTAGAATGCGTTGATTTCTTTTTACGGGTGAAAATCTGCTTCTATCGAAGTATTTCCCTGCAAAACTTCAATTTGTCTGTACACCAAACAGTTCAGTATCTTGTCATTTCAAGCAGACCATAATTGAAATTTGATTTTATGACATGCTGTAAATAGAAGAAAGCAATTATATATGAGAGTGTGTGTGACATTTCGAACAATTCCACGTAACATGGGCACGCAAAGCCAAGACTCAGATCAGCGTATGCAGTCGCACAGCCTGCCCAGAGTATCCATTCTACACTGTGTAGTTACATATGGACTCAAAGTCTTTTTTAATGCAACCAACCAATATTTTTGGAATTAATTCTGCTCAGGTTTTCTTGGAGAAAAGATCGTATATTTGGTTGAAATGTCAAGTTAAGGGTCATATATAAAAGAGAAAATGCCGCTTACAAAAAAAAATCTCATTTTTATTTATTTAATTTTTTTTGTCGCCATTCTTTTACGAGTGGAACGATACATGAGTTTTTATAGTACTGCAATAATTTTAACTGATTGCGATCCATTTATCAAACGGGGATGGTAGAAACGACGCGCACGTAGTTCGTTTCGAACAGCCTTATAATAAATAATCGAATGTGTCGCTGGGATCATTTGTTTCTAAATAAAGACAGAATTTCTTGACACGCACAAGAATAATTTGACGCCAACAGGAATACTTTGAGGAACAAAGATAAATAGGAACAGCTAAAGAATCCAGCTAAAAGACTTGATCTCTTACCAGAGGACAAAATAGGCAGGGGTACGATTCTCGTGCCCAACTTGTCCGACACGGGCAAGTACATTTTTCTAGGTCACTTGTCCGTAGACAAATAAATACCAGAGAAAATCTTGATACAGTACTAAAACGATATAGGAGAAAAGTCATCCTTTCGTTTGTATCAAATGGGGAGAAAACATTGTCTTTAATGAAGAAAATGCTGGATTACAGCATTTTCTTCATTAAAAACAATGTTTGTTTTTTCAGTGTATATTAATTCATTTTTGTGGGCAAGTTTATTTTGATCCTGGACAAGTAAGAAATCAACTTTTACTTGTCCATGTCCATGGGCAATAGGAGAAAAGAAAAGATTTCCACACCCCTGATAGGAAGATATTGCAGACAATAAAGGATATATCTATAGATTCGTCTCGATAGTACCGCCGTCATGGCGAAATGGTTGCGCGTCGGACTATCATTCAAAAGGTATTGAATTCGATTCCCGACGGCGACACTCATCCTTCCGACTTTTTGTCCTCCACCTATGGGTTGATAATCATAGACTAATGTGGGATAGCAGCTGGGGTCTAGGAAAGGGTGAAATGGTAGTACTGGTATGAAAAATAACAGGGATCCATTGTTAGGTGCTCAAGTCTCTGCCGTCATGATAACCAAACGATTGTAGAAAGCGACGTAAACCCAATTCAAACAAACATTCGTCTCAAATGTAGAGTGCTTGTCGTGCTTGATGCGCTAAGATCGGAAATGAGCTGTGTTTTTAATTTTTTCCCCGTTTTTTTTTTTTTTTTTTTTTTTTTTTTTTTTTTTTGTCTTTTTTTTTATCACAAGAGGTTTAAAATTATCAGTTTAGATTCCTAATTCTTTGTTTTTCAAATTGTGAAACTACCTTTTCCGTGATATTTCTTTGAAAATCAAACCATTTTTTTAGGCGTTGGTTGGTAATATAAATCTAGAATATTTTCGTACGATGTCAATCTTTGATAACTAACTCATTTGAACTTGACATGTTTGAATGGTTTTATATTTTCCTGTTAAGATGATATTTCAAATATGGAAACCTAAAGATTTTTTTCTGGAGAAAATCTAGTAACAGATCGAGGGTATTTCGGATTTCAAATTGAAATATATAGATGATACATCCTACCTTGTGGGTACTCATTGGAATCGTCTCGTCAAGACGTTTAGGTACTCATTTGGATCGTCTCGTCGAGAGGATGCAAATGAGTACCCACATCAAAGGGTTTAATTTAGAAATACAGATTTTAGATTGAAATTATCCCTTCTTATCTGTACCTCTGAATCTTCTCTTCAGATTGATTGTTTGATAGGATAGAGTTTAACGCCACTTTCAACATTTTTTCAGCTATATCGCGCCGGCTGGAGCACCTAACAATGGGTTCCTGGTATTTCTCTCACCAGAACAACCGTAACATTCTTTTCCTTTCCTAGCCTCCAGCTGCCATCTCACATAGGTCTTCGATTATCATCCCATGGGTAAGAGAGAAATAGTCGGACAGAAACCTCTAAATAGATTTCATCAACAAAGTTCAAAGATACCAATGTCATAGACCTCCCATAAATTGTTATAGATTTACAATAACGTTAATTCTTTTCTTTTTTTCTTTTTTTTTTTTTGAGATCGTAAAATATTTTCTATTTATGGTTTTTCAATGAAACTTCTTGTAGAAATAGTGTTACAAACTTAGAAATTTGCTCTAATTAAAAATAATCAAATAGTAATAAAATATTATCGATACGATCAACTTGTTTATGATAATTTTGCTTCGAATTCTGATTACTGGATTAACTTGAACCCTTGACATTTGTTCGACTGATATGCAATACAGAGCTCAAATGTCATGGTATTACATATATTAAGTTCACTGGTGCATTTACAATTATGGAAATTACGGTAATAAGGTTTTCCATATTGATCAAACGTTTTATTAGAGTTCTATATGTTACACTTGTCCTCATCTTTCTCTCTTTCCTTTTGGTACAAACCTTCGTTGGACTGCTAAAACCTCGTAACTACAGCTTATTGATGCTGTAGTTACGAGGTTTTGATAGTCCACCTACAAAATCAAACGTTTCAATAGTTTACGATTTATATCAAATATGTATACGAGTATAAAGAGAGATTTTCGGACATGAATAGATGCTTTCAAAGATAAAATTAACGATTATATTTCATTTTTATGCACTAGAAAAACACCTGCTGAGCACTGCCTATGGGTGTCTACGTTCGGCTGTTGGGTGATGGAAAGTGAATAAAAAATTCTAAGTCGAAAAAGAGGCATAACTCTTACAAAGTGCCTCTAGAGTTATCCTCCTGAACGTATAGGTAACTATTTTGATATTGAATAAGTTTGTCATGTTACAAGAGAATGCATTCAGTCGGAAAAATGTGCACGTGCATATGAGCGCAAAGCTCGGTATAAATTGCAAACAGTTTGCACCGTTTTGTCACCTCGGACGCAGGACAAGTATCATTTGGTCAACTGGTCAGTGGGTGAGTCATTATGTCATAACTGTACTTTCGAAATTTAAGTCGCCTCTTAAATGTAGAAATAATTTTTCATTAATTAATAGGCTACTAGTCGACATGACACACTAAGAAGCAATTCTGGAACCCCGCATGCATCGAAACGCTCGACTCAGACCTAAAATGCAATAAGCCAACTCATTAAAAACATGAATTGATAAGCAACATATGGTTGAATACAAATCAACTCACCAGAGTTATCCATAGTAATACAAGCATCGCCGTTTTAACAATTCTGTGAGTCCCCTCCATATTTTATGAACTCCAATCTGCAAAACACACCCGGATATATGTACAGTTTATATGTCTATTTCACCCTAAAATAACATCCCTTTATGCAACTGTAAAATGTCACTTTCTACTCCTGAATTATGACTGACTTATTCCGTGAACAAAAACTGATATTCGCTGTTGTCTTCTTGTTTGAAGCCGATAATATACAAGCAGTGCAGTCATAATCAATAGCTAGCCATGTTTGACCTTTGAACTGTCCGCGACATTATTGAATTTCCATTTATTTTATGATCAACATATTAAATCACGATACAAAACGCCTGTGGGCAAAGATGGTATATCTTATATGATGTATCCTATATAAACGGTTGGGTAGTTTTTCAATACTCAAACTTGAATTTGCTAAATTTAGAACCATGTTCACATGTAAATCAGAGCAAACATTGAATTAAACACATGCCCAAGTCTGTTTTGATATCTTAATACTATTTTCTGTATACATGTATACTGAACCGCTTTGAAAACGCACCGCTTTCGCTTTGAGTTCAATACATGGTGATTTTCTTTTGAGAAATTCTATGAATGCATGGAGTGAAACAAATCATAAACGTAACTCATTTCAAAGTTTTAGAGAAGAAGTCAACACGATGGTCGTCAAAATGCTTTTCCTTGAAAAATAAAGCCTTATTTGTTAATATCAATTTATGCTTCTTCTTTAAATGGCATTTTAATTTCATCATTTATAATTCTCCAGAAACTAAAAAAAAAATTTGCAAAAGGTACCCGCGACGTCAGAAAGACAGCTCTTTTCGTGATGCATTAACTTTTGTCAAGCCGTATTTCATTTTTTTTTAAATGCCAGTTTTAGTGACATTTCAACATTTTTCCCCACAATAAGCAGGAACTGCAGGCTTAATTCAGACTGTACGTCAATTCAGGCTGATCATAGTCTATAATTTATGCAAAAGATTCGTGGTCAGCAGAAATATACCATGAACACGCGAGAAGAGTTAAAATGTTTACAAAAATGAATACAGGCAAAAGGGATAATGGATATAACATAACATAACATAACATAAGTTTTATTCATATGACTTGAACGAAATCGTTCATCGTCAAAATATATAGATTTACATACATGTGACAATGGCGGAAATGCTGCATATATATAACTAGAATGAAATGCATATAAAGTAGTCAAGTTATTTCAATTAACAATTGACAGAAGAAAATGAATATTGTGGATTAAAGGGATTAATGAAAACAGTATCCTATATTCGGCAAGTTTAAAATATTGGAGTCTTATGCTCAATATCATGATGTATTCGAAGAAGGATAGCTCTACTATAACATATAGTAGGGGTATCCATCATCCAACACATCCTCCATGTTGAAGAGACAGACATATTTCACACGAGGTGAACAACAAGATGCATTTATTATATTTGTATGGGTCACTGAAATATTATAGCGTTAATTTAGTCAATTATGACACGTGTATATATTAGCTTTTTTAATATGAAAGCAGTTTATAAAAGTATAAAAGTTACATGTGTCTCACTGACTTTTATCTACGCTTTGTATGGTTATTTAGAGAGAAAGTAATTAAATAAAAAACGTAGAATAAAGGAAAGTGCAGTATCAAGCTAACATGTCTTGAGAACTAGGCCCGTCGGTTTGACCTGCTCATTGAAACCTTGGCGAAACGAAAGTCAAGGTTTTAAGCGTGTCGACCCCACGGGAATGGATACGTATATGGTCGGTTGGAGACTAAATGTCGCAAACACAACCCAGATGGTGTTGCGCCTGCGACACCACGCCCCATCGATCATAAACAGTCTGAAATAGATCTGCTGTCTTAAAACAACAACACAATCAACCAATTCTATTTGTCAATGTTTATCAAAAGGCGTACTTGATATCTATGTAAAGGATTTTAAATATATAAACAGTTTGTAAGAGGTCAGAAACCACCGTAAGCTTTGACCCGTGCTATATCCTGTTATTCACGTGCAAATTAAGATCTCTCGTTTTCATTGTGCTTAGTTATGACTCTAATATGATTCTGTCTTACATTTTATCTCAATGAAAGATTGGATTGAATACATTCACATATTATTTTCGGAAATAATTATAAGTAATTTGTGCATATTGGATTAATTAAAAAGGTGATAAATAATTTCTATGTGATATAAAATATAATTTGAGCATGTCGACAGATAAAGGATAACAAATCCATGGGTAAGTAATATCTAATTATCTCATTTAACAGTAAGAGTTAACTGCGAAAGTTGTCCAAGTGCAGACCGGGATGTACGGTTACCTGCACCGGTTTGCTCCTGGTCAACTCTCTTTGCCGGGTGTATTTTAAATAGCAACAATTTTATATCTCTTCGTACAGTTATCTGCACGCATCTGTCTGTCCCCAGGAACACCCCAGCTAGAGCCTAATACTAGGCTGTAGGTGCGGTGGTATTGGGGGCAGCCGTCAAGGAAAAGTCAGCTGACACAAGAAATGTCAGAATAATAACCTCAGTTTAAGACAACAGGAATAATTTTGAAATTATAGTTGATTGTTGATCGGCGTCAAAAACATTGTAACTACAAATGGTAACACATGAGATAACACTGTTACTACAGAAATTTTACAATGGTTCCGCTGGCCTTCAGCGTGAATGATTTCTGAATGGATTACTGGTTGGCCTGATTTCTTTTTTCAAATGCTTTTTCACAATAAATAGATATATGAATTCTAACGAAGCACTGAACCCTCAATTGAGTACCTCCTACAGGCCATTAAACATTTACAGCCCACAATTAGAAACATATTAGAATTGACAAGTTGAATGATTTTAGAATGAATTTGGAATTATATTGAATGAGCGTGTGGATCGAAGTTTGAGCGAAATTGAAGGGAGGTAATCCAATTTCGATATTTTCGTCCAACTTGGATGAAATAAACAATATTCATTACCTCCCTTTCAAAAAATCTATATATTATACAATTTTGGTGACTTCAGGAACTAATCAGACGCTTTGAAACCACACCCGATAAAATAATCGTAGAATAATTTAAAAAAAATCTATATATTATATTATTTTGGTGTCTTCAGGAACAAAACAGACGCTTTAAAACTTACACCAGACAAAATAATAGTAGAATAATTTGATTGAAATGTAGAACGTTTTGATTGATTTCGAACTGTTTTGAACGATTGCGGAGCGTTTTTGAGTGATTTGAATTAGTATTTTGAATGAATAAACGGAGCGCTTGGCGAGAGATTTGAAATTGTTTTGATCATGAGGAATGTCAATTTCACGATGTTTCAATGAGCACGTGGCAGGGATCTTTCTCACAAGGAAAAAAAGGCATTTTCGGCGAGTTTGAATTGTTTGTTTGTATTGTGTTTAACACCACTTTAAACAGTATTGCATTTATATGGTGGAGTCTGGTTTATCTATTCATGGTTCTAGTCGTTTCTCGCAGTAGTACAACCGCAACATTTCATCCAAGCCACCAACTAAAAATCCCACTTAGGCACAATACAGTCAAACCTGTATTAAGCGACCACTACAGGGATCACCAAAAACTTGAGTGGTCGTATAAGATAATGGTCGCTTAATACAGGTTTTGATTACAAATAAGAAACATACTTTTTGGTTGAATATGCATAATTACGAGATTGTCAAAATCCTATGTTGTTAGAACTCAATAGAATCGTCTCATTGAGACGATTTGGTGAGTTTTAACAATATAGGATTCATTTTCAATAACGTTTAGAACAACAATACCTTCTTTTAGAAAATTCTTAATCCTTCTTTATAGAAAATTCTTATCGAAAGAAGGGGATTTTTAAAGTGGTCGCTTAATAAAATTGGTCGCTTAATAGATGTGGTCGCTTAAACAAGATTGACTGTACTTATCAATGCCCATTACCGGGAGACAAAAAACTCATGGAATATTGGCTTTTGTCAAATGTTGGATGAATGTTGACGGAGCTGGGCTTCGAACCTAGGATTGACATCCCAACGCGTCACCGACGGAGCTAAACGGGATTGGCCTCGGTGAGTTTGAACAAAGCAAATTGTGATACATATGTACATTTAACATAGTGAACTTAAAATTGAGCTCAATCAAAACCATTCTAAATACGGCGCTCACTCAGCGATCCATTCATTTGTTCCAAACACTCACTCAAACCGTTCAAAAGCGCTCCAAATTCACTAAGAATATAAGAAAAACAACTACATTCGAAATAGATATAGCTGGAAAAAGATCGCGATTTCGATGAAATATTTGAAATCATAAGCGTCTGATTGGTTTTAAAAGAAATGGAAAGCTATTTTTAGAACTTGTGTGCATATTTCATAAAAGGGAGGTAATAGATATCACTAATTTTGATCATACTGAACAAAATTAGCGATATCGGATTACCTCCCTTTAATTTCACTCAAAATCACTCATCGCACTCATTCATTTTCGTTCCAAAATTATTCCAAAATCATTCACCTTATCAATTTCACCATGTTGTTAACTTTAATTACAAGAAGCATGTCATAAGGACACGTTTTCCTTCGGATTTAATGATAATGTCATCATCGAAAATATAATACATGTAGACATCTCCCCATGACCGTGAAAACGTTTTCAACAAGTTTGAAAAAATGTGTTCATAACTAGCGGACAACAGACTCAGCATCAGAAATTAAACAATCATTTATAGTGGAAAATATTTGGTCAATAACATTAAAGAAACAACAAATCATTAGGGGCGACCCGAACGTCGTAACTAAAGCTTATTCTAGCTGTAGTTGCGATGTTTTAGTAGCCAAGCCTCGAAAATGTTTGATACAAAATGGCGGGAAACGTCGGAGTTCGAGAATCCACTGATTGTAAGTTAGAGTCTTTGTTGGTCAAGCGATTGTTTGATTGATGGTTTCTAGAGTGGTTAAACGAGGAATTGTCATTTAGATCCGATTAACACTGGTTTCTAGTAGTTCGAACAACTTTTTGTTATCAACATAAAAACTTTCTATCTGCACAAACGTTGCAATAAAGGCAGACATTTCCTTTTGATGTATCAAATTAAGGGACCTGAATTTATATTATTATGCATATCCTATCACCAATGCTGCTCTTTGACTGGCGAGCCTGCCTCAATCTGTCGATATTGTATCGGAGGGTAGCGTAGATGGGACAGGTTTACCAGTCTATGCTACTCTCTGCGTCCATCAAGAGAGATAACCCTTCTTCTTACTCATCGTATCGAAATGAATGACTTCCCTTCATTTCATGTCCACTTTGACGTTTGAAATGTTCGCAAAAAATGTCATGGTCAGAAGTTGTGCCCTGCTTTCATACGGCGTACACTTGCAGTAAAGTGAAATACTTTTTTCTAAATATTCGCGAATGTTTGTCAACCTCGACGCAGGCCTTATAATGCCCATTTTGCAGGATACTTGACGGTTCTGACTCATTTTCAAACGGAACAATCCCGTCGTGATGCCGCTCAATCACCCAGTGTAAGTTTGAAGAGAATCAGATGAAAACTGTGGTAGTGGAGCCATAATAGAACCGCAATGTTTCGACACTCATGAACTTTCACAATCATGGTTGAACAAGGTTTCCTAATGAAAATCATTAGGAAACCTCGGTTAACACTGTTACAGTTCTTCCGAAACGTTGCGAACCTATTACGGGTCCACTACCTTAATCGAGATAACGAGGATATTTTAGACAGATTTTCATAAGACACTTTTTTCAGTAACACTTCACCAATTCGACCTTTATGGGAGGAACAAGCCTCATGTTGGTTCAGTAGTTATGCTTTAGTTTGCGGCAAATCCATCTTGTATTTTAGACTCCGTTTTGATAAGGTGGCAACATACAGTTCTAAGCAGAATTTCTTGCAGCCGACACACAAGGCTTCACAAGTCTATTCCAAGGCTGTTCAAATTACAGTCTGGAATGAAACGAAATGCAATTATGCTTTAATTAGGTCCAAAGCTCTCAGGCAGTACATGAGACTTGAATAGACACACCTTCAATTACAAGACATTGCAGTATTTCTTGTCCTAACGTTAACAAAAAATTGGGCCTAATTTCAGCAATTTGGCGCTATTTCAATGATACCCTACAGAAATAATGCAGTATTCTTTACAAAGCAAACCATGATGAATAGAAAGCAAATTTAATATGCATTAAACTAGTGTTGTAAGAGGCATACCCCATCCATTCCGATTATCAGCTATTTTGAATTATCTTACCCCACCCACGATTCTGCGCTAAATTTTGACGCCTAGCTCTACCAGCCATGTACTCGAATTTTCAGTCTGCATCAATGAAACAAAGAAGAAACGGTTGAGACCTGGATTCTCAAATCACTCATTCTGGCATTATTATTTGATTTAAGTGAACAAAAACATTTTTTATCACTCATAATACCTTTGAAATGCTGTTTATTTCACTATTTCATTTTTTGACCCTGGCCAATTCGAATATTTTTAGACTGGAACCGTATACTGCGCCCTAACTTTGTCGTAGACGACTGGTTCCCGCCCCACTGATCTGAATTATTATGAAATGAGCAACTCAACTAGAGAAAGTGTATTATTTCTTATCGGCTTATATTCCTCTCACTGGCTGATCAGAGGTGTTTTTTTGAGAATATGGGAGGTGATTTGATAATATTTGATAAGATGAAATAGTAATACACGAGAACTGTGCCTTATTAGATTTAACACTAACTTACATCCCGGTAGCCAGGCTAACTCGGTTGTTAAGCAAGCAAAGTTTCGTAAGGCACCTTTCACCATAATACTTCATAAACTTGGCACGTATAAGAAAAGAATAACCCTTTCATTGGTCAAGATACTCACTCTAAGATTTTTTAGAAAAAAATAAAACTTTTAATTATATTGCGATAACAATTACATGGATAATTATATTTAGTTTCCATAAGTCCCGATTCTTGATACCTGACGGACCAGGGGCCCGTTTTACTAAACATTTTACGATCATTTTTTGCGTAACTCAAAAATTAAAGATGCTTCTACAGTAGTAAATGAATTTGGAATTCTGCCATGCAACATCTCATTGGAATCGTCTTCTAAAGACGAATTCAATGAGATGTTGCAGGGCAGAATCCATCAATGAATGAAACGCTAGGTACGAGTATTCATTTTTACTTACGATTAATTTTTTCGTAAGATGTTTAGTAAAACGGGCCTCAGCTGATCCCTAACGATCATTATGATGGTGAAATTACACTGTGCAAGTTTAAAGAGAAGCCTTTGAAACTTTTACGATAACTAAAAATTCAAAGGCCCCTTTGCCTGTGATACTTGACGGACCTTGCCTCTTTTCGAAAAAGAAACCACCCCAATCATCTCGTGCTTCTTTATGCAGATTACAATGATAACTTTGGCGCCTTTCGTTATGACGATCACTTATTCAAAGTTATTTATATTTATTATTATATTTAGTTTCCATAAGTCCCCATTCTTGATACCTGACGGATCTGGGGCCCGTTTAACTAAACATCATACGATCATTTTTTGCATAAGTCAAAATTTAAAGTTGCTTCTACATTATTAACTAAGTATGGAATTCTGCAATGCATCATCTCATTGGAATCGTCTTCTTAAGACGATTCCGATGAGATATTGCAAGGTAGAATCTAACAACGAATGAAAACACCAGGTACGATATGTGATTTTGTCTTTGATTATTTTTTTCGTAAGAAGTTAAGTAGGCCTACATGTTAAACGGGCCCTTGATAGGCCTACTTAACGGACCCGACTTATTTTCAAAAGTATCCGGATATAAAACACGTGCCCTGCGTTCAGGATCACCAAATGGTGCAAACAGTTTTCAAATTTATCCCGCTTTGCATGTGCACTTGTGTGCGAAGCGGGGTACAATTTAAAAACTGTTTGTACTGTTTGGTGATCCTGGACGCAGGGATGATGAGCATTCAATCTGGATAAGATTGTAGAAATTCGAATTAGAACTGCATATTCCATCGTGATTACAAGAAAAGGTTTAGGGACATATTTGACCAATTCTCAGGAAAACTTGCATTGGGCATAATGAAACCTGTGAAAGATCTGTAGGCAATCTAGAAGTGATGCTCGGCAAAACCTTGAAACGATCCATGATGTATTGATTTTGATAAAACATTGGATGGAACTTTGAAAAGGGTCGATAGGTCTACAACCGTGGATACTTAATTGTAGTGCCTTGATCAGTTTGTCACATTCATTTTTTTTCTTTTTGAAAGAGTGAAAGATATGCCATATAAAGAACAATTCGATAAAAAGATTTTTTTTTTTTTTAATAATTTCCCCGTATTATTGTTGAGATAAATAAATTATCACGATAAATTATCGGCTAAAAGTCTTTTTTTTTTCTTATTCTGTTCTTTGCTCGACACTCAAGGAAGTTTCTTCGTTTGCTCCCATCCGGTTGTACTCGTTCTGGAACCGATCACTGCGCCTGCGCGTAACCAAGGTAACAATAAGAGCGATACAGAAAACAAGGATTGAAGACGCCTGCATAGCATAAAGAAGAGTTCTTGGTCCATAATTCTGATACAATATTCCAGTAATCCAGATATATAACATGTGTCCAAATCCGGTAGCAAAAACCACTAAAGTAAGCACTACCCCACCTACCTCAATCTGTGTATTGAGGAAAGAGATGAAGGCTGGGAATATTGGGGCGATCATAAAACCCGTTATTGCTGTAAACGCCCACAAGGAAGCTTTACTTCCGGCAGAAAATATATTTAAAAGTGTGATCGAAACAAGATTCAGCGTGACGTCAACCATGACGAGATTTCGTATAGAAAAACAATGAGAGAGAATTGACCCCATAAAGCGCCCAAGAGTGAAGCTCGCCCAGAATACTGTATCAAGGTACGACGCTTCATTTCTTGGAAAATGTAGTTCATCTACTGAGTATGTACGTATAAAGTTTCCAAACAATTGTTCAGCTCCCACCAAGTTTGAAAAGAATAACAGAATTATCACTATCATAAATACTCCGAACGCTTTCGACCCTGCCGTGTATGTAGAAGGATTCACTATATCTGTTAGAGTCTTTAAGCTCAGTGGCTTTCCTTTATCCATATCGACGTAACCGTGTTTTATACGTGCTGAACAACATTTCACAAACGGGTAAATAAACACTGGAATAGAAATAAACGCGGACACCAGCCCGATAGCAATATAGGCATATTCTACCCTCGATTCTTCTAGAATTGAGAACCGTTCTATATTCCCGCCTATATCGACCGTATACGGCGTCGTTCCGTTATCCGTTACGTTCAAGGGCGCGTCACCGTTGTCATAAAACTTGAGGACGGCTAGAAAGTTGTTTGCAATTAGCGGGGCAATTACGGCGCCGATTCCGAATCCCATGTGCATGGCGTGCATTGGTGAAGCTGCTCTTGACTTCCAGATCTCGAGAAGAATTCGCTGGCCAACTGGAAAGAAAAGATTAAAATTTAAATTGCATCGTCAAGCTATTTTTTTTTTACAAATTAACACAACAAAAATACATGTAGCTTATCCGATGGAAAACCTAATGAAATTAATTGGCATTCAGATCTCTGTACTTTAAAAACACTTTACACGAGTTAACCATTCATTAAGCACATTTTTCATTTCACGAAAGACGATTTCAAAGAAACACTTTCTTTATCGAGTTTACATTGTATAGATTTTGTAATAATGATTTTGCGTCACGATTTTTATCTCCAAATTTTGACGTCGAGTCTTTACAATTACTGTTCGTAGGTTTATAACCATACAAAAGAGATAAATTCCGATATTTCACCAAGAGAAACATTCTAAAAGCAATTATTCAAAAAAGAAATTTCCAACAATTTCACGTGAGCGTTCTGGTGTTGCTCAGCATATACACACAAAAATTAGAATTTGCGTAGTTGCCATTTTATATGTCTATCTACAAAGCACTTTAGTGAAGACTGGGATCAGATTGTGTGGATGTACAGACTAATCTGCGACTTTATCATACGCAGTACGTGAAATAGTGTTGGAAATGCAAAATATATTCTCTAACATGATCTGTGAAAATATAAAATTGGATCACATGGCTTGTGTTTGACCCTTAAACCAGGGGTTTGACCCCCAAAATTTTTAAACACTTTTACTTGACCCTTAATAATTTCTACCAAGGGGGTCATTTTGAAAATTCTAAGGGTCAAAACTTTGCGTCATCCTTCAAATTTTCAATGGATGTTTGTATCATATGGTAGAAAACATTGTCTTAAATGAAGAAATGCTGGGTTACAGTATTTTCTTCATTTAAAACAATGCTTTTTCAATATTTATCAATACATTTTTGGTGGACAAGTTCGTTTAATCCTGAACAAGTAGAAAATCGACTTTGATTTGCTCTTGTTGTTGTTTGACCCCTTTAAAATGAGTTTTGACCCCCCAGAATTTCATGGTTAAGGAGTCAATGACTTTTTAATTTCAAACATTAACACGAGCCCTCAATATATTGATTCAATATCATTCTTTTCTAATATTGATCGAGTATTTGATACTGTTCAAGTCTTAATGCAGTAACTTGGTCTTCGTTCTTTCTTTATGAGTGAAGAGAGTATTCTTTATTAACGACATAGCCGCCTAAAGCATGAATTTTGATCGATAAATATAAAAGAGAAACAGATGTTTCCTATTTGAGAATATACAAAGAATTGATCGAGCAACACAGGAAATGACTTATTGTCAATAATCCAAGAAACAATCTAAACTTTCTGAAAATTTCAATTTTTATATTTAGGTTTGCATGTGCCTATATGTTCATATCAAGGGAGGTCAGTGCAATACTATTGTAAGTTTGTATTATTATATAGGCACTTACAATAGTGTTGCACTGACCCATCGATATATCACACGAAAGTAATGCCAATCAGAGGTACATATCAAAACGGGTAAAGCACGAATAAGATCATTATTTCTCTACAATACTCTATGTTGTGTGTATTCATTTGAATCGTCTCAACGAGACGATTTCAATGAATACCAACAACATAAGCAATGTTCTGGTATTTTTTTTTAATGCTTGAATCTAAAGTCCGTAAATACCAACACTACATGTAGCTTCGTCGACTTACGGTATACCTACCCACATTAACAACGCCGCCACAAATCCCAATCATGAAAAACATTAACCATAGAGCTGACGGGTCACCCGCATACGGCATTAGTAATATTGCGACTGTGACTAAAATTTGAGAACCAGTCAACAACAAGTCTTTCCACGTGCCAAGAATGTCAACAACAAATCCACCAATCAGAGCGCCGATAAAAACACCAACGCCATCTGCGGATACGGCACGCGCGATCTGCGCGTAGTTAGAATCGAATCTCAGTTTGAGATCCAGCATCGTTGGACCGCCAATCTCTGTGTATAATCCCTGGAATGAAAACGGAGGATTTTTTTTAATAATCAAACTAAAAAAGAACAGCATATTATTATTTCCTGGCTCGGACAGTGCTTAGTGTGGTTCTAATGATAAAATTAATTCTTTGCTAGATGATGTCATAGCTGAACTAAATACCAATTTTATTAATTTAAAACTAAAGTAAATTGCATGCTTCATGCTAAAGATGCTTTAAGCAAAATTTATTTGCTTAAACTTAAATCGTTAAGTTTATGAATTCTGTGAAAATTCAAATCCCTTGTCGGAGAAGTGCATCTGGGCCCGAGGTTATAAAACTTTTCTCATTCTCAATTCAAAATTTTCTCAAATTTCAATTTGGGATTACAGCTGTAATTCTATTTTAACGCTCATTCTAATGTATTAACATAAAAGACAATTTCGAAAAGTTGTTATAAATAACAACTTATTAATATTATCTTTTATTTTTATACATTTATTTGACTTTAAAATTTTATAAGATTCTGAGTTGAGCCTGATAAAAGTTTTATAACCTTGGGCCCTGATGCTGTCTGTATTGATAATCTTTTTAAAGATATTCAGAGGGTGCTGTTGCACATCACTGAAGCCTTCGAAACTTTCTTGACTGTGATTAATTGAAAAAGATATTGTATTTAGCAAGGGCCAACCAATGATTGGATAACGTCGGTGTTCTGCTAAAATCTCATAATTACAGCTTGTAAAAAGCTGTAGTTACGAGGTTTTGGGAGAAAATCGACGTTAAGCCGATTTTTTGGTGGGTTTAACGCCACTTTAAACATCATTACAGTCGCAGTGGCTGGTGCACATACCTATGGATTCCTGTTACCGTTCATAGACCAGTACAACCATAGCTTTTCATTCGAGCCGGATCGAATAAGCTAATTAATTAATTAATGAAATTGAAACTTCAATACACGTTTTCATATTGATCAATAATAATTAAACGTCGTAGATCTCATTTCTACAGATTTATAAATAGCTTAACTCCTGTACTTATTTAAATTAAAGTATTTACTTGCCATAGAAATCCATAGTAGAATTAACATCACCGTCTTTATCTTTCTGTGAAATTCTTCCATCTTCGGATGCATTCAGCTCAACTTTTGACAGTTTTTTTGTAAAAATATCACATTTTCACAATTTCATTTGAGGTAACCCTTCGCACATTCAACTGTTCGTCCAAAACTATGTCACATATTTGCAATATGTCGCACCAATGTCATTTCTCTGTATATTTATAGAAATATGTAATTTCAATATAAATGTCTACACCAATACAACACACAATGTACCTTTAGTTACCTTCACACTGTATATGTTCCAACTGACGTGTATTGAAAATTCTATAGTTTAATCAATGTTTTTTACCCTAGAAGGGCGGGGCCCAAGTAACAGGTCGTTGCATTTAAGGTTAAGGTTAATCAGCCTTGCAGAAATAGATTGACCTTTAATCTATCCTACCCGAAATAATTGTAAAATGAGCAAAATTCATTTCTTTTTAAACAGCTCACCTGAGCACATCGTTATCAATGTGAATTTTTGTGTAAGTCCGTCATACGTCAACGGTCGTTCATCGATGTCGACAACAGTTTCCTCGTTAGCACTTAAGGAGCCACATTTTTGGCCCAATCTTCAAAACTTGGTGAGGATTTTTTTTTTCAATTGTCACAAAGACGAATCTTATCTTCAATCGGAAGACATTGGAAAATAGCCCTAAGTGAAATTTTTAGTAGTACTCCAAGGACCTTAATTGTGGCCAAATCTTCATAAAACTTGGTCTAAACGTTTGTCTTATCAAAAAGATGAACCCAATTGAATATCGGAAATGTGCCGTCGTAAAGCATGGGGAAGGGCACACAAAGACTTACTTCCATATTAACGATCTAAGGGCAATAACTTTGACATAATCTAAACGAAAAGGTAACAATTTTTCATAAGTCTTCACAAAAACGACAAACTCAATCGAATAAGGATCGTTCCACTGAAAAACAAAGAAAAGTGTTCTTTCTTGTGATAACTAACTTACACAACGTTGCTCCAATCTTATTGAAACTAGGGTAGGATGTTTGACAGGTCACGGGGATGGACCATATTGAAAGGAGGTTCGATTAGGAAAAGCAACGGTAAAAGGGTCTCAATGTCGATATCCTTGTTAATATTATAGGCGCCAAAATTATTATTATCTAACTTTGATAAAACTTGGTCAGAACTTTTGTCTGACTTGTCACGAGGATGAACCCTGTTGACCAAAGGAATGGCGAGTTCAATTTTGATGAAACTAGGTCAGAGTGACGGCCTATCGGTGGGAATGCTATCGATATTGGTTAACTTTCTATTGGAAAAAACAATGGAAAAGGGGCCTAAATTGCAAATTCATTGTAAGCACTCAATGGGTCACAATTTTAGCATTTCATCCTTCAGTGACGGTTATCTGTGTGACAATCCGGGAATTGATTGATTGATGGCCACGCCCCTAGCTCTCCGTCACAATACGCCATTCAGATATCAAAACGCTCTTTATCCGCTGAAGTGTATGGTCAAGAGCATGGAACGCCACCAATTCGTTGGAGGACAACCTAAAGCACGTCGTAACTACAACTTGTTCAAGCTGTAGTTACGACGTTAATGACGTCCATTCTACGAAAACATTTCATTCAAAATGGCGGTGTTCAACAGTCATCTTATTATAAATGAGCGTTTTCAGGATTGGTCAATAGATTTTTGATTGACGGCAAAAGTCTGTTAATTACAAAATTCATAGCTTTCAGACAGGTAACAACGATTGTTTTCATAAACTCAAGGCAGATGAAAATATTAAAATTTCAGTTGGGCTCAAAGACGGTCAATCATATTATCACATGAGGTTAATATACTTGATGACAAATAATACTGAATTCGATTGGATAAGTACTCTGCGGAACAACTACGTAAGGGATGACAAAACGGTGCAAAATGTTTTCAAATTATACCTTGCTTTGTATACACAGGGTATAGCGTGCCACGCCGACACCAGAAGGCTCATGGACACCTGATCGATTTTTTCGATGCGGAACTAACGGTGGGGCAAGTTTTTGACTGATTTGTAAACCAAAATAATCATTTTCATTTCAATTTTTAGTATCACTGTCGAGATAAATGGTTCTTCTTTTAGGAAATAAAAGGGGAGGGTAACAACTAAGCAAAATGAGCGAGTTCTAGCCCTAGGAATGAGTGACTTTGCTCGTTTTTTAGGTTTGTTATTAATTTTTTGTCAAACAACCTGACTATTCTTCATTGCTTGTGTTTGTCTAAGAGCATTTATGTATCCTCTACACACATTCCAAATTTCTCTGCAAAAGATCCACATAAAGCGAAGATATTCGTACTTTTATTGGCCTGGGTAGCGAAAAATATGATAACTAGACACCCCCTGAATTTTTTCGATTGGAAATCGACACCAGAATTTGTGATAGGGGGTGTCTAGTTATCATATTTTCCGCTACCAAGGCCAATAAAAGTACGAATATCTTCGCTTTTTGTGGATCTTTCGCCGAGAAATTTGGTATGCGTGTAGAGAACATATAAATGCTATTAGACAATCACAAGCAATTAAGAATAGTCAGGTTGTTTGACAAAAAAAAAAAAAAATAATGACAAACCTAAAAAACAAGCAAAGTCACTCACTCCTAGGGTTAGAACTCGCTCATTTGGCTTAGTTTTTACCCTCTACTTTTATTTCCTAAAAGAAGAACCATTTATCTCGATAGTGATACTAAAAATTGAAATGAAAATGATTATTTCGGTTTATAAATCAGTCAAAAAGTTGCTCCACCGTTAGTTCCGTATCGAAAAAATCGATCAGGTGTCCACGAACCTTCTGGTGTCGGCGTGGCACGTTATACCCTGTGGTATAATTTACAAAAAGTTTTGTCATCCTGTACGCGGGGAGGGTCTATATTTGGACTAGGCGACAACCCATAATGAGCGTGTGAACGTTTGCATTCATTAAGGTAAGTAACTCTAGCTGATATACGTATGAATTTCATCGAAGTAACGTCCCTTTACACAGCCGAGGTAAAGTTGAAGAAAGGTGATAGTTTAGATTAATTGATTTTTGGGACTTAAACCACTTTCAACATTATTACCATTTTATTGCAGTGACCGGTTCATCTACCATTATTTTTTGTTTCACACATCACTACAACCACAACGTTACATCCGAGCCACCAGCCGCTCATCCCACTTAGGCCGCCGCGGTACTACTTATCATACGCCTATTGGTCAGAGACAAATAACGCTTGTCGATATAGGATAAATGCGATATGTGGACTGTGACAAGAGATAAATGTCCTCCATTTGCTCCCCTTTTCTTTGAATCGAGCGTTGATGAATAATCAAAACATTATAACTACAGCCCGAACAAGTTGTAGTTTCGATATTATGATAATTCCTCAACGACATTTCTGGAAAGAGTCTTTATTTCTATTACGTATTTGCGTAATGTGCGTAATGGTTGTTACGCCCTTGAAAACTACATGTACCAGAATTTCTCCCATCCACAAAGGATTTAGGCTAGATCATAGTTAAGATTGCCTTCAGATAGATTATAATGTAAAACAGCAGAAACAGCTGACTTGCAGAATAGGGACTACGTGCGCAGAGGTATAGATAAGATTACATCGTCAGTATAGAGCAAAAATGTCGTAACTTCTGTTTCGTCGATGGTGTTGTTACGACATTCTGATAACCTGTCGACTTTATAGAAACCATCTGTCATTTTGAAGGACGAATAAAACGAAAAGAAATTGGTCCGGTGCAGAAAGTGCAGTCGTAAACGGTTATATCTTTCTTTGTTTGTATGAGGTTTTACGCCGCTTTTAAAAATCTAACAGTCATGTCGAAGCGGCTGAAGCACCTAACAATGGGTTCCTGGTATTTCTCACACCATTGCTATCATTACACCATTTCCTAGCCCCCAACTGCTATTCCACATAGGCCTACGGTTATCTGGAACCCAACAGTGGGAGACAAATAGTCGGAAAAGATGAGAGTCGACGTTGTTGTTGTCGTTGGCGCGACAAACTTTAACCTGTATCAAATCACTTTTGTTATTGAAGATATCCTCATAAAACTTGGAATGTGTGTTCAACAAGAGCTCTCCAGACTACCAGCGTGGATAACTCTAAATGCATTTTGTAACACTAATTTCCTTTTTGCGATTTTTTGCATAATTCAGTATCTGTAGTCCAGCTTTGGCACTCGTGGTCAGTGCTCTTGCTTCTATTTATTTATTTATATATTTATATATTTATTTATTTATTTATTTATTTATTTATTTATTTATTTATTTATTCAAAGATGAAGAGAGTGTTTCCGATTTCATGGAGGTCATATATTAGTTCGACTTCGTTTTTATATATTTTAGCCATAAAATTAAAAAAAGGTACTCTCTTCATAGCTTAACATTTAATATCATGAAGCAAAAACGAAAAGATTTCTCCGTTATGAGATATATATTTAGGGCGAATGCTAAATGCACATGCTTACCAAAAATGGCTACGTACCAAATAAAGTTAATATTGTTTTCTTTGAGGAGTGAAATTATTTTATCAGACAGTTTTCTAGATTTCAAGAACATTTCTCAGAAATGATTAATGGGTGACTTCTCATCAAACTGATGAAGATCCTGTCGTTAAATAGTGTTTCATTCACTCATATATCGGCGACTGAAGCACCTTACCAAGGTTACCTGTCCTGCGTTCAGGATGACAAATCGTTGCAAACAGTTTTCAAATTACACCCCGTTTTGCACGTGCACTTGCGTGCAAAGCGGGGTATTATTAGAAAAACAGTTTTCACCATTTTGTCATCCTGAACGCAGGACTGTTTTTTCTCACACCACTACAACTTTCATCAACATTCAGCTTCTCAACCCACTGAGATTTAAGATTATTCATTAATCGGTGGGAGAAAATGTCGAACAGAATATATCCTGCTACTGGGAATTGAATGCGAGACCTATTTATAGGGATTCTGATTTGCTACCAACATTGTGTTATTATGAAGAAAAAAATCGGTCGACATTCGACATGTAAAGGTATAAAAACTTCCGTGTCAATTTCAAGGACGAAGTTGGCGGAAAGAACTCGGTCCAATTTCTAAACCAGTTAGAAGACAAATATGATATGAAGTGATTAATCAATGATTAATTTAGATCACTAGACTTAACAGTCGATACTCAAACAGACCGAGGGCCTAAAAGATAGAAATTAACCCTTTGCAGTTTAATCCCTGCTTTTTACGTGTCTGCTATTTTATGATTGAGAAAACATTGTGAAAAAGAAGAAATTGCTTCTGACAAGCAATGTCTTCTTTTTCCACACTATTTTCTACCCTACTGAATAGATATTTTTCAAAACCTTTGAATTTGGACAGGTCCAAAATTTTGTAAAACAGGAAAGCGTTAAGAGGTTTTATCAGTTCAAGTGAACTTGGTGTCCTTAAAACGTAGTTTAAATCCCCCTAAAATAGGTCATGCGATCTATCAAGATATATTATTTTAGAAATACGTCCTTAATATTAAATTTAAGCTTCTTTTGATACTCATGTTGTATATTGAGAAAATTAAAGTAATGCATAGTTTAGACCACGTATGCGTTTTGAGGAGAAACAAATGTGACCCGCCACGCGAAAAAGCCCATGTGGCTTGTGCGTTAACTGTTGACCCTAGTCAGACTGCGCGGACTGCGCAGGCTGACTAGGATCGAAAATTTTCATACTTTGCTTATCATCTGAATATACAATGATCAATCTACCTTATTGACAAGTAAATTTTGAAATGCGACCCCTGGTTGACCACTATCAAAACCAATCTCATGTACCAATGGCCAAAAGTTCCTAGATGGCCCCTTTTCGCATGACGGGTAAAATATATAAATAATAATGTGAATCGATCTACATGTGTGTGTTTCCGTTTATTTATCGTCGCTACCGTAGCATATGCCCATATGAGCGACGCCCCAAGAAGACGATAAGTAGTTACAAGGATACATTACGAAACAACTGCTTGTGTGTTCGGTGTGCTCCGGGTGCTTTACCGACTTAAGGTAGTGGACCAGTAATAGCTCCGCAACATTTCGGACCACATATTATTTCACAATGTTAACCGAGGTTTCCAAATGAAAATCATTTGGAATCCTCAGTTAACACTGTTAAAGTTCATGACTTCTGAGATGTTGCAAAACTATTACGGGTCCACTACCTTAACAAACGGGACTGACAATCCGAACAATCAGGAATGTGTGACCTGTCACGCCAACAAGGACAATCTGTGAACTTTTTTTGTTTTATTTTATGTGGCCCGTCACGCGAGAAGGGACAATCTGTGTACTTAAACAAATATTTGAAAAAGAGATTGGGTTCGACGTCGGTCAACCAGATGTCGCATTTCTAAAATTCTAATAACGAAAGATAGAATGATCATTCTAGATTCAGAAAATCAGCCAAGTTCGAAAAGTTTACCTCCTTATCATTCTGCGCAGCCCGCGCAGTCTGACTGGGGCCGACACTTTACACACTACCAAGACGTTCCCTTTTCACTTGACGGGTAACACATATTTGAAAAAGAAAGTGGATCCAGAAAAAACGAGGTTGCATTTAAAAAAAATTAATACATTGATGTGTATAGCAATCAATCTAGATTCAGATTTTTTTTAAAACGCGAAAAGTTTAGTCCCCAGTCAGCCTGCGCCACTCTCGCAGTCTGACTGGGGACGATACTTGTCCCACTTTTCAGATGGGCCCTTTCCGCTTGACGGATCACATATATTAATAGAAGACCTGCAAACTACAGTTAAGGTAGTGGAACCGTTATAGATCCGCAACATTTCGGCACTCATGAACTTTGACAATGTTGACCAAGGTTTCCTAATGAAAATACTGTTAAAGTTCATTACTTCTGAAACGTTGTGGAACTGTTATGGGTCCACTTCCTTAAGAACACTGTGAAAATAACTGGCTGAATGATATTGGAGTGATTTCGGAATGAAATAGAATGAGTACGATGAGTGAGTTTTAAATGAAATTAAAAGGGAGATGTAATTTTCTTCCAAGATGAACGAAATTAACGATATTTATTACCTCCCTTTAATAAAAAAGGGCATACAAGATCTATTATTAGCTTTCTATGTCTTCTCGAACCAATCAAACGCTTAAGATTTTTTTTATTTTTCTAGCGATTTTTTTTTATATTGAAAGTAGTTGTTGATCATATCTTTTTTTTTTATATAGATTTTGAGCATTTTTAGTGGTTTGAGTGAGTGTTTGGAATGAATAGGGCGCTAAGTGAGCGATTTAGAATGTTTTTGACCGGAATGGGAGTCAATTTCACGATTTTATTAATTATAGTTATAAAGAAGAAGTCTATTTCAGTGATGTCTGATCTCAGTTCTGATAGACCATCAATGTTGCGCATTTTTCAGTCCGGGCATGAATCGCAGTCTATCTAGGCTCGTAGACTGGTACTACTGACAACTACATTGATACTCATTCCGATCAAAACCATTCTAAATCATTCACTCAGAGCTTCATTCATTCATTCATTCATTCATTCATTCAAAACATTCACTTAAATCGACGAAAATCGTCAAGAAATCATTAGAAAACATCTTAAAATCGTCCAACATTTAATTCAAATAGATCGAATTATTACATGATTTTGTTGGATGGTGTGTATTTTGATGTGGCTGACTGGTACAAGAAGACATACAAATAGAAAAGTACGTATATTTTATAACAGGGGGAAACAAATATCGCTAATTTGTTCATCATGAACAAAATTAGCGATATGTGATCACCTCCCTTTCATTTCACCCAAAACTCGCTTCACACAATCATTCACCTTCATTCCAAAACCAATTATCTTATCGATTTCACGATGTTGTTAACTGTTTTAATCAATATAGACGGCTTTTCAAGTCTTTTTAAGTCGATGGAGGTACCAGTCCATCTAAGCTCACTACTTCACGTGCTTTCCGAGTGTAAGTGAACGTTTAAGTCAAATAGGCTATTGTCACGTCGATTCTCTTATACATAATTCGATTTCCTACGCAAGATTCGCCAATATTCAACGCAATAAATCGTCAATGGCCTTCCAAAAATCGTAAGTACAGCTATATAAAAGCTCCAGCTACGATATTTGGTCATTTATTGTTGTCTAGTGATAAATGGGAAGGAAAATAGACACTCATGGAACACGCCACAAAATTTAATTATCACTAATGTAAATTTCATTAACATATAAACATGCTTAAAACCAAGTCGACCAAAAAGAGAAAACTAATATCGATCGTATTTTCGCTTTTCAGTCGTGATATATTTGCTTGAAAAATAAACTTTGCATTGATATTAAAAATGACTGAATAAATGAATAAAACATTAAAAAAAAAAAACCAAAAAAAACACGCGAAAGTAATTTCCTATAAACTAGAGAATACCATGAACATGTATTTGATGCATTGAATTTGAATTGAAATTGAGCCTGTGCGTGACATTTCCAACATTTTGACATGCGCGCGAGGGGCAAACATTGAGCAGTATAGACAACCACAAAGTGTACGGGTAATGTGATTAGTACCTAGCTGTCTTAACCCTTTGCTGTTTAATCCCTGCTTTTTACGTGCCTGTGATTTTATTATTGATAAAAACATTGTGAAAAAAGAAGAAATTGCTTCTGACAAGCAATTTCTTCTTTTTCCACACAATGTTCCACCCTACTGAACGGTTATTTTTCAAACTAAGTCCACTTTGAATTTTCGTCTGCAAAACCTTTGAATCTGGACAGGTCCAAAATTTTGTAAAACAGGAAAGGGTTAAGGCATTTTGAGATCTTATCTATCTAAAAAGCCAGAAGTGAAGACTGTACAGAATGTGTGGATGCATAGGCTGGTCAGAGTGTATGCTTGGTGCACAATCTAAATTGTTGGAAAAGTCACATATAGGCTGAATTACTATGTTCAGAACACAGGAATACAATGGTGAAATATGAGCTTACGTTGACGACAAAACTGGTTCTCATTGTCGTACGATTAGTTCTCGAAATCGAACCGCGAAAATTGACTGGAATCGATCTTCATCGCAGTACCATGTGACCCATTTTGTCGTCACGTGTAAAAGTTACATTAAAGCAAATTAATGATAGAAAATTGCAAAAAACTGGTCAAAGATAAAACTTCCGAACTATGACAATGAAAAAAAAACCATGCACCAAAACAAACTCGAAGAGAATTTTATCGGGATATTTTTTTTTATTGCGCTTATAGAAGTACAAACTGCAATTGCCATAGCACATGGCAAAGGGCGGTATGTTTAAGCCATGTGCGAAGGCAACTGCAGTTAATACTTCAACAAATGCAACACATTTGGTCAAGCGCTGCGATTTAAACCTATCAAATTTCGTTATTTCATTGGAATGCAATTATATCAAAACGAACGGAACATAAACGGTCACGAAGAACTAATCACCGTTAAACCATTTCAAGCTATGAACCTAGGGCCCGTTTAACTAAATATCTTACGATCATTTTTGCGTAAGTCAAAAAATTAAAATTGCTTATAGATAAGTAACTAAATATGGAATTCTGTCATGCATTATCTCATTGGAATCGTCTTGTAAAGGCGATTCTGGTGAGATATTGCAATGCAGAATAAATGAAAACGCCAGGTACGATTTATGATTTTGATTTACGATTTTTTTTTTCGTAAGCAGTTTAGTAAAACGGGCCCCTGGTATCTTAATTGCATTATATGTTTGAATATGATTAAAAAATAAAAAAAAAAAAAAAATAACAACAACGAACATCGATTCTCGTTTCCAAATTCCTGATATGTTTCTATAAAGATTATAAACATGTATATAATTTAACCGAACTACATTCCTAATGAGAAATGTTGAAGTCACCCGACGTCGGAAGTCTTCGAATGACGTCTTATCAATTTGAATGAGAACAGTGTTTGACGTAGGAATAACTTTTTTGACGTTTTTCGCGACCGTTCACATTTTTTCTGCGCAACACCTTCTCCGATTATGGATGAATTTCGAGGACACTATCACATAGCCTTGCGCATATTATCGGAGTTTGGAGTTATCCTGCCGCACATTTATCTGGCGGCGTATACTGGGACTCTGGCACTCTTGGTTGTTGTTGTTGTTGTTTAGATTGCAAATGTTTTTTTTAAAAATCTACGAATGTACACGTTACATGTCAACAATTGGTTGTCAGCAGTCTATTCTAACATATTAACAACATCATTTATGTCAATATGTAATAACGATGCTTTTGTCGTACATCGAGAGAAAAAATTGAATACATGTATATGGAAAAAAGACACTATCTAAATAGTGAATGTTTAAAGATCTTAAACATGAATTGAAGAATTAAACATGCAGAGTTTAAAATAAAGCTTTTGATAAGGAAAGAGTAAAAGGGTTTTAAGTAGTAACTACGTTTCAAATTTAAAAAAAAAATGAAATAACTAGGTGAAATATCTAAAATACCACTTTATGTGGTGATGTGATCTACCAGACGAAAAAGGACCACCTGGTCAGTGCGTAAAGTGTCGACCCTTTTCAGACTGAAACGCGCAGGTCAACTAATGTCGAAA
The DNA here is from genome assembly GCA_948146395.1 of Fragum whitleyi. Taxonomy (NCBI): domain Eukaryota; kingdom Metazoa; phylum Mollusca; class Bivalvia; order Cardiida; family Cardiidae; genus Fragum; species Fragum whitleyi. The sequence continues at coordinate 58,389,380 of OX411546.1, forward strand.
AATTCCGCACATGACTGACTTTCTGATCTAGAAAGATCACTAATCTTCCAGTATTTGTTTTGAAATGCAACCTCGACCAATCATTTAGGACGACAAAACGGTGCAGTTTGTTTGAAAATTACAACCCGCTTTACACGCGCATTCGCGTGCAAAGCTGGGAAAAATCTGCAAACAGTTAGCACCGTTTTGTCATCCTAAACACAGAGCTGGTTAATCTCTGCTGGAATAAATCTCGTTTTTTCAAATATTTGATGGAGTTTCAAGATGGTTCATTTTCACATGATAGTTCACATAAGTTATACACCCTTGCTACAACATTCCGCTTTTCTTAACCGTTACCAAGGCTTTTCTCAATTTCAAACTTTTTATGCCTTACTTGTATTCAAATATAAAGTCTCGCCCTAATGGAAAAGAACAAATGGTATATAGATAATTATTCGAATAATGATAGCCTTGAGCTATCTTGAAAGTTTTAAATTAATAATTCCTCGAGGCAAAAACAACAATTGAAAGTGAGAAAGTTTAAGAATTAAAACTATGATAGAAAGCTAGAATGTACTACGAATGACAAAAGCAACACAGAAAAAATGTAGTTAAGACCAAAGTAAAAACTCCTGTTAGATCTACAGGGTATAGAATAAAACTATCAAACGTTTCCATTGAAATTAGCCTACTGTCGAAAGTTCTTATTCGTCCTTTTAGAACTTATCACCTCACACTCGTTAAGTTTTTTTTAGATATCAACATTGAAATTGTACATAATACAGAAGGTCCACAGTATTTCAATGATACACTGACCTTTCCATATCAATTTTCTAGAACAAACAAACAAAAACAAACATAAACAAGACAAAATGAAAGCCCTGCTCCATTAGTAAATATTCTTCTTCCTTTTCCCTGTTAAGTATTCTATGTGAATTACAAAAATAATACATTTTCTCTATTGTCACATGGGTGGTAATTTCAACGACGTCGTCTTAAGTGGAATCAGTAAGAAAAAAAACGGAGCCTATACCATGTTAAATTAAGTTCACATCTTTAACGGTGATATCCTATTTTAACGGTGCATGTTGTGAACTGAGATTTATTCCCTCACATAACCAAACTTCTTTTCTTTAGCGAACTGCCATCGGATATCATACTTTTGGAATGACGTCATGCTGAGGTCATCATAGCGCACGACAACACAGTTAATATTTTGATCTTGATGTGAGCAAATTCATAAATGCGTTTTTTAAGCACATGAAAAAAAAATGTACTCGATTTTCTTTAAGCCAAGCTGAGTTTATCCCAGTATAGGAATAGGAGTCATAACGCTCGCCAAGGCTTGAATTCTAGTTTTTCAATTGAAGACTCGGATAAGACAACTTATAAGACCGATTTGTCTAAAAATGTCATTTCGTGACAAATCCTAAGTCGATGGCATATCACAAAATAGTTCTAAACTGCCTTTAAACATATCGTTTGCTCAATGCAAGAAAGTTTTAAACTACCTTTATGTTAACGGGCAGTTTACAACTTTTTTCGCGATATACCATCGATATATCCGTGAATAAACATATATCTATTCACAGGGAATGTTGTTTGTTGATCTCCTCCGGGTGAATCCTCTTCTCCACCCACTTTGGTATATTATACGGACATGACCACGCAAAATATGGTCCAAACAATAGCAGGATAATGGAGGCCTGAACTAAAACCAGTGACGTCATTGCCATCACGGTCGTCAAATACGTGCCCAAGAAGTACGCGAAAGTTAAATGGACGAACAGGTCGAACATGGTTCCCAGTATTGAGTCTAGTTCCCATCGATGACGTAATTCACTCTGCAGGTAATCCAGCGAACTCCAATTAATTATCTGAAATATCAGAATAAGACATTTGAATATCAAAGATTTGTAATTTCAATTACACATGATTCTCAATAACGCGAAATCTTCACCATTTAGTTCGGACTAGTTATTTAATTTTAACGCCCTTCGTGGCGGCCAGTTATTTTTATAACTCGAACCTTGAAGACTACATGTCGATATGGTAACAAACACTTGTAACACTTAAATAATGTTTCTATTACGAAGTAAAAGAATCGTTAAAGAATTAATTCGATGAAAACAGTGCAGATCAGATTTGCATAGGAAAAATTAATTCTACATCGAATTAGATAGCGGCGACCATTTTGGAAATTTGAGAACACTTGCATTCTTTTATTTCGACAATGCTGTTCGAAAGAAGTAACTTACGTTAATGTGCGTTTTTACTTGCTAAGTTCGCTAGATCATATGATCTATATATCAAATTGACAGATTACGTCTATAAATCAATTTTATTTATTGACCAATCATTCATTTCAACTGGACAAGAAATGATAGTTTCGGTAATTTCGGTCATCAATGCCAAACGATTTTGATAAAGGGCAATGCTAACATATCTAAGTCGGTCAGCCACGTCACTGATCAAAAGGCGCGAGGAGTAGAAGTCTTATACTCCTACGCCAAATCTTTCGATGCCACATGTTACACTGTATTTAGTAACTTTCAACATCAGAAAGGTTGGAGTTTTTCAAACACTTCCGTCTAGTCAAAAAATGCAGTCTAAATATCGCAGGTGGACTTCAAATTTCGCATTTAATCAGCTTCGATAAAGCTATTATGTGATTACATTAAATGAATTTTAGTCGCACGTTGAGGATATTCTTTGCCATTAAGCACTGGTACAATTTAGGTGAAGGGTAAAATTCAACTTGTAACCAAATCGTATTCAAAATTCAAATGACGAAGAAGGATTACATAATAAACGGATATTCAAGGACGTAAATTATTCAGGATTTGTAAAACGAAGGTCATGCATTTATATATTCAAAATGTATGGTGCATACTCGCGGTCTCAACAATCATGAAAAAAATAATTTATTGTAAACCGGGTTTAATTAGCTGCAATAATGTGGCCCTCTCTCAGATATTTTGATGACGAGTCGTCCCACATCAGACTATTAAAAGGGATGGGGGTACGTTATCGCAACTGGGGTTTTATAACTGCAAACTGCATTTACATTATTAATTACATTGTAAACATGAATACCATCTTTTATCTAAAAAAATAGCTCTCGAAATGTATCATTTTGTTATAGTAAGGAGACTGTCAGAAATGTTCAGATTTATATCTATTTCTTTAAACCAGATGCTAAATTTTGATCCCTGTGGAGCACCCTACTAAGTCTCATTATATTTCCTTTCATCGTATGAACGAATTTTGCCCATTATAAAGGACAAGCATAAGAAATAATTAGCATATATGCATCTTGTGACCTAGGAAATGTCCTATGTAATTCCCTTTAATTATATGTTGCATTCACGGTTTGTCAATTTTAACCACCATATATATATATAAAAAGTACGTCCCGTTCTTATCACAGGGAGTCGAAACATACCTTAATAATTATGTCTAAATAAATTGATTTTTGACAAAAATCGATTTATTTAGAAATATTCAGGTATGTTTCGCCTCCCTGTGGTTCTTATATGATTTTGTGAAATAATATGGGGGATATTCCTTTGTTTCAGAGTAAGATCGATCTATATATCATTGACTGAAAAAAAAGATATATTTTCACGAGTAGCGGAGCAAAGGGTGAAATAGCTGTTGGTGGTCAAAAAATGAAAAATTGATTGATTTTACTCGAAAAAAACAAAAAGACAAATCAATTTCTTTAATACAAAGATTCGACAAATTTACTCAATACAGGTTGTTTTACACGTGAATACTAGGCAACGTCATCATGACGTCATTAAGATTTGTTTTATTGGTCTCCGTTCAGATGATATGAAATTGAGTTACTTTCTTATTTGCAATAATTAACATATGCATTAGTCTTATAAATTTTCTTCTCATAACATGGACTCTGTTTGATCTATTTAGAGCACCATACATATGTTATATCTAACACATGCATTATTTAACCTAAATATCAGACTTCTGGTTATATTTGAACAATCTCGGCCTATTTCCCTTCGGCGTAAAATTATAACCAGACAAGGGTAAATATCGAGGAGAATCGAATCTTTTGTTGCAAATAAAGATATCGAGGGTTCAGTGCGAAACAGTTGTAACTGCCCATATGTTTAAAGGCAGTTACAACTATTTCGCTCTGGGCCATTGATATTTTGTTTGATTTTAATGGAAGGGGGTTGCTCTGGACCACCAATTCCGACCATTTTGATCCGCGCGTGTTTCAGTGAACATTTGAGCTTGAAACATACATGAACAGTTGTTTAATTCTACACTATGAAGGTCTGGCGCAAAATGATGATCGATACAAAATGTTAGACAAACAAGAATGTTTGAATATATCTTGTTAGCCTTTTTACAGTCAAGATTAATCGAGTATTATGTTTGATGAGTTTTGAAGCAAGATGTGACAAAATGGTCCCTGATGTATATAGCATACACGAGTTCCAGTATCATGGTTATAGATTTTTTTATTCAAAGACGAAGCATTGTCTAGTCTAGATGCGAACTTCACCTAGATACCATCAATCCCAATGAGAAAGCGTAACAAACATTGGCTCAGAACTGTAATGCACTGCTTACAAACATTTTTTTCTTATAATTTGTCAAGGGACATACTTTTGATACTTAAGATAATGCTACCTACAAAAATATGAAGACATTCCGCCTTCTGATTTCAGAAGAAGATTTTTTTTGAATAATTTTGCTCTTTGATTCTATGTAAAAAGGGATGTGTCAAGTGGAGCCAAAATATGATCCCGGGTTTCTTGATATGTGTAAACTTATTAAAAGTTCACAAGATGATGCTACATAACAAATATGAAAGCTGTCTGCATTCTGGTTTTAGTGCACTCTGATACTATGTAAAAAGGGATGAGCTCGGATGGAGCCCAAACGAGATCCCTGGATCTTGTTACGATCAAACACTTGGTAGAGGTCCACTAGAAAAAATAGGAAAATCTTCGAAAATATTTTCTCTTCAACCAGAAGACAGAAAGCTTCTGGTTGAAGAGAAAAGATTTTCGAAGATTTTCATAGTTTCACCCTTTTTGTTAAGGGTGGATTTCATTTATTTGAACGACCTTGGTAGACCTTGACTCAAGGAAAATCCCTGCCAAGTTTCATCAAGATTGTCTCACCGGTCTAGGAGGAGAAGATATTTAAAGAAATTGTGAACGACGGACGACGCACGACTGACGTATGAGCTGATAAAGAGGTCGTATAATGTCCCTTATACGAACCCGATATATAAGTATTAAATAAGTTGGAGGTTGATAACCTACCCTTTTTGCAAAATCTGTTTTATCCCAGAACACAACATAATAGACATGTTGCACAATCTGTAATATTGCGAGCCAGTACAGTTTTCCCGTGAACAGGGACGAACTAAATACTGTCAGTAAATCCACCAGGAAATACAACCGGATCCGAACAAGGTCTTTCCGGGGTAACATCCGGATCCGGAACAGAATAAGCGCGTGTCCCCATATATGGTACCACTCCATTGTAAAAAGCAGCCAAGCTACTGCTGGTTCCAGCACTGATGCAATGGACATCATGTTTCGTTGTGGAGTGACACCACCAGCAGATCTGCGAAAAAAGAGACAGAGAAATGTGTTTGAGAAATAATTTATTTTCAGCTATGTCTATAAAGATTTGTGATTCTGATTAGCTGATTTTTTGGTATTAGTACTCAATGAAAACAATTTTGAATACGCAGATATTTTGTAAGCTTACGCCGCACAAAGTAGTGCTGAAAGAATGTGATTGATGATGGATAAAACTTTAAATTCAATTTTGCTTTGAAATTAAATTAAATTAAAAGATATGAAGAGGATCTGTATTGTTTTCATGGTATGAAACAAAAAACAAAATATCAAAAATGAATGGATCCTCTCCCCGTATTCATACAGTGTTTTTTAGCTTTTCATATTCATACCTTTAAGAAATCATTAAATATTCAAAATAATAAATCATATTTTTTTTTCTATTTTCGAAAAGAAAAATCATATTCTTGTACCAACCGTTTATCAAGGTAATTTTATTGTTACATTTAATATAAAAGGTATAAGTTGACATACATTTTTGCGTTTGGTTCGAACTATGTTTGAAGATTTAGCCGTTCCCAAAAAGTTTTCAGAAATGGTACCCTGCTTTGCACGTGTACTTACGTGCAAAGCAGGTTACAATTCCATTCATACGCGAACGTATTGGTTGATTGATTGATTGAATGGAGTTTAACGCCGCTTTCAACATTATTTCAGTTATATCGCGGCGGCCGGAGCACCTAACAATGGATTCCTGGTATTTCTCTCACCTGTACTACCATTACATCCTTTCCTAGCCTCCGACTGCTATCTCACATAGGTTTACGATTATCTACCCATTGGTGAGAGACAAACGTCGGAAAGGATATTTGCCGCCACCGGGGATCGAACCCACGACTTCCAGATTGGAAGTCTTATGCCTAACCAACTGCGCTATGGTGGCGGCGCGAACGTATTGGTACCCTGTAAACAAGGCAGAACAAATATCAATATTTTCACATATTATTAACCCAACATTAATTTGACCATATATCTGTTCTTATTAAAACTTCGTCTTACCACTTCAGCTCGGGGATTATCCGTTTCAGTGAGTTTTAAGGTTAACGTATTTAAATCTTTTATTTATGACATTTTACAATTTATTCTTACATTGTATTTATGAAGGAAGCTTTAATTTTATATGGGTTATTTTTGACCTTTAATTTTATTCCTCCGCAGAACCACAGTTAAAAGCATCGCGAAATTGACCAGATGAATGATTTTGGAATTATTTTGGAATGATATTGAATGAGTGTGTGGAGCGAATTTCAAGTCAAATTCAAGGGAGGTAACCCAATATCGCTAATTTTGTTCAGAATGAACAAAATGAGCGATATTGATTACCCCCCTTTAATGAAATATGCATACAAGTTCCATAAAGAGCCTCCTATTTCTTCAAGAACCAATCAGACGCTTGCAAATTCAACTAAGTTAGCGAAGTCGCGTTTTTTTTCTAGCTACATGTAGATCTGTATTTATATAATATGTAGTTGTTGGTCTTATCTTGTTTAGTCCTTTTGGAGCGTTTTGAATGGTTTGTGTGAGTGTTAGAATTGAATTAGTGGAGCGCTGAGTGAGCGATTTAGAATGGTTTTGAATGGGATAAATGTCAATCTCACGATGTAACTAGCTGTAATAAAACAAGACATGATCCATGATGACTTTTTTCGCTTTTGAACTTTTATCGGTTCTTTCGTCCTTTTGTTTTTTGTTTTGTTTTTGTTTGAATGGGTTTATCGCCACTTTCAACAATTTCGCAGTTATATCGCGGCGGCCGGAGCACCTAACAATGGATTTCTGGTATATCTTTCACCTGTACTACCATTGCATCCCTTCCTAGCCTCCGACTGCTATCTCACATAGGTTTAGGATTATCTACCCATTGGTGAGAGACAAACGTCGGAAAGGATATTTGCCGCCAACGGGGATCGAACCCATAAGTTTCAGATTGGAAGTCTTGACTACCAGATCGGAAGTCTTATGCCTAACCAACTGCGCTATGGTGGCGGTTTTCGTCCTTTAGGGAAACAAATATAAGATAAAGTTTGACAATTTATACCAGCCATACTTTCATGAAGAAAACGTCCAAAAAAAGTTTAAATTGATACTTGTCGAGTTTGTCGAGTTTGTTTATTTACTAAAATTGCAAAGCGAGTAGCCATACTAAGCGTTCGCAAACCTTCGTCAATTAGAACGAATACTCATTGCGGTCAGAACCGTTTGTCTAGTTTTGGGCCCAAAAACTTGAGTTATTAACTTCTTTTACGAAAAGTAACTAAATTGTATGTAGTTGAATGAAATAGGTTCGAGAAGAAAATTGTTTTCGATAATTAATGTGACCCGTCACGCGAAAAAGGACCATCTAGAAACTCTGTAAAAATAAATATTTGAAAAAGAGATTTATTCTAGTAGTTTCTGGAAATCTTAAAGAGTGTTGAAACTCTACAAGAACCTGTACTCGACAAATCTTCTTTCAGAATTTTATATAGTTTATTCATAATAACACATAGTCATAACATAAATATATCACAAACATGCAATCAAGTAAATATTCTTGTCAAACGTCGAGAATGTCACAAATATTGAGCGAGTGCGGAGGACATTGAAGGTTTTTTAACATCCTAGATCAATGAAATATTTTCCATCTACATTTGACGATCAACAATAATGTATATCGTGAGTAAACTTCAATCGTACTGGAAAGGTCAGCTAAATTCCCGTTTCAACAGAATATTTGATGCTTTTGAAATACTATTTGAGCATGTACGTGACATTTCCAGCAATTTCGCATGAGCGCAATTTGGGGACTTGGATCAGCCTGTACAGATGCACAGTCTGATCTGAATCACCACTTTGAGTTCTGTAGGAAGACATTGGCTCAAGGTATCTCTAGACAATAAGAAAATACAGTCAATCTTGCTCAAGCGACCACTTCTATTGATCGTCCATTTTTGTAAAGTGACCATTTTCAAATTCTCCCTTAAAAAATGTTAAATAGAAGATTTTATTGGTCTAAAAATAAATGTAAATCAGAATCCTTTGCTGTAAAAACTCACCAGAATCGTCTCAATAAGACGATTCTTTTTAGTTTTAGCAACATAGAGAAAAATAGGCATCGCCGACGTGTCGGGAATAAATAAAGTAACACTGAGGGAAACAACTGTTTCAAAAATTTTCATTGCATCATAATGACTGCATTACTGGGTCAAAGGAAAAATAAACATTTAGATTTCCAGCGTAATTTTCGTCTTGAACCCGACCTGCATGTATGCGTGACATAATGATAGGAATAGGAAAACTGATGAGGTCAAACTTTGTTGCGGACAACAGAATTGTTGAGCCATCTGTTGTAGAAAAACAAACGATTAAGCGTTAATTAGTATATTCTTGAAAAAAAATATATGTCAAAAATGAAGATTCTCCTTTTCTGTCTACGTTGATCTAGCACAAAGATGTACAAATACGACGAATTATAACACATTTATAACTCTTTTTAATACCTTTATATTTTACCGCAAATAGAAACCGCCTTTAGAAAACAACGCCGCGTTATTCTCTAAATTTTGTTTCTATATGCGGTAAATTACGGCAATCGTAAGTTTTTGAGGATTAGTTAAAGTTACCGCTAGTTTCTTTGAATTTTACCTATAGGTCTGCATGGTGTATAAGTTTTATATCGTCATTGTATTTTGCGTTTCAAGTGAAAGAAATCCGGCAACAAAGGCCGTATAACTGTAGTACCGCGGCATGTACCTCACATGTAAGAGGGTAAATTAGACAAACCGAACAGACAAATGAACAAACAAATCAACGAAAATATGGGGAGGCGGACATCAATTAACCTTCTTGATCCAAAATATAATCGCGGGTTCACTTTACAGACGTGATTTCCTCAATTATGTTATAATGGGTTTTCGTTAATTTTGATACGACCCCTTTTATTCCGTGTTCGGGTTTCCTTTTCGGGGTTCCGTTCTCCTTCGCACATGTCTATTAAGAGACCGTCATTCTCTTAAACGACCGCTTTTGGCGATCCAGTAAGAGGTAGCTTAATACACATTTCACTGTATTTTCTAAGCAGTTTGTTGCTGTACATGATGCTAGATGTCAGCCAATAAAGCATACCTCAAATTGTTGAAAATGTCAGGCACGGGCTTCTTTTATCAATATACTGATAAAAATATTGAAGAATTCGTGGATATTTAGCCTTCAGTTTTCAATTTAATCATCTTTATATGTCATCTTAATTTGGACCAGTCAATACATATGGAAGCTTTTCTACATTATATCCCAGAAAAATCTTTAATTTTCAATTTGACCAAACTTTAACTGTCGTCTATTAAACCTCTTAATTTGGACCAGTCTAAACTCAGGTCGTCTGGTAAATTGTTAATCGATTTAGAGACCTTAGTTACATTCCTTCAGTACACTTGGGGCAATATTGATTTGCTTCCTCGACCAAGTGAGAAACTTTCCCGGGAATTACAAGAATTAATTTTGTAAATTCGGGCGTCTAGACAAGATGGGAAAACGCAAGTCCAAGTTTGTTATTCCTCGACAAAACTCTATGTCGTTAGTACTCATTGTTATCGTCTCGGCGAAACGATTTTAATGACAACCTGCAACACCACTTTTGTGTAAGTTTTCTTGGTTATTTGAAATTACAATCTAAAATAATCCCTCTGTCTGAAAGTTGTCTGTAATCTAAAAATCGTTACAAGTGTTCCTTTATAGATGAAAAACTAAACAATGTAACACGAAGGACTTCGGCAGACAAGGACGTGTCTTTCATAAATGCACAGTACGCTCGTGCGTAATAAAATAGATATGGTCTTTATATATTGATTGTCGTTGAATGATCAAAACGTCGTAATTCCAGCTTGACTAAGCTGTAATAACGACGTAATGAACATTCACCAACGAAATTTTTTGACAAAATCATTTCATTACGCATATGCGTACTGTGTGGAATTGGTGGGCACACCCCAGTCAGAGAAGAGGAAGTGATTGACAATTTCAACAAAAAATCCAAAAACCCTATTCCTATACAAGCCCTATGTTGTAGGCACTTATTGGACTCGTCTTGATGAGACGATTCAAATCAGTGCCCACAACATAGGATTTGACTGACGGATAATGGAATTGTTCATTTCGATTGCTGAATCAATCCTTCTACCTGTGACTGGTAGCGCGTCAGACTGTCAACTTAGAGGTCCAAGGTTCGATCCTCGACGGCGGCACTCATTCTTTCCGACTATTTGTCTACAACCAATGGTTGATAATCGTAGACCAATGTGGGATAGCAGCCGGAGGCTAGGAAAGGGTGTGATGGTAGTACTGGTGTGAGAAATACTAGGAATCTATTGTTAGGTGCTCCATCCGCCGCGATATGACTGAAATAATGTTAAAAGCGGAGTAAAATCCCCATTCAAACGAAACAAAATCTAGTTGTAACTCTTCAAGCTTTACCTGTCTTCATTCAAGTACGGACCCGCCCTGCGTTCAGGATCACAAAACGGTGCAAACAGTTTTTCAATTATACCCTGCTATGCACGCAAGTGCGCGTGCAAAGCGGGGAATAATTGGAAAACTGTTTGTGCCGTTTTGTTAACCTGAAGAAAGGCAAGCTATTTTCCCGACAGTCTGTTCGAGATCATAATCATTTAAATGTTAATATAATATTTTCACATTGAATCGTACGATATTATCACAAAAGGTTTGTGTCATTAAATCATAGGGAAAACAACGAGATAAAAGGAGAATTTCATTTGCGATTTCCCCTTTTAGAAAGATGTTTTCTCTCGATAATCTTCTTACTTCTAATATTAAACTGGGTTGTTCTCTTTAACATAAACATTTAACTTGGAATGCATTTACGGCAGGTAATTCTATATTTCATTGAAATCGTTATAGAGAATTTCCTTAACAAATGTTTTGAACGAGTTTGTTTTGGGGTCAAAGAGTTTATTCAACCCAGAATTTAAAGGGTTGTATATATATATAATGTAGAAAATCAACCTTTACGTTTTTTTGCGTGGTAGTTTTCCTTTCCTTGTACTTTTTTTTCTAACTTAAATAGACTATAAAAGTATATTTACATAATTCTGGCTATTCGAGTTCCCATTTTTTCTTAATCAACACTTTATGTTGTTGTTATTTACATATACATGTAGTTTATTTATTTATTCATTTAATGACATAAAAATGTTTATGGTACATGATTTTTTAACTGAAGCAACGGCCCATGAATATCTTTATTTAGTCTTTGAAAGCAAAAGAAAGCAAATGCACTGTAAAATAGCTTAAATTGTCGCAATCATCATCTAAATAAAGTACCAACGACAAATCGTCAGTGGGCAACTAAAATTTTGTATCTACAGCTTTTTTAAAGCTGTAGATACGAGATTTTGGTCGCCCGGACGACCAAACACGAATCATCTTAAAGGATCTAAACCTCGTAACTGCATCTGGAATAAGTTTTTTCTTTTTTTTTTTTTTTTTTTTGGGGGGGGGGGGGTATGCCACGTGTGTATGAATAGTAGCGATTTTTTCCCATCTCTTCCAAAGAATTCGCTGCAACATGAATTACACCTTACACAGGTAAAGGGACACATGTAGATCTAATTAACGTTACCTGGCAGGTGACCAATATAGGTCAGTATTTATAACGTTGGGTGACGCATTTCAACAACAGTTTGGGATCGATTTTATACCTCGATTCTAGATCTGGTATTGATCCGATGGGAATCTAATTATCAAGATATCACACAACTTTTGTGGTTCACGCTTCCCTCCATTTTTTTGTGTTTTACGTCCATTCGGGACTTTTTCTAGATCGGGTATGTATTCGTGACACGCCACGCGAAAAGGGGGACCGTCTGCAAGGCACTTCATATCATAGATTTATTTTAAAAAGATTGTATTAAGCAGAGGTCAACCAGAAGGTGGATTTGGAAAGCAGTCATATAGAAATGGTAGACTAATCAATCTTAATTCGGAAAACCCGTATATTACGAAAGTTTCGATTCTGGTCAAGCTGCACAAACCGCAGATACTTTTCGCACTTCCCAGATGGCCCCTTTTTCGCGTGACGGGTCACATTTCTTAGTGGTAAAATAGTCTTAAAGGTCAAATGAAAAGCTCTTTTGACCTAACATATATACAAAGAGATGTATTAAAATAATCTGATGCGATATTCAAAATGAAAATAACATATACGATAATGGTAAAATCGACGTTTTTCTCTTATCACACCTGTAGCCCGCTATTGAAACTGACCTGTGACGTCATTGTAGTAATGAATGTATTGACGGAATAAGCAGATCACATAAAATTACAGAATTTCGTTCAACCTATCACAGATTTTTCACAAATTTGTCGTAAAAACGATTGTCTGTAAGATGTTGCAGCAAGATGCAAGGGTCTAATTCATTTAAAATGTCTGGCTGTAGCATTATTAAAAGTATAAATTATCCTAATTGAATAGAATCCGGACCGGAAACAATTACTATACACAAAGACATAGAAACATCTTTCGGTGTACTGATTGGTTATTCTTGCGCATGAATTGTCCGATAACCACGCCCCGTCAAAAGGTAATAAACCAATTAAACGCCTTTTGAAATTTCCGGTGACATGATTGGGTAAAATTTTGTCAAGTGTCAGTTATTATCATGTATATCATCGGAAAACCACGCCCCGTCAATAAACCAAGGTGTAAACAGATGTCATAATTGCTGTAATTAGTAAAATAACTTATTTTGGTGTTCAATGATGAAATCATTTTGTTGTTGTAAAACCAAAATATCGCACTAACAGTTCTAAACGATATAATTGAATTTTGAAAATGTACCCAATATTTTCGTTTACGAAAAAGGCTTGTTGAGCAGCTTCTGATCAGCTAAAATAGATGTATAAGTACCAAATTCTAGAATTCTTCACCAAAGAACGTAAGGCTAGTGCGTAAAAAGTCGACCCTACTCAGATTGCGGACCGAGAAGGTTCGAAAATTGTCCAACTTTGATGATTTTCTTTTACAAGAATAATTTAGCTATTTGTTCCTTCCTTTGAAAGAGTTATTTATGCGACCTCTGACTGACCTGTACGTGAACCAATCCTTTCATCACATGATTATTTTAATTTTATGGTGTTCCCAGTCGGTCCTCTTTCGCTTGACGGATCTCATATAATGAAGCTTTAGGTTAATGAATGGTCTCTTCGAAATTTTGCTATGAGAAATTATTTCTTGAGTTCGAAGTTAACGTATAAACTTGAACAATACGAAAGCCGGAAAGAAATCTGCCTCTGTTATAATTTTGTTCAAGGTCGTAAAAACATGACACGTATTACGCACAAGCGTAATAAGTAATATACATTATTCGTTGAACAATATCGTCGATGATTGATAAATTATCGAATCAACGCAAGTACAGCTTTTAAAAGCTACATTTGCAACATTTTGATCACCCGTCAACATTTTTATTTAGAACATTCTCTCTGGTGTGGCGCATTCTGTCTGTCTGTCCGCCTCTCTTTCCCTCTCCCTCTTTTAGTCTGTTTTCCTCTCTTTATATCTTTTTTCTTTATATAAAATATTTAACACAACATTTAAATAGTTTTTCGATATTTACAATATTGTGAAAACTTTTTTGTTGAAAAAAAAAGAAGAAATTTTCTTGGTGTAAACGATATTGAATCCGCTTAACACTTATTACAGCTTGAAATGGTGATCATTTCTTAATATATAGAAATGTTTTGTGTGCCGAAATAAAAAAAAAAGTGTATAAATTTGAATAATGTTTCAGAAATTATTTTGAAAATAATTGGCATTTTAGATGAATTATCGGTACACAGACTAGCACACGCAGAAAGGGTTACCTTCGGTAAATCATTTGTCATGTGCGCTGTTGTGTAATCGGCAAGATGTCACAATGCTTCCAATAAACAAAACCATCCAGCTACATGTAATTTATAAAACTTTATGACTTAATTAAACACACATTTTATCCTTCAATGATTCAACTGAAATGCCGCAACAGACTAATTTTTAACCGGCGATATACCTAGACACAACCTTCAATCGACAACGGAATACCATCAAATTTGTGTTTAATTGAATTTATTTTTCTAATTATTTGTTCATGATTTTCATTCGTTATATTTTTGACAAATTAAAAAAAAAGTGAAAACATGGGTGAACATTTGTGGATTAAAGAAAATGGAAAAATCGTGGAAAAGGAAATTTGTACCGACAAATAATTATAGTTTGGAGGAATTTCATACCATTTAATTGTCAAAGCCCTGTTGAGGTAGGGTTTTATTCAATGTCTTGATTTAATTTTGCATAATATATTTGATTGACTTTGTAGTAATATGGTTTTGGCCAACCATCAAATGTGTTATGTCAAGCCTTTTTTAATGTTTTTTTTTTTTTATATATATCTGTATAATAAACAAAAGTTGAAGCTAAATGATTGGTCTCTGTGAAATATTACTCTCAATTAGATCAAATTGGATTTCCTTCCGAAGTTTTACCAAATTTACGAAGTGAACAGTCTGAAAAATGCCGATTTTAATTTGTGAGAGAAAAATGTTTATTTTTAACAAGGTTACATCGTTACAACAGCGTGAAAACAATCTAACCATGCCATAGTTTCCGACTTACGTTTATCCGGACCTTGTTGTTAGACTCGTGACTAGATATCTCAGATTTGGGGTTTAAAGAAAACATATCTGTAGTTTCCGCTTGCTTATGTTTAAACTGTTATGACTGCACAAGTTGATAGCGGTATAACAATACCGAACCTTCGAGTTGTTGTTCGATAGCTGTGATAATAACAAGCGTTCGCCTTGTTTACCTTCGAAAGGAATGCCTACAATGACGTCACACCCAGTGCGCAAGTGCGAAAATCCGTTTTCGACCAGGTGAAAATTTCCAATAAATCACGGTCGTTCTTTTGTAAATATTGTCCCTTTGGGTGTGTGTTTTTCGACGCGGATTTTTTTATACCTTTTTATTTCAATTAAACTGATTGAAATATATATTTAGTTCTTGTTCGAAAAATAGCTTTTCATTTGATCATTAATAGGTAGCCTATGAAAGTTTATCATCATCGCAAATTTTATTAATGCTCGAATAAAGCTGTGAATTTGCGATGTGTTGGTCGCTCAACAACGTCATACATTTTTTTAAAAAAAATATATTTCGTTTACTAACGTAACAGTACCAAATGGATATTGTTTTATTTGTTTGACAGATCTTTTTGTTTTTGTCTTTGTCATTTTCTTTTTAGCAGTTATATTGTGAGACGGTCAATATTAAAATTGTTGTCGAAATGTTGTATTCTAAAACTCTTATTTGTATTATCATTAATATTTATTATTACATGTTATAATTATCTTTTTTGTAACAATTATTATTATAAATACTTTTATCTTCATCAATTGGACAGAAAAAACCAAGTTATCGACTGGCTGATTGTTTAATTTCTTGCAGAGACAAACCCTTTTTTCTGCGAATCTTATGAAATGGTGGAACCTCGCCTCCATGCTCGGCCTGCATTTCAAAAATATTTGTCTACGAATTTTCGAAAAATCTCTCCTATTACTTTTCTATGTATAACATTCTCTTCACTTTATTGAATTATTATTATTTTTCCTCTGTCTCTTTCAACGCTGTTGATGTTAAAACCAAGTCTTAGTAATATTTCTTTATCATTATGTAAATGGTTAAACGTAGATTTTGCCTTTGAATAAATATACAGTCAAATCTGTCTTAGCGGCCACCTGTATTTAGCAAGCGCCTGTCTTAAGCGAGCGCTTTTTAAATGTCCATCGGCTGCTTGCTTAATACAGGTTTGACTGTATGTATTAGTCTGGATAATCCATTAACTCTTCTAATCTTTTCGGTAAGATATGGGCTTGGGGAAACGGAAATAACATTAGTTTAGACTTAAAAAATAGTCATTTTGCGACTAAAATATCGTAACTTAAACCCCATTTCAACTGCAGATAACTAGTAGTGTACCCAAAAATTTAGTTTGTTTTGTTTGTATGCGGATTTAACGACAATTTCAATATTATTTAGGTTATATCACGCAAGCTGGTGTACCTACACCAGGTTTCCTGTTGTGTCTTATACCAGTACAACCAAAACATTTTATCCGAGCCACCAGCTGCTCATCCTACCAAATCGTACTTCTAATCATACGCCCATAAGTGGGAGACAAATCAGTCTCGTATAAAAATGAATTTTGTCAAATGTCGGGTGAAAGCGTCGGGGTTCGGACTCACGACCATTTGAAGGATTGACAGCCCAATGCGTTGCCACTGAGCTTGCCGGAATCATTGACCATAAACAGTTAAGGCCAGAGGAAGAATGACATAAGGCCTTGATTGGCTTGTGATTATGGGATGAAGGGGATTTGTTGATTTCATGGAGGTATGACACTAAAAAATTAATCACACTAATTTGTGTGATTAGATTTTAAGTTTCATACCTCCGTGAAATCAACAAATGTTCACTACATAGCTTATGATTTAATTGGTCGTTTGTGAATAATCAAAACATCGTAACTACAGCTTGAATTAGCTGCAGTTACGATGCCTTGAACGTTCATCAACGATATTTGCGAAAGAGTATTTTTGTATTATGCTCTTGCATTATGTGCATATATAATGGCAGTTACGCCCTTGCCCTATTCCATATTTTCGCGACATAGGCCCTACTGAGCACCTGATTGCAAAATATGTTTTATTCAAGATGCAAACATTAAAGAATGGTCTCGGTAAAGTACCAGGAAACATTCTGGAAAAGATGCAAGTACCTGTGAAAAGTTATAGGGAGGTGCCTGAAAGCAATTTTGCCTCGGTATTTTATAAATGATAACAATCAAAACCAATTAGACTGTAAGATAAGGCCAATATCTTTTGGTACATGGTGCGTTTTCGTCAGACTTCAACAATTTAAACCTCGTGATTAGAGCCTAATTTGGGTTTGTGCAGTTGTAAATATACAAGAAAAAATAAGAAATATTCAGATCTTTGTCAAATACGAAGCTCACTTTACCTTAGAGATAATTTGATAATTCCAGGCAATTTGTAAAGACACGGAAAAGTATACGAATTAAATCCATTTCATCAACTTTCAAAGTACACTAAATGTATTTGTTTTCAACTTCCGCAAATTATAATATCATAAACCTGTCATCTTCACAATAAACAAAGCTATATTATTTCTGCAGGACATTGAATAATGTTTGTACGTCAAATGCACACACGATACTGATTTATTAATAGATACTCGCGAAATCCCACGACGCTATGTTTATTATGCGATTATTGATCCAACGCAGTTGCTATTTTGGTTGGTTTCGCTAGATCTAGAAATCGATCGATTAACGACTCTACACATTATGTCACTAAATGAATTTTGCCGATAGGAACTTTTTTGTCAGGCCTATTCCTGATAATCATCAGCCGTCAGACCGAGAACTTGTGCGTATCGTGGGACCTGTTTACCTAAACATAATACGATCACTTTTTGCGTAGGGCCTAAGTCAAAAATTAAAATTACTTCTACAGTATTAGCTAAATATGGAATTTTGAAAGCATCATCTCATTGGAATCGTCTTCTTAAGACGATTCCAATGAGATATTGCAAGGCAGAATCTAACAATGAATGACCAGGTACGATTTGATTTTTTACTTGCGATTATTATCATTATCTTTTTTTGTAGAAGTGTAGTAAAACGGGCCCACAATTCTGACTTGAGGTCCATCAGCAAATGTAGTCATGATTTTTAATAATGTAGGCCCGTGCGTGACATTTCTAACAATGTCAAAGACAATAACATCGAGAATTTATTGGCAATTTATTCCGGAAATGTGAGCTAAGACTATAAAGGCCAATAGCTAGCATATCCCATTTCTATGGCCCGCAGAGTGAAGACTCTGATCAGTCTGTGACTAATCAATATGATATATGGGTCTTACTATTGCGCACATGTGAAATTGTTGAAAATGTCACACAGAGACTAGCTGTTATTATTACTGTCAGCGAACGAACGAAATGTCATAATAATAAGGCCAGTCCGCTTTTATTTCAAGATCTCTTCATAACACATGGAATCGCAGAAAGTGAGTATGCGCGCGCGTTTATGTGTTCCTTGGGGGGGGGGGGGGGGGGTTTAGCCTCTTGATCCTCTTGACTCCCGATCGCGCATGGATAAAACGTCGTTATTACATCATAGGTAAGTCGATCACATGCAAAGCAAAACGGAAGCCACGGAGATTCGACCTTTAAATTTGGAGGAAAAAGGAAACGATCAAACAACAATGAAAATTCGAAAAAAAGAACTTAAGAAGAGAATGAAATAATCTTAATCGCCATTTTCTTCATTTACTACAATTTCCTGTCAGTCGTTGGCGTGACCAGAGATTGAAAATTCACCAATCATTCTTTAAAGTTATCAATTCGTAAAATACCGAGTAGCATGTAGGCCTACAGATCTAACGAAGTTTGTAAAATGATATAATATACAATAACGACGCCGATTGCACGGTAATATTTACTTTTATATACATTCAGGCTATATTAGTAAGAATTCGTTTTACGTTATGTCGTGAAAGAACTCAATACTGCATTCTTGCACAAAAGGGCCGTTTGACCAAAGTGGTGGAATAAAAAGAAAATGAAAAATTCTTTAATGCTTTTTGGTGGTTTATCGAGAAATAATGGTAGATTATCAATTGATAATCTTACCGCAAAAGCAGTGAATTTATCAAAAACTTAAACCCCGCTTTTGTGCATTTCAGCCTATCTGACGTCATCTATGCGGGGCGAAATTAGTGACGTCACAATGTACGTTGCGTAGCAATCACGTGCAAAATGACGCGTTTTACGAAAATATGTCCTAGTTTCAAATTTTGTTTCATTTTTGCAATAAAGAAATAGAATAATCGTTTGTTTTTCGTGTAAGATCGATTCATATTTCAATTCGTGAACAACAAAAGCTTTATTTTCACTCGTGGCTATGCAACTCATGAAAATATAGCTTTTGTTGTTCACCCAATAAAATATAAACCGATCTTACACTTAAACAAACGATTATCCTCATATAATAATAATAATGATACAACCCCCCCCCCCCCCCCCCAAAAAAAAAAAAAAAAAAAAAAAAAAAAAAACACACCTGAAATCATTCATCGTTTATGTCATCGGATCATTTCAATTTTGTTACCCTATGTGGGGGAAAAGGCCAAGATTATGATGTAATGATCATTCGTTAACAATATTTTTCGACGGGAGGCTTTATTTTGTACTGCGCACTTGCGTAATTTGCGTAATTATTGCGTAATGGTAGTTACCATGGCCCGATGATATGGCCATGTGCCATTCCTTAGTCGAGAATTTTCCTCTCTAAATTTAAAGCTAAAATTAATCGTTGAAAAGGTCTTTTTAAAAAACAAGAGCTATGCTATGTAGAGCTCTTTATTTACAAAGGGAAGCAACTATAAATTGCTTGAATTTATGGTTTGTGCTATTATGACCCCTTCATTTTGTGAGAGAACTGAAATAGCTTTTCTGCTTCAATTTCAGGGACGAATATATAACGCGAAGCCGTCGTGTAGCCTACTCTTTTGACATAAAGTTCTATGGTATATTTTTCTACTATTCAACACTCTAATTTTTATTCATTTAAAGATGCCTCATTTCATGACTTCTTTAAAACGACCAAAAAGTTTTTTCTGTCATAATTGCCCTAGTCAAAAATTTTAAGTCATGCTGGGATGATTGCTCTTTCACTCTCGTCTAGAAAAGCATTTTACTTACATTTCGCGAACTAAAAATGGTTTCAAATTACTGAAAAAGATTCATTAGATGCAATAGAAAATAGATTTATGTCCCTCTTTCTATACTACGTACCAGTTTGTTAAGCCACCTTGAGAGAAACAAAAAAATGGTAACCGTGAAAAGCTTTTGTTCCAAAATGACGTAGTACTCCTTAAGGTAGTGGACCCGTAATAGTTCCGCATTATTTCGGAACTTCATGATCTTGAACAATGTTAACAGAGGTTTTTCTGGAGAAATCATTGGGAAATCTCGGTTAACACTATTAGAATTTATGAAACGATGCCGCGGGAACTATTTAGGATCCATCACCTCTACAACTCTTTCAAGTGCGTGATAAGCTAGAATAATCCTTCTGCATTCGAAAACAGATTAACCCTTGGTAAACCAGCCCTGCGTTCGTGAAGACAAATCGGTGCAAACTGTTTGTGAATTATACCTCGCTTTGTACGCAAGTACATCTGCAAAGCAGGGTATAACTGGAAAACAGTTGGCACAGTTTTATCATCCTGAGCGCATGGCTGCTCTTAAATCTTACTGTTGAACTTGATGTCGAAAGTCAGTGTCATCCTGCAGGTTCACTCCGATATCTCATTTCTGTAGCACTCTCTGAGTATGAGAGAGGCATTCTGTAGAACTCATAGGTAGCTTTATTCTACGTCTGATTGGGTATTCTCCGGCTGGCTCATGGTAACTTGTAATACTAGTTTTTTTCCCGAATGAATTTGTCGTGCTGGGCTTTTATCATGGCAAGACAAAGGCCCATTTTATTAGTATTTTCCTATTGATTTTATCCTTGCAACGGCGGATCTAGAATTCCTGTAAAGGGGGTTCGAGCTTATAAAACGGCGGTTCGTTCTCTGAGTAAATGTATAACACAATTTTAACCCTTACCCTGGTGCATTTGAATTTTGTTCAACAAATTTTCCGCTGATCTTTGGGAAATGTTTTACGAGCCTGCCTCAAGTCTTGAATTTTTCCACAAAAATTGAGAAGAAAGCAAGCGCCGTGTATGTTTAGATCCGACTTCACAACTATGCAGGCTGATCTTAGCCTACACTGCCCGCATTTTTTTCTTCAGTTTTTCACAAGAGGAATGTCGTAAACCGTGCAGAAGGGTTTTAAGAATGAAGTTCTAAATGAAAGTGAAATAATTGGGCTTCGGAGGGGGTTCGTTTGAACCCCGAACCCCCTCTTAATCCGCCACTGCATTGATAAGACTATAAAGTTAATTATCTATCATTAAACCAATTCAAATATGACTGTATTAACATTATTTCAATTATTGAACTTTTTTGGCGAATTTTACTGAAAAAATCGTTTTAAATTTTCCCAAATAAACAGACTAAGACCTCTTACCAAATTTTAGAAAAATGGCTGGTCGTGACATCAGTTTTTAAGGTAGTGGAACCGTAATAGTTTTGCAACGTCTCAGAAGTAATGAACTTTAACAGTGTTAACCGAGGTTTCCTAATGAGTTTCATTAGGAAACCTCGGTTAACATTGTGAAAGAATATGTTGTTCGAAATGTTGCGGAACTATTACGGGTCCACTACCTTAAGATTTACTTCCAAAGCGGGCACGGCAATTCTCACGACCAGCTCCCTGGTCTCGCTATAGGTAGATTTTGCGCCGGATGAGCCGTGAAATCAAATTTTTACTGTTAGATTCTCGTGCCATTTGGTCGAAATAGATAAAACAGGTTAAAATAACGCATTAAGGAAAGTTTGAGATTTATCTTTTAAACCAACGTTATTGCTTGTCTTAAAACATTAGGTTCACTCAAACATGTACTTTCATAATAACACTGAGTTGAATTCCTTAAATTATTTGCTTTTAATTATACCCGATTTACCTATGGTGATGGACTCAGCGTCTACTTCAGAGCTCTTTTTTTTTTTTTTTAACCTATATAGATATGTCTTTCGTCCGAAGTCATGAGCAAAGGAATATCGCATCGCAAAACGTTCGTTACCCTTGGTTCTACCACGGACCCTAAAATATAGAGTCCCTGGTTCTACAAGATATAGGACTTGAAGTATTGTTGTTAAATTATTGTTTAACTGTGCTTTTAACAATTTTGCAGCCATATCACAACTGCTGGAGCACCTAACAGTAGGTTCATTGCAATTGTATAGTAAACATGTTTACCAGTCTAATTGTATGGTTTACAGTAGTACCAGTCTACCATCAAAAATTGATGGTTACAGGGAACTAATACAATCTCCCGCCATCTGTCACATTTTGTCTAGGGAATTAACGGTGAAGTAAACAAAGATAAGGGCGGCCTCTGATTGGTCCATAATATATCATGATCAAATATGATAATTTATTTTTGGAGATTAACAATATTTCTACAAGTTAGATGCAAAATGGGTGAGGTGAGAATCTATTTCGGGTCTTAAGAGGCATTTTCTAGACATTGGGGTATTTTCCGGAACCGACAGTGAAATTTGGTGAGTGGGAAGGGTTATCTTAAAGATGACGTCATTACTCATTGATAAAAGGGCTCATGCTATATTTGAAATGGTCTATTTGGATGCGCGATAGATTTTTCTTTAATTTGATATAAGGCTTGACTTCCGATGAAATTTTGGGGATGAGCTATTCAGACTTTTGTTATAATGGTCGACAACGGGAAATGTATTGGTTCCCTCTAACCTAAATGCGATATATATAGAAATATACTATAATTTCGACCTTTTATATCGTAACCCGCATTTCCTCGCGCTAAGACACTTCAAACAAACTTCGTTTCATATAACAAGTCGTTGCACGTCCTATTTGAAGGAGATGTAAAGCGAAAAGGGACCATCTGACACCTTTTTGTATTATTCTTAGATCCAAAACACACTGTAAGGTCGTAATTTTGCACCGTTTTGCAAATAATTTTCATGTGTATTTCTTTCTTTCTTTACTTCCTTTGACTAAATTGGAAAGGAAATATCATTTTCAAAGAAGTTATGCTACAACGTGCCGCAAAGAACCCTTTTTAAAGTACAGTATACTTAAGTGAGGCATTCTGGTAAGGGGGGGGGGGTTGAGGTCCGGCGCGGTGGGCTTTTTTCCAGTTTCTGCCAAAAACATTATGCTTAATTTGGTTTTATAATACTAACAGAACTGTTAGACATATTTGTGCGCCTAAAATGCTAGTGAAAATATATCATTTTTATCTAAATGTGCCATTTCGGTTAAGATAAATTAGAAAATCGCATCTAATTATTGAAAGGAAAAGGGTCTATTTATGCCTAAAATCGTTATCAGTTGTTTTTAAAAGCAACTTTTTGATTGATTATTGTAAATTGTGTAACAAACGAGATAAATCTGGTTAGAAAATGCGGGTTAGATCATATTTTTTGCGTTGTTTGGCTTCTTTTTGGTGCACTAAAGCACTTTTTTTGATTGACCCGGGCAAAGGGTTATCGGCTCGTATATCAAAAACTATTCGACCAAGTACCTTAAAACCATACGCAATAGTCTTCAACATATTTCTGTGTGCGAATCTGATATTGAAACGAAAGTTTGGACATAAAAACGCAGTAATTAGTTACAAATAAAGTTCATAGTAATAAAAAGTATTATCCCATTTTTATAAAGATAAGGGTTTATTTTTCGCATAGATTTCTTAGAAATTGTTCTTAAGACTTGAATTTGGTACTACATTGTAGCTTGTCAAGTGGACGGGTTATATTCGAGGTGAAAACGTTACTTTGTTTATATCTAAACTCGATTCGGCGGCTTTTTAGGGCAGGAAACAGCACTGAGCTGACAGGCTAGTGATAAGGGTTATTGCTACATTAACAAAAATCTATTTGACTGAATGCTATCAAACTTGCAGAAAAAGTGTACAATATGTATCTTTATAAGAAAATAATAATTGTAAGCATTTTTAATAATAAAAATATATAATTTTATGTAATCTTTTCAGCAAACACGAGAAAACATTTTGCAGGATAAGGGTTATTTCGACATAAAAATAATATTTTTTCTAAAATTTTTAGGAAAATCTTGCATGAAAAATATACTTGCAGACTGAAAGACACCTCGATGAGAACATCGGGTCGATTTAGCTATAAAATGATAGCACAAACCACGGTTTCGCACGCATATGTGTATTATTTGGTCCCAACAGCGCTTAGGATAAGGGCCTATTTTTTCCTTATCTATTACACTAATCCCATTAAATTTTTCTATGGAAGTCAGCAATATTAAGTTGCGTAAGTTGATACATGATTTACGATTTATTGGATTTAAAAGATGGTAATGAACCCTAAAAGATATCAAGAAATGGTAATTTGGGGGTAAGGATAAGGGTTAATTGTAACGGAAGCTAATTAAAGGTAGAAGGAGCTGATTTTCGAGAACAGAGCAATTTTAAAAAATATTAAGAATAAAGCGCTGAAGCGTAAAAAGTATAGAAATAGAGTCTAAATTGCACCCATACTCCACTATTCAATTTCGAAAACAAGTGTTTTTAGAGGCAGAGTTTTCTAGCCCAACTCTTTTTCTGTGTGAATTTCCGTTGACCGAGTTAAGGGATATGTCCATATCTCAGTACGTTTATTACATAACCGGCTGAAACTTTCCAATTTTATCAGAATAAGATATTTCTATATTTTGATGCTTAAAGAATGAATTCAATGAATATTTTATTTTCTCTTTAAATGCGATATATATAGAAATATACTATAATTTCGACCTTTTATATCGTAACCCGCATTTCCTCGCGCTAAGACACTTCAAACAAACTTCGTTTCATATAACAAGTCGTTGCACGTCCTATTTGAAGGAGATGTAAAGCGAAAAGGGACCATCTGACACCTTTTTGTATTATTCTTAGATCCAAAACACACTGTAAGGTCGTAATTTTGCACCGTTTTGCAAATAATTTTCATGTGTATTTCTTTCTTTCTTTACTTCCTTTGACTAAATTGGAAAGGAAATATCATTTTCAAAGAAGTTATGCTACAACGTGCCGCAAAGAACCCTTTTTAAAGTACAGTATACTTAAGTGAGGCATTCTGGTAAGGGGGGGGGGGGTTGAGGTCCGGCGCGGTGGGCTTTTTTCCAGTTTCTGCCAAAAACATTATGCTTAATTTGGTTTTATAATACTAACAGAACTGTTAGACATATTTGTGCGCCTAAAATGCTAGTGAAAATATATCATTTTTATCTAAATGTGCCATTTCGGTTAAGATAAATTAGAAAATCGCATCTAATTATTGAAAGGAAAAGGGTCTATTTATGCCTAAAATCGTTATCAGTTGTTTTTAAAAGCAACTTTTTGATTGATTATTGTAAATTGTGTAACAAACGAGATAAATCTGGTTAGAAAATGCGGGTTAGATCATATTTTTTGCGTTGTTTGGCTTCTTTTTGGTGCACTAAAGCACTTTTTTTGATTGACCCGGGCAAAGGGTTATCGGCTCGTATATCAAAAACTATTCGACCAAGTACCTTAAAACCATACGCAATAGTCTTCAACATATTTCTGTGTGCGAATCTGATATTGAAACGAAAGTTTGGACATAAAAACGCAGTAATTAGTTACAAATAAAGTTCATAGTAATAAAAAGTATTATCCCATTTTTATAAAGATAAGGGTTTATTTTTCGCATAGATTTCTTAGAAATTGTTCTTAAGACTTGAATTTGGTACTACATTGTAGCTTGTCAAGTGGACGGGTTATATTCGAGGTGAAAACGTTACTTTGTTTATATCTAAACTCGATTCGGCGGCTTTTTAGGGCAGGAAACAGCACTGAGCTGACAGGCTAGTGATAAGGGTTATTGCTACATTAACAAAAATCTATTTGACTGAATGCTATCAAACTTGCAGAAAAAGTGTACAATATGTATCTTTATAAGAAAATAATAATTGTAAGCATTTTTAATAATAAAAATATATAATTTTATGTAATCTTTTCAGCAAACACGAGAAAACATTTTGCAGGATAAGGGTTATTTCGACATAAAAATAATATTTTTTCTAAAATTTTTAGGAAAATCTTGCATGAAAAATATACTTGCAGACTGAAAGACACCTCGATGAGAACATCGGGTCGATTTAGCTATAAAATGATAGCACAAACCACGGTTTCGCACGCATATGTGTATTATTTGGTCCCAACAGCGCTTAGGATAAGGGCCTATTTTTTCCTTATCTATTACACTAAACCCATTAAATTTTTCTATGGAAGTCAGCAATATTAAGTTGCGTAAGTTGATACATGATTTACGATTTATTGGATTTAAAAGATGGTAATGAACCCTAAAAGATATCAAGAAATGGTAATTTGGGGGTAAGGATAAGGGTTAATTGTAACGGAAGCTAATTAAAGGTAGAAGGAGCTGATTTTCGAGAACAGAGCAATTTTAAAAAATATTAAGAATAAAGCGCTGAAGCGTAAAAAGTATAGAAATAGAGTCTAAATTGCACCCATACTCCACTATTCAATTTCGAAAACAAGTGTTTTTAGAGGCAGAGTTTTCTAGCCCAACTCTTTTTCTGTGTGAATTTCCGTTGACCGAGTTAAGGGATATGTCCATATCTCAGTACGTTTATTACATGACCGGCTGAAACTTTCCAATTTTATCGGAATAAGATATTTCTATATTTTGATGCTTAAAGAATGAATTCAATGAACATTTTATTTTCTCTTTAGGTTACAGGGAACTAATACAATCTCCCGCCATCTGTCACATTTTGTCTAGGGAATTAACGGTGAAGTAAACAAAGATAAGGGCGGCCTCTGATTGGTCCATAATTTATATTATGATCAAATATGATAATTTATTTTTGGAGATTAACAATATTTCTACAAGTTAGATGCAAAATGGGTGAGGTGAGAATCTATTTCGGGTCTTAAGAGGCATTTTCTAGACATTGGGGTATTTTCCGGAACCGACAGTGAAATTTGGTGAGTGGGAAGGGTTATCTTAAAGATGACGTCATTACTCATTGATAAAAGGGCTCATGCTATATTTGAAATGGTCTATTTGGATGCGCGATAGATTTTTCTTTAATTTGATATAAGGCTTGACTTCCGATGAAATTTTGGGGATGAGCTATTCAGACTTTTGTTATAATGGTCGACAACGGGAAATGTATTGGTTCCCTCTAACCTAAATGCGATATATATAGAAATATACTATAATTTCGACCTTTTATATCGTAACCCGCATTTCCTCGCGCTAAGACACTTCAAACAAACTTCGTTTCATATAACAAGTCGTTGCACGTCCTATTTGAAGGAGATGTAAAGCGAAAAGGGACCATCTGACACCTTTTTGTATTATTCTTAGATCCAAAACACACTGTAAGGTCGTAATTTTGCACCGTTTTGCAAATAATTTTCATGTGTATTTCTTTCTTTCTTTACTTCCTTTGACTAAATTGGAAAGGAAATATCATTTTCAAAGAAGTTATGCTACAACGTGCCGCAAAGAACCCTTTTTAAAGTACAGTATACTTAAGTGAGGCATTCTGGTAAGGGGGGGGGGTTGAGGTCCGGCGCGGTGGGCTTTTTTCCAGTTTCTGCCAAAAACATTATGCTTAATTTGGTTTTATAATACTAACAGAACTGTTAGACATATTTGTGCGCCTAAAATGCTAGTGAAAATATATCATTTTTATCTAAATGTGCCATTTCGGTTAAGATAAATTAGAAAATCGCATCTAATTATTGAAAGGAAAAGGGTCTATTTATGCCTAAAATCGTTATCAGTTGTTTTTAAAAGCAACTTTTTGATTGATTATTGTAAATTGTGTAACAAACGAGATAAATCTGGTTAGAAAATGCGGGTTAGATCATATTTTTTGCGTTGTTTGGCTTCTTTTTGGTGCACTAAAGCACTTTTTTTGATTGACCCGGGCAAAGGGTTATCGGCTCGTATATCAAAAACTATTCGACCAAGTACCTTAAAACCATACGCAATAGTCTTCAACATATTTCTGTGTGCGAATCTGATATTGAAACGAAAGTTTGGACATAAAAACGCAGTAATTAGTTACAAATAAAGTTCATAGTAATAAAAAGTATTATCCCATTTTTATAAAGATAAGGGTTTATTTTTCGCATAGATTTCTTAGAAATTGTTCTTAAGACTTGAATTTGGTACTACATTGTAGCTTGTCAAGTGGACGGGTTATATTCGAGGTGAAAACGTTACTTTGTTTATATCTAAACTCGATTCGGCGGCTTTTTAGGGCAGGAAACAGCACTGAGCTGACAGGCTAGTGATAAGGGTTATTGCTACATTAACAAAAATCTATTTGACTGAATGCTATCAAACTTGCAGAAAAAGTGTACAATATGTATCTTTATAAGAAAATAATAATTGTAAGCATTTTTAATAATAAAAATATATAATTTTATGTAATCTTTTCAGCAAACACGAGAAAACATTTTGCAGGATAAGGGTTATTTCGACATAAAAATAATATTTTTTCTAAAATTTTTAGGAAAATCTTGCATGAAAAATATACTTGCAGACTGAAAGACACCTCGATGAGAACATCGGGTCGATTTAGCTATAAAATGATAGCACAAACCACGGTTTCGCACGCATATGTGTATTATTTGGTCCCAACAGCGCTTAGGATAAGGGCCTATTTTTTCCTTATCTATTACACTAATCCCATTAAATTTTTCTATGGAAGTCAGCAATATTAAGTTGCGTAAGTTGATACATGATTTACGATTTATTGGATTTAAAAGATGGTAATGAACCCTAAAAGATATCAAGAAATGGTAATTTGGGGGTAAGGATAAGGGTTAATTGTAACGGAAGCTAATTAAAGGTAGAAGGAGCTGATTTTCGAGAACAGAGCAATTTTAAAAAATATTAAGAATAAAGCGCTGAAGCGTAAAAAGTATAGAAATAGAGTCTAAATTGCACCCATACTCCACTATTCAATTTCGAAAACAAGTGTTTTTAGAGGCAGAGTTTTCTAGCCCAACTCTTTTTCTGTGTGAATTTCCGTTGACCGAGTTAAGGGATATGTCCATATCTCAGTACGTTTATTACATAACCGGCTGAAACTTTCCAATTTTATCAGAATAAGATATTTCTATATTTTGATGCTTAAAGAATGAATTCAATGAATATTTTATTTTCTCTTTAAATGCGATATATATAGAAATATACTATAATTTCGACCTTTTATATCGTAACCCGCATTTCCTCGCGCTAAGACACTTCAAACAAACTTCGTTTCATATAACAAGTCGTTGCACGTCCTATTTGAAGGAGATGTAAAGCGAAAAGGGACCATCTGACACCTTTTTGTATTATTCTTAGATCCAAAACACACTGTAAGGTCGTAATTTTGCACCGTTTTGCAAATAATTTTCATGTGTATTTCTTTCTTTCTTTACTTCCTTTGACTAAATTGGAAAGGAAATATCATTTTCAAAGAAGTTATGCTACAACGTGCCGCAAAGAACCCTTTTTAAAGTACAGTATACTTAAGTGAGGCATTCTGGTAAGGGGGGGGGTTGAGGTCCGGCGCGGTGGGCTTTTTTCCAGTTTCTGCCAAAAACATTATGCTTAATTTGGTTTTATAATACTAACAGAACTGTTAGACATATTTGTGCGCCTAAAATGCTAGTGAAAATATATCATTTTTATCTAAATGTGCCATTTCGGTTAAGATAAATTAGAAAATCGCATCTAATTATTGAAAGGAAAAGGGTCTATTTATGCCTAAAATCGTTATCAGTTGTTTTTAAAAGCAACTTTTTGATTGATTATTGTAAATTGTGTAACAAACGAGATAAATCTGGTTAGAAAATGCGGGTTAGATCATATTTTTTGCGTTGTTTGGCTTCTTTTTGGTGCACTAAAGCACTTTTTTCGATTGACCCGGGCAAAGGGTTATCGGCTCGTATATCAAAAACTATTCGACCAAGTACCTTAAAACCATACGCAATAGTCTTCAACATATTTCTGTGTGCGAATCTTATATTGAAACGAAAGTTTGGACATAAAAACGCAGTAATTAGTTACAAATAAAGTTCATAGTAATAAAAAGTATTATCCCATTTTTATAAAGATAAGGGTTTATTTTTCGCATAGATTTCTTAGAAATTGTTCTTAAGACTTGAATTTGGTACTACATTGTAGCTTGTCAAGTGGACGGGTTATATTCGAGGTGAAAACGTTACTTTGTTTATATCTAAACTCGATTCGGCGGCTTTTTAGGGCAGGAAACAGCACTGAGCTGACAGGCTAGTGATAAGGGTTATTGCTACATTAACAAAAATCTATTTGACTGAATGCTATCAAACTTGCAGAAAAAGTGTACAATATGTATCTTTATAAGAAAATAATAATTGTAAGCATTTTTAATAATAAAAATATATAATTTTATGTAATCTTTTCAGCAAACACGAGAAAACATTTTGCAGGATAAGGGTTATTTCGACATAAAAATAATATTTTTTCTAAAATTTTTAGGAAAATCTTGCATGAAAAATATACTTGCAGACTGAAAGACACCTCGATGAGAACATCGGGTCGATTTAGCTATAAAATGATAGCACAAACCACGGTTTCGCACGCATATGTGTATTATTTGGTCCCAACAGCGCTTAGGATAAGGGCCTATTTTTTCCTTATCTATTACACTAAACCCATTAAATTTTTCTATGGAAGTCAGCAATATTAAGTTGCGTAAGTTGATACATGATTTACGATTTATTGGATTTAAAAGATGGTAATGAACCCTAAAAGATATCAAGAAATGGTAATTTGGGGGTAAGGATAAGGGTTAATTGTAACGGAAGCTAATTAAAGGTAGAAGGAGCTGATTTTCGAGAACAGAGCAATTTTAAAAAATATTAAGAATAAAGCGCTGAAGCGTAAAAAGTATAGAAATAGAGTCTAAATTGCACCCATACTCCACTATTCAATTTCGAAAACAAGTGTTTTTAGAGGCAGAGTTTTCTAGCCCAACTCTTTTTCTGTGTGAATTTCCGTTGACCGAGTTAAGGGATATGTCCATATCTCAGTACGTTTATTACATGACCGGCTGAAACTTTCCAATTTTATCGGAATAAGATATTTCTATATTTTGATGCTTAAAGAATGAATTCAATGAACATTTTATTTTCTCTTTAGGTTACAGGGAACTAATACAATCTCCCGCCATCTGTCACATTTTGTCTAGGGAATTAACGGTGAAGTAAACAAAGATAAGGGCGGCCTCTGATTGGTCCATAATTTATATTATGATCAAATATGATAATTTATTTTTGGAGATTAACAATATTTCTACAAGTTAGATGCAAAATGGGTGAGGTGAGAATCTATTTCGGGTCTTAAGAGGCATTTTCTAGACATTGGGGTATTTTCCGGAACCGACAGTGAAATTTGGTGAGTGGGAAGGGTTATCTTAAAGATGACGTCATTACTCATTGATAAAAGGGCTCATGCTATATTTGAAATGGTCTATTTGGATGCGCGATAGATTTTTCTTTAATTTGATATAAGGCTTGACTTCCGATGAAATTTTGGGGATGAGCTATTCAGACTTTTGTTATAATGGTCGACAACGGGAAATGTATTGGTTCCCTCTAACCTAAATGCGATATATATAGAAATATACTATAATTTCGACCTTTTATATCGTAACCCGCATTTCCTCGCGCTAAGACACTTCAAACAAACTTCGTTTCATTATAACAAGTCGTTGCACGTCCTATTTGAAGGAGATGTAAAGCGAAAAGGGACCATCTGACACCTTTTTGTATTATTCTTAGATCCAAAACACACTGTAAGGTCGTAATTTTGCACCGTTTTGCAAATAATTTTCATGTGTATTTCTTTCTTTCTTTACTTCCTTTGACTAAATTGGAAAGGAAATATCATTTTCAAAGAAGTTATGCTACAACGTGCCGCAAAGAACCCTTTTTAAAGTACAGTATACTTAAGTGAGGCATTCTGGTAAGGGGGGGGGGGTTGAGGTCCGGCGCGGTGGGCTTTTTTCCAGTTTCTGCCAAAAACATTATGCTTAATTTGGTTTTATAATACTAACAGAACTGTTAGACATATTTGTGCGCCTAAAATGCTAGTGAAAATATATCATTTTTATCTAAATGTGCCATTTCGGTTAAGATAAATTAGAAAATCGCATCTAATTATTGAAAGGAAAAGGGTCTATTTATGCCTAAAATCGTTATCAGTTGTTTTTAAAAGCAACTTTTTGATTGATTATTGTAAATTGTGTAACAAACGAGATAAATCTGGTTAGAAAATGCGGGTTAGATCATATTTTTTGCGTTGTTTGGCTTCTTTTTGGTGCACTAAAGCACTTTTTTTGATTGACCCGGGCAAAGGGTTATCGGCTCGTATATCAAAAACTATTCGACCAAGTACCTTAAAACCATACGCAATAGTCTTCAACATATTTCTGTGTGCGAATCTGATATTGAAACGAAAGTTTGGACATAAAAACGCAGTAATTAGTTACAAATAAAGTTCATAGTAATAAAAAGTATTATCCCATTTTTATAAAGATAAGGGTTTATTTTTCGCATAGATTTCTTAGAAATTGTTCTTAAGACTTGAATTTGGTACTACATTGTAGCTTGTCAAGTGGACGGGTTATATTCGAGGTGAAAACGTTACTTTGTTTATATCTAAACTCGATTCGGCGGCTTTTTAGGGCAGGAAACAGCACTGAGCTGACAGGCTAGTGATAAGGGTTATTGCTACATTAACAAAAATCTATTTGACTGAATGCTATCAAACTTGCAGAAAAAGTGTACAATATGTATCTTTATAAGAAAATAATAATTGTAAGCATTTTTAATAATAAAAATATATAATTTTATGTAATCTTTTCAGCAAACACGAGAAAACATTTTGCAGGATAAGGGTTATTTCGACATAAAAATAATATTTTTTCTAAAATTTTTAGGAAAATCTTGCATGAAAAATATACTTGCAGACTGAAAGACACCTCGATGAGAACATCGGGTCGATTTAGCTATAAAATGATAGCACAAACCACGGTTTCGCACGCATATGTGTATTATTTGGTCCCAACAGCGCTTAGGATAAGGGCCTATTTTTTCCTTATCTATTACACTAAACCCATTAAATTTTTCTATGGAAGTCAGCAATATTAAGTTGCGTAAGTTGATACATGATTTACGATTTATTGGATTTAAAAGATGGTAATGAACCCTAAAAGATATCAAGAAATGGTAATTTGGGGGTAAGGATAAGGGTTAATTGTAACGGAAGCTAATTAAAGGTAGAAGGAGCTGATTTTCGAGAACAGAGCAATTTTAAAAAATATTAAGAATAAAGCGCTGAAGCGTAAAAAGTATAGAAATAGAGTCTAAATTGCACCCATACTCCACTATTCAATTTCGAAAACAAGTGTTTTTAGAGGCAGAGTTTTCTAGCCCAACTCTTTTTCTGTGTGAATTTCCGTTGACCGAGTTAAGGGATATGTCCATATCTCAGTACGTTTATTACATGACCGGCTGAAACTTTCCAATTTTATCGGAATAAGATATTTCTATATTTTGATGCTTAAAGAATGAATTCAATGAACATTTTATTTTCTCTTTAGGTTACAGGGAACTAATACAATCTCCCGCCATCTGTCACATTTTGTCTAGGGAATTAACGGTGAAGTAAACAAAGATAAGGGCGGCCTCTGATTGGTCCATAATTTATATTATGATCAAATATGATAATTTATTTTTGGAGATTAACAATATTTCTACAAGTTAGATGCAAAATGGGTGAGGTGAGAATCTATTTCGGGTCTTAAGAGGCATTTTCTAGACATTGGGGTATTTTCCGGAACCGACAGTGAAATTTGGTGAGTGGGAAGGGTTATCTTAAAGATGACGTCATTACTCATTGATAAAAGGGCTCATGCTATATTTGAAATGGTCTATTTGGATGCGCGATAGATTTTTCTTTAATTTGATATAAGGCTTGACTTCCGATGAAATTTTGGGGATGAGCTATTCAGACTTTTGTTATAATGGTCGACAACGGGAAATGTATTGGTTCCCTCTAACCTAAATGCGATATATATAGAAATATACTATAATTTCGACCTTTTATATCGTAACCCGCATTTCCTCGCGCTAAGACACTTCAAACAAACTTCGTTTCATATAACAAGTCGTTGCACGTCCTATTTGAAGGAGATGTAAAGCGAAAAGGGACCATCTGACACCTTTTTGTATTATTCTTAGATCCAAAACACACTGTAAGGTCGTAATTTTGCACCGTTTTGCAAATAATTTTCATGTGTATTTCTTTCTTTCTTTACTTCCTTTGACTAAATTGGAAAGGAAATATCATTTTCAAAGAAGTTATGCTACAACGTGCCGCAAAGAACCCTTTTTAAAGTACAGTATACTTAAGTGAGGCATTCTGGTAAGGGGGGGGGGTTGAGGTCCGGCGCGGTGGGCTTTTTTCCAGTTTCTGCCAAAAACATTATGCTTAATTTGGTTTTATAATACTAACAGAACTGTTAGACATATTTGTGCGCCTAAAATGCTAGTGAAAATATATCATTTTTATCTAAATGTGCCATTTCGGTTAAGATAAATTAGAAAATCGCATCTAATTATTGAAAGGAAAAGGGTCTATTTATGCCTAAAATCGTTATCAGTTGTTTTTAAAAGCAACTTTTTGATTGATTATTGTAAATTGTGTAACAAACGAGATAAATCTGGTTAGAAAATGCGGGTTAGATCATATTTTTTGCGTTGTTTGGCTTCTTTTTGGTGCACTAAAGCACTTTTTTTGATTGACCCGGGCAAAGGGTTATCGGCTCGTATATCAAAAACTATTCGACCAAGTACCTTAAAACCATACGCAATAGTCTTCAACATATTTCTGTGTGCGAATCTGATATTGAAACGAAAGTTTGGACATAAAAACGCAGTAATTAGTTACAAATAAAGTTCATAGTAATAAAAAGTATTATCCCATTTTTATAAAGATAAGGGTTTATTTTTCGCATAGATTTCTTAGAAATTGTTCTTAAGACTTGAATTTGGTACTACATTGTAGCTTGTCAAGTGGACGGGTTATATTCGAGGTGAAAACGTTACTTTGTTTATATCTAAACTCGATTCGGCGGCTTTTTAGGGCAGGAAACAGCACTGAGCTGACAGGCTAGTGATAAGGGTTATTGCTACATTAACAAAAATCTATTTGACTGAATGCTATCAAACTTGCAGAAAAAGTGTACAATATGTATCTTTATAAGAAAATAATAATTGTAAGCATTTTTAATAATAAAAATATATAATTTTATGTAATCTTTTCAGCAAACACGAGAAAACATTTTGCAGGATAAGGGTTATTTCGACATAAAAATAATATTTTTTCTAAAATTTTTAGGAAAATCTTGCATGAAAAATATACTTGCAGACTGAAAGACACCTCGATGAGAACATCGGGTCGATTTAGCTATAAAATGATAGCACAAACCACGGTTTCGCACGCATATGTGTATTATTTGGTCCCAACAGCGCTTAGGATAAGGGCCTATTTTTTCCTTATCTATTACACTAATCCCATTAAATTTTTCTATGGAAGTCAGCAATATTAAGTTGCGTAAGTTGATACATGATTTACGATTTATTGGATTTAAAAGATGGTAATGAACCCTAAAAGATATCAAGAAATGGTAATTTGGGGGTAAGGATAAGGGTTAATTGTAACGGAAGCTAATTAAAGGTAGAAGGAGCTGATTTTCGAGAACAGAGCAATTTTAAAAAATATTAAGAATAAAGCGCTGAAGCGTAAAAAGTATAGAAATAGAGTCTAAATTGCACCCATACTCCACTATTCAATTTCGAAAACAAGTGTTTTTAGAGGCAGAGTTTTCTAGCCCAACTCTTTTTCTGTGTGAATTTCCGTTGACCGAGTTAAGGGATATGTCCATATCTCAGTACGTTTATTACATAACCGGCTGAAACTTTCCAATTTTATCAGAATAAGATATTTCTATATTTTGATGCTTAAAGAATGAATTCAATGAATATTTTATTTTCTCTTTAAATGCGATATATATAGAAATATACTATAATTTCGACCTTTTATATCGTAACCCGCATTTCCTCGCGCTAAGACACTTCAAACAAACTTCGTTTCATATAACAAGTCGTTGCACGTCCTATTTGAAGGAGATGTAAAGCGAAAAGGGACCATCTGACACCTTTTTGTATTATTCTTAGATCCAAAACACACTGTAAGGTCGTAATTTTGCACCGTTTTGCAAATAATTTTCATGTGTATTTCTTTCTTTCTTTACTTCCTTTGACTAAATTGGAAAGGAAATATCATTTTCAAAGAAGTTATGCTACAACGTGCCGCAAAGAACCCTTTTTAAAGTACAGTATACTTAAGTGAGGCATTCTGGTAAGGGGGGGGGGGTTGAGGTCCGGCGCGGTGGGCTTTTTTCCAGTTTCTGCCAAAAACATTATGCTTAATTTGGTTTTATAATACTAACAGAACTGTTAGACATATTTGTGCGCCTAAAATGCTAGTGAAAATATATCATTTTTATCTAAATGTGCCATTTCGGTTAAGATAAATTAGAAAATCGCATCTAATTATTGAAAGGAAAAGGGTCTATTTATGCCTAAAATCGTTATCAGTTGTTTTTAAAAGC
Organism: Fragum whitleyi; assembly: GCA_948146395.1. Lineage (NCBI taxonomy): Eukaryota > Metazoa > Mollusca > Bivalvia > Cardiida > Cardiidae > Fragum > Fragum whitleyi. Next base: position 58,426,484 of record OX411546.1, read on the forward strand.
AACTTTTTGATTGATTATTGTAAATTGTGTAACAAACGAGATAAATCTGGTTAGAAAATGCGGGTTAGATCATATTTTTTGCGTTGTTTGGCTTCTTTTTGGTGCACTAAAGCACTTTTTTTGATTGACCCGGGCAAAGGGTTATCGGCTCGTATATCAAAAACTATTCGACCAAGTACCTTAAAACCATACGCAATAGTCTTCAACATATTTCTGTGTGCGAATCTGATATTGAAACGAAAGTTTGGACATAAAAACGCAGTAATTAGTTACAAATAAAGTTCATAGTAATAAAAAGTATTATCCCATTTTTATAAAGATAAGGGTTTATTTTTCGCATAGATTTCTTAGAAATTGTTCTTAAGACTTGAATTTGGTACTACATTGTAGCTTGTCAAGTGGACGGGTTATATTCGAGGTGAAAACGTTACTTTGTTTATATCTAAACTCGATTCGGCGGCTTTTTAGGGCAGGAAACAGCACTGAGCTGACAGGCTAGTGATAAGGGTTATTGCTACATTAACAAAAATCTATTTGACTGAATGCTATCAAACTTGCAGAAAAAGTGTACAATATGTATCTTTATAAGAAAATAATAATTGTAAGCATTTTTAATAATAAAAATATATAATTTTATGTAATCTTTTCAGCAAACACGAGAAAACATTTTGCAGGATAAGGGTTATTTCGACATAAAAATAATATTTTTTCTAAAATTTTTAGGAAAATCTTGCATGAAAAATATACTTGCAGACTGAAAGACACCTCGATGAGAACATCGGGTCGATTTAGCTATAAAATGATAGCACAAACCACGGTTTCGCACGCATATGTGTATTATTTGGTCCCAACAGCGCTTAGGATAAGGGCCTATTTTTTCCTTATCTATTACACTAATCCCATTAAATTTTTCTATGGAAGTCAGCAATATTAAGTTGCGTAAGTTGATACATGATTTACGATTTATTGGATTTAAAAGATGGTAATGAACCCTAAAAGATATCAAGAAATGGTAATTTGGGGGTAAGGATAAGGGTTAATTGTAACGGAAGCTAATTAAAGGTAGAAGGAGCTGATTTTCGAGAACAGAGCAATTTTAAAAAATATTAAGAATAAAGCGCTGAAGCGTAAAAAGTATAGAAATAGAGTCTAAATTGCACCCATACTCCACTATTCAATTTCGAAAACAAGTGTTTTTAGAGGCAGAGTTTTCTAGCCCAACTCTTTTTCTGTGTGAATTTCCGTTGACCGAGTTAAGGGATATGTCCATATCTCAGTACGTTTATTACATAACCGGCTGAAACTTTCCAATTTTATCAGAATAAGATATTTCTATATTTTGATGCTTAAAGAATGAATTCAATGAATATTTTATTTTCTCTTTAAATGCGATATATATAGAAATATACTATAATTTCGACCTTTTATATCGTAACCCGCATTTCCTCGCGCTAAGACACTTCAAACAAACTTCGTTTCATATAACAAGTCGTTGCACGTCCTATTTGAAGGAGATGTAAAGCGAAAAGGGACCATCTGACACCTTTTTGTATTATTCTTAGATCCAAAACACACTGTAAGGTCGTAATTTTGCACCGTTTTGCAAATAATTTTCATGTGTATTTCTTTCTTTCTTTACTTCCTTTGACTAAATTGGAAAGGAAATATCATTTTCAAAGAAGTTATGCTACAACGTGCCGCAAAGAACCCTTTTTAAAGTACAGTATACTTAAGTGAGGCATTCTGGTAAGGGGGGGGGGGTTGAGGTCCGGCGCGGTGGGCTTTTTTCCAGTTTCTGCCAAAAACATTATGCTTAATTTGGTTTTATAATACTAACAGAACTGTTAGACATATTTGTGCGCCTAAAATGCTAGTGAAAATATATCATTTTTATCTAAATGTGCCATTTCGGTTAAGATAAATTAGAAAATCGCATCTAATTATTGAAAGGAAAAGGGTCTATTTATGCCTAAAATCGTTATCAGTTGTTTTTAAAAGCAACTTTTTGATTGATTATTGTAAATTGTGTAACAAACGAGATAAATCTGGTTAGAAAATGCGGGTTAGATCATATTTTTTGCGTTGTTTGGCTTCTTTTTGGTGCACTAAAGCACTTTTTTTGATTGACCCGGGCAAAGGGTTATCGGCTCGTATATCAAAAACTATTCGACCAAGTACCTTAAAACCATACGCAATAGTCTTCAACATATTTCTGTGTGCGAATCTGATATTGAAACGAAAGTTTGGACATAAAAACGCAGTAATTAGTTACAAATAAAGTTCATAGTAATAAAAAGTATTATCCCATTTTTATAAAGATAAGGGTTTATTTTTCGCATAGATTTCTTAGAAATTGTTCTTAAGACTTGAATTTGGTACTACATTGTAGCTTGTCAAGTGGACGGGTTATATTCGAGGTGAAAACGTTACTTTGTTTATATCTAAACTCGATTCGGCGGCTTTTTAGGGCAGGAAACAGCACTGAGCTGACAGGCTAGTGATAAGGGTTATTGCTACATTAACAAAAATCTATTTGACTGAATGCTATCAAACTTGCAGAAAAAGTGTACAATATGTATCTTTATAAGAAAATAATAATTGTAAGCATTTTTAATAATAAAAATATATAATTTTATGTAATCTTTTCAGCAAACACGAGAAAACATTTTGCAGGATAAGGGTTATTTCGACATAAAAATAATATTTTTTCTAAAATTTTTAGGAAAATCTTGCATGAAAAATATACTTGCAGACTGAAAGACACCTCGATGAGAACATCGGGTCGATTTAGCTATAAAATGATAGCACAAACCACGGTTTCGCACGCATATGTGTATTATTTGGTCCCAACAGCGCTTAGGATAAGGGCCTATTTTTTCCTTATCTATTACACTAATCCCATTAAATTTTTCTATGGAAGTCAGCAATATTAAGTTGCGTAAGTTGATACATGATTTACGATTTATTGGATTTAAAAGATGGTAATGAACCCTAAAAGATATCAAGAAATGGTAATTTGGGGGTAAGGATAAGGGTTAATTGTAACGGAAGCTAATTAAAGGTAGAAGGAGCTGATTTTCGAGAACAGAGCAATTTTAAAAAATATTAAGAATAAAGCGCTGAAGCGTAAAAAGTATAGAAATAGAGTCTAAATTGCACCCATACTCCACTATTCAATTTCGAAAACAAGTGTTTTTAGAGGCAGAGTTTTCTAGCCCAACTCTTTTTCTGTGTGAATTTCCGTTGACCGAGTTAAGGGATATGTCCATATCTCAGTACGTTTATTACATAACCGGCTGAAACTTTCCAATTTTATCAGAATAAGATATTTCTATATTTTGATGCTTAAAGAATGAATTCAATGAATATTTTATTTTCTCTTTAAATGCGATATATATAGAAATATACTATAATTTCGACCTTTTATATCGTAACCCGCATTTCCTCGCGCTAAGACACTTCAAACAAACTTCGTTTCATATAACAAGTCGTTGCACGTCCTATTTGAAGGAGATGTAAAGCGAAAAGGGACCATCTGACACCTTTTTGTATTATTCTTAGATCCAAAACACACTGTAAGGTCGTAATTTTGCACCGTTTTGCAAATAATTTTCATGTGTATTTCTTTCTTTCTTTACTTCCTTTGACTAAATTGGAAAGGAAATATCATTTTCAAAGAAGTTATGCTACAACGTGCCGCAAAGAACCCTTTTTAAAGTACAGTATACTTAAGTGAGGCATTCTGGTAAGGGGGGGGGTTGAGGTCCGGCGCGGTGGGCTTTTTTCCAGTTTCTGCCAAAAACATTATGCTTAATTTGGTTTTATAATACTAACAGAACTGTTAGACATATTTGTGCGCCTAAAATGCTAGTGAAAATATATCATTTTTATCTAAATGTGCCATTTCGGTTAAGATAAATTAGAAAATCGCATCTAATTATTGAAAGGAAAAGGGTCTATTTATGCCTAAAATCGTTATCAGTTGTTTTTAAAAGCAACTTTTTGATTGATTATTGTAAATTGTGTAACAAACGAGATAAATCTGGTTAGAAAATGCGGGTTAGATCATATTTTTTGCGTTGTTTGGCTTCTTTTTGGTGCACTAAAGCACTTTTTTCGATTGACCCGGGCAAAGGGTTATCGGCTCGTATATCAAAAACTATTCGACCAAGTACCTTAAAACCATACGCAATAGTCTTCAACATATTTCTGTGTGCGAATCTTATATTGAAACGAAAGTTTGGACATAAAAACGCAGTAATTAGTTACAAATAAAGTTCATAGTAATAAAAAGTATTATCCCATTTTTATAAAGATAAGGGTTTATTTTTCGCATAGATTTCTTAGAAATTGTTCTTAAGACTTGAATTTGGTACTACATTGTAGCTTGTCAAGTGGACGGGTTATATTCGAGGTGAAAACGTTACTTTGTTTATATCTAAACTCGATTCGGCGGCTTTTTAGGGCAGGAAACAGCACTGAGCTGACAGGCTAGTGATAAGGGTTATTGCTACATTAACAAAAATCTATTTGACTGAATGCTATCAAACTTGCAGAAAAAGTGTACAATATGTATCTTTATAAGAAAATAATAATTGTAAGCATTTTTAATAATAAAAATATATAATTTTATGTAATCTTTTCAGCAAACACGAGAAAACATTTTGCAGGATAAGGGTTATTTCGACATAAAAATAATATTTTTTCTAAAATTTTTAGGAAAATCTTGCATGAAAAATATACTTGCAGACTGAAAGACACCTCGATGAGAACATCGGGTCGATTTAGCTATAAAATGATAGCACAAACCACGGTTTCGCACGCATATGTGTATTATTTGGTCCCAACAGCGCTTAGGATAAGGGCCTATTTTTTCCTTATCTATTACACTAAACCCATTAAATTTTTCTATGGAAGTCAGCAATATTAAGTTGCGTAAGTTGATACATGATTTACGATTTATTGGATTTAAAAGATGGTAATGAACCCTAAAAGATATCAAGAAATGGTAATTTGGGGGTAAGGATAAGGGTTAATTGTAACGGAAGCTAATTAAAGGTAGAAGGAGCTGATTTTCGAGAACAGAGCAATTTTAAAAAATATTAAGAATAAAGCGCTGAAGCGTAAAAAGTATAGAAATAGAGTCTAAATTGCACCCATACTCCACTATTCAATTTCGAAAACAAGTGTTTTTAGAGGCAGAGTTTTCTAGCCCAACTCTTTTTCTGTGTGAATTTCCGTTGACCGAGTTAAGGGATATGTCCATATCTCAGTACGTTTATTACATGACCGGCTGAAACTTTCCAATTTTATCGGAATAAGATATTTCTATATTTTGATGCTTAAAGAATGAATTCAATGAACATTTTATTTTCTCTTTAGGTTACAGGGAACTAATACAATCTCCCGCCATCTGTCACATTTTGTCTAGGGAATTAACGGTGAAGTAAACAAAGATAAGGGCGGCCTCTGATTGGTCCATAATTTATATTATGATCAAATATGATAATTTATTTTTGGAGATTAACAATATTTCTACAAGTTAGATGCAAAATGGGTGAGGTGAGAATCTATTTCGGGTCTTAAGAGGCATTTTCTAGACATTGGGGTATTTTCCGGAACCGACAGTGAAATTTGGTGAGTGGGAAGGGTTATCTTAAAGATGACGTCATTACTCATTGATAAAAGGGCTCATGCTATATTTGAAATGGTCTATTTGGATGCGCGATAGATTTTTCTTTAATTTGATATAAGGCTTGACTTCCGATGAAATTTTGGGGATGAGCTATTCAGACTTTTGTTATAATGGTCGACAACGGGAAATGTATTGGTTCCCTCTAACCTAAATGCGATATATATAGAAATATACTATAATTTCGACCTTTTATATCGTAACCCGCATTTCCTCGCGCTAAGACACTTCAAACAAACTTCGTTTCATATAACAAGTCGTTGCACGTCCTATTTGAAGGAGATGTAAAGCGAAAAGGGACCATCTGACACCTTTTTGTATTATTCTTAGATCCAAAACACACTGTAAGGTCGTAATTTTGCACCGTTTTGCAAATAATTTTCATGTGTATTTCTTTCTTTCTTTACTTCCTTTGACTAAATTGGAAAGGAAATATCATTTTCAAAGAAGTTATGCTACAACGTGCCGCAAAGAACCCTTTTTAAAGTACAGTATACTTAAGTGAGGCATTCTGGTAAGGGGGGGGGGGGTTGAGGTCCGGCGCGGTGGGCTTTTTTCCAGTTTCTGCCAAAAACATTATGCTTAATTTGGTTTTATAATACTAACAGAACTGTTAGACATATTTGTGCGCCTAAAATGCTAGTGAAAATATATCATTTTTATCTAAATGTGCCATTTCGGTTAAGATAAATTAGAAAATCGCATCTAATTATTGAAAGGAAAAGGGTCTATTTATGCCTAAAATCGTTATCAGTTGTTTTTAAAAGCAACTTTTTGATTGATTATTGTAAATTGTGTAACAAACGAGATAAATCTGGTTAGAAAATGCGGGTTAGATCATATTTTTTGCGTTGTTTGGCTTCTTTTTGGTGCACTAAAGCACTTTTTTTGATTGACCCGGGCAAAGGGTTATCGGCTCGTATATCAAAAACTATTCGACCAAGTACCTTAAAACCATACGCAATAGTCTTCAACATATTTCTGTGTGCGAATCTGATATTGAAACGAAAGTTTGGACATAAAAACGCAGTAATTAGTTACAAATAAAGTTCATAGTAATAAAAAGTATTATCCCATTTTTATAAAGATAAGGGTTTATTTTTCGCATAGATTTCTTAGAAATTGTTCTTAAGACTTGAATTTGGTACTACATTGTAGCTTGTCAAGTGGACGGGTTATATTCGAGGTGAAAACGTTACTTTGTTTATATCTAAACTCGATTCGGCGGCTTTTTAGGGCAGGAAACAGCACTGAGCTGACAGGCTAGTGATAAGGGTTATTGCTACATTAACAAAAATCTATTTGACTGAATGCTATCAAACTTGCAGAAAAAGTGTACAATATGTATCTTTATAAGAAAATAATAATTGTAAGCATTTTTAATAATAAAAATATATAATTTTATGTAATCTTTTCAGCAAACACGAGAAAACATTTTGCAGGATAAGGGTTATTTCGACATAAAAATAATATTTTTTCTAAAATTTTTAGGAAAATCTTGCATGAAAAATATACTTGCAGACTGAAAGACACCTCGATGAGAACATCGGGTCGATTTAGCTATAAAATGATAGCACAAACCACGGTTTCGCACGCATATGTGTATTATTTGGTCCCAACAGCGCTTAGGATAAGGGCCTATTTTTTCCTTATCTATTACACTAAACCCATTAAATTTTTCTATGGAAGTCAGCAATATTAAGTTGCGTAAGTTGATACATGATTTACGATTTATTGGATTTAAAAGATGGTAATGAACCCTAAAAGATATCAAGAAATGGTAATTTGGGGGTAAGGATAAGGGTTAATTGTAACGGAAGCTAATTAAAGGTAGAAGGAGCTGATTTTCGAGAACAGAGCAATTTTAAAAAATATTAAGAATAAAGCGCTGAAGCGTAAAAAGTATAGAAATAGAGTCTAAATTGCACCCATACTCCACTATTCAATTTCGAAAACAAGTGTTTTTAGAGGCAGAGTTTTCTAGCCCAACTCTTTTTCTGTGTGAATTTCCGTTGACCGAGTTAAGGGATATGTCCATATCTCAGTACGTTTATTACATGACCGGCTGAAACTTTCCAATTTTATCGGAATAAGATATTTCTATATTTTGATGCTTAAAGAATGAATTCAATGAACATTTTATTTTCTCTTTAGGTTACAGGGAACTAATACAATCTCCCGCCATCTGTCACATTTTGTCTAGGGAATTAACGGTGAAGTAAACAAAGATAAGGGCGGCCTCTGATTGGTCCATAATTTATATTATGATCAAATATGATAATTTATTTTTGGAGATTAACAATATTTCTACAAGTTAGATGCAAAATGGGTGAGGTGAGAATCTATTTCGGGTCTTAAGAGGCATTTTCTAGACATTGGGGTATTTTCCGGAACCGACAGTGAAATTTGGTGAGTGGGAAGGGTTATCTTAAAGATGACGTCATTACTCATTGATAAAAGGGCTCATGCTATATTTGAAATGGTCTATTTGGATGCGCGATAGATTTTTCTTTAATTTGATATAAGGCTTGACTTCCGATGAAATTTTGGGGATGAGCTATTCAGACTTTTGTTATAATGGTCGACAACGGGAAATGTATTGGTTCCCTCTAACCTAAATGCGATATATATAGAAATATACTATAATTTCGACCTTTTATATCGTAACCCGCATTTCCTCGCGCTAAGACACTTCAAACAAACTTCGTTTCATATAACAAGTCGTTGCACGTCCTATTTGAAGGAGATGTAAAGCGAAAAGGGACCATCTGACACCTTTTTGTATTATTCTTAGATCCAAAACACACTGTAAGGTCGTAATTTTGCACCGTTTTGCAAATAATTTTCATGTGTATTTCTTTCTTTCTTTACTTCCTTTGACTAAATTGGAAAGGAAATATCATTTTCAAAGAAGTTATGCTACAACGTGCCGCAAAGAACCCTTTTTAAAGTACAGTATACTTAAGTGAGGCATTCTGGTAAGGGGGGGGGGTTGAGGTCCGGCGCGGTGGGCTTTTTTCCAGTTTCTGCCAAAAACATTATGCTTAATTTGGTTTTATAATACTAACAGAACTGTTAGACATATTTGTGCGCCTAAAATGCTAGTGAAAATATATCATTTTTATCTAAATGTGCCATTTCGGTTAAGATAAATTAGAAAATCGCATCTAATTATTGAAAGGAAAAGGGTCTATTTATGCCTAAAATCGTTATCAGTTGTTTTTAAAAGCAACTTTTTGATTGATTATTGTAAATTGTGTAACAAACGAGATAAATCTGGTTAGAAAATGCGGGTTAGATCATATTTTTTGCGTTGTTTGGCTTCTTTTTGGTGCACTAAAGCACTTTTTTTGATTGACCCGGGCAAAGGGTTATCGGCTCGTATATCAAAAACTATTCGACCAAGTACCTTAAAACCATACGCAATAGTCTTCAACATATTTCTGTGTGCGAATCTGATATTGAAACGAAAGTTTGGACATAAAAACGCAGTAATTAGTTACAAATAAAGTTCATAGTAATAAAAAGTATTATCCCATTTTTATAAAGATAAGGGTTTATTTTTCGCATAGATTTCTTAGAAATTGTTCTTAAGACTTGAATTTGGTACTACATTGTAGCTTGTCAAGTGGACGGGTTATATTCGAGGTGAAAACGTTACTTTGTTTATATCTAAACTCGATTCGGCGGCTTTTTAGGGCAGGAAACAGCACTGAGCTGACAGGCTAGTGATAAGGGTTATTGCTACATTAACAAAAATCTATTTGACTGAATGCTATCAAACTTGCAGAAAAAGTGTACAATATGTATCTTTATAAGAAAATAATAATTGTAAGCATTTTTAATAATAAAAATATATAATTTTATGTAATCTTTTCAGCAAACACGAGAAAACATTTTGCAGGATAAGGGTTATTTCGACATAAAAATAATATTTTTTCTAAAATTTTTAGGAAAATCTTGCATGAAAAATATACTTGCAGACTGAAAGACACCTCGATGAGAACATCGGGTCGATTTAGCTATAAAATGATAGCACAAACCACGGTTTCGCACGCATATGTGTATTATTTGGTCCCAACAGCGCTTAGGATAAGGGCCTATTTTTTCCTTATCTATTACACTAATCCCATTAAATTTTTCTATGGAAGTCAGCAATATTAAGTTGCGTAAGTTGATACATGATTTACGATTTATTGGATTTAAAAGATGGTAATGAACCCTAAAAGATATCAAGAAATGGTAATTTGGGGGTAAGGATAAGGGTTAATTGTAACGGAAGCTAATTAAAGGTAGAAGGAGCTGATTTTCGAGAACAGAGCAATTTTAAAAAATATTAAGAATAAAGCGCTGAAGCGTAAAAAGTATAGAAATAGAGTCTAAATTGCACCCATACTCCACTATTCAATTTCGAAAACAAGTGTTTTTAGAGGCAGAGTTTTCTAGCCCAACTCTTTTTCTGTGTGAATTTCCGTTGACCGAGTTAAGGGATATGTCCATATCTCAGTACGTTTATTACATAACCGGCTGAAACTTTCCAATTTTATCAGAATAAGATATTTCTATATTTTGATGCTTAAAGAATGAATTCAATGAATATTTTATTTTCTCTTTAAATGCGATATATATAGAAATATACTATAATTTCGACCTTTTATATCGTAACCCGCATTTCCTCGCGCTAAGACACTTCAAACAAACTTCGTTTCATATAACAAGTCGTTGCACGTCCTATTTGAAGGAGATGTAAAGCGAAAAGGGACCATCTGACACCTTTTTGTATTATTCTTAGATCCAAAACACACTGTAAGGTCGTAATTTTGCACCGTTTTGCAAATAATTTTCATGTGTATTTCTTTCTTTCTTTACTTCCTTTGACTAAATTGGAAAGGAAATATCATTTTCAAAGAAGTTATGCTACAACGTGCCGCAAAGAACCCTTTTTAAAGTACAGTATACTTAAGTGAGGCATTCTGGTAAGGGGGGGGTTGAGGTCCGGCGCGGTGGGCTTTTTTCCAGTTTCTGCCAAAAACATTATGCTTAATTTGGTTTTATAATACTAACAGAACTGTTAGACATATTTGTGCGCCTAAAATGCTAGTGAAAATATATCATTTTTATCTAAATGTGCCATTTCGGTTAAGATAAATTAGAAAATCGCATCTAATTATTGAAAGGAAAAGGGTCTATTTATGCCTAAAATCGTTATCAGTTGTTTTTAAAAGCAACTTTTTGATTGATTATTGTAAATTGTGTAACAAACGAGATAAATCTGGTTAGAAAATGCGGGTTAGATCATATTTTTTGCGTTGTTTGGCTTCTTTTTGGTGCACTAAAGCACTTTTTTCGATTGACCCGGGCAAAGGGTTATCGGCTCGTATATCAAAAACTATTCGACCAAGTACCTTAAAACCATACGCAATAGTCTTCAACATATTTCTGTGTGCGAATCTTATATTGAAACGAAAGTTTGGACATAAAAACGCAGTAATTAGTTACAAATAAAGTTCATAGTAATAAAAAGTATTATCCCATTTTTATAAAGATAAGGGTTTATTTTTCGCATAGATTTCTTAGAAATTGTTCTTAAGACTTGAATTTGGTACTACATTGTAGCTTGTCAAGTGGACGGGTTATATTCGAGGTGAAAACGTTACTTTGTTTATATCTAAACTCGATTCGGCGGCTTTTTAGGGCAGGAAACAGCACTGAGCTGACAGGCTAGTGATAAGGGTTATTGCTACATTAACAAAAATCTATTTGACTGAATGCTATCAAACTTGCAGAAAAAGTGTACAATATGTATCTTTATAAGAAAATAATAATTGTAAGCATTTTTAATAATAAAAATATATAATTTTATGTAATCTTTTCAGCAAACACGAGAAAACATTTTGCAGGATAAGGGTTATTTCGACATAAAAATAATATTTTTTCTAAAATTTTTAGGAAAATCTTGCATGAAAAATATACTTGCAGACTGAAAGACACCTCGATGAGAACATCGGGTCGATTTAGCTATAAAATGATAGCACAAACCACGGTTTCGCACGCATATGTGTATTATTTGGTCCCAACAGCGCTTAGGATAAGGGCCTATTTTTTCCTTATCTATTACACTAAACCCATTAAATTTTTCTATGGAAGTCAGCAATATTAAGTTGCGTAAGTTGATACATGATTTACGATTTATTGGATTTAAAAGATGGTAATGAACCCTAAAAGATATCAAGAAATGGTAATTTGGGGGTAAGGATAAGGGTTAATTGTAACGGAAGCTAATTAAAGGTAGAAGGAGCTGATTTTCGAGAACAGAGCAATTTTAAAAAATATTAAGAATAAAGCGCTGAAGCGTAAAAAGTATAGAAATAGAGTCTAAATTGCACCCATACTCCACTATTCAATTTCGAAAACAAGTGTTTTTAGAGGCAGAGTTTTCTAGCCCAACTCTTTTTCTGTGTGAATTTCCGTTGACCGAGTTAAGGGATATGTCCATATCTCAGTACGTTTATTACATGACCGGCTGAAACTTTCCAATTTTATCGGAATAAGATATTTCTATATTTTGATGCTTAAAGAATGAATTCAATGAACATTTTATTTTCTCTTTAGGTTACAGGGAACTAATACAATCTCCCGCCATCTGTCACATTTTGTCTAGGGAATTAACGGTGAAGTAAACAAAGATAAGGGCGGCCTCTGATTGGTCCATAATTTATATTATGATCAAATATGATAATTTATTTTTGGAGATTAACAATATTTCTACAAGTTAGATGCAAAATGGGTGAGGTGAGAATCTATTTCGGGTCTTAAGAGGCATTTTCTAGACATTGGGGTATTTTCCGGAACCGACAGTGAAATTTGGTGAGTGGGAAGGGTTATCTTAAAGATGACGTCATTACTCATTGATAAAAGGGCTCATGCTATATTTGAAATGGTCTATTTGGATGCGCGATAGATTTTTCTTTAATTTGATATAAGGCTTGACTTCCGATGAAATTTTGGGGATGAGCTATTCAGACTTTTGTTATAATGGTCGACAACGGGAAATGTATTGGTTCCCTCTAACCTAAATGCGATATATATAGAAATATACTATAATTTCGACCTTTTATATCGTAACCCGCATTTCCTCGCGCTAAGACACTTCAAACAAACTTCGTTTCATATAACAAGTCGTTGCACGTCCTATTTGAAGGAGATGTAAAGCGAAAAGGGACCATCTGACACCTTTTTGTATTATTCTTAGATCCAAAACACACTGTAAGGTCGTAATTTTGCACCGTTTTGCAAATAATTTTCATGTGTATTTCTTTCTTTCTTTACTTCCTTTGACTAAATTGGAAAGGAAATATCATTTTCAAAGAAGTTATGCTACAACGTGCCGCAAAGAACCCTTTTTAAAGTACAGTATACTTAAGTGAGGCATTCTGGTAAGGGGGGGGGTTGAGGTCCGGCGCGGTGGGCTTTTTTCCAGTTTCTGCCAAAAACATTATGCTTAATTTGGTTTTATAATACTAACAGAACTGTTAGACATATTTGTGCGCCTAAAATGCTAGTGAAAATATATCATTTTTATCTAAATGTGCCATTTCGGTTAAGATAAATTAGAAAATCGCATCTAATTATTGAAAGGAAAAGGGTCTATTTATGCCTAAAATCGTTATCAGTTGTTTTTAAAAGCAACTTTTTGATTGATTATTGTAAATTGTGTAACAAACGAGATAAATCTGGTTAGAAAATGCGGGTTAGATCATATTTTTTGCGTTGTTTGGCTTCTTTTTGGTGCACTAAAGCACTTTTTTCGATTGACCCGGGCAAAGGGTTATCGGCTGGTATATCAAAAACTATTCGACCAAGTACCTTAAAACCATACGCAATAGTCTTCAACATATTTCTGTGTGCGAATCTTATATTGAAACGAAAGTTTGGACATAAAAACGCAGTAATTAGTTACAAATAAAGTTCATAGTAATAAAAAGTATTATCCCATTTTTATAAAGATAAGGGTTTATTTTTCGCATAGATTTCTTAGAAATTGTTCTTAAGACTTGAATTTGGTACTACATTGTAGCTTGTCAAGTGGACGGGTTATATTCGAGGTGAAAACGTTACTTTGTTTATATCTAAACTCGATTCGGCGGCTTTTTAGGGCAGGAAACAGCACTGAGCTGACAGGCTAGTGATAAGGGTTATTGCTACATTAACAAAAATCTATTTGACTGAATGCTATCAAACTTGCAGAAAAAGTGTACAATATGTATCTTTATAAGAAAATAATAATTGTAAGCATTTTTAATAATAAAAATATATAATTTTATGTAATCTTTTCAGCAAACACGAGAAAACATTTTGCAGGATAAGGGTTATTTCGACATAAAAATAATATTTTTTCTAAAATTTTTAGGAAAATCTTGCATGAAAAATATACTTGCAGACTGAAAGACACCTCGATGAGAACATCGGGTCGATTTAGCTATAAAATGATAGCACAAACCACGGTTTCGCACGCATATGTGTATTATTTGGTCCCAACAGCGCTTAGGATAAGGGCCTATTTTTTCCTTATCTATTACACTAAACCCATTAAATTTTTCTATGGAAGTCAGCAATATTAAGTTGCGTAAGTTGATACATGATTTACGATTTATTGGATTTAAAAGATGGTAATGAACCCTAAAAGATATCAAGAAATGGTAATTTGGGGGTAAGGATAAGGGTTAATTGTAACGGAAGCTAATTAAAGGTAGAAGGAGCTGATTTTCGAGAACAGAGCAATTTTAAAAAATATTAAGAATAAAGCGCTAAAGCGTAAAAAGTATAGAAATAGAGTCTAAATTGCACCCATACTCCACTATTCAATTTCGAAAACAAGTGTTTTTAGAGGCAGAGTTTTCTAGCCCAACTCTTTTTCTGTGTGAATTTCCGTTGACCGAGTTAAGGGATATGTCCATATCTCAGTACGTTTATTACATAACCGGCTGAAACTTTCCAATTTTATCGGAATAAGATATTTCTATATTTTGATGCTTAAAGAATGAATTCAATGAACATTTTATTTTCTCTAAATGCGATATATATAGAAATATACTATAATTTCGACCTTTTATATCGTAACCCGCATTTCCTCGCGCTAAGACACTTCAAACAAACTTCGTTTCATATAACAAGTCGTTGCACGTCCTATTTGAAGGAGATGTAAAGCGAAAAGGGACCATCTGACACCTTTTTGTATTATTCTTAGATCCAAAACACACTGTAAGGTCGTAATTTTGCACCGTTTTGCAAATAATTTTCATGTGTATTTCTTTCTTTCTTTACTTCCTTTGACTAAATTGGAAAGGAAATATCATTTTCAAAGAAGTTATGCTACAACGTGCCGCAAAGAACCCTTTTTAAAGTACAGTATACTTAAGTGAGGCATTCTGGTAAGGGGGGGGGGTTGAGGTCCGGCGCGGTGGGCTTTTTTCCAGTTTCTGCCAAAAACATTATGCTTAATTTGGTTTTATAATACTAACAGAACTGTTAGACATATTTGTGCGCCTAAAATGCTAGTGAAAATATATCATTTTTATCTAAATGTGCCATTTCGGTTAAGATAAATTAGAAAATCGCATCTAATTATTGAAAGGAAAAGGGTCTATTTATGCCTAAAATCGTTATCAGTTGTTTTTAAAAGCAACTTTTTGATTGTTTATTGTAAATTGTGTAACAAACGAGATAAATCTGGTTAGAAAATGCGGGTTAGATCATATTTTTTGCGTTGTTTGGCTTCTTTTTGGTGCACTAAAGCACTTTTTTCGATTGACCCGGGCAAAGGGTTATCGGCTCGTATATCAAAAACTATTCGACCAAGTACCTTAAAACCATACGCAATAGTCTTCAACATATTTCTGTGTGCGAATCTGATATTGAAACGAAAGTTTGGACATAAAAACGCAGTAATTAGTTACAAATAAAGTTCATAGTAATAAAAAGTATTATCCCATTTTTATAAAGATAAGGGTTTATTTTTCGCATAGATTTCTTAGAAATTGTTCTTAAGACTTGAATTTGGTACTACATTGTAGCTTGTCAAGTGGACGGGTTATATTCGAGGTGAAAACGTTACTTTGTTTATATCTAAACTCGATTCGGCGGCTTTTTAGGGCAGGAAACAGCACTGAGCTGACAGGCTAGTGATAAGGGTTATTGCTACATTAACAAAAATCTATTTGACTGAATGCTATCAAACTTGCAGAAAAAGTGTACAATATGTATCTTTATAAGAAAATAATAATTGTAAGCATTTTTAATAATAAAAATATATAATTTTATGTAATCTTTTCAGCAAACACGAGAAAACATTTTGCAGGATAAGGGTTATTTCGACATAAAAATAATATTTTTTCTAAAATTTTTAGGAAAATCTTGCATGAAAAATATACTTGCAGACTGAAAGACACCTCGATGAGAACATCGGGTCGATTTAGCTATAAAATGATAGCACAAACCACGGTTTCGCACGCATATGTGTATTATTTGGTCCCAACAGCGCTTAGGATAAGGGCCTATTTTTTCCTTATCTATTACACTAAACCCATTAAATTTTTCTATGGAAGTCAGCAATATTAAGTTGCGTAAGTTGATACATGATTTACGATTTATTGGATTTAAAAGATGGTAATGAACCCTAAAAGATATCAAGAAATGGTAATTTGGGGGTAAGGATAAGGGTTAATTGTAACGGAAGCTAATTAAAGGTAGAAGGAGCTGATTTTCGAGAACAGAGCAATTTTAAAAAATATTAAGAATAAAGCGCTGAAGCGTAAAAAGTATAGAAATAGAGTCTAAATTGCACCCATACTCCACTATTCAATTTCGAAAACAAGTGTTTTTAGAGGCAGAGTTTTCTAGCCCAACTCTTTTTCTGTGTGAATTTCCGTTGACCGAGTTAAGGGATATGTCCATATCTCAGTACGTTTATTACATAACCGGCTGAAACTTTCCAATTTTATCGGAATAAGATATTTCTATATTTTGATGCTTAAAGAATGAATTCAATGAACATTTTATTTTCTCTTTAGGTTACAGGGAACTAATACAATCTCCCGCCATCTGTCACATTTTGTCTAGGGAATTAACGGTGAAGTAAACAAAGATAAGGGCGGCCTCTGATTGGTCCATAATTTATATTATGATCAAATATGATAATTTATTTTTGGAGATTAACAATATTTCTACAAGTTAGATGCAAAATGGGTGAGGTGAGAATCTATTTCGGGTCTTAAGAGGCATTTTCTAGACATTGGGGTATTTTCCGGAACCGACAGTGAAATTTGGTGAGTGGGAAGGGTTATCTTAAAGATGACGTCATTACTCATTGATAAAAGGGCTCATGCTATATTTGAAATGGTCTATTTGGATGCGCGATAGATTTTTCTTTAATTTGATATAAGGCTTGACTTCCGATGAAATTTTGGGGATGAGCTATTCAGACTTTTGTTATAATGGTCGACAACGGGAAATGTATTGGTTCCCTCTAACCTAAATGCGATATATATAGAAATATACTATAATTTCGACCTTTTATATCGTAACCCGCATTTCCTCGCGCTAAGACACTTCAAACAAACTTCGTTTCATATAACAAGTCGTTGCACGTCCTATTTGAAGGAGATGTAAAGCGAAAAGGGACCATCTGACACCTTTTTGTATTATTCTTAGATCCAAAACACACTGTAAGGTCGTAATTTTGCACCGTTTTGCAAATAATTTTCATGTGTATTTCTTTCTTTCTTTACTTCCTTTGACTAAATTGGAAAGGAAATATCATTTTCAAAGAAGTTATGCTACAACGTGCCGCAAAGAACCCTTTTTAAAGTACAGTATACTTAAGTGAGGCATTCTGGTAAGGGGGGGGGGGGGGTTGAGGTCCGGCGCGGTGGGCTTTTTTCCAGTTTCTGCCAAAAACATTATGCTTAATTTGGTTTTATAATACTAACAGAACTGTTAGACATATTTGTGCGCCTAAAATGCTAGTGAAAATATATCATTTTTATCTAAATGTGCCATTTCGGTTAAGATAAATTAGAAAATCGCATCTAATTATTGAAAGGAAAAGGGTCTATTTATGCCTAAAATCGTTATCAGTTGTTTTTAAAAGCAACTTTTTGATTGTTTATTGTAAATTGTGTAACAAACGAGATAAATCTGGTTAGAAAATGCGGGTTAGATCATATTTTTTGCGTTGTTTGGCTTCTTTTTGGTGCACTAAAGCACTTTTTTCGATTGACCCGGGCAAAGGGTTATCGGCTCGTATATCAAAAACTATTCGACCAAGTACCTTAAAACCATACGCAATAGTCTTCAACATATTTCTGTGTGCGAATCTGATATTGAAACGAAAGTTTGGACATAAAAACGCAGTAATTAGTTACAAATAAAGTTCATAGTAATAAAAAGTATTATCCCATTTTTATAAAGATAAGGGTTTATTTTTCGCATAGATTTCTTAGAAATTGTTCTTAAGACTTGAATTTGGTACTACATTGTAGCTTGTCAAGTGGACGGGTTATATTCGAGGTGAAAACGTTACTTTGTTTATATCTAAACTCGATTCGGCGGCTTTTTAGGGCAGGAAACAGCACTGAGCTGACAGGCTAGTGATAAGGGTTATTGCTACATTAACAAAAATCTATTTGACTGAATGCTATCAAACTTGCAGAAAAAGTGTACAATATGTATCTTTATAAGAAAATAATAATTGTAAGCATTTTTAATAATAAAAATATATAATTTTATGTAATCTTTTCAGCAAACACGAGAAAACATTTTGCAGGATAAGGGTTATTTCGACATAAAAATAATATTTTTTCTAAAATTTTTAGGAAAATCTTGCATGAAAAATATACTTGCAGACTGAAAGACACCTCGATGAGAACATCGGGTCGATTTAGCTATAAAATGATAGCACAAACCACGGTTTCGCACGCATATGTGTATTATTTGGTCCCAACAGCGCTTAGGATAAGGGCCTATTTTTTCCTTATCTATTACACTAAACCCATTAAATTTTTCTATGGAAGTCAGCAATATTAAGTTGCGTAAGTTGATACATGATTTACGATTTATTGGATTTAAAAGATGGTAATGAACCCTAAAAGATATCAAGAAATGGTAATTTGGGGGTAAGGATAAGGGTTAATTGTAACGGAAGCTAATTAAAGGTAGAAGGAGCTGATTTTCGAGAACAGAGCAATTTTAAAAAATATTAAGAATAAAGCGCTGAAGCGTAAAAAGTATAGAAATAGAGTCTAAATTGCACCCATACTCCACTATTCAATTTCGAAAACAAGTGTTTTTAGAGGCAGAGTTTTCTAGCCCAACTCTTTTTCTGTGTGAATTTCCGTTGACCGAGTTAAGGGATATGTCCATATCTCAGTACGTTTATTACATAACCGGCTGAAACTTTCCAATTTTATCGGAATAAGATATTTCTATATTTTGATGCTTAAAGAATGAATTCAATGAACATTTTATTTTCTCTTTAGGTTACAGGGAACTAATACAATCTCCCGCCATCTGTCACATTTTGTCTAGGGAATTAACGGTGAAGTAAACAAAGATAAGGGCGGCCTCTGATTGGTCCATAATATATTATGATCAAATATGATAATTTATTTTTGGAGATTAACAATATTTCTACAAGTTAGATGCAAAATGGGTGAGGTGAGAATCTATTTCGGGTCTTAAGAGGCATTTTCTAGACATTGGGGTATTTTCCGGAACCGACAGTGAAATTTGGTGAGTGGGAAGGGTTATCTTAAAGATGACGTCATTACTCATTGATAAAAGGGCTCATGCTATATTTGAAATGGTCTATTTGGATGCGCGATAGATTTTTCTTTAATTTGATATAAGGCTTGACTTCCGATGAAATTTTGGGGATGAGCTATTCAGACTTTTGTTATAATGGTCGACAACGGGAAATGTATTGGTTCCCTCTAACCTAAATGCGATATATATAGAAATATACTATAATTTCGACCTTTTATATCGTAACCCGCATTTCCTCGCGCTAAGACACTTCAAACAAACTTCGTTTCATATAACAAGTCGTTGCACGTCCTATTTGAAGGAGATGTAAAGCGAAAAGGGACCATCTGACACCTTTTTGTATTATTCTTAGATCCAAAACACACTGTAAGGTCGTAATTTTGCACCGTTTTGCAAATAATTTTCATGTGTATTTCTTTCTTTCTTTACTTCCTTTGACTAAATTGGAAAGGAAATATCATTTTCAAAGAAGTTATGCTACAACGTGCCGCAAAGAACCCTTTTTAAAGTACAGTATACTTAAGTGAGGCATTCTGGTAAGGGGGGGGGGGGTTGAGGTCCGGCGCGGTGGGCTTTTTTCCAGTTTCTGCCAAAAACATTATGCTTAATTTGGTTTTATAATACTAACAGAACTGTTAGACATATTTGTGCGCCTAAAATGCTAGTGAAAATATATCATTTTTATCTAAATGTGCCATTTCGGTTAAGATAAATTAGAAAATCGCATCTAATTATTGAAAGGAAAAGGGTCTATTTATGCCTAAAATCGTTATCAGTTGTTTTTAAAAGCAACTTTTTGATTGATTATTGTAAATTGTGTAACAAACGAGATAAATCTGGTTAGAAAATGCGGGTTAGATCATATTTTTTGCGTTGTTTGGCTTCTTTTTGGTGCACTAAAGCACTTTTTTCGATTGACCCGGGCAAAGGGTTATCGGCTCGTATATCAAAAACTATTCGACCAAGTACCTTAAAACCATACGCAATAGTCTTCAACATATTTCTGTGTGCGAATCTGATATTGAAACGAAAGTTTGGACATAAAAACGCAGTAATTAGTTACAAATAAAGTTCATAGTAATAAAAAGTATTATCCCATTTTTATAAAGATAAGGGTTTATTTTTCGCATAGATTTCTTAGAAATTGTTCTTAAGACTTGAATTTGGTACTACATTGTAGCTTGTCAAGTGGACGGGTTATATTCGAGGTGAAAACGTTACTTTGTTTATATCTAAACTCGATTCGGCGGCTTTTTAGGGCAGGAAACAGCACTGAGCTGACAGGCTAGTGATAAGGGTTATTGCTACATTAACAAAAATCTATTTGACTGAATGCTATCAAACTTGCAGAAAAAGTGTACAATATGTATCTTTATAAGAAAATAATAATTGTAAGCATTTTTAATAATAAAAATATATAATTTTATGTAATCTTTTCAGCAAACACGAGAAAACATTTTGCAGGATAAGGGTTATTTCGACATAAAAATAATATTTTTTCTAAAATTTTTAGGAAAATCTTGCATGAAAAATATACTTGCAGACTGAAAGACACCTCGATGAGAACATCGGGTCGATTTAGCTATAAAATGATAGCACAAACCACGGTTTCGCACGCATATGTGTATTATTTGGTCCCAACAGCGCTTAGGATAAGGGCCTATTTTTTCCTTATCTATTACACTAAACCCATTAAATTTTTCTATGGAAGTCAGCAATATTAAGTTGCGTAAGTTGATACATGATTTACGATTTATTGGATTTAAAAGATGGTAATGAACCCTAAAAGATATCAAGAAATGGTAATTTGGGGGTAAGGATAAGGGTTAATTGTAACGGAAGCTAATTAAAGGTAGAAGGAGCTGATTTTCGAGAACAGAGCAATTTTAAAAAATATTAAGAATAAAGCGCTGAAGCGTAAAAAGTATAGAAATAGAGTCTAAATTGCACCCATACTCCACTATTCAATTTCGAAAACAAGTGTTTTTAGAGGCAGAGTTTTCTAGCCCAACTCTTTTTCTGTGTGAATTTCCGTTGACCGAGTTAAGGGATATGTCCATATCTCAGTACGTTTATTACATAACCGGCTGAAACTTTCCAATTTTATCGGAATAAGATATTTCTATATTTTGATGCTTAAAGAATGAATTCAATGAACATTTTATTTTCTCTTTAGGTTACAGGGAACTAATACAATCTCCCGCCATCTGTCACATTTTGTCTAGGGAATTAACGGTGAAGTAAACAAAGATAAGGGCGGCCTCTGATTGGTCCATAATTTATATTATGATCAAATATGATAATTTATTTTTGGAGATTAACAATATTTCTACAAGTTAGATGCAAAATGGGTGAGGTGAGAATCTATTTCGGGTCTTAAGAGGCATTTTCTAGACATTGGGGTATTTTCCGGAACCGACAGTGAAATTTGGTGAGTGGGAAGGGTTATCTTAAAGATGACGTCATTACTCATTGATAAAAGGGCTCATGCTATATTTGAAATGGTCTATTTGGATGCGCGATAGATTTTTCTTTAATTTGATATAAGGCTTGACTTCCGATGAAATTTTGGGGATGAGCTATTCAGACTTTTGTTATAATGGTCGACAACGGGAAATGTATTGGTTCCCTCTAACCTAAATGCGATATATATAGAAATATACTATAATTTCGACCTTTTATATCGTAACCCGCATTTCCTCGCGCTAAGACACTTCAAACAAACTTCGTTTCATATAACAAGTCGTTGCACGTCCTATTTGAAGGAGATGTAAAGCGAAAAGGGACCATCTGACACCTTTTTGTATTATTCTTAGATCCAAAACACACTGTAAGGTCGTAATTTTGCACCGTTTTGCAAATAATTTTCATGTGTATTTCTTTCTTTCTTTACTTCCTTTGACTAAATTGGAAAGGAAATATCATTTTCAAAGAAGTTATGCTACAACGTGCCGCAAAGAACCCTTTTTAAAGTACAGTATACTTAAGTGAGGCATTCTGGTAAGGGGGGGGGGGTTGAGGTCCGGCGCGGTGGGCTTTTTTCCAGTTTCTGCCAAAAACATTATGCTTAATTTGGTTTTATAATACTAACAGAACTGTTAGACATATTTGTGCGCCTAAAATGCTAGTGAAAATATATCATTTTTATCTAAATGTGCCATTTCGGTTAAGATAAATTAGAAAATCGCATCTAATTATTGAAAGGAAAAGGGTCTATTTATGCCTAAAATCGTTATCAGTTGTTTTTAAAAGCAACTTTTTGATTGTTTATTGTAAATTGTGTAACAAACGAGATAAATCTGGTTAGAAAATGCGGGTTAGATCATATTTTTTGCGTTGTTTGGCTTCTTTTTGGTGCACTAAAGCACTTTTTTCGATTGACCCGGGCAAAGGGTTATCGGCTCGTATATCAAAAACTATTCGACCAAGTACCTTAAAACCATACGCAATAGTCTTCAACATATTTCTGTGTGCGAATCTGATATTGAAACGAAAGTTTGGACATAAAAACGCAGTAATTAGTTACAAATAAAGTTCATAGTAATAAAAAGTATTATCCCATTTTTATAAAGATAAGGGTTTATTTTTCGCATAGATTTCTTAGAAATTGTTCTTAAGACTTGAATTTGGTACTACATTGTAGCTTGTCAAGTGGACGGGTTATATTCGAGGTGAAAACGTTACTTTGTTTATATCTAAACTCGATTCGGCGGCTTTTTAGGGCAGGAAACAGCACTGAGCTGACAGGCTAGTGATAAGGGTTATTGCTACATTAACAAAAATCTATTTGACTGAATGCTATCAAACTTGCAGAAAAAGTGTACAATATGTATCTTTATAAGAAAATAATAATTGTAAGCATTTTTAATAATAAAAATATATAATTTTATGTAATCTTTTCAGCAAACACGAGAAAACATTTTGCAGGATAAGGGTTATTTCGACATAAAAATAATATTTTTTCTAAAATTTTTAGGAAAATCTTGCATGAAAAATATACTTGCAGACTGAAAGACACCTCGATGAGAACATCGGGTCGATTTAGCTATAAAATGATAGCACAAACCACGGTTTCGCACGCATATGTGTATTATTTGGTCCCAACAGCGCTTAGGATAAGGGCCTATTTTTTCCTTATCTATTACACTAAACCCATTAAATTTTTCTATGGAAGTCAGCAATATTAAGTTGCGTAAGTTGATACATGATTTACGATTTATTGGATTTAAAAGATGGTAATGAACCCTAAAAGATATCAAGAAATGGTAATTTGGGGGTAAGGATAAGGGTTAATTGTAACGGAAGCTAATTAAAGGTAGAAGGAGCTGATTTTCGAGAACAGAGCAATTTTAAAAAATATTAAGAATAAAGCGCTGAAGCGTAAAAAGTATAGAAATAGAGTCTAAATTGCACCCATACTCCACTATTCAATTTCGAAAACAAGTGTTTTTAGAGGCAGAGTTTTCTAGCCCAACTCTTTTTCTGTGTGAATTTCCGTTGACCGAGTTAAGGGATATGTCCATATCTCAGTACGTTTATTACATAACCGGCTGAAACTTTCCAATTTTATCGGAATAAGATATTTCTATATTTTGATGCTTAAAGAATGAATTCAATGAACATTTTATTTTCTCTTTAGGTTACAGGGAACTAATACAATCTCCCGCCATCTG
Organism: Fragum whitleyi; assembly: GCA_948146395.1. Taxonomy (NCBI): domain Eukaryota; kingdom Metazoa; phylum Mollusca; class Bivalvia; order Cardiida; family Cardiidae; genus Fragum; species Fragum whitleyi. Next base: position 58,450,670 of record OX411546.1, read on the forward strand.
TCACATTTTGTCTAGGGAATTAACGGTGAAGTAAACAAAGATAAGGGCGGCCTCTGATTGGTCCATAATTTATATTATGATCAAATATGATAATTTATTTTTGGAGATTAACAATATTTCTACAAGTTAGATGCAAAATGGGTGAGGTGAGAATCTATTTCGGGTCTTAAGAGGCATTTTCTAGACATTGGGGTATTTTCCGGAACCGACAGTGAAATTTGGTGAGTGGGAAGGGTTATCTTAAAGATGACGTCATTACTCATTGATAAAAGGGCTCATGCTATATTTGAAATGGTCTATTTGGATGCGCGATAGATTTTTCTTTAATTTGATATAAGGCTTGACTTCCGATGAAATTTTGGGGATGAGCTATTCAGACTTTTGTTATAATGGTCGACAACGGGAAATGTATTGGTTCCCTCTAACCTAAATGCGATATATATAGAAATATACTATAATTTCGACCTTTTATATCGTAACCCGCATTTCCTCGCGCTAAGACACTTCAAACAAACTTCGTTTCATATAACAAGTCGTTGCACGTCCTATTTGAAGGAGATGTAAAGCGAAAAGGGACCATCTGACACCTTTTTGTATTATTCTTAGATCCAAAACACACTGTAAGGTCGTAATTTTGCACCGTTTTGCAAATAATTTTCATGTGTATTTCTTTCTTTCTTTACTTCCTTTGACTAAATTGGAAAGGAAATATCATTTTCAAAGAAGTTATGCTACAACGTGCCGCAAAGAACCCTTTTTAAAGTACAGTATACTTAAGTGAGGCATTCTGGTAAGGGGGGGGGGGGGTTGAGGTCCGGCGCGGTGGGCTTTTTTCCAGTTTCTGCCAAAAACATTATGCTTAATTTGGTTTTATAATACTAACAGAACTGTTAGACATATTTGTGCGCCTAAAATGCTAGTGAAAATATATCATTTTTATCTAAATGTGCCATTTCGGTTAAGATAAATTAGAAAATCGCATCTAATTATTGAAAGGAAAAGGGTCTATTTATGCCTAAAATCGTTATCAGTTGTTTTTAAAAGCAACTTTTTGATTGTTTATTGTAAATTGTGTAACAAACGAGATAAATCTGGTTAGAAAATGCGGGTTAGATCATATTTTTTGCGTTGTTTGGCTTCTTTTTGGTGCACTAAAGCACTTTTTTCGATTGACCCGGGCAAAGGGTTATCGGCTCGTATATCAAAAACTATTCGACCAAGTACCTTAAAACCATACGCAATAGTCTTCAACATATTTCTGTGTGCGAATCTGATATTGAAACGAAAGTTTGGACATAAAAACGCAGTAATTAGTTACAAATAAAGTTCATAGTATAGATATCAAGAAATGGTAATTTGGGGGTAAGGATAAGGGTTAATTGTAACGGAAGCTAATTAAAGGTAGAAGGAGCTGATTTTCGAGAACAGAGCAATTTTAAAAAATATTAAGAATAAAGCGCTGAAGCGTAAAAAGTATAGAAATAGAGTCTAAATTGCACCCATACTCCACTATTCAATTTCGAAAACAAGTGTTTTTAGAGGCAGAGTTTTCTAGCCCAACTCTTTTTCTGTGTGAATTTCCGTTGACCGAGTTAAGGGATATGTCCATATCTCAGTACGTTTATTACATAACCGGCTGAAACTTTCCAATTTTATCGGAATAAGATATTTCTATATTTTGATGCTTAAAGAATGAATTCAATGAACATTTTATTTTCTCTTTAGGTTACAGGGAACTAATACAATCTCCCGCCATCTGTCACATTTTGTCTAGGGAATTAACGGTGAAGTAAACAAAGATAAGGGCGGCCTCTGATTGGTCCATAATTTATATTATGATCAAATATGATAATTTATTTTTGGAGATTAACAATATTTCTACAAGTTAGATGCAAAATGGGTGATGTGAGAATCTATTTCGGGTCTTAAGAGGCATTTTCTAGACATTGGGGTATTTTCCGGAACCGACAGTGAAATTTGGTGAGTGGGAAGGGTTATCTTAAAGATGACGTCATTACTCATTGATAAAAGGGCTCATGCTATATTTGAAATGGTCTATTTGGATGCGCGATAGATTTTTCTTTAATTTGATATAAGGCTTGACTTCCGATGAAATTTTGGGGATGAGCTATTCAGACTTTTGTTATAATGGTCGACAACGGGAAATGTATTGGTTCCCTCTAACCTAAATGCGATATATATAGAAATATACTATAATTTCGACCTTTTATATCGTAACCCGCATTTCCTCGCGCTAAGACACTTCAAACAAACTTCGTTTCATATAACAAGTCGTTGCACGTCCTATTTGAAGGAGATGTAAAGCGAAAAGGGACCATCTGACACCTTTTTGTATTATTCTTAGATCCAAAACACACTGTAAGGTCGTAATTTTGCACCGTTTTGCAAATAATTTTCATGTGTATTTCTTTCTTTCTTTACTTCCTTTGACTAAATTGGAAAGGAAATATCATTTTCAAAGAAGTTATGCTACAACGTGCCGCAAAGAACCCTTTTTAAAGTACAGTATACTTAAGTGAGGCATTCTGGTAAGGGGGGGGGGGTTGAGGTCCGGCGCGGTGGGCTTTTTTCCAGTTTCTGCCAAAAACATTATGCTTAATTTGGTTTTATAATACTAACAGAACTGTTAGACATATTTGTGCGCCTAAAATGCTAGTGAAAATATATCATTTTTATCTAAATGTGCCATTTCGGTTAAGATAAATTAGAAAATCGCATCTAATTATTGAAAGGAAAAGGGTCTATTTATGCCTAAAATCGTTATCAGTTGTTTTTAAAAGCAACTTTTTGATTGTTTATTGTAAATTGTGTAACAAACGAGATAAATCTGGTTAGAAAATGCGGGTTAGATCATATTTTTTGCGTTGTTTGGCTTCTTTTTGGTGCACTAAAGCACTTTTTTCGATTGACCCGGGCAAAGGGTTATCGGCTCGTATATCAAAAACTATTCGACCAAGTACCTTAAAACCATACGCAATAGTCTTCAACATATTTCTGTGTGCGAATCTGATATTGAAACGAAAGTTTGGACATAAAAACGCAGTAATTAGTTACAAATAAAGTTCATAGTAATAAAAAGTATTATCCCATTTTTATAAAGATAAGGGTTTATTTTTCGCATAGATTTCTTAGAAATTGTTCTTAAGACTTGAATTTGGTACTACATTGTAGCTTGTCAAGTGGACGGGTTATATTCGAGGTGAAAACGTTACTTTGTTTATATCTAAACTCGATTCGGCGGCTTTTTAGGGCAGGAAACAGCACTGAGCTGACAGGCTAGTGATAAGGGTTATTGCTACATTAACAAAAATCTATTTGACTGAATGCTATCAAACTTGCAGAAAAAGTGTACAATATGTATCTTTATAAGAAAATAATAATTGTAAGCATTTTTAATAATAAAAATATATAATTTTATGTAATCTTTTCAGCAAACACGAGAAAACATTTTGCAGGATAAGGGTTATTTCGACATAAAAATAATATTTTTTCTAAAATTTTTAGGAAAATCTTGCATGAAAAATATACTTGCAGACTGAAAGACACCTCGATGAGAACATCGGGTCGATTTAGCTATAAAATGATAGCACAAACCACGGTTTCGCACGCATATGTGTATTATTTGGTCCCAACAGCGCTTAGGATAAGGGCCTATTTTTTCCTTATCTATTACACTAAACCCATTAAATTTTTCTATGGAAGTCAGCAATATTAAGTTGCGTAAGTTGATACATGATTTACGATTTATTGGATTTAAAAGATGGTAATGAACCCTAAAAGATATCAAGAAATGGTAATTTGGGGGTAAGGATAAGGGTTAATTGTAACGGAAGCTAATTAAAGGTAGAAGGAGCTGATTTTCGAGAACAGAGCAATTTTAAAAAATATGAAGAATAAAGCGCTGAAGCGTAAAAAGTATAGAAATAGAGTCTAAATTGCACCCATACTCCACTATTCAATTTCGAAAACAAGTGTTTTTAGAGGCAGAGTTTTCTAGCCCAACTCTTTTTCTGTGTGAATTTCCGTTGACCGAGTTAAGGGATATGTCCATATCTCAGTACGTTTATTACATAACCGGCTGAAACTTTCCAATTTTATCGGAATAAGATATTTCTATATTTTGATGCTTAAAGAATGAATTCAATGAACATTTTATTTTCTCTTTAAAATGCGATATATATAGAAATATACTATAATTTCGACCTTTTATATCGTAACCCGCATTTCCTCGCGCTAAGACACTTCAAACAAACTTCGTTTCATATAACAAGTCGTTGCGCGTCCTATTTGAAGGAGATGTAAAGCGAAAAGGGACCATCTGACACCTTTTTGTATTATTCTTAGATCCAAAACACACTGTAAGGTCGTAATTTTGCACCGTTTTGCAAATAATTTTCATGTGTATTTCTTTCTTTCTTTACTTCCTTTGACTAAATTGGAAAGGAAATATCATTTTCAAAGAAGTTATGCTACAACGTGCCGCAAAGAACCCTTTTTAAAGTACAGTATACTTAAGTGAGGCATTCTGGTAAGGGGGGGGGGGTTGAGGTCCGGCGCGGTGGGCTTTTTTCCAGTTTCTGCCAAAAACATTATGCTTAATTTGGTTTTATAATACTAACAGAACTGTTAGACATATTTGTGCGCCTAAAATGCTAGTGAAAATATATCATTTTTATCTAAATGTGCCATTTCGGTTAAGATAAATTAGAAAATCGCATCTAATTATTGAAAGGAAAAGGGTCTATTTATGCCTAAATCGTTATCAGTTGTTTTTAAAAGCAACTTTTTGATTGTTTATTGTAAATTGTGTAACAAACGAGATAAATCTGGTTAGAAAATGCGGGTTAGATCATATTTTTTGCGTTGTTTGGCTTCTTTTTGGTGCACTAAAGCACTTTTTTCGATTGACCCGGGCAAAGGGTTATCGGCTCGTATATCAAAAACTATTCGACCAAGTACCTTAAAACCATACGCAATAGTCTTCAACATATTTCTGTGTGCGAATCTGATATTGAAACGAAAGTTTGGACATAAAAACGCAGTAATTAGTTACAAATAAAGTTCATAGTAATAAAAAGTATTATCCCATTTTTATAAAGATAAGGGTTTATTTTTCGCATAGATTTCTTAGAAATTGTTCTTAAGACTTGAATTTGGTACTACATTGTAGCTTGTCAAGTGGACGGGTTATATTCGAGGTGAAAACGTTACTTTGTTTATATCTAAACTCGATTCGGCGGCTTTTTAGGGCAGGAAACAGCACTGAGCTGACAGGCTAGTGATAAGGGTTATTGCTACATTAACAAAAATCTATTTGACTGAATGCTATCAAACTTGCAGAAAAAGTGTACAATATGTATCTTTATAAGAAAATAATAATTGTAAGCATTTTTAATAATAAAAATATATAATTTTATGTAATCTTTTCAGCAAACACGGGAAAACATTTTGCAGGATAAGGGTTATTTCGACATAAAAATAATATTTTTTCTAAAATTTTTAGGAAAATCTTGCATGAAAAATATACTTGCAGACTGAAAGACACCTCGATGAGAACATCGGGTCGATTTAGCTATAAAATGATAGCACAAACCACGGTTTCGCACGCATATGTGTATTATTTGGTCCCAACAGCGCTTAGGATAAGGGCCTATTTTTTCCTTATCTATTACACTAAACCCATTAAATTTTTCTATGGAAGTCAGCAATATTAAGTTGCGTAAGTTGATACATGATTTACGATTTATTGGATTTAAAAGATGGTAATGAACCCTAAAAGATATCAAGAAATGGTAATTTGGGGGTAAGGATAAGGGTTAATTGTAACGGAAGCTAATTAAAGGTAGAAGGAGCTGATTTTCGAGAACAGAGCAATTTTAAAAAATATTAAGAATAAAGCGCTGAAGCGTAAAAAGTATAGAAATAGAGTCTAAATTGCACCCATACTCCACTATTCAATTTCGAAAACAAGTGTTTTTAGAGGCAGAGTTTTCTAGCCCAACTCTTTTTCTGTGTGAATTTCCGTTGACCGAGTTAAGGGATATGTCCATATCTCAGTACGTTTATTACATAACCGGCTGAAACTTTCCAATTTTATCGGAATAAGATATTTCTATATTTTGATGCTTAAAGAATGAATTCAATGAACATTTTATTTTCTCTTTATAAATGCGATATATATAGAAATATACTATAATTTCGACCTTTTATATCGTAACCCGCATTTCCTCGCGCTAAGACACTTCAAACAAACTTCGTTTCATATAACAAGTCGTTGCACGTCCTATTTGAAGGAGATGTAAAGCGAAAAGGGACCATCTGACACCTTTTTGTATTATTCTTAGATCCAAAACACACTGTAAGGTCGTAATTTTGCACCGTTTTGCAAATAATTTTCATGTGTATTTCTTTCTTTCTTTACTTCCTTTGACTAAATTGGAAAGGAAATATCATTTTCAAAGAAGTTATGCTACAACGTGCCGCAAAGAACCCTTTTTAAAGTACAGTATACTTAAGTGAGGCATTCTGGTAAGGGGGGGGGGTTTGAGGTCCGGCGCGGTGGGCTTTTTTCCAGTTTCTGCCAAAAACATTATGCTTAATTTGGTTTTATAATACTAACAGAACTGTTAGACATATTTGTGCGCCTAAAATGCTAGTGAAAATATATCATTTTTATCTAAATGTGCCATTTCGGTTAAGATAAATTAGAAAATCGCATCTAATTATTGAAAGGAAAAGGGTCTATTTATGCCTAAAATCGTTATCAGTTGTTTTTAAAAGCAACTTTTTGATTGTTTATTGTAAATTGTGTAACAAACGAGATAAATCTGGTTAGAAAATGCGGGTTAGATCATATTTTTTGCGTTGTTTGGCTTCTTTTTGGTGCACTAAAGCACTTTTTTCGATTGACCCGGGCAAAGGGTTATCGGCTCGTATATCAAAAACTATTCGACCAAGTACCTTAAAACCATACGCAATAGTCTTCAACATATTTCTGTGTGCGAATCTGATATTGAAACGAAAGTTTGGACATAAAAACGCAGTAATTAGTTACAAATAAAGTTCATAGTAATAAAAAGTATTATCCCATTTTTATAAAGATAAGGGTTTATTTTTCGCATAGATTTCTTAGAAATTGTTCTTAAGACTTGAATTTGGTACTACATTGTAGCTTGTCAAGTGGACGGGTTATATTCGAGGTGAAAACGTTACTTTGTTTATATCTAAACTCGATTCGGCGGCTTTTTAGGGCAGGAAACAGCACTGAGCTGACAGGCTAGTGATAAGGGTTATTGCTACATTAACAAAAATCTATTTGACTGAATGCTATCAAACTTGCAGAAAAAGTGTACAATATGTATCTTTATAAGAAAATAATAATTGTAAGCATTTTTAACAATAAAAATATATAATTTTATGTAATCTTTTCAGCAAACACGAGAAAACATTTTGCAGGATAAGGGTTATTTCGACATAAAAATAATATTTTTTCTAAAATTTTTAGGAAAATCTTGCATGAAAAATATACTTGCAGACTGAAAGACACCTCGATGAGAACATCGGGTCGATTTAGCTATAAAATGATAGCACAAACCACGGTTTCGCACGCATATGTGTATTATTTGGTCCCAACAGCGCTTAGGATAAGGGCCTATTTTTTCCTTATCTATTACACTAAACCCATTAAATTTTTCTATGGAAGTCAGCAATATTAAGTTGCGTAAGTTGATACATGATTTACGATTTATTGGATTTAAAAGATGGTAATGAACCCTAAAAGATATCAAGAAATGGTAATTTGGGGGTAAGGATAAGGGTTAATTGTAACGGAAGCTAATTAAAGGTAGAAGGAGCTGATTTTCGAGAACAGAGCAATTTTAAAAAATATTAAGAATAAAGCGCTGAAGCGTAAAAAGTATAGAAATAGAGTCTAAATTGCACCCATACTCCACTATTCAATTTCGAAAACAAGTGTTTTTAGAGGCAGAGTTTTCTAGCCCAACTCTTTTTCTGTGTGAATTTCCGTTGACCGAGTTAAGGGATATGTCCATATCTCAGTACGTTTATTACATAACCGGCTGAAACTTTCCAATTTTATCGGAATAAGATATTTCTATATTTTGATGCTTAAAGAATGAATTCAATGAACATTTTATTTTCTCTTTAAAATGCGATATATATAGAAATATACTATAATTTCGACCTTTTATATCGTAACCCGCATTTCCTCGCGCTAAGACACTTCAAACAAACTTCGTTTCATATAACAAGTCGTTGCGCGTCCTATTTGAAGGAGATGTAAAGCGAAAAGGGACCATCTGACACCTTTTTGTATTATTCTTAGATCCAAAACACACTGTAAGGTCGTAATTTTGCACCGTTTTGCAAATAATTTTCATGTGTATTTCTTTCTTTCTTTACTTCCTTTGACTAAATTGGAAAGGAAATATCATTTTCAAAGAAGTTATGCTACAACGTGCCGCAAAGAACCCTTTTTAAAGTACAGTATACTTAAGTGAGGCATTCTGGTAAGGGGGGGGGGGGGGGTTGAGGTCCGGCGCGGTGGGCTTTTTTCCAGTTTCTGCCAAAAACATTATGCTTAATTTGGTTTTATAATACTAACAGAACTGTTAGACATATTTGTGCGCCTAAAATGCTAGTGAAAATATATCATTTTTATCTAAATGTGCCATTTCGGTTAAGATAAATTAGAAAATCGCATCTAATTATTGAAAGGAAAAGGGTCTATTTATGCCTAAATCGTCATCAGTTGTTTTTAAAAGCAACTTTTTGATTGTTTATTGTAAATTGTGTAACAAACGAGATAAATCTGGTTAGAAAATGCGGGTTAGATCATATTTTTTGCGTTGTTTGGCTTCTTTTTGGTGCACTAAAGCACTTTTTTCGATTGACCCGGGCAAAGGGTTATCGGCTCGTATATCAAAAACTATTCGACCAAGTACCTTAAAACCATACGCAATAGTCTTCAACATATTTCTGTGTGCGAATCTGATATTGAAACGAAAGTTTGGACATAAAAACGCAGTAATTAGTTACAAATAAAGTTCATAGTAATAAAAAGTATTATCCCATTTTTATAAAGATAAGGGTTTATTTTTCGCATAGATTTCTTAGAAATTGTTCTTAAGACTTGAATTTGGTACTACATTGTAGCTTGTCAAGTGGACGGGTTATATTCGAGGTGAAAACGTTACTTTGTTTATATCTAAACTCGATTCGGCGGCTTTTTAGGGCAGGAAACAGCACTGAGCTGACAGGCTAGTGATAAGGGTTATTGCTACATTAACAAAAATCTATTTGACTGAATGCTATCAAACTTGCAGAAAAAGTGTACAATATGTATCTTTATAAGAAAATAATAATTGTAAGCATTTTTAATAATAAAAATATATAATTTTATGTAATCTTTTCAGCAAACACGGGAAAACATTTTGCAGGATAAGGGTTATTTCGACATAAAAATAATATTTTTTCTAAAATTTTTAGGAAAATCTTGCATGAAAAATATACTTGCAGACTGAAAGACACCTCGATGAGAACATCGGGTCGATTTAGCTATAAAATGATAGCACAAACCACGGTTTCGCACGCATATGTGTATTATTTGGTCCCAACAGCGCTTAGGATAAGGGCCTATTTTTTCCTTATCTATTACACTAAACCCATTAAATTTTTCTATGGAAGTCAGCAATATTAAGTTGCGTAAGTTGATACATGATTTACGATTTATTGGATTTAAAAGATGGTAATGAACCCTAAAAGATATCAAGAAATGGTAATTTGGGGGTAAGGATAAGGGTTAATTGTAACGGAAGCTAATTAAAGGTAGAAGGAGCTGATTTTCGAGAACAGAGCAATTTTAAAAAATATTAAGAATAAAGCGCTGAAGCGTAAAAAGTATAGAAATAGAGTCTAAATTGCACCCATACTCCACTATTCAATTTCGAAAACAAGTGTTTTTAGAGGCAGAGTTTTCTAGCCCAACTCTTTTTCTGTGTGAATTTCCGTTGACCGAGTTAAGGGATATGTCCATATCTCAGTACGTTTATTACATAACCGGCTGAAACTTTCCAATTTTATCGGAATAAGATATTTCTATATTTTGATGCTTAAAGAATGAATTCAATGAACATTTTATTTTCTCTTTAGGTTACAGGGAACTAATACAATCTCCCGCCATCTGTCACATTTTGTCTAGGGAATTAACGGTGAAGTAAACAAAGATAAGGGCGGCCTCTGATTGGTCCATAATATATTATGATCAAATATGATAATTTATTTTTGGAGATTAACAATATTTCTACAAGTTAGATGCAAAATGGGTGAGGTGAGAATCTATTTCGGGTCTTAAGAGGCATTTTCTAGACATTGGGGTATTTTCCGGAACCGACAGTGAAATTTGGTGAGTGGGAAGGGTTATCTTAAAGATGACGTCATTACTCATTGATAAAAGGGCTCATGCTATATTTGAAATGGTCTATTTGGATGCGCGATAGATTTTTCTTTAATTTGATATAAGGCTTGACTTCCGATGAAATTTTGGGGATGAGCTATTCAGACTTTTGTTATAATGGTCGACAACGGGAAATGTATTGGTTCCCTCTAACCTAAATGCGATATATATAGAAATATACTATAATTTCGACCTTTTATATCGTAACCCGCATTTCCTCGCGCTAAGACACTTCAAACAAACTTCGTTTCATATAACAAGTCGTTGCACGTCCTATTTGAAGGAGATGTAAAGCGAAAAGGGACCATCTGACACCTTTTTGTATTATTCTTAGATCCAAAACACACTGTAAGGTCGTAATTTTGCACCGTTTTGCAAATAATTTTCATGTGTATTTCTTTCTTTCTTTACTTCCTTTGACTAAATTGGAAAGGAAATATCATTTTCAAAGAAGTTATGCTACAACGTGCCGCAAAGAACCCTTTTTAAAGTACAGTATACTTAAGTGAGGCATTCTGGTAAGGGGGGGGGGGGGGTTGAGGTCCGGCGCGGTGGGCTTTTTTCCAGTTTCTGCCAAAAACATTATGCTTAATTTGGTTTTATAATACTAACAGAACTGTTAGACATATTTGTGCGCCTAAAATGCTAGTGAAAATATATCATTTTTATCTAAATGTGCCATTTCGGTTAAGATAAATTAGAAAATCGCATCTAATTATTGAAAGGAAAAGGGTCTATTTATGCCTAAAATCGTTATCAGTTGTTTTTAAAAGCAACTTTTTGATTGTTTATTGTAAATTGTGTAACAAACGAGATAAATCTGGTTAGAAAATGCGGGTTAGATCATATTTTTTGCGTTGTTTGGCTTCTTTTTGGTGCACTAAAGCACTTTTTTCGATTGACCCGGGCAAAGGGTTATCGGCTCGTATATCAAAAACTATTCGACCAAGTACCTTAAAACCATACGCAATAGTCTTCAACATATTTCTGTGTGCGAATCTGATATTGAAACGAAAGTTTGGACATAAAAACGCAGTAATTAGTTACAAATAAAGTTCATAGTAATAAAAAGTATTATCCCATTTTTATAAAGATAAGGGTTTATTTTTCGCATAGATTTCTTAGAAATTGTTCTTAAGACTTGAATTTGGTACTACATTGTAGCTTGTCAAGTGGACGGGTTATATTCGAGGTGAAAACGTTACTTTGTTTATATCTAAACTCGATTCGGCGGCTTTTTAGGGCAGGAAACAGCACTGAGCTGACAGGCTAGTGATAAGGGTTATTGCTACATTAACAAAAATCTATTTGACTGAATGCTATCAAACTTGCAGAAAAAGTGTACAATATGTATCTTTATAAGAAAATAATAATTGTAAGCATTTTTAATAATAAAAATATATAATTTTATGTAATCTTTTCAGCAAACACGAGAAAACATTTTGCAGGATAAGGGTTATTTCGACATAAAAATAATATTTTTTCTAAAATTTTTAGGAAAATCTTGCATGAAAAATATACTTGCAGACTGAAAGACACCTCGATGAGAACATCGGGTCGATTTAGCTATAAAATGATAGCACAAACCACGGTTTCGCACGCATATGTGTATTATTTGGTCCCAACAGCGCTTAGGATAAGGGCCTATTTTTTCCTTATCTATTACACTAAACCCATTAAATTTTTCTATGGAAGTCAGCAATATTAAGTTGCGTAAGTTGATACATGATTTACGATTTATTGGATTTAAAAGATGGTAATGAACCCTAAAAGATATCAAGAAATGGTAATTTGGGGGTAAGGATAAGGGTTAATTGTAACGGAAGCTAATTAAAGGTAGAAGGAGCTGATTTTCGAGAACAGAGCAATTTTAAAAAATATTAAGAATAAAGCGCTGAAGCGTAAAAAGTATAGAAATAGAGTCTAAATTGCACCCATACTCCACTATTCAATTTCGAAAACAAGTGTTTTTAGAGGCAGAGTTTTCTAGCCCAACTCTTTTTCTGTGTGAATTTCCGTTGACCGAGTTAAGGGATATGTCCATATCTCAGTACGTTTATTACATAACCGGCTGAAACTTTCCAATTTTATCGGAATAAGATATTTCTATATTTTGATGCTTAAAGAATGAATTCAATGAACATTTTATTTTCTCTTTATAAATGCGATATATATAGAAATATACTTTAATTTCGACCTTTTATATCGTAACCCGCATTTCCTCGCGCTAAGACACTTCAAACAAACTTCGTTTCATATAACAAGTCGTTGCACGTCCTATTTGAAGGAGATGTAAAGCGAAAAGGGACCATCTGACACCTTTTTGTATTATTCTTAGATCCAAAACACACTGTAAGGTCGTAATTTTGCACCGTTTTGCAAATAATTTTCATGTGTATTTCTTTCTTTCTTTACTTCCTTTGACTAAATTGGAAAGGAAATATCATTTTCAAAGAAGTTATGCTACAACGTGCCGCAAAGAACCCTTTTTAAAGTACAGTATACTTAAGTGAGGCATTCTGGTAAGGGGGGGGGGGGGGTTGAGGTCCGGCGCGGTGGGCTTTTTTCCAGTTTCTGCCAAAAACATTATGCTTAATTTGGTTTTATAATACTAACAGAACTGTTAGACATATTTGTGCGCCTAAAATGCTAGTGAAAATATATCATTTTTATCTAAATGTGCCATTTCGGTTAAGATAAATTAGAAAATCGCATCTAATTATTGAAAGGAAAAGGGTCTATTTATACCTAAAATCGTTATCAGTTGTTTTTAAAAGCAACTTTTTGATTGTTTATTGTAAATTGTGTAACAAACGAGATAAATCTGGTTAGAAAATGCGGGTTAGATCATATTTTTTGCGTTGTTTGGCTTCTTTTTGGTGCACTAAAGCACTTTTTTCGATTGACCCGGGCAAAGGGTTATCGGCTCGTATATCAAAAACTATTCGACCAAGTACCTTAAAACCATACGCAATAGTCTTCAACATATTTCTGTGTGCGAATCTGATATTGAAACGAAAGTTTGGACATAAAAACGCAGTAATTAGTTACAAATAAAGTTCATAGTAATAAAAAGTATTATCCCATTTTTATAAAGATAAGGGTTTATTTTTCGCATAGATTTCTTAGAAATTGTTCTTAAGACTTGAATTTGGTACTACATTGTAGCTTGTCAAGTGGACGGGTTATATTCGAGGTGAAAACGTTACTTTGTTTATATCTAAACTCGATTCGGCGGCTTTTTAGGGCAGGAAACAGCACTGAGCTGACAGGCTAGTGATAAGGGTTATTGCTACATTAACAAAAATCTATTTGACTGAATGCTATCAAACTTGCAGAAAAAGTGTACAATATGTATCTTTATAAGAAAATAATAATTGTAAGCATTTTTAATAATAAAAATATATAATTTTATGTAATCTTTTCAGCAAACACGAGAAAACATTTTGCAGGATAAGGGTTATTTCGACATAAAAATAATATTTTTTCTAAAATTTTTAGGAAAATCTTGCATGAAAAATATACTTGCAGACTGAAAGACACCTCGATGAGAACATCGGGTCGATTTAGCTATAAAATGATAGCACAAACCACGGTTTCGCACGCATATGTGTATTATTTGGTCCCAACAGCGCTTAGGATAAGGGCCTATTTTTTCCTTATCTATTACACTAAACCCATTAAATTTTTCTATGGAAGTCAGCAATATTAAGTTGCGTAAGTTGATACATGATTTACGATTTATTGGATTTAAAAGATGGTAATGAACCCTAAAAGATATCAAGAAATGGTAATTTGGGGGTAAGGATAAGGGTTAATTGTAACGGAAGCTAATTAAAGGTAGAAGGAGCTGATTTTCGAGAACAGAGCAATTTTAAAAAATATTAAGAATAAAGCGCTGAAGCGTAAAAAGTATAGAAATAGAGTCTAAATTGCACCCATACTCCACTATTCAATTTCGAAAACAAGTGTTTTTAGAGGCAGAGTTTTCTAGCCCAACTCTTTTTCTGTGTGAATTTCCGTTGACCGAGTTAAGGGATATGTCCATATCTCAGTACGTTTATTACATAACCGGCTGAAACTTTCCAATTTTATCGGAATAAGATATTTCTATATTTTGATGCTTAAAGAATGAATTCAATGAACATTTTATTTTCTCTTTAATGCGATATATATAGAAATATACTATAATTTCGACCTTTTATATCGTAACCCGCATTTCCTCGCGCTAAGACACTTCAAACAAACTTCGTTTCATATAACAAGTCGTTGCACGTCCTATTTGAAGGAGATGTAAAGCGAAAAGGGACCATCTGACACCTTTTTGTATTATTCTTAGATCCAAAACACACTGTAAGGTCGTAATTTTGCACCGTTTTGCAAATAATTTTCATGTGTATTTCTTTCTTTCTTTACTTCCTTTGACTAAATTGGAAAGGAAATATCATTTTCAAAGAAGTTATGCTACAACGTGCCGCAAAGAACCCTTTTTAAAGTACAGTATACTTAAGTGAGGCATTCTGGTAAGGGGGGGGGGGTTGAGGTCCGGCGCGGTGGGCTTTTTTCCAGTTTCTGCCAAAAACATTATGCTTAATTTGGTTTTATAATACTAAAAGAACTGTTAGACATATTTGTGCGCCTAAAATGCTAGTGAAAATATATCATTTTTATCTAAATGTGCCATTTCGGTTAAGATAAATTAGAAAATCGCATCTAATTATTGAAAGGAAAAGGGTCTATTTATGCCTAAAATCGTTATCAGTTGTTTTTAAAAGCAACTTTTTGATTGTTTATTGTAAATTGTGTAACAAACGAGATAAATCTGGTTAGAAAATGCGGGTTAGATCATATTTTTTGCGTTGTTTGGCTTCTTTTTGGTGCACTAAAGCACTTTTTTCGATTGACCCGGGCAAAGGGTTATCGGCTCGTATATCAAAAACTATTCGACCAAGTACCTTAAAACCATACGCAATAGTCTTCAACATATTTCTGTGTGCGAATCTGATATTGAAACGAAAGTTTGGACATAAAAACGCAGTAATTAGTTACAAATAAAGTTCATAGTAATAAAAAGTATTATCCCATTTTTATAAAGATAAGGGTTTATTTTTCGCATAGATTTCTTAGAAATTGTTCTTAAGACTTGAATTTGGTACTACATTGTAGCTTGTCAAGTGGACGGGTTATATTCGAGGTGAAAACGTTACTTTGTTTATATCTAAACTCGATTCGGCGGCTTTTTAGGGCAGGAAACAGCACTGAGCTGACAGGCTAGTGATAAGGGTTATTGCTACATTAACAAAAATCTATTTGACTGAATGCTATCAAACTTGCAGAAAAAGTGTACAATATGTATCTTTATAAGAAAATAATAATTGTAAGCATTTTTAATAATAAAAATATATAATTTTATGTAATCTTTTCAGCAAACACGAGAAAACATTTTGCAGGATAAGGGTTATTTCGACATAAAAATAATATTTTTTCTAAAATTTTTAGGAAAATCTTGCATGAAAAATATACTTGCAGACTGAAAGACACCTCGATGAGAACATCGGGTCGATTTAGCTATAAAATGATAGCACAAACCACGGTTTCGCACGCATATGTGTATTATTTGGTCCCAACAGCGCTTAGGATAAGGGCCTATTTTTTCCTTATCTATTACACTAAACCCATTAAATTTTTCTATGGAAGTCAGCAATATTAAGTTGCGTAAGTTGATACATGATTTACGATTTATTGGATTTAAAAGATGGTAATGAACCCTAAAAGATATCAAGAAATGGTAATTTGGGGGTAAGGATAAGGGTTAATTGTAACGGAAGCTAATTAAAGGTAGAAGGAGCTGATTTTCGAGAACAGAGCAATTTTAAAAAATATTAAGAATAAAGCGCTGAAGCGTAAAAAGTATAGAAATAGAGTCTAAATTGCACCCATACTCCACTATTCAATTTCGAAAACAAGTGTTTTTAGAGGCAGAGTTTTCTAGCCCAACTCTTTTTCTGTGTGAATTTCCGTTGACCGAGTTAAGGGATATGTCCATATCTCAGTACGTTTATTACATAACCGGCTGAAACTTTCCAATTTTATCGGAATAAGATATTTCTATATTTTGATGCTTAAAGAATGAATTCAATGAACATTTTATTTTCTCTTTAATGCGATATATATAGAAATATACTATAATTTCGACCTTTTATATCGTAACCCGCATTTCCTCGCGCTAAGACACTTCAAACAAACTTCGTTTCATATAACAAGTCGTTGCACGTCCTATTTGAAGGAGATGTAAAGCGAAAAGGGACCATCTGACACCTTTTTGTATTATTCTTAGATCCAAAACACACTGTAAGGTCGTAATTTTGCACCGTTTTGCAAATAATTTTCATGTGTATTTCTTTCTTTCTTTACTTCCTTTGACTAAATTGGAAAGGAAATATCATTTTCAAAGAAGTTATGCTACAACGTGCCGCAAAGAACCCTTTTTAAAGTACAGTATACTTAAGTGAGGCATTCTGGTAAGGGGGGGGGGTTGAGGTCCGGCGCGGTGGGCTTTTTTCCAGTTTCTGCCAAAAACATTATGCTTAATTTGGTTTTATAATACTAAAAGAACTGTTAGACATATTTGTGCGCCTAAAATGCTAGTGAAAATATATCATTTTTATCTAAATGTGCCATTTCGGTTAAGATAAATTAGAAAATCGCATCTAATTATTGAAAGGAAAAGGGTCTATTTATGCCTAAAATCGTTATCAGTTGTTTTTAAAAGCAACTTTTTGATTGTTTATTGTAAATTGTGTAACAAACGAGATAAATCTGGTTAGAAAATGCGGGTTAGATCATATTTTTTGCGTTGTTTGGCTTCTTTTTGGTGCACTAAAGCACTTTTTTCGATTGACCCGGGCAAAGGGTTATCGGCTCGTATATCAAAAACTATTCGACCAAGTACCTTAAAACCATACGCAATAGTCTTCAACATATTTCTGTGTGCGAATCTGATATTGAAACGAAAGTTTGGACATAAAAACGCAGTAATTAGTTACAAATAAAGTTCATAGTAATAAAAAGTATTATCCCATTTTTATAAAGATAAGGGTTTATTTTTCGCATAGATTTCTTAGAAATTGTTCTTAAGACTTGAATTTGGTACTACATTGTAGCTTGTCAAGTGGACGGGTTATATTCGAGGTGAAAACGTTACTTTGTTTATATCTAAACTCGATTCGGCGGCTTTTTAGGGCAGGAAACAGCACTGAGCTGACAGGCTAGTGATAAGGGTTATTGCTACATTAACAAAAATCTATTTGACTGAATGCTATCAAACTTGCAGAAAAAGTGTACAATATGTATCTTTATAAGAAAATAATAATTGTAAGCATTTTTAATAATAAAAATATATAATTTTATGTAATCTTTTCAGCAAACACGAGAAAACATTTTGCAGGATAAGGGTTATTTCGACATAAAAATTATATTTTTTCTGAAATTTTTAGGAAAATCTTGCATGAAAAATATACTTGCAGACTGAAAGACACCTCGATGAGAACATCGGGTCGATTTAGCTATAAAATGATAGCACAAACCACGGTTTCGCACGCATATGTGTATTATTTGGTCCCAACAGCGCTTAGGATAAGGGCCTATTTTTTCCTTATCTATTACACTAAACCCATTAAATTTTTCTATGGAAGTCAGCAATATTAAGTTGCGTAAGTTGATACATGATTTACGATTTATTGGATTTAAAAGATGGTAATGAACCCTAAAAGATATCAAGAAATGGTAATTTGGGGGTAAGGATAAGGGTTAATTGTAACGGAAGCTAATTAAAGGTAGAAGGAGCTGATTTTCGAGAACAGAGCAATTTTAAAAAATATTAAGAATAAAGCGCTGAAGCGTAAAAAGTATAGAAATAGAGTCTAAATTGCACCCATACTCCACTATTCAATTTCGAAAACAAGTGTTTTTAGAGGCAGAGTTTTCTAGCCCAACTCTTTTTCTGTGTGAATTTCCGTTGACCGAGTTAAGGGATATGTCCATATCTCAGTACGTTTATTACATAACCGGCTGAAACTTTCCAATTTTATCGGAATAAGATATTTCTATATTTTGATGCTTAAAGAATGAATTCAATGAACATTTTATTTTCTCTTTAAATGCGATATATATAGAAATATACTATAATTTCGACCTTTTATATCGTAACCCGCATTTCCTCGCGCTAAGACACTTCAAACAAACTTCGTTTCATATAACAAGTCGTTGCACGTCCTATTTGAAGGAGATGTAAAGCGAAAAGGGACCATCTGACACCTTTTTGTATTATTCTTAGATCCAAAACACACTGTAAGGTCGTAATTTTGCACCGTTTTGCAAATAATTTTCATGTGTATTTCTTTCTTTCTTTACTTCCTTTGACTAAATTGGAAAGGAAATATCATTTTCAAAGAAGTTATGCTACAACGTGCCGCAAAGAACCCTTTTTAAAGTACAGTATACTTAAGTGAGGCATTCTGGTAAGGGGGGGGGGGTTGAGGTCCGGCGCGGTGGGCTTTTTTCCAGTTTCTGCCAAAAACATTATGCTTAATTTGGTTTTATAATACTAACAGAACTGTTAGACATATTTGTGCGCCTAAAATGCTAGTGAAAATATATCATTTTTATCTAAATGTGCCATTTCGGTTAAGATAAATTAGAAAATCGCATCTAATTATTGAAAGGAAAAGGGTCTATTTATGCCTAAAATCGTTATCAGTTGTTTTTAAAAGCAACTTTTTGATTGTTTATTGTAAATTGTGTAACAAACGAGATAAATCTGGTTAGAAAATGCGGGTTAGATCATATTTTTTGCGTTGTTTGGCTTCTTTTTGGTGCACTAAAGCACTTTTTTCGATTGACCCGGGCAAAGGGTTATCGGCTCGTATATCAAAAACTATTCGACCAAGTACCTTAAAACCATACGCAATAGTCTTCAACATATTTCTGTGTGCGAATCTGATATTGAAACGAAAGTTTGGACATAAAAACGCAGTAATTAGTTACAAATAAAGTTCATAGTAATAAAAAGTATTATCCCATTTTTATAAAGATAAGGGTTTATTTTTCGCATAGATTTCTTAGAAATTGTTCTTAAGACTTGAATTTGGTACTACATTGTAGCTTGTCAAGTGGACGGGTTATATTCGAGGTGAAAACGTTACTTTGTTTATATCTAAACTCGATTCGGCGGCTTTTTAGGGCAGGAAACAGCACTGAGCTGACAGGCTAGTGATAAGGGTTATTGCTACATTAACAAAAATCTATTTGACTGAATGCTATCAAACTTGCAGAAAAAGTGTACAATATGTATCTTTATAAGAAAATAATAATTGTAAGCATTTTTAATAATAAAAATATATAATTTTATGTAATCTTTTCAGCAAACACGAGAAAACATTTTGCAGGATAAGGGTTATTTCGACATAAAAATAATATTTTTTCTAAAATTTTTAGGAAAATCTTGCATGAAAAATATACTTGCAGACTGAAAGACACCTCGATGAGAACATCGGGTCGATTTAGCTATAAAATGATAGCACAAACCACGGTTTCGCACGCATATGTGTATTATTTGGTCCCAACAGCGCTTAGGATAAGGGCCTATTTTTTCCTTATCTATTACACTAAACCCATTAAATTTTTCTATGGAAGTCAGCAATATTAAGTTGCGTAAGTTGATACATGATTTACGATTTATTGGATTTAAAAGATGGTAATGAACCCTAAAAGATATCAAGAAATGGTAATTTGGGGGTAAGGATAAGGGTTAATTGTAACGGAAGCTAATTAAAGGTAGAAGGAGCTGATTTTCGAGAACAGA
The DNA here is from genome assembly GCA_948146395.1 of Fragum whitleyi. NCBI lineage: Eukaryota > Metazoa > Mollusca > Bivalvia > Cardiida > Cardiidae > Fragum > Fragum whitleyi. The sequence continues at coordinate 58,471,027 of OX411546.1, forward strand.
GCAATTTTAAAAAATATTAAGAATAAAGCGCTGAAGCGTAAAAAGTATAGAAATAGAGTCTAAATTGCACCCATACTCCACTATTCAATTTCGAAAACAAGTGTTTTTAGAGGCAGAGTTTTCTAGCCCAACTCTTTTTCTGTGTGAATTTCCGTTGACCGAGTTAAGGGATATGTCCATATCTCAGTACGTTTATTACATAACCGGCTGAAACTTTCCAATTTTATCGGAATAAGATATTTCTATATTTTGATGCTTAAAGAATGAATTCAATGAACATTTTATTTTCTCTTTAAATGCGATATATATAGAAATATACTATAATTTCGACCTTTTATATCGTAACCCGCATTTCCTCGCGCTAAGACACTTCAAACAAACTTCGTTTCATATAACAAGTCGTTGCACGTCCTATTTGAAGGAGATGTAAAGCGAAAAGGGACCATCTGACACCTTTTTGTATTATTCTTAGATCCAAAACACACTGTAAGGTCGTAATTTTGCACCGTTTTGCAAATAATTTTCATGTGTATTTCTTTCTTTCTTTACTTCCTTTGACTAAATTGGAAAGGAAATATCATTTTCAAAGAAGTTATGCTACAACGTGCCGCAAAGAACCCTTTTTAAAGTACAGTATACTTAAGTGAGGCATTCTGGTAAGGGGGGGGGGTTGAGGTCCGGCGCGGTGGGCTTTTTTCCAGTTTCTGCCAAAAACATTATGCTTAATTTGGTTTTATAATACTAACAGAACTGTTAGACATATTTGTGCGCCTAAAATGCTAGTGAAAATATATCATTTTTATCTAAATGTGCCATTTCGGTTAAGATAAATTAGAAAATCGCATCTAATTATTGAAAGGAAAAGGGTCTATTTATGCCTAAAATCGTTATCAGTTGTTTTTAAAAGCAACTTTTTGATTGTTTATTGTAAATTGTGTAACAAACGAGATAAATCTGGTTAGAAAATGCGGGTTAGATCATATTTTTTGCGTTGTTTGGCTTCTTTTTGGTGCACTAAAGCACTTTTTTCGATTGACCCGGGCAAAGGGTTATCGGCTCGTATATCAAAAACTATTCGACCAAGTACCTTAAAACCATACGCAATAGTCTTCAACATATTTCTGTGTGCGAATCTGATATTGAAACGAAAGTTTGGACATAAAAACGCAGTAATTAGTTACAAATAAAGTTCATAGTAATAAAAAGTATTATCCCATTTTTATAAAGATAAGGGTTTATTTTTCGCATAGATTTCTTAGAAATTGTTCTTAAGACTTGAATTTGGTACTACATTGTAGCTTGTCAAGTGGACGGGTTATATTCGAGGTGAAAACGTTACTTTGTTTATATCTAAACTCGATTCGGCGGCTTTTTAGGGCAGGAAACAGCACTGAGCTGACAGGCTAGTGATAAGGGTTATTGCTACATTAACAAAAATCTATTTGACTGAATGCTATCAAACTTGCAGAAAAAGTGTACAATATGTATCTTTATAAGAAAATAATAATTGTAAGCATTTTTAATAATAAAAATATATAATTTTATGTAATCTTTTCAGCAAACACGAGAAAACATTTTGCAGGATAAGGGTTATTTCGACATAAAAATAATATTTTTTCTAAAATTTTTAGGAAAATCTTGCATGAAAAATATACTTGCAGACTGAAAGACACCTCGATGAGAACATCGGGTCGATTTAGCTATAAAATGATAGCACAAACCACGGTTTCGCACGCATATGTGTATTATTTGGTCCCAACAGCGCTTAGGATAAGGGCCTATTTTTTCCTTATCTATTACACTAAACCCATTAAATTTTTCTATGGAAGTCAGCAATATTAAGTTGCGTAAGTTGATACATGATTTACGATTTATTGGATTTAAAAGATGGTAATGAACTCTAAAAGATATCAAGAAATGGTAATTTGGGGGTAAGGATAAGGGTTAATTGTAACGGAAGCTAATTAAAGGTAGAAGGAGCTGATTTTCGAGAACAGAGCAATTTTAAAAAATATTAAGAATAAAGCGCTGAAGCGTAAAAAGTATAGAAATAGAGTCTAAATTGCACCCATACTCCACTATTCAATTTCGAAAACAAGTGTTTTTAGAGGCAGAGTTTTCTAGCCCAACTCTTTTTCTGTGTGAATTTCCGTTGACCGAGTTAAGGGATATGTCCATATCTCAGTACGTTTATTACATAACCGGCTGAAACTTTCCAATTTTATCGGAATAAGATATTTCTATATTTTGATGCTTAAAGAATGAATTCAATGAACATTTTATTTTCTCTTTAGGTTACAGGGAACTAATACAATCTCCCGCCATCTGTCACATTTTGTCTAGGGAATTAACGGTGAAGTAAACAAAGATAAGGGCGGCCTCTGATTGGTCCATAATATATTATGATCAAATATGATAATTTATTTTTGGAGATTAACAATATTTCTACAAGTTAGATGCAAAATGGGTGAGGTGAGAATCTATTTCGGGTCTTAAGAGGCATTTTCTAGACATTGGGGTATTTTCCGGAACCGACAGTGAAATTTGGTGAGTGGGAAGGGTTATCTTAAAGATGACGTCATTACTCATTGATAAAAGGGCTCATGCTATATTTGAAATGGTCTATTTGGATGCGCGATAGATTTTTCTTTAATTTGATATAAGGCTTGACTTCCGATGAAATTTTGGGGATGAGCTATTCAGACTTTTGTTATAATGGTCGACAACGGGAAATGTATTGGTTCCCTCTAACCTAAATGCGATATATATAGAAATATACTATAATTTCGACCTTTTATATCGTAACCCGCATTTCCTCGCGCTAAGACACTTCAAACAAACTTCGTTTCATATAACAAGTCGTTGCACGTCCTATTTGAAGGAGATGTAAAGCGAAAAGGGACCATCTGACACCTTTTTGTATTATTCTTAGATCCAAAACACACTGTAAGGTCGTAATTTTGCACCGTTTTGCAAATAATTTTCATGTGTATTTCTTTCTTTCTTTACTTCCTTTGACTAAATTGGAAAGGAAATATCATTTTCAAAGAAGTTATGCTACAACGTGCCGCAAAGAACCCTTTTTAAAGTACAGTATACTTAAGTGAGGCATTCTGGTAAGGGGGGGGGGGTTGAGGTCCGGCGCGGTGGGCTTTTTTCCAGTTTCTGCCAAAAACATTATGCTTAATTTGGTTTTATAATACTAACAGAACTGTTAGACATATTTGTGCGCCTAAAATGCTAGTGAAAATATATCATTTTTATCTAAATGTGCCATTTCGGTTAAGATAAATTAGAAAATCGCATCTAATTATTGAAAGGAAAAGGGTCTATTTATGCCTAAAATCGTTATCAGTTGTTTTTAAAAGCAACTTTTTGATTGTTTATTGTAAATTGTGTAACAAACGAGATAAATCTGGTTAGAAAATGCGGGTTAGATCATATTTTTTGCGTTGTTTGGCTTCTTTTTGGTGCACTAAAGCACTTTTTTCGATTGACCCGGGCAAAGGGTTATCGGCTCGTATATCAAAAACTATTCGACCAAGTACCTTAAAACCATACGCAATAGTCTTCAACATATTTCTGTGTGCGAATCTGATATTGAAACGAAAGTTTGGACATAAAAACGCAGTAATTAGTTACAAATAAAGTTCATAGTAATAAAAAGTATTATCCCATTTTTATAAAGATAAGGGTTTATTTTTCGCATAGATTTCTTAGAAATTGTTCTTAAGACTTGAATTTGGTACTACATTGTAGCTTGTCAAGTGGACGGGTTATATTCGAGGTGAAAACGTTACTTTGTTTATATCTAAACTCGATTCGGCGGCTTTTTAGGGCAGGAAACAGCACTGAGCTGACAGGCTAGTGATAAGGGTTATTGCTACATTAACAAAAATCTATTTGACTGAATGCTATCAAACTTGCAGAAAAAGTGTACAATATGTATCTTTATAAGAAAATAATAATTGTAAGCATTTTTAATAATAAAAATATATAATTTTATGTAATCTTTTCAGCAAACACGAGAAAACATTTTGCAGGATAAGGGTTATTTCGACATAAAAATAATATTTTTTCTAAAATTTTTAGGAAAATCTTGCATGAAAAATATACTTGCAGACTGAAAGACACCTCGATGAGAACATCGGGTCGATTTAGCTATAAAATGATAGCACAAACCACGGTTTCGCACGCATATGTGTATTATTTGGTCCCAACAGCGCTTAGGATAAGGGCCTATTTTTTCCTTATCTATTACACTAAACCCATTAAATTTTTCTATGGAAGTCAGCAATATTAAGTTGCGTAAGTTGATACATGATTTACGATTTATTGGATTTAAAAGATGGTAATGAACCCTAAAAGATATCAAGAAATGGTAATTTGGGGGTAAGGATAAGGGTTAATTGTAACGGAAGCTAATTAAAGGTAGAAGGAGCTGATTTTCGAGAACAGAGCAATTTTAAAAAATATTAAGAATAAAGCGCTGAAGCGTAAAAAGTATAGAAATAGAGTCTAAATTGCACCCATACTCCACTATTCAATTTCGAAAACAAGTGTTTTTAGAGGCAGAGTTTTCTAGCCCAACTCTTTTTCTGTGTGAATTTCCGTTGACCGAGTTAAGGGATATGTCCATATCTCAGTACGTTTATTACATAACCGGCTGAAACTTTCCAATTTTATCGGAATAAGATATTTCTATATTTTGATGCTTAAAGAATGAATTCAATGAACATTTTATTTTCTCTTTATAAATGCGATATATATAGAAATATACTATAATTTCGACCTTTTATATCGTAACCCGCATTTCCTCGCGCTAAGACACTTCAAACAAACTTCGTTTCATATAACAAGTCGTTGCACGTCCTATTTGAAGGAGATGTAAAGCGAAAAGGGACCATCTGACACCTTTTTGTATTATTCTTAGATCCAAAACACACTGTAAGGTCGTAATTTTGCACCGTTTTGCAAATAATTTTCATGTGTATTTCTTTCTTTCTTTACTTCCTTTGACTAAATTGGAAAGGAAATATCATTTTCAAAGAAGTTATGCTACAACGTGCCGCAAAGAACCCTTTTTAAAGTGCAGTATACTTAAGTGAGGCATTCTGGTAAGGGGGGGGGGGGTTGAGGTCCGGCGCGGTGGGCTTTTTTCCAGTTTCTGCCAAAAACATTATGCTTAATTTGGTTTTATAATACTAACAGAACTGTTAGACATATTTGTGCGCCTAAAATGCTAGTGAAAATATATCATTTTTATCTAAATGTGCCATTTCGGTTAAGATAAATTAGAAAATCGCATCTAATTATTGAAAGGAAAAGGGTCTATTTATGCCTAAAATCGTTATCAGTTGTTTTTAAAAGCAACTTTTTGATTGTTTATTGTAAATTGTGTAACAAACGAGATAAATCTGGTTAGAAAATGCTGGTTAGATCATATTTTTTGCGTTGTTTGGCTTCTTTTTGGTGCACTAAAGCACTTTTTTCGATTGACCCGGGCAAAGGGTTATCGGCTCGTATATCAAAAACTATTCGACCAAGTACCTTAAAACCATACGCAATAGTCTTCAACATATTTCTGTGTGCGAATCTGATATAGAAACGAAAGTTCGGACATAACAAAAGGAGTAATTAGTTACAAATAAAGTTCATAGTAATAAAAAGTGTTATCCCATTTTTATAAAGATAAGGGTTTATTTTTCGCATAGATTTCTTAGAAATTGTTCTTAAGACTTGAATTTGGTACTACATTGTAGCTTGTCAAGTGGACGGGTTATATTCGAGGTGAAAACGTTACTTTGTTTATATCTAAACTCGATTCGGCGGCTTTTTAGGGCAGGAAACAGCACTGAGCTGACAGGCTAGTGATAAGGGTTATTGCTACATTAACAAAAATCTATTTGACTGAATGCTATCAAACTTGCAGAAAAAGTGTACAATATGTATCTTTATAAGAAAATAATAATTGTAAGCATTTTTAATAATAAAAATATATAATTTTATGTAATCTTTTCAGCAAACACGAGAAAACATTTTGCAGGATAAGGGTTATTTCGACATAAAAATAATATTTTTTCTAAAATTTTTAGGAAAATCTTGCATGAAAAATATACTAGCAGACTGAAAGACACCTCGATGAGAACATCGGGTCGATTTAGCTATAAAATGATAGCACAAACCACGGTTTCGCACGCATATGTGTATTATTTGGTCCCAACAGCGCTTAGGATAAGGGCCTATTTTTTCCTTATCTATTACACTAAACCCATTAAATTTTTCTATGGAAGTCAGCAATATTAAGTTGCGTAAGTTGATACATGATTTACGATTTATTGGATTTAAAAGATGGTAATGAACCCTAAAAGATATCAAGAAATGGTAATTTGGGGGTAAGGATAAGGGTTAATTGTAACGGAAGCTAATTAAAGGTAGAAGGAGCTGATTTTCGAGAACAGAGCAATTTTAAAAAATATTAAGAATAAAGCGCTGAAGCGTAAAAAGTATAGAAATAGAGTCTAAATTGCACCCATACTCCACTATTCAATTTCGAAAACAAGTGTTTTTAGAGGCAGAGTTTTCTAGCCCAACTCTTTTTCTGTGTGAATTTCCGTTGACCGAGTTAAGGGATATGTCCATATCTCAGTACGTTTATTACATAACCGGCTGAAACTTTCCAATTTTATCGGAATAAGATATTTCTATATTTTGATGCTTAAAGAATGAATTCAATGAACATTTTATTTTCTCTTTAAATGCGATATATATAGAAATATACTATAATTTCGACCTTTTATATCGTAACCCGCATTTCCTCGCGCTAAGACACTTCAAACAAACTTCGTTTCATATAACAAGTCGTTGCACGTCCTATTTGAAGGAGATGTAAAGCGAAAAGGGACCATCTGACACCTTTTTGTATTATTCTTAGATCCAAAACACACTGTAAGGTCGTAATTTTGCACCGTTTTGCAAATAATTTTCATGTGTATTTCTTTCTTTCTTTACTTCCTTTGACTAAATTGGAAAGGAAATATCATTTTCAAAGAAGTTATGCTACAACGTGCCGCAAAGAACCCTTTTTAAAGTGCAGTATACTTAAGTGAGGCATTCTGGTAAGGGGGGGGGGTTGAGGTCCGGCGCGGTGGGCTTTTTTCCAGTTTCTGCCAAAAACATTATGCTTAATTTGGTTTTATAATACTAACAGAACTGTTAGACATATTTGTGCGCCTAAAATGCTAGTGAAAATATATCATTTTTATCTAAATGTGCCATTTCGGTTAAGATAAATTAGAAAATCGCATCTAATTATTGAAAGGAAAAGGGTCTATTTATGCCTAAAATCGTTATCAGTTGTTTTTAAAAGCAACTTTTTGATTGTTTATTGTAAATTGTGTAACAAACGAGATAAATCTGGTTAGAAAATGCGGGTTAGATCATATTTTTTGCGTTGTTTGGCTTCTTTTTGGTGCACTAAAGCACTTTTTTCGATTGACCCGGGCAAAGGGTTATCGGCTCGTATATCAAAAACTATTCGACCAAGTACCTTAAAACCATACGCAATAGTCTTCAACATATTTCTGTGTGCGAATCTGATATTGAAACGAAAGTTCGGACATAAAAACGCAGTAATTAGTTACAAATAAAGTTCATAGTAATAAAAAGTATTATCCCATTTTTATAAAGATAAGGGTTTATTTTTCGCATAGATTTCTTAGAAATTGTTCTTAAGACTTGAATTTGGTACTACATTGTAGCTTGTCAAGTGGACGGGTTATATTCGAGGTGAAAACGTTACTTTGTTTATATCTAAACTCGATTCGGCGGCTTTTTAGGGCAGGAAACAGCACTGAGCTGACAGGCTAGTGATAAGGGTTATTGCTACATTAGCAAAAATCTATTTGACTGAATGCTATCAAACTTGCAGAAAAAGTGTACAATATGTATCTTTATAAGAAAATAATAATTGTAAGCATTTTTAATAATAAAAATATATAATTTTATGTAAACTTTTCAGCAAACACGAGAAAACATTTTGCAGGATAAGGGTTATTTCGACATAAAAATAATATTTTTTCTAAAATTTTTAGGAAAATCTTGCATGAAAAATATACTTGCAGACTGAAAGACACCTCGATGAGAACATCGGGTCGATTTAGCTATAAAATGATAGCACAAACCACGGTTTCGCACGCATATGTGTATTATTTGGTCCCAACAGCGCTTAGGATAAGGGCCTATTTTTTCCTTATCTATTACACTAAACCCATTAAATTTTTCTATGGAAGTCAGCAATATTAAGTTGCGTAAGTTGATACATGATTTACGATTTATTGGATTTAAAAGATGGTAATGAACCCTAAAAGATATCAAGAAATGGTAATTTGGGGGTAAGGATAAGGGTTAATTGTAACGGAAGCTAATTAAAGGTAGAAGGAGCTGATTTTCGAGAACAGAGCAATTTTAAAAAATATTAAGAATAAAGCGCTGAAGCGTAAAAAGTATAGAAATAGAGTCTAAATTGCACCCATACTCCACTATTCAATTTCGAAAACAAGTGTTTTTAGAGGCAGAGTTTTCTAGCCCAACTCTTTTTCTGTGTGAATTTCCGTTGACCGAGTTAAGGGATATGTCCATATCTCAGTACGTTTATTACATAACCGGCTGAAACTTTCCAATTTTATCGGAATAAGATATTTCTATATTTTGATGCTTAAAGAATGAATTCAATGAACATTTTATTTTCTCTTTAGGTTACAGGGAACTAATACAATCTCCCGCCATCTGTCACATTTTGTCTAGGGAATTAACGGTGAAGTAAACAAAGATAAGGGCGGCCTCTGATTGGTCCATAATATATTATGATCAAATATGATAATTTATTTTTGGAGATTAACAATATTTCTACAAGTTAGATGCAAAATGGGTGAGGTGAGAATCTATTTCGGGTCTTAAGAGGCATTTTCTAGACATTGGGGTATTTTCCGGAACCGACAGTGAAATTTGGTGAGTGGGAAGGGTTATCTTAAAGATGACGTCATTACTCATTGATAAAAGGGCTCATGCTATATTTGAAATGGTCTATTTGGATGCGCGATAGATTTTTCTTTAATTTGATATAAGGCTTGACTTCCGATGAAATTTTGGGGATGAGCTATTCAGACTTTTGTTATAATGGTCGACAACGGGAAATGTATTGGTTCCCTCTAACCTAAATGCGATATATATAGAAATATACTATAATTTCGACCTTTTATATCGTAACCCGCATTTCCTCGCGCTAAGACACTTCAAACAAACTTCGTTTCATATAACAAGTCGTTGCACGTCCTATTTGAAGGAGATGTAAAGCGAAAAGGGACCATCTGACACCTTTTTGTATTATTCTTAGATCCAAAACACACTGTAAGGTCGTAATTTTGCACCGTTTTGCAAATAATTTTCATGTGTATTTCTTTCTTTCTTTACTTCCTTTGACTAAATTGGAAAGGAAATATCATTTTCAAAGAAGTTATGCTACAACGTGCCGCAAAGAACCCTTTTTAAAGTACAGTATACTTAAGTGAGGCATTCTGGTAAGGGGGGGGTTGAGGTCCGGCGCGGTGGGCTTTTTTCCAGTTTCTGCCAAAAACATTATGCTTAATTTGGTTTTATAATACTAACAGAACTGTTAGACATATTTGTGCGCCTAAAATGCTAGTGAAAATATATCATTTTTATCTAAATGTGCCATTTCGGTTAAGATAGATTAGAAAATCGCATCTAATTATTGAAAGGTAAAGGGTCTATTTATGCCTAAAATCGTTATCAGTTGTTTTTAAAAGCAACTTTTTGATTGTTTATTGTAAATTGTGTAACAAACGAGATAAATCTGGTTAGAAAATGCGGGTTAGATCATATTTTTTGCGTTGTTTGGCTTCTTTTTGGTGCACTAAAGCACTTTTTTCGATTGACCCGGGCAAAGGGTTATCGGCTCGTTTATCAAAAACTATTCGACCAAGTACCTTAAAACCATACGCAATAGTCTTCAACATATTTCTGTGTGCGAATCTGATATTGAAACGAAAGTTCGGACATAAAAACGCAGTAATTAGTTACAAATAAAGTTCATAGTAATAAAAAGTATTATCCCATTTTTATAAAGATAAGGGTTTATTTTTCGCATAGATTTCTTAGAAATTGTTCTTAAGACTTGAATTTGGTACTACATTGTAGCTTGTCAAGTGGACGGGTTATATTCGAGGTGAAAACGTTACTTTGTTTATATCTAAACTCGATTCGGCGGCTTTTTAGGGCAGGAAACAGCACTGAGCTGACAGGCTAGTGATAAGGGTTATTGCTACATTAACAAAAATCTATTTGACTGAATGCTATCAAACTTGCAGAAAAAGTGTACAATATGTATCTTTATAAGAAAATAATAATTGTAAGCATTTTTAATAATAAAAATATATAATTTTATGTAATCTTTTCAGCAAACACGAGAAAACATTTTGCAGGATAAGGGTTATTTCGACATAAAAATAATATTTTTTCTAAAATTTTTAGGAAAATCTTGCATGAAAAATATACTTGCAGACTGAAAGACACCTCGATGAGAACATCGGGTCGATTTAGCTATAAAATGATAGCACAAACCACGGTTTCGCACGCATATGTGTATTATTTGGTCCCAACAGCGCTTAGGATAAGGGCCTATTTTTTCCTTATCTATTACACTAAACCCATTAAATTTTTCTATGGAAGTCAGCAATATTAAGTTACGTAAGTTGATACATGATTTACGATTTATTGGATTTAAAAGATGGTAATGAACCCTAAAAGATATCAAGAAATGGTAATTTGGGGGTAAGGATAAGGGTTAATTGTAACGGAAGCTAATTAAAGGTAGAAGGAGCTGATTTTCGAGAACAGAGCAATTTTAAAAAAATATTAAGAATAAAGCGCTGAAGCGTAAAAAGTATAGAAATAGAGTCTAAATTGCACCCATACTCCACTATTCAATTTCGAAAACAAGTGTTTTTAGAGGCAGAGTTTTCTAGCCCAACTCTTTTTCTGTGTGAATTTCCGTTGACCGAGTTAAGGGATATGTCCATATCTCAGTACGTTTATTACATAACCGGCTGAAACTTTCCAATTTTATCGGAATAAGATATTTCTATATTTTGATGCTTAAAGAATGAATTCAATGAACATTTTATTTTCTCTTTAAATGCGATATATATAGAAATATACTATAATTTCGACCTTTTATATCGTAACCCGCATTTCCTCGCGCTAAGACACTTCAAACAAACTTCGTTTCATATAACAAGTCGTTGCACGTCCTATTTGAAGGAGATGTAAAGCGAAAAGGGACCATCTGACACCTTTTTGTATTATTCTTAGATCCAAAACACACTGTAAGGTCGTAATTTTGCACCGTTTTGCAAATAATTTTCATGTGTATTTCTTTCTTTCTTTACTTCCTTTGACTAAATTGGAAAGGAAATATCATTTTCAAAGAAGTTATGCTACAACGTGCCGCAAAGAACCCTTTTTAAAGTACAGTATACTTAAGTGAGGCATTCTGGTAAGGGGGGGGGGGGGGTTGAGGTCCGGCGCGGTGGGCTTTTTTCCAGTTTCTGCCAAAAACATTATGCTTAATTTGGTTTTATAATACTAACAGAACTGTTAGACATATTTGTGCGCCTAAAATGCTAGTGAAAATATATCATTTTTATCTAAATGTGCCATTTCGGTTAAGATAAATTAGAAAATCGCATCTAATTATTGAAAGGAAAAGGGTCTATTTATGCCTAAAATCGTTATCAGTTGTTTTTAAAAGCAACTTTTTGATTGTTTATTGTAAATTGTGTAACAAACGAGATAAATCTGGTTAGAAAATGCGGGTTAGATCATATTTTTTGCGTTGTTTGGCTTCTTTTTGGTGCACTAAAGCACTTTTTTCGATTGACCCGGGCAAAGGGTTATCGGCTCGTATATCAAAAACTATTCGACCAAGTACCTTAAAACCATACGCAATAGTCTTCAACATATTTCTGTGTGCGAATCTGATATTGAAACGAAAGTTCGGACATAAAAACGCAGTAATTAGTTACAAAAAAGTTCATAGTAATAAAAAGTATTATCCCATTTTTATAAAGATAAGGGTTTATTTTTCGCATAGATTTCTTAGAAATTGTTCTTAAGACTTGAATTTGGTACTACATTGTAGCTTGTCAAGTGGACGGGTTATATTCGAGGTGAAAACGTTACTTTGTTTATATCTAAACTCGATTCGGCGGCTTTTTAGGGCAGGAAACAGCACTGAGCTGACAGGCTAGTGATAAGGGTTATTGCTACATTAACAAAAATCTATTTGACTGAATGCTATCAAACTTGCAGAAAAAGTGTACAATATGTATCTTTATAAGAAAATAATAATTGTAAGCATTTTTAATAATAAAAATATATAATTTTATGTAATCTTTTCAGCAAACACGAGAAAACATTTTGCAGGATAAGGGTTATTTCGACATAAAAATAATATTTTTTCTAAAATTTTTAGGAAAATCTTGCATGAAAAATATACTTGCAGACTGAAAGACACCTCGATGAGAACATCGGGTCGATTTAGCTATAAAATGATAGCACAAACCACGGTTTCGCACGCATATGTGTATTATTTGGTCCCAACAGCGCTTAGGATAAGGGCCTATTTTTTCCTTATCTATTACACTAAACCCATTAAATTTTTCTATGGAAGTCAGCAATATTAAGTTGCGTAAGTTGATACATGATTTACGATTTATTGGATTTAAAAGATGGTAATGAACCCTAAAAGATATCAAGAAATGGTAATTTGGGGGTAGGGATAAGGGTTAATTGTAACGGAAGCTAATTAAAGGTAGAAGGAGCTGATTTTCGAGAACAGAGCAATTTTAAAAAATATTAAGAATAAAGCGCTGAAGCGTAAAAAGTATAGAAATAGAGTCTAAATTGCACCCATACTCCACTATTCAATTTCGAAAACAAGTGTTTTTAGAGGCAGAGTTTTCTAGCCCAACTCTTTTTCTGTGTGAATTTCCGTTGACCGAGTTAAGGGATATGTCCATATCTCAGTACGTTTATTACATAACCGGCTGAAACTTTCCAATTTTATCGGAATAAGATATTTCTATATTTTGATGCTTAAAGAATGAATTCAATGAACATTTTATTTTCTCTTTAAATGCGATATATATAGAAATATACTATAATTTCGACCTTTTATATCGTAACCCGCATTTCCTCGCGCTAAGACACTTCAAACAAACTTCGTTTCATATAACAAGTCGTTGCACGTCCTATTTGAAGGAGATGTAAAGCGAAAAGGGACCATCTGACACCTTTTTGTATTATTCTTAGATCCAAAACACACTGTAAGGTCGTAATTTTGCACCGTTTTGCAAATAATTTTCATGTGTATTTCTTTCTTTCTTTACTTCCTTTGACTAAATTGGAAAGGAAATATCATTTTCAAAGAAGTTATGCTACAACGTGCCGCAAAGAACCCTTTTTAAAGTACAGTATACTTAAGTGAGGCATTCTGGTAAGGGGGGGGGGGGTTGAGGTCCGGCGCGGTGGGCTTTTTTCCAGTTTCTGCCAAAAACATTATGCTTAATTTGGTTTTATAATACTAACAGAACTGTTAGACATATTTGTGCGCCTAAAATGCTAGTGAAAATATATCATTTTTATCTAAATGTGCCATTTCGGTTAAGATAAATTAGAAAATCGCATCTAATTATTGAAAGGAAAAGGGTCTATTTATGCCTAAAATCGTTATCAGTTGTTTTTAAAAGCAACTTTTTGATTGTTTATTGTAAATTGTGTAACAAACGAGATAAATCTGGTTAGAAAATGCGGGTTAGATCATATTTTTTGCGTTGTTTGGCTTCTTTTTGGTGCACTAAAGCACTTTTTTCGATTGACCCGGGCAAAGGGTTATCGGCTCGTATATCAAAAACTATTCGACCAAGTACCTTAAAACCATACGCAATAGTCTTCAACATATTTCTGTGTGCGAATCTGATATTGAAACGAAAGTTCGGACATAAAAACGCAGTAATTAGTTACAAATAAAGTTCATAGTAATAAAAAGTATTATCCCATTTTTATAAAGATAAGGGTTTATTTTTCGCATAGATTTCTTAGAAATTGTTCTTAAGACTTGAATTTGGTACTACATTGTAGCTTGTCAAGTGGACGGGTTATATTCGAGGTGAAAACGTTACTTTGTTTATATCTAAACTCGATTCGGCGGCTTTTTAGGGCAGGAAACAGCACTGAGCTGACAGGCTAGTGATAAGGGTTATTGCTACATTAACAAAAATCTATTTGACTGAATGCTATCAAACTTGCAGAAAAAGTGTACAATATGTATCTTTATAAGAAAATAATAATTGTAAGCATTTTTAATAATAAAAATATATAATTTTATGTAATCTTTTCAGCAAACACGAGAAAACATTTTGCAGGATAAGGGTTATTTCGACATAAAAATAATATTTTTTCTAAAATTTTTAGGAAAATCTTGCATGAAAAATATACTTGCAGACTGAAAGACACCTCGATGAGAACATCGGGTCGATTTAGCTATAAAATGATAGCACAAACCACGGTTTCGCACGCATATGTGTATTATTTGGTCCCAACAGCGCTTAGGATAAGGGCCTATATTTTCCCTATCTATTACACTAAACCCATTAAATTTTTCTATGGAAGTCAGCAATATTAAGTTGCGTAAGTTGATACATGATTTACGATTTATTGGATTTAAAAGATGGTAATGAACCCTAAAAGATATCAAGAAATGGTAATTTGGGGGTAAGGATAAGGGTTAATTGTAACGGAAGCTAATTAAAGGTAGAAGGAGCTGATTTTCGAGAACAGAGCAATTTTAAAAAATATTAAGAATAAAGCGCTGAAGCGTAAAAAGTATAGAAATAGAGTCTAAATTGCACCCATACTCCACTATTCAATTTCGAAAACAAGTGTTTTTAGAGGCAGAGTTTTCTAGCCCAACTCTTTTTCTGTGTGAATTTCCGTTGACCGAGTTAAGGGATATGTCCATATCTCAGTACGTTTATTACATAACCGGCTGAAACTTTCCAATTTTATCGGAATAAGATATTTCTATATTTTGATGCTTAAAGAATGAATTCAATGAACATTTTATTTTCTCTAAATGCGATATATATAGAAATATACTATAATTTCGACCTTTTATATCGTAACCCGCATTTCCTCGCGCTAAGACACTTCAAACAAACTTCGTTTCATATAACAAGTCGTTGCACGTCCTATTTGAAGGAGATGTAAAGCGAAAAGGGACCATCAGACACCTTTTTGTATTATTCTTAGATCCAAAACACACTGTAAGGTCGTAATTTTGCACCGTTTTGCAAATATGTTCATGTGTATTTCTTTCTTTCTTTACTTCCTTTGACTAAATTGGAAAGGAAATATCATTTTCAAAGAAGTTATGCTACAACGTGCCGCAAAGAACCCTTTTTAAAGTACAGTATACTTAAGTGAGGCATTCTGGTAAGGGGGGGGGGGGTTGAGGTCCGGCGCGGTGGGCTTTTTTCCAGTTTCTGCCAAAAACATTATGCTTAATTTGGTTTTATAATACTAACAGAACTGTTAGACATATTTGTGCGCCTAAAATGCTAGTGAAAATATATCATTTTTATCTAAATGTGCCATTTCGGTTAAGATAAATTAGAAAATCGCATCTAATTATTGAAAGGAAAAGGGTCTATTTATGCCTAAAATCGTTATCAGTTGTTTTTAAAAGCAACTTTTTGATTGTTTATTGTAAATTGTGTAACAAACGAGATAAATCTGGTTAGAAAATGCGGGTTAGATCATATTCTTTGCGTTGTTTGGCTTCTTTTTGGTGCACTAAAGCACTTTTTTCGATTGACCCGGGCAAAGGGTTATCGGCTCGTATATCAAAAACTATTCGACCAAGTACCTTAAAACCATACGCAATAGTCTTCAACATATTTCTGTGTGCGAATCTGATATTGAAACGAAAGTTTGGACATAAAAACGCAGTAATTAGTTACAAATAAAGTTCATAGTAATAAAAAGTATTATCCCATTTTTATAAAGATAAGGGTTTATTTTTCGCATAGATTTCTTAGAAATTGTTCTTAAGACTTGAATTTGGTACTACATTGTAGCTTGTCAAGTGGACGGGTTATATTCGAGGTGAAAACGTTACTTTGTTTATATCTAAACTCGATTCGGCGGCTTTTTAGGGCAGGAAACAGCACTGAGCTGACAGGCTAGTGATAAGGGTTATTGCTACATTAACAAAAATCTATTTGACTGAATGCTATCAAACTTGCAGAAAAAGTGTACAATATGTATCTTTATAAGAAAATAATAATTGTAAGCATTTTTAATAATAAAAATATATAATTTTATGTAATCTTTTCAGCAAACACGAGAAAACATTTTGCAGGATAAGGGTTATTTCGACATAAAAATAATATTTTTTCTAAAATTTTTAGGAAAATCTTGCATGAAAAATATACTTGCAGACTGAAAGACACCTCGATGAGAACATCGGGTCGATTTAGCTATAAAATGATAGCACAAACCACGGTTTCGCACGCATATGTGTATTATTTGGTCCCAACAGCGCTTAGGATAAGGGCCTATTTTTTCCTTATCTATTACACTAAACCCATTAAATTTTTCTATGGAAGTCAGCAATATTAAGTTGCGTAAGTTGATACATGATTTACGATTTATTGGATTTAAAAGATGGTAATGAACCCTAAAAGATATCAAGAAATGGTAATTTGGGGGTAAGGATAAGGGTTAATTGTAACGGAAGCTAATTAAAGGTAGAAGGAGCTGATTTTCGAGAACAGAGCAATTTTAAAAAATATTAAGAATAAAGCGCTGAAGCGTAAAAAGTATAGAAATAGAGTCTAAATTGCACCCATACTCCACTATTCAATTTCGAAAACAAGTGTTTTTAGAGGCAGAGTTTTCTAGCCCAACTCTTTTTCTGTGTGAATTTCCGTTGACCGAGTTAAGGGATATGTCCATATCTCAGTACGTTTATTACATAACCGGCTGAAACTTTCCAATTTTATCGGAATAAGATATTTCTATATTTTGATGCTTAAAGAATGAATTCAATGAACATTTTATTTTCTCTTTAGGTTACAGGGAACTAATACAATCTCCCGCCATCTGTCACATTTTGTCTAGGGAATTAACGGTGAAGTAAACAAAGATAAGGGCGGCCTCTGATTGGTCCATAATTTATATTATGATCAAATATGATAATTTATTTTTGGAGATTAACAATATTTCTACAAGTTAGATGCAAAATGGGTGATGTGAGAATCTATTTCGGGTCTTAAGAGGCATTTTCTAGACATTGGGGTATTTTCCGGAACCGACAGTGAAATTTGGTGAGTGGGAAGGGTTATCTTAAAGATGACGTCATTACTCATTGATAAAAGGGCTCATGCTATATTTGAAATGGTCTATTTGGATGCGCGATAGATTTTTCTTTAATTTGATATAAGGCTTGACTTCCGATGAAATTTTGGGGATGAGCTATTCAGACTTTTGTTATAATGGTCGACAACGGGAAATGTATTGGTTCCCTCTAACCTAAATGCGATATATATAGAAATATACTATAATTTCGACCTTTTATATCGTAACCCGCATTTCCTCGCGCTAAGACACTTCAAACAAACTTCGTTTCATATAACAAGTCGTTGCACGTCCTATTTGAAGGAGATGTAAAGCGAAAAGGGACCATCTGACACCTTTTTGTATTATTCTTAGATCCAAAACACACTGTAAGGTCGTAATTTTGCACCGTTTTGCAAATAATTTTCATGTGTATTTCTTTCTTTCTTTACTTCCTTTGACTAAATTGGAAAGGAAATATCATTTTCAAAGAAGTTATGCTACAACGTGCCGCAAAGAACCCTTTTTAAAGTACAGTATACTTAAGTGAGGCATTCTGGTAAGGGGGGGGGGGGGTTGAGGTCCGGCGCGGTGGGCTTTTTTCCAGTTTCTGCCAAAAACATTATGCTTAATTTGGTTTTATAATACTAACAGAACTGTTAGACATATTTGTGCGCCTAAAATGCTAGTGAAAATATATCATTTTTATCTAAATGTGCCATTTCGGTTAAGATAAATTAGAAAATCGCATCTAATTATTGAAAGGAAAAGGGTCTATTTATGCCTAAAATCGTTATCAGTTGTTTTTAAAAGCAACTTTTTGATTGTTTATTGTAAATTGTGTAACAAACGAGATAAATCTGGTTAGAAAATGCGGGTTAGATCATATTTTTTGCGTTGTTTGGCTTCTTTTTGGTGCACTAAAGCACTTTTTTCGATTGACCCGGGCAAAGGGTTATCGGCTCGTATATCAAAAACTATTCGACCAAGTACCTTAAAACCATACGCAATAGTCTTCAACATATTTCTGTGTGCGAATCTGATATTGAAACGAAAGTTTGGACATAAAAACGCAGTAATTAGTTACAAATAAAGTTCATAGTAATAAAAAGTATTATCCCATTTTTATAAAGATAAGGGTTTATTTTTCGCATAGATTTCTTAGAAATTGTTCTTAAGACTTGAATTTGGTACTACATTGTAGCTTGTCAAGTGGACGGGTTATATTCGAGGTGAAAACGTTACTTTGTTTATATCTAAACTCGATTCGGCGGCTTTTTAGGGCAGGAAACAGCACTGAGCTGACAGGCTAGTGATAAGGGTTATTGCTACATTAACAAAAATCTATTTGACTGAATGCTATCAAACTTGCAGAAAAAGTGTACAATATGTATCTTTATAAGAAAATAATAATTGTAAGCATTTTTAATAATAAAAATATATAATTTTATGTAATCTTTTCAGCAAACACGAGAAAACATTTTGCAGGATAAGGGTTATTTCGACATAAAAATAATATTTTTTCTAAAATTTTTAGGAAAATCTTGCATGAAAAATATACTTGCAGACTGAAAGACACCTCGATGAGAACATCGGGTCGATTTAGCTATAAAATGATAGCACAAACCACGGTTTCGCACGCATATGTGTATTATTTGGTCCCAACAGCGCTTAGGATAAGGGCCTATTTTTTCCTTATCTATTACACTAAACCCATTAAATTTTTCTATGGAAGTCAGCAATATTAAGTTGCGTAAGTTGATACATGATTTACGATTTATTGGATTTAAAAGATGGTAATGAACCCTAAAAGATATCAAGAAATGGTAATTTGGGGGTAAGGATAAGGGTTAATTGTAACGGAAGCTAATTAAAGGTAGAAGGAGCTGATTTTCGAGAACAGAGCAATTTTAAAAAATATTAAGAATAAAGCGCTGAAGCGTAAAAAGTATAGAAATAGAGTCTAAATTGCACCCATACTCCACTATTCAATTTCGAAAACAAGTGTTTTTAGAGGCAGAGTTTTCTAGCCCAACTCTTTTTCTGTGTGAATTTCCGTTGACCGAGTTAAGGGATATGTCCATATCTCAGTACGTTTATTACATAACCGGCTGAAACTTTCCAATTTTATCGGAATAAGATATTTCTATATTTTGATGCTTAAAGAATGAATTCAATGAACATTTTATTTTCTCTTTAGGTTACAGGGAACTAATACAATCTCCCGCCATCTGTCACATTTTGTCTAGGGAATTAACGGTGAAGTAAACAAAGATAAGGGCGGCCTCTGATTGGTCCATAATTTATATTATGATCAAATATGATAATTTATTTTTGGAGATTAACAATATTTCTACAAGTTAGATGCAAAATGGGTGATGTGAGAATCTATTTCGGGTCTTAAGAGGCATTTTCTAGACATTGGGGTATTTTCCGGAACCGACAGTGAAATTTGGTGAGTGGGAAGGGTTATCTTAAAGATGACGTCATTACTCATTGATAAAAGGGCTCATGCTATATTTGAAATGGTCTATTTGGATGCGCGATAGATTTTTCTTTAATTTGATATAAGGCTTGACTTCCGATGAAATTTTGGGGATGAGCTATTCAGACTTTTGTTATAATGGTCGACAACGGGAAATGTATTGGTTCCCTCTAACCTAAATGCGATATATATAGAAATATACTATAATTTCGACCTTTTATATCGTAACCCGCATTTCCTCGCGCTAAGACACTTCAAACAAACTTCGTTTCATATAACAAGTCGTTGCACGTCCTATTTGAAGGAGATGTAAAGCGAAAAGGGACCATCTGACACCTTTTTGTATTATTCTTAGATCCAAAACACACTGTAAGGTCGTAATTTTGCACCGTTTTGCAAATAATTTTCATGTGTATTTCTTTCTTTCTTTACTTCCTTTGACTAAATTGGAAAGGAAATATCATTTTCAAAGAAGTTATGCTACAACGTGCCGCAAAGAACCCTTTTTAAAGTACAGTATACTTAAGTGAGGCATTCTGGTAAGGGGGGGGGGGGTTGAGGTCCGGCGCGGTGGGCTTTTTTCCAGTTTCTGCCAAAAACATTATGCTTAATTTGGTTTTATAATACTAACAGAACTGTTAGACATATTTGTGCGCCTAAAATGCTAGTGAAAATATATCATTTTTATCTAAATGTGCCATTTCGGTTAAGATAAATTAGAAAATCGCATCTAATTATTGAAAGGAAAAGGGTCTATTTATGCCTAAAATCGTTATCAGTTGTTTTTAAAAGCAACTTTTTGATTGTTTATTGTAAATTGTGTAACAAACGAGATAAATCTGGTTAGAAAATGCGGGTTAGATCATATTTTTTGCGTTGTTTGGCTTCTTTTTGGTGCACTAAAGCACTTTTTTCGATTGACCCGGGCAAAGGGTTATCGGCTCGTATATCAAAAACTATTCGACCAAGTACCTTAAAACCATACGCAATAGTCTTCAACATATTTCTGTGTGCGAATCTGATATTGAAACGAAAGTTTGGACATAAAAACGCAGTAATTAGTTACAAATAAAGTTCATAGTAATAAAAAGTATTATCCCATTTTTATAAAGATAAGGGTTTATTTTTCGCATAGATTTCTTAGAAATTGTTCTTAAGACTTGAATTTGGTACTACATTGTAGCTTGTCAAGTGGACGGGTTATATTCGAGGTGAAAACGTTACTTTGTTTATATCTAAACTCGATTCGGCGGCTTTTTAGGGCAGGAAACAGCACTGAGCTGACAGGCTAGTGATAAGGGTTATTGCTACATTAACAAAAATCTATTTGACTGAATGCTATCAAACTTGCAGAAAAAGTGTACAATATGTATCTTTATAAGAAAATAATAATTGTAAGCATTTTTAATAATAAAAATATATAATTTTATGTAATCTTTTCAGCAAACACGAGAAAACATTTTGCAGGATAAGGGTTATTTCGACATAAAAATAATATTTTTTCTAAAATTTTTAGGAAAATCTTGCATGAAAAATATACTTGCAGACTGAAAGACACCTCGATGAGAACATCGGGTCGATTTAGCTATAAAATGATAGCACAAACCACGGTTTCGCACGCATATGTGTATTATTTGGTCCCAACAGCGCTTAGGATAAGGGCCTATTTTTTCCTTATCTATTACACTAAACCCATTAAATTTTTCTATGGAAGTCAGCAATATTAAGTTGCGTAAGTTGATACATGATTTACGATTTATTGGATTTAAAAGATGGTAATGAACCCTAAAAGATATCAAGAAATGGTAATTTGGGGGTAAGGATAAGGGTTAATTGTAACGGAAGCTAATTAAAGGTAGAAGGAGCTGATTTTCGAGAACAGAGCAATTTTAAAAAATATTAAGAATAAAGCGCTGAAGCGTAAAAAGTATAGAAATAGAGTCTAAATTGCACCCATACTCCACTATTCAATTTCGAAAACAAGTGTTTTTAGAGGCAGAGTTTTCTAGCCCAACTCTTTTTCTGTGTGAATTTCCGTTGACCGAGTTAAGGGATATGTCCATATCTCAGTACGTTTATTACATAACCGGCTGAAACTTTCCAATTTTATCGGAATAAGATATTTCTATATTTTGATGCTTAAAGAATGAATTCAATGAACATTTTATTTTCTCTTTAGGTTACAGGGAACTAATACAATCTCCCGCCATCTGTCACATTTTGTCTAGGGAATTAACGGTGAAGTAAACAAAGATAAGGGCGGCCTCTGATTGGTCCATAATTTATATTATGATCAAATATGATAATTTATTTTTGGAGATTAACAATATTTCTACAAGTTAGATGCAAAATGGGTGATGTGAGAATCTATTTCGGGTCTTAAGAGGCATTTTCTAGACATTGGGGTATTTTCCGGAACCGACAGTGAAATTTGGTGAGTGGGAAGGGTTATCTTAAAGATGACGTCATTACTCATTGATAAAAGGGCTCATGCTATATTTGAAATGGTCTATTTGGATGCGCGATAGATTTTTCTTTAATTTGATATAAGGCTTGACTTCCGATGAAATTTTGGGGATGAGCTATTCAGACTTTTGTTATAATGGTCGACAACGGGAAATGTATTGGTTCCCTCTAACCTAAATGCGATATATATAGAAATATACTATAATTTCGACCTTTTATATCGTAACCCGCATTTCCTCGCGCTAAGACACTTCAAACAAACTTCGTTTCATATAACAAGTCGTTGCACGTCCTATTTGAAGGAGATGTAAAGCGAAAAGGGACCATCTGACACCTTTTTGTATTATTCTTAGATCCAAAACACACTGTAAGGTCGTAATTTTGCACCGTTTTGCAAATAATTTTCATGTGTATTTCTTTCTTTCTTTACTTCCTTTGACTAAATTGGAAAGGAAATATCATTTTCAAAGAAGTTATGCTACAACGTGCCGCAAAGAACCCTTTTTAAAGTACAGTATACTTAAGTGAGGCATTCTGGTAAGGGGGGGGGGGGGGGTTGAGGTCCGGCGCGGTGGGCTTTTTTCCAGTTTCTGCCAAAAACATTATGCTTAATTTGGTTTTATAATACTAACAGAACTGTTAGACATATTTGTGCGCCTAAAATGCTAGTGAAAATATATCATTTTTATCTAAATGTGCCATTTCGGTTAAGATAAATTAGAAAATCGCATCTAATTATTGAAAGGAAAAGGGTCTATTTATGCCTAAAATCGTTATCAGTTGTTTTTAAAAGCAACTTTTTGATTGTTTATTGTAAATTGTGTAACAAACGAGATAAATCTGGTTAGAAAATGCGGGTTAGATCATATTTTTTGCGTTGTTTGGCTTCTTTTTGGTGCACTAAAGCACTTTTTTCGATTGACCCGGGCAAAGGGTTATCGGCTCGTATATCAAAAACTATTCGACCAAGTACCTTAAAACCATACGCAATAGTCTTCAACATATTTCTGTGTGCGAATCTGATATTGAAACGAAAGTTTGGACATAAAAACGCAGTAATTAGTTACAAATAAAGTTCATAGTAATAAAAAGTATTATCCCATTTTTATAAAGATAAGGGTTTATTTTTCGCATAGATTTCTTAGAAATTGTTCTTAAGACTTGAATTTGGTACTACATTGTAGCTTGTCAAGTGGACGGGTTATATTCGAGGTGAAAACGTTACTTTGTTTATATCTAAACTCGATTCGGCGGCTTTTTAGGGCAGGAAACAGCACTGAGCTGACAGGCTAGTGATAAGGGTTATTGCTACATTAACAAAAATCTATTTGACTGAATGCTATCAAACTTGCAGAAAAAGTGTACAATATGTATCTTTATAAGAAAATAATAATTGTAAGCATTTTTAATAATAAAAATATATAATTTTATGTAATCTTTTCAGCAAACACGAGAAAACATTTTGCAGGATAAGGGTTATTTCGACATAAAAATAATATTTTTTCTAAAATTTTTAGGAAAATCTTGCATGAAAAATATACTTGCAGACTGAAAGACACCTCGATGAGAACATCGGGTCGATTTAGCTATAAAATGATAGCACAAACCACGGTTTCGCACGCATATGTGTATTATTTGGTCCCAACAGCGCTTAGGATAAGGGCCTATTTTTTCCTTATCTATTACACTAAACCCATTAAATTTTTCTATGGAAGTCAGCAATATTAAGTTGCGTAAGTTGATACATGATTTACGATTTATTGGATTTAAAAGATGGTAATGAACCCTAAAAGATATCAAGAAATGGTAATTTGGGGGTAAGGATAAGGGTTAATTGTAACGGAAGCTAATTAAAGGTAGAAGGAGCTGATTTTCGAGAACAGAGCAATTTTAAAAAATATTAAGAATAAAGCGCTGAAGCGTAAAAAGTATAGAAATAGAGTCTAAATTGCACCCATACTCCACTATTCAATTTCGAAAACAAGTGTTTTTAGAGGCAGAGTTTTCTAGCCCAACTCTTTTTCTGTGTGAATTTCCGTTGACCGAGTTAAGGGATATGTCCATATCTCAGTACGTTTATTACATAACCGGCTGAAACTTTCCAATTTTATCGGAATAAGATATTTCTATATTTTGATGCTTAAAGAATGAATTCAATGAACATTTTATTTTCTCTTTAGGTTACAGGGAACTAATACAATCTCCCGCCATCTGTCACATTTTGTCTAGGGAATTAACGGTGAAGTAAACAAAGATAAGGGCGGCCTCTGATTGGTCCATAATTTATATTATGATCAAATATGATAATTTATTTTTGGAGATTAACAATATTTCTACAAGTTAGATGCAAAATGGGTGAGGTGAGAATCTATTTCGGGTCTTAAGAGGCATTTTCTAGACATTGGGGTATTTTCCGGAACCGACAGTGAAATTTGGTGAGTGGGAAGGGTTATCTTAAAGATGACGTCATTACTCATTGATAAAAGGGCTCATGCTATATTTGAAATGGTCTATTTGGATGCGCGATAGATTTTTCTTTAATTTGATATAAGGCTTGACTTCCGATGAAATTTTGGGGATGAGCTATTCAGACTTTTGTTATAATGGTCGACAACGGGAAATGTATTGGTTCCCTCTAACCTAAATGCGATATATATAGAAATATACTATAATTTCGACCTTTTATATCGTAACCCGCATTTCCTCGCGCTAAGACACTTCAAACAAACTTCGTTTCATATAACAAGTCGTTGCACGTCCTATTTGAAGGAGATGTAAAGCGAAAAGGGACCATCTGACACCTTTTTGTATTATTCTTAGATCCAAAACACACTGTAAGGTCGTAATTTTGCACCGTTTTGCAAATAATTTTCATGTGTATTTCTTTCTTTCTTTACTTCCTTTGACTAAATTGGAAAGGAAATATCATTTTCAAAGAAGTTATGCTACAACGTGCCGCAAAGAACCCTTTTTAAAGTACAGTATACTTAAGTGAGGCATTCTGGTAAGGGGGGGGGGGGGGTTGAGGTCCGGCGCGGTGGGCTTTTTTCCAGTTTCTGCCAAAAACATTATGCTTAATTTGGTTTTATAATACTAACAGAACTGTTAGACATATTTGTGCGCCTAAAATGCTAGTGAAAATATATCATTTTTATCTAAATGTGCCATTTCGGTTAAGATAAATTAGAAAATCGCATCTAATTATTGAAAGGAAAAGGGTCTATTTATGCCTAAAATCGTTATCAGTTGTTTTTAAAAGCAACTTTTTGATTGTTTATTGTAAATTGTGTAACAAACGAGATAAATCTGGTTAGAAAATGCGGGTTAGATCATATTTTTTGCGTTGTTTGGCTTCTTTTTGGTGCACTAAAGCACTTTTTTCGATTGACCCGGGCAAAGGGTTATCGGCTCGTATATCAAAAACTATTCGACCAAGTACCTTAAAACCATACGCAATAGTCTTCAACATATTTCTGTGTGCGAATCTGATATTGAAACGAAAGTTTGGACATAAAAACGCAGTAATTAGTTACAAATAAAGTTCATAGTAATAAAAAGTATTATCCCATTTTTATAAAGATAAGGGTTTATTTTTCGCATAGATTTCTTAGAAATTGTTCT
This sequence comes from Fragum whitleyi, assembly GCA_948146395.1. Classification (NCBI taxonomy): domain Eukaryota; kingdom Metazoa; phylum Mollusca; class Bivalvia; order Cardiida; family Cardiidae; genus Fragum; species Fragum whitleyi. The sequence goes on from OX411546.1 coordinate 58,497,077, forward strand.
TAAGACTTGAATTTGGTACTACATTGTAGCTTGTCAAGTGGACGGGTTATATTCGAGGTGAAAACGTTACTTTGTTTATATCTAAACTCGATTCGGCGGCTTTTTAGGGCAGGAAACAGCACTGAGCTGACAGGCTAGTGATAAGGGTTATTGCTACATTAACAAAAATCTATTTGACTGAATGCTATCAAACTTGCAGAAAAAGTGTACAATATGTATCTTTATAAGAAAATAATAATTGTAAGCATTTTTAATAATAAAAATATATAATTTTATGTAATCTTTTCAGCAAACACGAGAAAACATTTTGCAGGATAAGGGTTATTTCGACATAAAAATAATATTTTTTCTAAAATTTTTAGGAAAATCTTGCATGAAAAATATACTTGCAGACTGAAAGACACCTCGATGAGAACATCGGGTCGATTTAGCTATAAAATGATAGCACAAACCACGGTTTCGCACGCATATGTGTATTATTTGGTCCCAACAGCGCTTAGGATAAGGGCCTATTTTTTCCTTATCTATTACACTTAACCCATTAAATTTTTCTATGGAAGTCAGCAATATTAAGTTGCGTAAGTTGATACATGATTTACGATTTATTGGATTTAAAAGATGGTAATGAACCCTAAAAGATATCAAGAAATGGTAATTTGGGGGTAAGGATAAGGGTTAATTGTAACGGAAGCTAATTAAAGGTAGAAGGAGCTGATTTTCGAGAACAGAGCAATTTTAAAAAATATTAAGAATAAAGCGCTGAAGCGTAAAAAGTATAGAAATAGAGTCTAAATTGCACCCATACTCCACTATTCAATTTCGAAAACAAGTGTTTTTAGAGGCAGAGTTTTCTAGCCCAACTCTTTTTCTGTGTGAATTTCCGTTGACCGAGTTAAGGGATATGTCCATATCTCAGTACGTTTATTACATAACCGGCTGAAACTTTCCAATTTTATCGGAATAAGATATTTCTATATTTTGATGCTTAAAGAATGAATTCAATGAACATTTTATTTTCTCTAAATGCGATATATATAGAAATATACTATAATTTCGACCTTTTATATCGTAACCCGCATTTCCTCGCGCTAAGACACTTCAAACAAACTTCGTTTCATATAACAAGTCGTTGCACGTCCTATTTGAAGGAGATGAAAAGCGAAAAGGGACCATCTGACACCTTTTTGTATTATTCTTAGATCCAAAACACACTGTAAGGTCGTAATTTTGCACCGTTTTGCAAATAATTTTCATGTGTATTTCTTTCTTTCTTTACTTCCTTTGACTAAATTGGAAAGGAAATATCATTTTCAAAGAAGTTATGCTACAACGTGCCGCAAAGAACCCTTTTTAAAGTACAGTATACTTAAGTGAGGCATTCTGGTAAGGGGGGGGGGGGGTTGAGGTCCGGCGCGGTGGGCTTTTTTCCAGTTTCTGCCAAAAACATTATGCTTAATTTGGTTTTATAATACTAACAGAACTGTTAGACATATTTGTGCGCCTAAAATGCTAGTGAAAATATATCATTTTTATCTAAATGTGCCATTTCGGTTAAGATAAATTAGAAAATCGCATCTAATTATTGAAAGGAAAAGGGTCTATTTATGCCTAAAATCGTTATCAGTTGTTTTTAAAAGCAACTTTTTGATTGTTTATTGTAAATTGTGTAACAAACGAGATAAATCTGGTTAGAAAATGCGGGTTAGATCATATTTTTTGCGTTGTTTGGCTTCTTTTTGGTGCACTAAAGCACTTTTTTCGATTGACCCGGGCAAAGGGTTATCGGCTCGTATATCAAAAACTATTCGACCAAGTACCTTAAAACCATACGCAATAGTCTTCAACATATTTCTGTGTGCGAATCTGATATTGAAACGAAAGTTCGGACATAAAAACGCAGTAATTAGTTACAAATAAAGTTCATAGTAATAAAAAGTATTATCCCATTTTTATAAAGATAAGGGTTTATTTTTCGCATAGATTTCTTAGAAATTGTTCTTAAGACTTGAATTTGGTACTACATTGTAGCTTGTCAAGTGGACGGGTTATATTCGAGGTGAAAACGTTACTTTGTTTATATCTAAACTCGATTCGGCGGCTTTTTAGGGCAGGAAACAGCACTGAGCTGACAGGCTAGTGATAAGGGTTATTGCTACATTAACAAAAATCTATTTGACTGAATGCTATCAAACTTGCAGAAAAAGTGTACAATATGTATCTTTATAAGAAAATAATAATTGTAAGCATTTTTAATAATAAAAATATATAATTTTATGTAATCTTTTCAGCAAACACGAGAAAACATTTTGCAGGATAAGGGTTATTTCGACATAAAAATAATATTTTTTCTAAAATTTTTAGGAAAATCTTGCATGAAAAATATACTTGCAGACTGAAAGACACCTCGATGAGAACATCGGGTCGATTTAGCTATAAAATGATAGCACAAACCACGGTTTCGCACGCATATGTGTATTATTTGGTCCCAACAGCGCTTAGGATAAGGGCCTATTTTTTCCTTATCTATTACACTAAACCCATTAAATTTTTCTATGGAAGTCAGCAATATTAAGTTGCGTAAGTTGATACATGATTTACGATTTATTGGATTTAAAAGATGGTAATGAACCCTAAAAGATATCAAGAAATGGTAATTTGGGGGTAAGGATAAGGGTTAATTGTAACGGAAGCTAATTAAAGGTAGAAGGAGCTGATTTTCGAGAACAGAGCAATTTTAAAAAATATTAAGAATAAAGCGCTGAAGCGTAAAAAGTATAGAAATAGAGTCTAAATTGCACCCATACTCCACTATTCAATTTCGAAAACACGTGTTTTTTTAGAGGCAGAGTTTTCTAGCCCAACTCTTTTTCTGTGTGAATTTCCGTTGACCGAGTTAAGGGATATGTCCATATCTCAGTACGTTTATTACATAACCGGCTGAAACTTTCCAATTTTATCGGAATAAGATATTTCTATATTTTGATGCTTAAAGAATGAATTCAATGAACATTTTATTTTCTCTTTAGGTTACAGGGAACTAATACAATCTCCCACCATCTGTCACATTTTGTCTAGGGAATTAACGGTGAAGTAAACAAAGATAAGGGCGGCCTCTGATTGGTCCATAATATATTATGATCAAATATGATAATTTATTTTTGGAGATTAACAATATTTCTACAAGTTAGATGCAAAATGGGTGAGGTGAGAATCTATTTCGGGTCATCTAGACATTGGGGTATTTTCCGGAACCGACAGTGAAATTTGGTGAGTGGGAAGGGTTATCTTAAAGATGACGTCATTACTCATTGATAAAAGGGCTCATGCTATATTTGAAATGGTCTATTTGGATGCGCGATAGATTTTTCTTTAATTTGATATAAGGCTTGACTTCCGATGAAATTTTGGGGATGAGCTATTCAGACTTTTGTTATAATGGTCGACAACGGGAAATGTATTGGTTCCCTCTAACCTAAATGCGATATATATAGAAATATACTATAATTTCGACCTTTTATATCGTAACCCGCATTTCCTCGCGCTAAGACACTTCAAACAAACTTCGTTTCATATAACAAGTCGTTGCACGTCCTATTTGAAGGAGATGTAAAGCGAAAAGGGACCATCTGACACCTTTTTGTATTATTCTTAGATCCAAAACACACTGTAAGGTCGTAATTTTGCACCGTTTTGCAAATAATTTTCATGTGTATTTCTTTCTTTCTTTACTTCCTTTGACTAAATTGGAAAGGAAATATCATTTTCAAAGAAGTTATGCTACAACGTGCCGCAAAGAACCCTTTTTAAAGTACAGTATACTTAAGTGAGGCATTCTGGTAAGGGGGGGGGGGTTGAGGTCCGGCGCGGTGGGCTTTTTTCCAGTTTCTGCCAAAAACATTATGCTTAATTTGGTTTTATAATACTAACAGAACTGTTAGACATATTTGTGCGCCTAAAATGCTAGTGAAAATATATCATTTTTATCTAAATGTGCCATTTCGGTTAAGATAAATTAGAAAATCGCATCTAATTATTGAAAGGAAAAGGGTCTATTTATGCCTAAAATCGTTATCAGTTGTTTTTAAAAGCAACTTTTTGATTGTTTATTGTAAATTGTGTAACAAACGGGATAAATCTGGTTAGAAAATGCGGGTTAGATCATATTTTTTGCGTTGTTTGGCTTCTTTTTGGTGCACTAAAGCACTTTTTTCGATTGACCCGGGCAAAGGGTTATCGGCTCGTATATCAAAAACTATTCGACCAAGTACCTTAAAACCATACGCAATAGTCTTCAACATATTTCTGTGTGCGAATCTGATATTGAAACGAAAGTTCGGACATAAAAACGCAGTAATTAGTTACAAATAAAGTTCATAGTAATAAAAAGTATTATCCCATTTTTATAAAGATAAGGGTTTATTTTTCGCATAGATTTCTTAGAAATTGTTCTTAAGACTTGAATTTGGTACTACATTGTAGCTTGTCAAGTGGACGGGTTATATTCGAGGTGAAAACGTTACTTTGTTTATATCTAAACTCGATTCGGCGGCTTTTTAGGGCAGGAAACAGCACTGAGCTGACAGGCTAGTGATAAGGGTTATTGCTACATTAACAAAAATCTATTTGACTGAATGCTATCAAACTTGCAGAAAAAGTGTACAATATGTAGCTTTATAAGAAAATAATAATTGTAAGCATTTTTAATAATAAAAATATATAATTTTATGTAATCTTTTCAGCAAACACGAGAAAACATTTTGCAGGATAAGGGTTATTTCGACATAAAAATAATATTTTTTCTAAAATTTTTAGGAAAATCTTGCATGAAAAATATACTTGCAGACTGAAAGACACCTCGATGAGAACATCGGGTCGATTTAGCTATAAAATGATAGCACAAACCACGGTTTCGCACGCATATGTGTATTATTTGGTCCCAACAGCGCTTAGGATAAGGGCCTATTTTTTCCTTATCTATTACACTAAACCCATTAAATTTTTCTATGGAAGTCAGCAATATTAAGTTGCGTAAGTTGATACATGATTTACGATTTATTGGATTTAAAAGATGGTAATGAACCCTAAAAGATATCAAGAAATGGTAATTTGGGGGTAAGGATAAGGGTTAATTGTAACGGAAGCTAATTAAAGGTAGAAGGAGCTGATTTTCGAGAACAGAGCAATTTTAAAAAATATTAAGAATAAAGCGCTGAAGCGTAAAAAGTATAGAAATAGAGTCTAAATTGCACCCATACTCCACTATTCAATTTCGAAAACAAGTGTTTTTAGAGGCAGAGTTTTCTAGCCCAACTCTTTTTCTGTGTGAATTTCCGTTGACCGAGTTAAGGGATATGTCCATATCTCAGTACGTTTATTACATAACCGGCTGAAACTTTCCAATTTTATCGGAATAAGATATTTCTATATTTTGATGCTTAAAGAATGAATTCAATGAACATTTTATTTTCTCTTTAGGTTACAGGGAACTAATACAATCTCCCGCCATCTGTCACATTTTGTCTAGGGAATTAACGGTGAAGTAAACAAAGATAAGGGCGGCCTCTGATTGGTCCATAATATATTATGATCAAATATGATAATTTATTTTTGGAGATTAACAATATTTCTACAAGTTAGATGCAAAATGGGTGAGGTGAGAATCTATTTCGGGTCTTAAGAGGCATTTTCTAGACATTGGGGTATTTTCCGGAACCGACAGTGAAATTTGGTGAGTGGGAAGGGTTATCTTAAAGATGACGTCATTACTCATTGATAAAAGGGCTCATGCTATATTTGAAATGGTCTATTTGGATGCGCGATAGATTTTTCTTTAATTTGATATAAGGCTTGACTTCCGATGAAATTTTGGGGATGAGTTATTCAGACTTTTGTTATAATGGTCGACAACGGGAAATGTATTGGTTCCCTCTAACCTAAATGCGATATATATAGAAATATACTATAATTTCGACCTTTTATATCGTAACCCGCATTTCCTCGCGCTAAGACACTTCAAACAAACTTCGTTTCATATAACAAGTCGTTGCACGTCCTATTTGAAGGAGATGTAAAGCGAAAAGGGACCATCTGACACCTTTTTGTATTATTCTTAGATCCAAAACACACTGTAAGGTCGTAATTTTGCACCGTTTTGCAAATAATTTTCATGTGTATTTCTTTCTTTCTTTACTTCCTTTGACTAAATTGGAAAGGAAATATCATTTTCAAAGAAGTTATGCTACAACGTGCCGCAAAGAACCCTTTTTAAAGTACAGTATACTTAAGTGAGGCATTCTGGTAAGGGGGGGGGGGGGGTTGAGGTCCGGCGCGGTGGGCTTTTTTCCAGTTTCTGCCAAAAACATTATGCTTAATTTGGTTTTATAATACTAACAGAACTGTTAGACATATTTGTGCGCCTAAAATGCTAGTGAAAATATATCATTTTTATCTAGATGTGCCATTTCGGTTAAGATAAATTAGAAAATCGCATCTAATTATTGAAAGGAAAAGGGTCTATTTATGCCTAAAATCGTTATCAGTTGTTTTTAAAAGCAACTTTTTGATTGTTTATTGTAAATTGTGTAACAAACGAGATAAATCTGGTTAGAAAATGCGGGTTAGATCATATTTTTTTGCGTTGTTTGGCTTCTTTTTGGTGCACTAAAGCACTTTTTTCGATTGACCCGGGCAAAGGGTTATCGGCTCGTATATCAAAAACTATTCGACCAAGTACCTTAAAACCATACGCAATAGTCTTCAACATATTTCTGTGTGCGAATCTGATATTGAAACGAAAGTTTGGACATAAAAACGCAGTAATTAGTTACAAATAAAGTTCATAGTAATAAAAAGTATTATCCCATTTTTATAAAGATAAGGGTTTATTTTTCGCATAGATTTCTTAGAAATTGTTCTTAAGACTTGAATTTGGTACTACATTGTAGCTTGTCAAGTGGACGGGTTATATTCGAGGTGAAAACGTTACTTTGTTTATATCTAAACTCGATTCGGCGGCTTTTTAGGGCAGGAAACAGCACTGAGCTGACAGGCTAGTGATAAGGGTTATTGCTACATTAACAAAAATCTATTTGACTGAATGCTATCAAACTTGCAGAAAAAGTGTACAATATGTATCTTTATAAGAAAATAATAATTGTAAGCATTTTTAATAATAAAAATATATAATTTTATGTAATCTTTTCAGCAAACACGAGAAAACATTTTGCAGGATAAGGGTTATTTCGACATAAAAATAATATTTTTTCTAAAATTTTTAGGAAAATCTTGCATGAAAAATATACTTGCAGACTGAAAGACACCTCGATGAGAACATCGGGTCGATTTAGCTATAAAATGATAGCACAAACCACGGTTTCGCACGCATATGTGTATTATTTGGTCCCAACAGCGCTTAGGATAAGGGCCTATTTTTTCCTTATCTATTACACTAAACCCATTAAATTTTTCTATGGAAGTCAGCAATATTAAGTTGCGTAAGTTGATACATGATTTACGATTTATTGGATTTAAAAGATGGTAATGAACCCTAAAAGATATCAAGAAATGGTAATTTGGGGGTAAGGATAAGGGTTAATTGTAACGGAAGCTAATTAAAGGTAGAAGGAGCTGATTTTCGAGAACAGAGCAATTTTAAAAAATATTAAGAATAAAGCGCTGAAGCGTAAAAAGTATAGAAATAGAGTCTAAATTGCACCCATACTCCACTATTCAATTTCGAAAACAAGTGTTTTTAGAGGCAGAGTTTTCTAGCCCAACTCTTTTTCTGTGTGAATTTCCGTTGACCGAGTTAAGGGATATGTCCATATCTCAGTACGTTTATTACATAACCGGCTGAAACTTTCCAATTTTATCGGAATAAGATATTTCTATATTTTGATGCTTAAAGAATGAATTCAATGAACATTTTATTTTCTCTTTATGCGATATATATAGAAATATACTATAATTTCGACCTTTTATATCGTAACCCGCATTTCCTCGCGCTAAGACACTTCAAACAAACTTCGTTTCATATAACAAGTCGTTGCACGTCCTATTTGAAGGAGATGTAAAGCGAAAAGGGACCATCTGACACCTTTTTGTATTATTCTTAGATCCAAAACACACTGTAAGGTCGTAATTTTGCACCGTTTTGCAAATAATTTTCATGTGTATTTCTTTCTTTCTTTACTTCCTTTGACTAAATTGGAAAGGAAATATCATTTTCAAAGAAGTTATGCTACAACGTGCCGCAAAGAACCCTTTTTAAAGTACAGTATACTTAAGTGAGGCATTCTGGTAAGGGGGGGGGGGGTTTGAGGTCCGGCGCGGTGGGCTTTTTTCCAGTTTCTGCCAAAAACATTATGCTTAATTTGGTTTTATAATACTAACAGAACTGTTAGACATATTTGTGCGCCTAAAATGCTAGTGAAAATATATCATTTTTATCTAGATGTGCCATTTCGGTTAAGATAAATTAGAAAATCGCATCTAATTATTGAAAGGAAAAGGGTCTATTTATGCCTAAAATCGTTATCAGTTGTTTTTAAAAGCAACTTTTTGATTGTTTATTGTAAATTGTGTAACAAACGAGATAAATCTGGTTAGAAAATGCGGGTTAGATCATATTTTTTTGCGTTGTTTGGCTTCTTTTTGGTGCACTAAAGCACTTTTTTCGATTGACCCGGGCAAAGGGTTATCGGCTCGTATATCAAAAACTATTCGACCAAGTACCTTAAAACCATACGCAATAGTCTTCAACATATTTCTGTGTGCGAATCTGATATTGAAACGAAAGTTTGGACATAAAAACGCAGTAATTAGTTACAAATAAAGTTCATAGTAATAAAAAGTATTATCCCATTTTTATAAAGATAAGGGTTTATTTTTCGCATAGATTTCTTAGAAATTGTTCTTAAGACTTGAATTTGGTACTACATTGTAGCTTGTCAAGTGGACGGGTTATATTCGAGGTGAAAACGTTACTTTGTTTATATCTAAACTCGATTCGGCGGCTTTTTAGGGCAGGAAACAGCACTGAGCTGACAGGCTAGTGATAAGGGTTATTGCTACATTAACAAAAATCTATTTGACTGAATGCTATCAAACTTGCAGAAAAAGTGTACAATATGTATCTTTATAAGAAAATAATAATTGTAAGCATTTTTAATAATAAAAATATATAATTTTATGTAATCTTTTCAGCAAACACGAGAAAACATTTTGCAGGATAAGGGTTATTTCGACATAAAAATAATATTTTTTCTAAAATTTTTAGGAAAATCTTGCATGAAAAATATACTTGCAGACTGAAAGACACCTCGATGAGAACATCGGGTCGATTTAGCTATAAAATGATAGCACAAACCACGGTTTCGCACGCATATGTGTATTATTTGGTCCCAACAGCGCTTAGGATAAGGGCCTATTTTTTCCTTATCTATTACACTAAACCCATTAAATTTTTCTATGGAAGTCAGCAATATTAAGTTGCGTAAGTTGATACATGATTTACGATTTATTGGATTTAAAAGATGGTAATGAACCCTAAAAGATATCAAGAAATGGTAATTTGGGGGTAAGGATAAGGGTTAATTGTAACGGAAGCTAATTAAAGGTAGAAGGAGCTGATTTTCGAGAACAGAGCAATTTTAAAAAATATTAAGAATAAAGCGCTGAAGCGTAAAAAGTATAGAAATAGAGTCTAAATTGCACCCATACTCCACTATTCAATTTCGAAAACAAGTGTTTTTAGAGGCAGAGTTTTCTAGCCCAACTCTTTTTCTGTGTGAATTTCCGTTGACCGAGTTAAGGGATATGTCCATATCTCAGTACGTTTATTACATAACCGGCTGAAACTTTTCAATTTTATCGGAATAAGATATTTCTATATTTTGATGCTTAAAGAATGAATTCAATGAACATTTTATTTTCTCTTTATGCGATATATATAGAAATATACTATAATTTCGACCTTTTATATCGTAACCCGCATTTCCTCGCGCTAAGACACTTCAAACAAACTTCGTTTCATATAACAAGTCGTTGCACGTCCTATTTGAAGGAGATGTAAAGCGAAAAGGGACCATCTGACACCTTTTTGTATTATTCTTAGATCCAAAACACACTGTAAGGTCGTAATTTTGCACCGTTTTGCAAATAATTTTCATGTGTATTTCTTTCTTTCTTTACTTCCTTTGACTAAATTGGAAAGGAAATATCATTTTCAAAGAAGTTATGCTACAACGTGCCGCAAAGAACCCTTTTTAAAGTACAGTATACTTAAGTGAGGCATTCTGGTAAGGGGGGGGGGGGGGGGGTTGAGGTCCGGCGCGGTGGGCTTTTTTCCAGTTTCTGCCAAAAACATTATGCTTAATTTGGTTTTATAATACTAACAGAACTGTTAGACATATTTGTGCGCCTAAAATGCTAGTGAAAATATATCATTTTTATCTAAATGTGCCATTTCGGTTAAGATAAATTAGAAAATCGCATCTAATTATTGAAAGGAAAAGGGTCTATTTATGCCTAAAATCGTTATCAGTTGTTTTTAAAAGCAACTTTTTGATTGTTTATTGTAAATTGTGTAACAAACGAGATAAATCTGGTTAGAAAATGCGGGTTAGATCATATTTTTTTGCGTTGTTTGGCTTCTTTTTGGTGCACTAAAGCACTTTTTTCGATTGACCCGGGCAAAGGGTTATCGGCTCGTATATCAAAAACTATTCGACCAAGTACCTTAAAACCATACGCAATAGTCTTCAACATATTTCTGTGTGCGAATCTGATATTGAAACGAAAGTTTGGACATAAAAACGCAGTAATTAGTTACAAATAAAGTTCATAGTAATAAAAAGTATTATCCCATTTTTATAAAGATAAGGGTTTATTTTTCGCATAGATTTCTTAGAAATTGTTCTTAAGACTTGAATTTGGTACTACATTGTAGCTTGTCAAGTGGACGGGTTATATTCGAGGTGAAAACGTTACTTTGTTTATATCTAAACTCGATTCGGCGGCTTTTTAGGGCAGGAAACAGCACTGAGCTGACAGGCTAGTGATAAGGGTTATTGCTACATTAACAAAAATCTATTTGACTGAATGCTATCAAACTTGCAGAAAAAGTGTACAATATGTATCTTTATAAGAAAATAATAATTGTAAGCATTTTTAATAATAAAAATATATAATTTTATGTAATCTTTTCAGCAAACACGAGAAAACATTTTGCAGGATAAGGGTTATTTCGACATAAAAATAATATTTTTTCTAAAATTTTTAGGAAAATCTTGCATGAAAAATATACTTGCAGACTGAAAGACACCTCGATGAGAACATCGGGTCGATTTAGCTATAAAATGATAGCACAAACCACGGTTTCGCACGCATATGTGTATTATTTGGTCCCAACAGCGCTTAGGATAAGGGCCTATTTTTTCCTTATCTATTACACTAAACCCATTAAATTTTTCTATGGAAGTCAGCAATATTAAGTTGCGTAAGTTGATACATGATTTACGATTTATTGGATTTAAAAGATGGTAATGAACCCTAAAAGATATCAAGAAATGGTAATTTGGGGGTAAGGATAAGGGTTAATTGTAACGGAAGCTAATTAAAGGTAGAAGGAGCTGATTTTCGAGAACAGAGCAATTTTAAAAAATATTAAGAATAAAGCGCTGAAGCGTAAAAAGTATAGAAATAGAGTCTAAATTGCACCCATACTCCACTATTCAATTTCGAAAACAAGTGTTTTTAGAGGCAGAGTTTTCTAGCCCAACTCTTTTTCTGTGTGAATTTCCGTTGACCGAGTTAAGGGATATGTCCATATCTCAGTACGTTTATTACATAACCGGCTGAAACTTTTCAATTTTATCGGAATAAGATATTTCTATATTTTGATGCTTAAAGAATGAATTCAATGAACATTTTATTTTCTCTTTATGCGATATATATAGAAATATACTATAATTTCGACCTTTTATATCGTAACCCGCATTTCCTCGCGCTAAGACACTTCAAACAAACTTCGTTTCATATAACAAGTCGTTGCACGTCCTATTTGAAGGAGATGTAAAGCGAAAAGGGACCATCTGACACCTTTTTGTATTATTCTTAGATCCAAAACACACTGTAAGGTCGTAATTTTGCACCGTTTTGCAAATAATTTTCATGTGTATTTCTTTCTTTCTTTACTTCCTTTGACTAAATTGGAAAGGAAATATCATTTTCAAAGAAGTTATGCTACAACGTGCCGCAAAGAACCCTTTTTAAAGTACAGTATACTTAAGTGAGGCATTCTGGTAAGGGGGGGGGGGGGTTGAGGTCCGGCGCGGTGGGCTTTTTTCCAGTTTCTGCCAAAAACATTATGCTTAATTTGGTTTTATAATACTAACAGAACTGTTAGACATATTTGTGCGCCTAAAATGCTAGTGAAAATATATCATTTTTATCTAAATGTGCCATTTCGGTTAAGATAAATTAGAAAATCGCATCTAATTATTGAAAGGAAAGGGGTCTATTTATGCCTAAAATCGTTATCAGTTGTTTTTAAAAGCAACTTTTTGATTGTTTATTGTAAATTGTGTAACAAACGAGATAAATCTGGTTAGAAAATGCGGGTTAGATCATATTTTTTGCGTTGTTTGGCTTCTTTTTGGTGCACTAAAGCACTTTTTTCGATTGACCCGGGCAAAGGGTTATCGGCTCGTATATCAAAAACTATTCGACCAAGTACCTTAAAACCATACGCAATAGTCTTCAACATATTTCTGTGTGCGAATCTGATATTGAAACGAAAGTTTGGACATAAAAACGCAGTAATTAGTTACAAATAAAGTTCATAGTAATAAAAAGTATTATCCCATTTTTATAAAGATAAGGGTTTATTTTTCGCATAGATTTCTTAGAAATTGTTCTTAAGACTTGAATTTGGTACTACATTGTAGCTTGTCAAGTGGACGGGTTATATTCGAGGTGAAAACGTTACTTTGTTTATATCTAAACTCGATTCGGCGGCTTTTTAGGGCAGGAAACAGCACTGAGCTGACAGGCTAGTGATAAGGGTTATTGCTACATTAACAAAAATCTATTTGACTGAATGCTATCAAACTTGCAGAAAAAGTGTACAATATGTATCTTTATAAGAAAATAATAATTGTAAGCATTTTTAATAATAAAAATATATAATTTTATGTAATCTTTTCAGCAAACACGAGAAAACATTTTGCAGGATAAGGGTTATTTCGACATAAAAATAATATTTTTTCTAAAATTTTTAGGAAAATCTTGCATGAAAAATATACTTGCAGACTAAAAGACACCTCGATGAGAACATCGGGTCGATTTAGCTATAAAATGATAGCACAAACCACGGTTTCGCACGCATATGTGTATTATTTGGTCCCAACAGCGCTTAGGATAAGGGCCTATTTTTTCCTTATCTATTACACTAAACCCATTAAATGTTTCTATGGAAGTCAGCAATATTAAGTTGCGTAAGTTGATACATGATTTACGATTTATTGGATTTAAAAGATGGTAATGAACCCTAAAAGATATCAAGAAATGGTAATTTGGGGGTAAGGATAAGGGTTAATTGTAACGGAAGCTAATTAAAGGTAGAAGGAGCTGATTTTCGAGAACAGAGCAATTTTAAAAAATATTAAGAATAAAGCGCTGAAGCGTAAAAAGTATAGAAATAGAGTCTAAATTGCACCCATACTCCACTATTCAATTTCGAAAACAAGTGTTTTTAGAGGCAGAGTTTTCTAGCCCAACTCTTTTTCTGTGTGAATTTCCGTTGACCGAGTTAAGGGATATGTCCATATCTCAGTACGTTTATTACATAACCGGCTGAAACTTTCCAATTTTATCGGAATAAGATATTTCTATATTTTGATGCTTAAAGAATGAATTCAATGAACATTTTATTTTCTCTTTAGGTTACAGGGAACTAATACAATCTCCCGCCATCTGTCACATTTTGTCTAGGGAATTAACGGTGAAGTAAACAAAGATAAGGGCGGCCTCTGATTGGTCCATAATATATTATGATCAAATATGATAATTTATTTTTGGAGATTAACAATATTTCTACAAGTTAGATGCAAAATGGGTGAGGTGAGAATCTATTTCGGGTCTTAAGAGGCATTTTCTAGACATTGGGGTATTTTCCGGAACCGACAGTGAAATTTGGTGAGTGGGAAGGGTTATCTTAAAGATGACGTCATTACTCATTGATAAAAGGGCTCATGCTATATTTGAAATGGTCTATTTGGATGCGCGATAGATTTTTCTTTAATTTGATATAAGGCTTGACTTCCGATGAAATTTTGGGGATGAGCTATTCAGACTTTTGTTATAACGGTCGACAACGGGAAATGTATTGGTTCCCTCTAACCTAAATGCGATATATATAGAAATATACTATAATTTCGACCTTTTATATCGTAACCCGCATTTCCTCGCGCTAAGACACTTCAAACAAACTTCGTTTCATATAACAAGTCGTTGCACGTCCTATTTGAAGGAGATGTAAAGCGAAAAGGGACCATCTGACACCTTTTTGTATTATTCTTAGATCCAAAACACACTGTAAGGTCGTAATTTTGCACCGTTTTGCAAATAATTTTCATGTGTATTTCTTTCTTTCTTTACTTCCTTTGACTAAATTGGAAAGGAAATATCATTTTCAAAGAAGTTATGCTACAACGTGCCGCAAAGAACCCTTTTTAAAGTACAGTATACTTAAGTGAGGCATTCTGGTAAGGGGGGGGGGGGTTGAGGTCCGGCGCGGTGGGCTTTTTTCCAGTTTCTGCCAAAAACATTATGCTTAATTTGGTTTTATAATACTAACAGAACTGTTAGACATATTTGTGCGCCTAAAATGCTAGTGAAAATATATCATTTTTATCTAAATGTGCCATTTCGGTTAAGATAAATTAGAAAATCGCATCTAATTATTGAAAGGAAAAGGGTCTATTTATGCCTAAAATCGTTATCAGTTGTTTTTAAAAGCAACTTTTTGATTGTTTATTGTAAATTGTGTAACAAACGAGATAAATCTGGTTAGAAAATGCGGGTTAGATCATATTTTTTGCGTTGTTTGGCTTCTTTTTGGTGCACTAAAGCACTTTTTTCGATTGACCCGGGCAAAGGGTTATCGGCTCGTATATCAAAAACTATTCGACCAAGTACCTTAAAACCATACGCAATAGTCTTCAACATATTTCTGTGTGCGAATCTGATATTGAAACGAAAGTTTGGACATAAAAACGCAGTAATTGGTTACAAATAAAGTTCATAGTAATAAAAAGTATTATCCCATTTTTATAAAGATAAGGGTTTATTTTTCGCATAGATTTCTTAGAAATTGTTCTTAAGACTTGAATTTGGTACTACATTGTAGCTTGTCAAGTGGACGGGTTATATTCGAGGTGAAAACGTTACTTTGTTTATATCTAAACTCGATTCGGCGGCTTTTTAGGGCAGGAAACAGCACTGAGCTGACAGGCTAGTGATAAGGGTTATTGCTACATTAACAAAAATCTATTTGACTGAATGCTATCAAACTTGCAGAAAAAGTGTACAATATGTATCTTTATAAGAAAATAATAATTGTAAGCATTTTTAATAATAAAAATATATAATTTTATGTAATCTTTTCAGCAAACACGAGAAAACATTTTGTAGGATAAGGGTTATTTCGACATAAAAATAATATTTTTTCTAAAATTTTTAGGAAAATCTTGCATGAAAAATATACTTGCAGACTGAAAGACACCTCGATGAGAACATCGGGTCGATTTAGCTATAAAATGATAGCACAAACCACGGTTTCGCACGCATATGTGTATTATTTGGTCCCAACAGCGCTTAGGATAAGGGCCTATTTTTTCCTTATCTATTACACTAAACCCATTAAATTTTTCTATGGAAGTCAGCAATATTAAGTTGCGTAAGTTGATACATGATTTACGATTTATTGGATTTAAAAGATGGTAATGAACCCTAAAAGATATCAAGAAATGGTAATTTGGGGGTAAGGATAAGGGTTAATTGTAACGGAAGCTAATTAAAGGTAGAAGGAGCTGATTTTCGAGAACAGAGCAATTTTAAAAAATATTAAGAATAAAGCGCTGAAGCGTAAAAAGTATAGAAATAGAGTCTAAATTGCACCCATACTCCACTATTCAATTTCGAAAACAAGTGTTTTTAGAGGCAGAGTTTTCTAGCCCAACTCTTTTTCTGTGTGAATTTCCGTTGACCGAGTTAAGGGATATGTCCATATCTCAGTACGTTTATTACATAACCGGCTGAAACTTTCCAATTTTATCGGAATAAGATATTTCTATATTTTGATGCTTAAAGAATGAATTCAATGAACATTTTATTTTCTCTTTAGGTTACAGGGAACTAATACAATCTCCCGCCATCTGTCACATTTTGTCTAGGGAATTAACGGTGAAGTAAACAAAGATAAGGGCGGCCTCTGATTGGTCCATAATATATTATGATCAAATATGATAATTTATTTTTGGAGATTAACAATATTTCTACAAGTTAGATGCAAAATGGGTGAGGTGAGAATCTATTTCGGGTCTTAAGAGGCATTTTCTAGACATTGGGGTATTTTCCGGAACCGACAGTGAAATTTGGTGAGTGGGAAGGGTTATCTTAAAGATGACGTCATTACTCATTGATAAAAGGGCTCATGCTATATTTGAAATGGTCTATTTGGATGCGCGATAGATTTTTCTTTAATTTGATATAAGGCTTGACTTCCGATGAAATTTTGGGGATGAGCTATTCAGACTTTTGTTATAACGGTCGACAACGGGAAATGTATTGGTTCCCTCTAACCTAAATGCGATATATATAGAAATATACTATAATTTCGACCTTTTATATCGTAACCCGCATTTCCTCGCGCTAAGACACTTCAAACAAACTTCGTTTCATATAACAAGTCGTTGCACGTCCTATTTGAAGGAGATGTAAAGCGAAAAGGGACCATCTGACACCTTTTTGTATTATTCTTAGATCCAAAACACACTGTAAGGTCGTAATTTTGCACCGTTTTGCAAATAATTTTCATGTGTATTTCTTTCTTTCTTTACTTCCTTTGACTAAATTGGAAAGGAAATATCATTTTCAAAGAAGTTATGCTACAACGTGCCGCAAAGAACCCTTTTTAAAGTACAGTATACTTAAGTGAGGCATTCTGGTAAGGGGGGGGGGGGGTTGAGGTCCGGCGCGGTGGGCTTTTTTCCAGTTTCTGCCAAAAACATTATGCTTAATTTGGTTTTATAATACTAACAGAACTGTTAGACATATTTGTGCGCCTAAAATGCTAGTGAAAATATATCATTTTTATCTAAATGTGCCATTTCGGTTAAGATAAATTAGAAAATCGCATCTAATTATTGAAAGGAAAAGGGTCTATTTATGCCTAAAATCGTTATCAGTTGTTTTTAAAAGCAACTTTTTGATTGTTTATTGTAAATTGTGTAACAAACGAGATAAATCTGGTTAGAAAATGCGGGTTAGATCATATTTTTTGCGTTGTTTGGCTTCTTTTTGGTGCACTAAAGCACTTTTTTCGATTGACCCGGGCAAAGGGTTATCGGCTCGTATATCAAAAACTATTCGACCAAGTACCTTAAAACCATACGCAATAGTCTTCAACATATTTCTGTGTGCGAATCTGATATTGAAACGAAAGTTTGGACATAAAAACGCAGTAATTGGTTACAAATAAAGTTCATAGTAATAAAAAGTATTATCCCATTTTTATAAAGATAAGGGTTTATTTTTCGCATAGATTTCTTAGAAATTGTTCTTAAGACTTGAATTTGGTACTACATTGTAGCTTGTCAAGTGGACGGGTTATATTCGAGGTGAAAACGTTACTTTGTTTATATCTAAACTCGATTCGGCGGCTTTTTAGGGCAGGAAACAGCACTGAGCTGACAGGCTAGTGATAAGGGTTATTGCTACATTAACAAAAATCTATTTGACTGAATGCTATCAAACTTGCAGAAAAAGTGTACAATATGTATCTTTATAAGAAAATAATAATTGTAAGCATTTTTAATAATAAAAATATATAATTTTATGTAATCTTTTCAGCAAACACGAGAAAACATTTTGCAGGATAAGGGTTATTTCGACATAAAAATAATATTTTTTCTAAAATTTTTAGGAAAATCTTGCATGAAAAATATACTTGCAGACTGAAAGACACCTCGATGAGAACATCGGGTCGATTTAGCTATAAAATGATAGCACAAACCACGGTTTCGCACGCATATGTGTATTATTTGGTCCCAACAGCGCTTAGGATAAGGGCCTATTTTTTCCTTATCTATTACACTAAACCCATTAAATTTTTCTATGGAAGTCAGCAATATTAAGTTGCGTAAGTTGATACATGATTTACGATTTATTGGATTTAAAAGATGGTAATGAACCCTAAAAGATATCAAGAAATGGTAATTTGGGGGTAAGGATAAGGGTTAATTGTAACGGAAGCTAATTAAAGGTAGAAGGAGCTGATTTTCGAGAACAGAGCAATTTTAAAAAATATTAAGAATAAAGCGCTGAAGCGTAAAAAGTATAGAAATAGAGTCTAAATTGCACCCATACTCCACTATTCAATTTCGAAAACAAGTGTTTTTAGAGGCAGAGTTTTCTAGCCCAACTCTTTTTCTGTGTGAATTTCCGTTGACCGAGTTAAGGGATATGTCCATATCTCAGTACGTTTATTACATAACCGGCTGAAACTTTCCAATTTTATCGGAATAAGATATTTCTATATTTTGATGCTTAAAGAATGAATTCAATGAACATTTTATTTTCTCTTTAGGTTACAGGGAACTAATACAATCTCCCGCCATCTGTCACATTTTGTCTAGGGAATTAACGGTGAAGTAAACAAAGATAAGGGCGGCCTCTGATTGGTCCATAATTTATATTATGATCAAATATGATAATTTATTTTTGGAGATTAACAATATTTCTACAAGTTAGATGCAAAATGGGTGAGGTGAGAATCTATTTCGGGTCTTAAGAGGCATTTTCTAGACATTGGGGTATTTTCCGGAACCGACAGTGAAATTTGGTGAGTGGGAAGGGTTATCTTAAAGATGACGTCATTACTCATTGATAAAAGGGCTCATGCTATATTTGAAATGGTCTATTTGGATGCGCGATAGATTTTTCTTTAATTTGATATAAGGCTTGACTTCCGATGAAATTTTGGGGATGAGCTATTCAGACTTTTGTTATAATGGTCGACAACGGGAAATGTATTGGTTCCCTCTAACCTAAATGCGATATATATAGAAATATACTATAATTTCGACCTTTTATATCGTAACCCGCATTTCCTCGCGCTAAGACACTTCAAACAAACTTCGTTTCATATAACAAGTCGTTGCACGTCCTATTTGAAGGAGATGTAAAGCGAAAAGGGACCATCTGACACCTTTTTGTATTATTCTTAGATCCAAAACACACTGTAAGGTCGTAATTTTGCACCGTTTTGCAAATAATTTTCATGTGTATTTCTTTCTTTCTTTACTTCCTTTGACTAAATTGGAAAGGAAATATCATTTTCAAAGAAGTTATGCTACAACGTGCCGCAAAGAACCCTTTTTAAAGTACAGTATACTTAAGTGAGGCATTCTGGTAAGGGGGGGGGGTTGAGGTCCGGCGCGGTGGGCTTTTTTCCAGTTTCTGCCAAAAACATTATGCTTAATTTGGTTTTATAATACTAACAGAACTGTTAGACATATTTGTGCGCCTAAAATGCTAGTGAAAATATATCATTTTTATCTAAATGTGCCATTTCGGTTAAGATAAATTAGAAAATCGCATCTAATTATTGAAAGGAAAAGGGTCTATTTATGCCTAAAATCGTTATCAGTTGTTTTTAAAAGCAACTTTTTGATTGTTTATTGTAAATTGTGTAACAAACGAGATAAATCTGGTTAGAAAATGCGGGTTAGATCATATTTTTTGCGTTGTTTGGCTTCTTTTTGGTGCACTAAAGCACTTTTTTCGATTGACCCGGGCAAAGGGTTATCGGCTCGTATATCAAAAACTATTCGACCAAGTACCTTAAAACCATACGCAATAGTCTTCAACATATTTCTGTGTGCGAATCTGATATTGAAACGAAAGTTTGGACATAAAAACGCAGTAATTAGTTACAAATAAAGTTCATAGTAATAAAAAGTATTATCCCATTTTTATAAAGATAAGGGTTTATTTTTCGCATAGATTTCTTAGAAATTGTTCTTAAGACTTGAATTTGGTACTACATTGTAGCTTGTCAAGTGGACGGGTTATATTCGAGGTGAAAACGTTACTTTGTTTATATCTAAACTCGATTCGGCGGCTTTTTAGGGCAGGAAACAGCACTGAGCTGACAGGCTAGTGATAAGGGTTATTGCTACATTAACAAAAATCTATTTGACTGAATGCTATCAAACTTGCAGAAAAAGTGTACAATATGTATCTTTATAAGAAAATAATAATTGTAAGCATTTTTAATAATAAAAATATATAATTTTATGTAATCTTTTCAGCAAACACGAGAAAACATTTTGCAGGATAAGGGTTATTTCGACATAAAAATAATATTTTTTCTAAAATTTTTAGGAAAATCTTGCATGAAAAATATACTTGCAGACTGAAAGACACCTCGATGAGAACATCGGGTCGATTTAGCTATAAAATGATAGCACAAACCACGGTTTCGCACGCATATGTGTATTATTTGGTCCCAACAGCGCTTAGGATAAGGGCCTATTTTTTCCTTATCTATTACACTAAACCCATTAAATTTTTCTATGGAAGTCAGCAATATTAAGTTGCGTAAGTTGATACATGATTTACGATTTATTGGATTTAAAAGATGGTAATGAACCCTAAAAGATATCAAGAAATGGTAATTTGGGGGTAAGGATAAGGGTTAATTGTAACGGAAGCTAATTAAAGGTAGAAGGAGCTGATTTTCGAGAACAGAGCAATTTTAAAAAATATTAAGAATAAAGCGCTGAAGCGTAAAAAGTATAGAAATAGAGTCTAAATTGCACCCATACTCCACTATTCAATTTCGAAAACAAGTGTTTTTAGAGGCAGAGTTTTCTAGCCCAACTCTTTTTCTGTGTGAATTTCCGTTGACCGAGTTAAGGGATATGTCCATATCTCAGTACGTTTATTACATAACCGGCTGAAACTTTCCAATTTTATCGGAATAAGATATTTCTATATTTTGATGCTTAAAGAATGAATTCAATGAACATTTTATTTTCTCTTTAGGTTACAGGGAACTAATACAATCTCCCGCCATCTGTCACATTTTGTCTAGGGAATTAACGGTGAAGTAAACAAAGATAAGGGCGGCCTCTGATTGGTCCATAATATATTATGATCAAATATGATAATTTATTTTTGGAGATTAACAATATTTCTACAAGTTAGATGCAAAATGGGTGAGGTGAGAATCTATTTCGGGTCTTAAGAGGCATTTTCTAGACATTGGGGTATTTTCCGGAACCGACAGTGAAATTTGGTGAGTGGGAAGGGTTATCTTAAAGATGACGTCATTACTCATTGATAAAAGGGCTCATGCTATATTTGAAATGGTCTATTTGGATGCGCGATAGATTTTTCTTTAATTTGATATAAGGCTTGACTTCCGATGAAATTTTGGGTATGAGCTATTCAGACTTTTGTTATAATGGTCGACAACGGGAAATGTATTGGTTCCCTCTAACCTTGATGGATGAATATAGACTGGTTAACCTGTCCCAATCTACGCTACCCTCCGATACTGGATCAATATCGATAGATTGAGACAGGCTCACCAGTCAAGGATGAATACTGAGACAAAAAGAAATATATTGTTTTCAAAAATAAAGATTTACGTAGACGATAACATAAAATGTAAATAACCAAAATATTTGCATATTTTGTTTTTCTTTAATTTTGAAACAAAAACGGAATTATTTCCTTTAAGCGGTTGTATAAAAAATGCGATTCGGTCGACGTTGGAAAACGTTTGTAGATCTCGCGAGGGGGAACGAGAGTTTAATCATTTCTATATTAATCAACCAATTGTATTTCAGCTTTTTCCTCTCTAAACCAATCAAATACTCGGTTACTACAAGTTGTGTAATTACATTCATCAATAGATATCATTCATTGCTAGAGTTTTGTCACGACTAGACGTGTTTGCGACGAAGAAAGGAACAAACCGCAGAAGTTAAATTTTTGGTAAATATTAGATAATCACTGCAAGAAATGCATTAAATAATCAACAAACATTCAGAAATTTCTGTAGAGACCGATATCAGTACTTTCACAGAACTTTGTTGGTTGAACTAGTAAAAGGAACATTTTATTCACATTAGAAGCATACTGTATTTTAGAGTAACTTGGTTTCTTGCTGAGTAGGACATAATAGGTTAGAATACGTAAGACGTGACGATGGAAAATAATGATTATTTTGCTCCTTGTTTATTAGATGAACTGATGGACAACAACGTGATCAAGTGTGACATTGCCCTGGGGTCTCCGCTAAACTTCGACGAGGGCCTGGACAGCGAATTGGGAGTTTTTACAAAGGCGTCACCAAGCCAGGAGTCTGACAGCGGCTGCTCAGATATGTCTGAAGAAATAAGGTCAGTAACGTGTAATGATTCGTTGATCAACTTTGATCTGTTTGAATGTGATTCAACGGAACAAGATCTCGACAAAGAAATTGAAATGTACTTTGCAACACCTGTTTCTCGATCCAAAGTTAATAAAGACACTGAAGAAGCAAAAAACGCTCTTCATACACCCGTTAACGTTGATGAATTATTGTCAGAAGAAGGGGAAGAACCATGTGAATCTAGTGATGAAGAGTACCTTCCCCCAACATTAAGGAAATCACAACCAATGGTCATACATACAAAAGGTAAAGGAAAGGCAAGCTCAGTACAGAAGAGGGATTGTTTACAGCCAAGAATAAGTACATCAGCAGACAATATTGCTCCAAAGCCTGCTGTTAAAGTTGTTAAGGTCATTAAGACCCCTGCTGCATCCAAATGTGATATTGACAATTCTATCATGCAAGCATTAGATGAAAGAAACAAGAAGAATGCTATTCAAGCAAAGCTGAACAGAGAGAAGAAAAAGGCCTACATCAAGAGTCTTGAAGATGAGATTGATTCCCTGAAATATGAAAATGTGGCTTTGAAGGAATCAAACAAGAAAAACGCAAAAGAGAAGAAAGCATTGGAATCAGAGGTGGAGTATTTGCGCAGTGTTTTAGCTAATGATAGTGCTCTATCTGGTTTGTTGAAAAACATTAATCATCCTAAAGATGTGAAATTGTCTTCAACATTCAGTCGTAAGAGAAGTGCAGACCTAGATCATGATTATCGCGCATCTAAAAAAGTGAAAGTTGGTGCAGGTGTCTGTCTGCATGTGGATCAGGGTAACGTGTCCTTGGAATTCTGTTCTAAGTGTTCAAACATGGCATGTTCTACATCTGAGGCATCGTGAAAGATTATCAGAGTAATAATTGATGGTTTGGTCAATCATCATGCCAAACTACAGGAGCTCTAGGTAAAACAATGTACAGCTAACTTGATGGTAATACATAGTTTGCTGTACAAGAAAACCAAGCGCAGGTAAGGCGCAGGACAAGTGGTGTAAGCTGTCTTTAATGAAAGAACAGTGTTAAAAGATATCAAATGTAACATGCAACACCACTTCATTAACAACAGTATTAAACTTTTTTTGAATACTTTCTCTATTTCATGGATTATTTTATGCATTATTTATAAATATCTCCTTTGCTAGTGTCTGTTCTTGTTTATATCATACAATTAAACAATTGTAAAAGTGCTAGTTTGAGTCAAATACATATTCCTTTTGTATAACTTTGTATTCAAAAAAACATTTTTTTTTCAAATATGGATTTTTCTGAAACTGGCATTTCATTTTCATGCTACTCTTTGTAAAAACAACACACTTATCAATTTTACAAGTTGTACATTTTAGATAAAACAGTTTTGATGATCAAGATGGGTTGTCGAGGGCTATTTGGGTGCCATGTCACATGACCACCATGGCTGGGTGTGGTCGTTGCACAAACTGACAGAGCACGCCAAGCCTGCAGGGATATATTGATCTGGTAAGGTATTTAGCATGTTGGGATTTATTTCATCAAAAAACATCTGTGAGCCCTTGTCTTGCTGAATAAAAACCTTGGCAAAGTTAGACTTAAAATCAAAGTGCTTAAGCTTTTCAATCTGGTTGCACTTATTGTGAATCCATATATATATTATCAAAATACTGTTACAAAACTTGTGGATTGAAAAGGAAAATTGAGGACATAGACTAAGATCAGACTGCACATATATGCAGATTGATCTTTGTCTATACCTCTTGCAAAAGCAGGAATATTCTGGGTTCAGCCTGACAAGGGTTATAGAAAGTATAAGATTGCCATGAGCCGTTCCATATCAAAATGATAACCCACAATAGAAGGTTGTCAAATAACTAGGCTGTTAACTTGAAAAATTGCTCCAGAATTTCCTTCTTTGAATTTTTTCTTCTCAATATAATATATATTATTGTATTTATCTTTTCTCTTTTAACAGACTAGTTTCTTTTAATCTTGGACAAGACGAAAAATGGATTTTTAATTGTCCATCACACCCATACAAATACACAAAATTTATGCAAGACAATTTCATATTTGTAACCAGGTCAAGAATAGTGCTAAAATGGAGTAGGTAGCAACTTAAAGAAAATGCAAAGTGTATGAGTTGAAATTGCAGTGTAGAATTAAAGTAAAGGAGAAATTGCCTGTAAGTAACCAGGCAATGCCTCCTTTAGTCATGATGGTTTAGATAATACATGCTTGGAACTTGATGAAAAACTTAAGTACGTTTTCTTGTTTCACAGTGTTCAAAGGCAAGAGACCAGATCGGTATGGCGAGAGTTTTTGAGTCGACTATAATGTTGGAGAACCGCTAGAAGCGTATGCACATATTGGTAGAGTATTTGCTGATGGAAATCACTGAATGAAAGGAGAGAAGAATATGAAAAGAGAGTGGGAGACAAAGGTCCTAGATTTCAAAACTTTTTTAGCGCTCCACTTACGATTAACTTTAAGGTATTCGACCGATAATAGCTCCGCGATGTTTCGGAAGTTATGAACTTTACCAGTGTTAACCATGGATTCCTAATGATTTTCATTAGGAAACCTCAAGTCATGATTGTGAAAGATCATAAGATACAAAATATTGCGAAACTATTACGGGTCAACTACCTTAAGTTCTAGTTGAGAATTAAGGTGCAAGTTATGCTGCAAGCTAAATGAAAAAGATAAAATATTTTGTAGCAAGTTATTTGTGGTAGGATTTAGTCACTTAAGTGCATAGTTAACATTGAGATTAAGAGCAGTTCCAATTCTAAATTGAGCTAAACGTTTTAAAATCTAGGGCCCTGATGGCAAAGAGTTTTACAAGAGAGCCTGAGAGAGAATCGAGACTGATTGAAATATTGACAGCCCTGCTCAATACAGTTGTAACTATCTATTTGTGTATTGGTAGTTACAATTGTTTTGTGCTGAGCTATCGATGTCTGATTTGAACTTATGTTGTTGATAATTTTTAAAGTTAATATAAATACCCAAACCAAAGGATTTGACCCAAATCCTGCTGACCAAAAAGTATTAAACAAATGACAAATCTTACAGCCTGTTTGGCTTGTGTTTTATCCATAATGTAGTAAATCACTTTCGGGCTGTACAGTTAGTTACATTGTAAAATTGGTGATCATCTCAATCAAAACCATTAATAACCGCTCACTCAGCCCTTCATTCATTGATCATTCCAAACACTCTTCCAAACTATTCAAAATACTCCCAAAATTACCAAAAAAGATAAGATCAATTACTACATTTAGAATGGATATACCAGGGTAGCTAGAAAAAAACCCAACAATTTCACTGACATAATTGAAATTATAAATGTCCAATTAGTTCTTTAAGAAATGGCAAATTATTTATAGAACTTGTACTCATATTTTATTCAAGGAAGGTAATAAATATTTCTAATTTTGTTAACCAACAGTGTTTCTGGAATATTTTAAAAGTCTGCTTGTCCACGGACAAGTAACAATTACAAGCTCCCTTGTCCATATTTAAAACCTACTTGTCCGTTAAATTTTGAAGAGTCTGCAAAATATTGAAAACAAAATTGATGTAGCTGAAACTGAAAGCATCTTAGAAATAGATTAACTATTGACATGAGATTACATAGAATGTCAGAAAACTGCTAACTTTTTAAGAAAATAATTTTCTCTCAAGATTTTTTCACTTGTCTACAGACTACCTAGCCATGAAATCTGCTTGTCTGTGCAGTTTAATGGACAACTCAGACAGCTTATTTCAGAACCACTGCCTTAACAAAATAAGCATTATTGGATAGCCACCTTTAACTTTGCTCAAAACTCGCCCATTAAGTTTCATTACAAAATAATTCACCTTGTCAATTTCACGATGTTGCTAACTGTACTATGGCAAGATTACATGTACTTTGTATTGACTGAATGTTAAATTATGGTTACATTGAACTGAAAAGTATAAATGTGCTATTGGCAAATAAATTCCATTGTTTATATCATATATTGTAGTACATCTCTATACACCATGAATAGTATCAGTAAAATACTTGTCTAAAGTTTTTCGTAGACATTCCTCAATGTATATTGTCAAATTGAAAAAGTGATATAGGAAAAATAAAAATGTTTATACAATTAAGTTCTTATTTCTACCAAAATATCACTTCACAATTGGTATGAATACATGGCAGTAAACATTTTCTTTTGATTTTTTTTCTTCAAAAAAGAAACTTTGCTGTTTAGGAAGGGGGCAGGGGTGGTATGATATTCTTTTTTCTTTCCAGAATACAGATCAGAGAAAAAAACTGATTAAACAGCTTCTGAAGATCAACACAAGTTCGTCTTTTTAGCTTGGCTGTTTTTCATAGAAAACCTTCAAGAATATTTGTCATCACTTAGGGGTTGGCATGACAAACCTGAACCATGATCATATCTCTGTTGTAATTTAAGAATTCATTATGCAACTCTGCATGTGTGTTCACCATCACAAGAGCTATCCAGAATATCAAAGGGGGGGATAACTCTGAAAAGCATTTTTTAAGAGTTATGCCCCTCTTTCAACGTAGATTTTTTGCATGTCCAGCATTTGCAGCTGTGCATTGGCACCTGTAGGTTGTGCTAGCTTTATAAATTTAGGAGTAATTTACCCATTGAGCATAAAATTCTGGGGGTCAAAACTGGTTTTGTATGAGTCAAAAAAGAGCAAAACATGAGAACTTACCAGTCGTTAAAGTAATCTATATAACTGAAACAATATAAACAATAAAATGTAGACTCACTATTGTTTATGTTGTTTCATTTATATATATCTTTTGTAATATTATGAAAAAAAAAGATCTATATCATCTTTTATATTGTATAGGTTGAACCACTGGAAATTTAGTGGGTCAAAATGACCTCTTGCAGGAATTTTTTGAAGGTCAAAATGGATTTTTTGGAAGTCAAAACCCTGGTTCAAGAATCTAACACAGCCCCACTTTTGTTTGACAATAAAATAAAATCATTTCATGCTGACAAAATTTTAGGCCCTTCAACGATGCTATATAAAATGTGTGTATGCCTTGGTGAGAAACATTTATAACTGCTTTTTATGTATTTAGCCAGTTACAACTGTTTCTGACAGTTTTTCAGTCTGACAGGTAGTGGACCTGTAACATACAGCAAATCATTAGGAAACCTTGGTTAACACTGATTAAATTTGACATCTGAAACGTTGCAGTACAGGTCCGAGACCTTAGTTAATGGATCACTGACCCCTCTATCCCTTATATATGTGACCAGTCCCTAAAAAAGGACCATCTGGGAAGAAAACTATGTAAAGTATCCACCTAGTATCCACCCTAGTCAGACTCTGCTTACTGCACAGACTTACTTAGGTTGAAACTTTGCACTTGCTGATTTTCTGAATCTAGAATAATCAATCTACCTTCCTATGAAAGAATTTTTGAAATACAACCTCTGGTTGTCCTGTTCTAAAACCAATCTCTTTTTCATATACTTATTATGGAGTTCCAAGATGGTCCTTTTTCGCATGACTGGTCACATATCTGCAAAATACTACAGTAATGGACAAGGAACAAAGAGGAAAAAGTTGGAAGTGACCTAAATGTTGTAACTACAGTGTTAACCAAGGTTTCCTAATGAAAAATCATTAGGAAAATCCTCGTTAAACACTGTTAAAGTTCATTGCTGGAACTATTGCTGGTCCACTACCTTAAAATGAGTGTTTGATAGGGCAATCAATCAATTAATTAATTAGCAGCAAAGATTATATATGTTATAAGGCAAAGTAATTTCATTCATTAATGGAACTTGATGTTACTTTTAGAAGGCAGTCAAGTATTTTACTGATTTTTAGCTCCACTGGCTGAAAGCCACTGGGGCTATTGTCATGGCGTTGTGTCCGTCGTGCGTCCGTCCGTCCGTCCGTGCGTGCGTGCGTCCGTCCGGTCGTAAACTTTTCTTTAAAAATCTTCTCCTCAGAAACTACTGGATGGATTTCAACCAAACTTCACAGGAATGATCCTTGGGTGACCCTCTTTCAAAGTTGTTCAAGAAATTTTGATCCAATGAAAAACATGGATTTAATGGGCGTGGCTAATTTCCAAATATGGTAAAAAGTGAGTTTTCTCAGATTCTAATCAATGGATACCAATTAAATTTTACATGAATGATCCTTGTATGACCCTTCATCAGTCTACAAAAAATCATTGTGATTGGATGGAAAATATGCATTTTATGGGCGGAGGTCAATTCTCTATATGTTATATAGTGGAAACTTTGAAAGTCATTTTCTCATAATGTAATTGATGGATATCAACCAAATTTCACTGGAATGATCCTTGAGTGACCTTTTATCAGTCTACAAAAAATCATTGTGATCGGATGAAAAATATGCATTTTTTGGGCGGAGGTCATTTCTCTATATGTTATATAGTGGAAACTTTGAAAATCATTTTCTCAGAATGTAATCTATGGATATCAACCAAATTTCACTGGAATGATCCTTGAGTGACCCTTTATTAGTCTACAAAAAATTATTGTGATCGGATGAAAAATATGCATTTTATGGGCAGAGGTCATTTCTCTATATGTTATATTGTGGAATATTTGAAAATCCTTTCTCAGAATCTAATTTTTAGATATCAACCAAATTTTACTGGAATGATCCTTGAGTGACCCTTTATCAGTGTACCAAAAATTATTTTGATTGGATGATAAATATGCATTTTATGGGTGGAGGTCATTCCTCAATATGTTAAATAGTGGAAACTATGAAAATCATTTTCTCAGAATGTAACTGATGGAATCATTTTCAACATCAGTTCTAAAAATCTAGTCAAAACATTTATTTGCTTTTACAGGAATTTCATGCCTGTGGAGCGACTCAAGCCATTCATGGCTTTCTAGTCATTGATGGTGGTTAAATTTTGTTATGTATTTTCATGAATGATAAAGTTCTTAGATTGAAAATAAAATATTCATGAATGATAATGTTCATAGATTGAAAATAAAAAGTATATTTTGAATTGATATTTGACTTAACTCTTTGCTGTTTAATCCCTGCTTTTTATGTGTCTGAGATTTTATGATTGAGAAAACATTGTGACAAGCAATTTCTTCTTTTTCCACACTATTTTCTACCCAACTGAATGGTTATTTCTCAAATTAAATCCACTTTTAATTTTCGTCTGCAAAACCTTTGAATTTGGACAGGTCCAAAATTTTCTAAAACAGGAAAGGGTTAATTGCTTTCTTGCTACTGGTACTGGGTTCAGTATAAATTCAGATTCCAGAGTAGCAGACACATATCTTTTCCAACCTTTGTCTCCCACAAATGGATTGATAATTGTAAATCTAAGGGGGATAGCAGTAGGAGGCAAGGAAAGGAAGTAATGGTTGTATGGGTTAGATAAAACACAAGGTACTCCAGCTAATGTGAAATGACTGAAAAAAAAATGGCGCTGTAACCATTCAAACAAACAAGCAACAGAAATAGACATGCAGTATATACTAAGATCAGTCTGCCCAGATGTGCAGTTGAAATAAGCCTTCACTGCCTGCTTCTACTCAATTTAATGAATCATTGGTATACTCCAAATAATTTGAAGATTGTATAGGCCAAGATCAGCCTCTACAGATGTGCAGTCTGATTTTAGCATTTACTGCCTGCTTCGTTCTAAATTTTTTCCCCAAAAATTTTTCAATTGTGTAAAAAGGAATCGGCTTGTTGGTCAAGTGTCCGTCTGCAGATTTTTCTTGTCCACTCCATTTCTCGGCATCCAGACAGTAGCACTCATTCTTTCCAATTATTTGTCTCTCGCCAATGGGTTGATAATTGTAGACCTGTGTGAGAGAGTAGCTGGAGGCTAGGAAAGGATGTGATGGTTGTACTGGTGAAAGACATACTGGAGGTGTGTTTTTAGCTCACCTGAGCACATTGTGCTCAAGGTGAGCTTTTGTGATCATTGAATGTCTGGCATCAACAATCCTAAGTTTTTACACCCTAGAGGCCACAAATATGGCGAAATCTTCATGAAACTTGGTCAGAACGTTGGCCAGGTCACAAGGATGAACCCTATTGAAAATGGGGAGGATCCATGCCATATCATGTGAAAAGGGGCCCAATGTTGGCCAGGTCCCAAAGATGAAGCCTGTAAAAAATTGGGAAGGATCCATGCCATATCACAGAAAAAGAGGCCTTAATGACAATTTTCTTGTTCACACTCTATAGGCCACAAATATGGCCCTATCTTCATGAAACTTGATCAGAATGTTGGCCAGGTCACAAATATAAAGCCTATTGAAAATGGGAAGGATCCATGCCATATGGGAAAAGGGGCCTTAATGACAATATTCTTGTTTACACTCTAGAAGCCACAAATATTCATGGCCCAATCTTCGTGAAACTTAATGACAATTTTCTTGTTTTAACTCTAGGGCCCACAATTTGAGCTCAAACTTCATTAAAGTTAGTTTTATGTAGAAATTATCTCCTTTATGACATCTGTCTATTTAGTTGATATGATGTCCCAGGGGTCAAAGAGACTCAGGTGAGCGACCTAGGACCATCGTAGTCCTCTTGTTTACATTGAGATAAAAATTTCTGCTTAATAAGATTAAAAAGACATCATACGAAACTATTTTCAATATTTTAAATGAAAACATTCAACATTGTCTAGGCTACTCCAATGCAAAACCGTCTTTGTTACATTGTTAAGATATCTAGAGATTCTTATTTAGTCGCTTAAAAATCTTAATCTAAAAAAATGCTACATCTTGAAAATCTTTTTCAGATTCCAAAGAATCTTAATCTAAGAAACACACCTCAGTAATCAATTGCTTGGTGCTTCAGCCATCGAGATATAACTGAAAAATGTTGAAAGCAGTGTCAAACTCCATTCAATCGATCTACTTTTCGGCAACTAATGGGTAGATCATGAAACTTACAAATGTGATCAGTATTGGAAAGAGACTTGTAAGTGAAATTATTAATAAACACTTGTTGGGGGTTTTTAGTCTACTTTGTGATGGTCTAGTTATTGTAACACACAAAAGAAATTGGAAGGCAGTATAGACTTGGATCAGCCTGCACAGATGTGCAGTCTGATCCGTGTCTTCACTGCCTACTTTGTACTTTATTATTGTTAGCTCACCTGAGCACGAAGTGCTCATGTGAGCTATTGTGATCACCTTTCATCCGGCGTCCGTCCGTCGGTCGTCGTCCGTCGTCCGTCAACAATTTCTTTAAACGACATCTCCTCCTAAACTACTAGGCCGATTAACACCAAATTTTACAGAAATGTTGCTTAGGTTGTCCCCTTCAAAAATAGCTAAAAGAATTGAAATCCATGAAAAACTCTGGTTGCTATGGCAACAAATATGAAATTTTTAGAAAATCTTTAAAATTCTTCTTCTTCTCAACCAGAAGTCCTACAGACTTAAAACTTGGCATGGATGATCAGATCATAGACCTGAATAAAAATAGCTAAAATCATATCTTTTGGGCCACCAGGTGCGGAGCACCAGGGGGGAGGGGGTAGTACTTTGGGTAAATTTTGTAATCTTTAAGCTTCTTCTTCTTCAGAACCAGGAGCTCTACAGACTTGAAAATTGGCATGGATGATCAGCACATAGACCCTAATAAAAATAGCTAAAATCATATCTGTTGGACTGCCAGGTGCGGAGCACCAGGGGGGAGGGGGTAGTACATTTGTGAAAATTTTGTAATCATTAACCTTCTTCTTCTTCTGAACCAGAAGCCTGACAGATTTGAATATTGGCATGGATGATCAGCATATGGACCTTTATATAAATAGCTAAAATCATGACTGTAGATTCACCAGGTGCGGAGCACCAGGGGGAGAGGGTAGTACTTTTGTGAAAATTTTGTAATCTTTAACCTTCTTCTTCTTCTGAACCACAAGCCCTACAGACTTGAAAATTGGCATGGAGGATCGGCTCATAGACCTTAATAAAAACAGCTAAAATCATGACTGTAATGCCACCAGGTGCAGAGCACCAGGGGGGACGGGGTAGTACTTTTGTGAAAATTTTGCTACTTTAACCTTCATCTTCTAAAGAACCAGGAGCACTACAGACTTGAAAATTGGCATGGATGATCAGCTCATAGACCTTAATTAAATTTGCTAAAATCATATCTGTTGGGCTGCCAGGTGCGGAGCACCAGGGGGGAGGGGGTAGTACTTTTGTGAAAATTTTGTAATCTTTAACCTTCTTCTTCTTCTGAACCAGGAGCCTGACAGATTTGAATATTGGCATGGATGATCAGCATATGGACCTTAATATAAATAGCTAAAACATGACTGTAGATTCACCAGGTGCAGAGCACCAGGGGGGAGAGGGTAGTACTTTTGTGAAAATTTTGTAATCTTTAACCTTCTTCTTCTTCTGAACCACAAGCCCTACAGACTTGAAAATTGGCACGGAGGATCAGCTCATAGACCTTAATAAAAATAGCTAAAATCATGACTGTAAAGCCACCAGGTGCGGAGCACCAGGGGGAGGGGAAAATACTTTTGTGAAAATTTTGCTACTTTAACCTTCATCTTCTAAAGAACCAGGAGCCCTACAGACTTCAATATTGGCATGGATGATAAGCATATGGATCTAAAATAAAGTAGCTAAAATCATGAATGTAGGGCCACCAGATGCGGAGCATAAGGGGGGAGGGGGTTGTTCTTTGGATCAATTTTGAAATCTTTAACCTTATTCTTTTCCTGGATCAGGAACCCTACAGACTTGAAAATTGTCATGGGTGATCAATATATTGACATTGATATAAATAGCTTAAATCATGACTGTAGGGTCACCAGGTGCTGAGTGTCTTGGGAAGGGGGTAGTACTTTGAAGCATTTTTGAAATCTTTAAACTTCTTCTAATGAACCAGGAGTCCTACAGACTTGAAAATTGATATGGATGATCAGCATATGGACATATATTGAATTTGCTAAAATCATGACTGTAGATTCACCAGGTGCAGAGCATCTTGGGGGAGGGGGGTGTGCTTTGTTTGGAATTTTGAACCCCTACAGCCTATATATTTGACATGGATTGATCAACTCATTAAAGGAAACTTTAAAAGTCTCAGACTCAGCCTGTATATCTGGCATAGATTAGCTGATCACAGACCTTTTATGAAAAAAGCTTAAATAAATAATGACCAGGGGAGGAGCAGAGGGGGGGGAGGATTATTTCAAATGTTATCTAATTGAATAATAGAAAATCTCTTTTTCTGTGGTTGCATGGACATACCTAGGTAATGAAGCTTTTTTCTCAGGTGAGCGACCCAGGGCCAACGGCCCTCTTGTTGTGAAACTTGAGCTTTATTGTTTGAAATGTTTCAATAATTACTTGCTTTAAATTAAATTTTAGATTAGGCAAGATAAGTGTAAAACTTTATCTGCTTATGTTTTTTTTTGGGGGGGGGGGGGGGGGGAGCCCACTTGCAGTTTGTGAGCAAGTTTTAAAAAACAAGTTTAATGTCAGTGTAATTGACAGTCTGTCTTCCATTGATGGGCCAATTTTAGCTCCACTGGCTGAAGGCCAGTGAGCTATTGTCATGGCGAAGTGTCTGTGCGTAAACTTTTCTTCAAACATCAACTAAACCAATGGGTGGAATTTGACAAAACTTGGCCAGAATCTTCCTTGAGTGACCCTTTTCTAAAGTTGTTAAAGAAATTTTAATTGGCCCCCAAATATGGGCGTGGCAGGGTGGGGCTTATTTTGAGCCAATAATCTTTGAATGACAATTCCTGAATCATTGGGTCAATTTCAATGAAACTCTACCAGAATGTTCCTTTGGTGACCCTCTCCATAAATTGTTCAAGAAATTTGGATTGCCCCCCCTAATATGGGCAAAGCAGGGCTAGGCTTAATTTAAGCGGGAAATTTGAATGAAATCTCCTCCTGGACCCTTGCGCTGATTTCAATGAAACTTTACCAGAATGGTCCTTGGGTGACCCTCTTCTAAAATTGTTCAAGAAATTTGGATTGACCCCTAATATTGGGGTGGCAGGGTGGGGCTTTTTTTGAGCCTGAAGTCTTTGAATGACATCTCCTACTGAACCATTGGGCCACAAACAATAAAAATTAACAATTAGGCAAATGTGAATGAATCTTTGCCTGAAAGTTACTTGGATGAGATCCACTGGATCAATTAAATTCAGGTAAGCTTGTTGGGGCCACTCATGTCCTCTTGTTCTAAAGTGATATCTAAATAGTTTTATTCCATTTTATTTTACATATTAGTTATATAAATTCAACTCTGATAGCTTAGTATCAATTTAGAAAAAGTCAGAATTCCCTCGGAATTTTGGTGACCCATTACCTTCTATTTCAAATAACTCTCAAATCTTGAGATATTTAAGCCAGTGGAGCGATGCAGGCCCTCTTGTCAAATTTTAGCTTGGCTATTTTGGGATAAAACCTTAGGTATTGCTATTGCCTCGGCATCGTCGTGCGAAAACTTTGGCAATTGTGAAGCCGCTGGTTTTACTGAAGGCATTCACTTGAAATTTAGCACACATGTTCATCATCTATCTATACTGTCAAAGGAAGGCTGGAAAATGGCCCACAATTGCCAAGAGGAGATCAGAGTGGTCCTAAAAGGCCCACCTAAAATTAATTCAATACTTCACTTGAATTTTACTTCAATAATTGCCCTAAAACGCGCATCTGAGCTACAATTTTTCAAGTTACAATAAATTTTCAGGAGTGTCACCCAGGAACCCTGATGCCAAGTACTAGATTCGATAGCGTATCCCTCCTTTGATAATGCGATGTGGGAGGCATCAGGTCATCAAAGAAGGGATACGTTTTCGTATCTAGCCAAGTACATTCATGAATATGTTGTTTTTTTTGTTTTTTTTTAGGGCGGGGGGGGGGGGGGGGGAGGGGTCAACCCAGGAATATCTGTGCCATTATTGACTCAAATTGGTCTGTTGGTTTGAGAGTACAATATCAAAGAATCCTTCCTTGATTTTTTTATTCAGATAAGCCACGCCCTCGGTTTTCGTCGAATAAAAAATTCATGAAAGAGTTTTGAACAGGATCTTGCAACCAAAGAATATTTCTATCCAGTTTGGTCAAAATTGAGTCATTTTTTGGAGAAGATGTTTACAGGTATTGTGGACCACGAGCAACATACTACGGATACTGAGTGGCCCTAAAAGCTCGCCATAAGCAGGCTCTGCTAAGGTGAGCTTAAAATAGTTATTTTGGTCAAATCGTAGAAAAAAAACTTTATATGCCACATTTTTTGGCTAGTAAAGCTTATAAGCTTGGGCAGAATGTACACGGCCTGTCCCATTGGCTACCGAGTCGGTAGAGCACCGGACATCAAAACAATTGCAGTTACATATCGTTGGTTCCATTCGGGGACTGGCACACTAACAAATTAATTGTCTTTCGGATTAGACTTTAAACCGAGATCACTTGTTACGATGCTTTACATCGAGCACGTTAAAGAACCATGGTCGATCTCAGCAGTAGTTTCGCCATGTAAGTAAGAATTAGTCGCATGCGATAAGTCATAACCCCCAGGACTCGTGTTTGACCCTTAAACCAGGGTTTTCCCCCTTAAAAATCTTGAAATATCCTTTTTTGGCCCATAGATTTCTGTCAAAGGGGTCAAAACGATTCACCGGTCAAAATTACCCTTTGATGTGTGTTCGGCATTTGCATCTTGATATTGCTGAATTAATATCAATTGTGTACTTCATATGAATCTCTTATAAAGATATGAAGATGACAACTAAAGAAGTCAATCAGAATAACCAAGCCTATTTTCCATTGATTTTATTGCTTTGGTCCCTTCAACGGCAGTTTTGACTCCTAGAAATTATACGGTCAATGGGTCAATGTCTCCTGAATATAAAGAGCTAGCACAAGCCTTGACTCTCATGTTTTAGTCCAATTGGTATTTCTAAATCCAGTATGCTTAAATCAAGTTATTCCAACAATATATCAAAAAGTGAACACTTGACGATCCGGCATTCCCCAACTTGGTTGTTCATAAGTTATATAGTGTCATATTTAGCTCACCTGATCACAAAATGCTCATTGTGAGCTATTGTGGTCGGTTTCGTCTAACCGTAACCTTTCCTCAAGTTTTAAACATCCCTAAACAACTGAGCCAATCACCCTGAAACTTGACAGGAATACTCCTTGGGTGAAGCGCTACTAAAGTTGTAAAAAGAATTTAATTCCACCAAAAAACACTGTTAGCATCGTAACAAAAGCTCAAAATTGAAAAGGGCTTTAAAATACTTCTTCTGCCAAACAAAGAGACCTAGGGATTAGATATTTTGCATGTGGCATTGAGCGGTGTTCCTCTGGTAGTGATGTTAAAATAATGCCCTGGGTGCCCATATGGGCCCCTCCCGGTAACACCTACCAATTGAAAATCGAAACTTTAAACTCCTCAGTCAAACCGCAATGTTAAGAGTTTGATACCTTGTTTTTGAAATCGATTGGTTGTCCTCTACAGGTTATGTTGAAACCGAATGCTCCCAAGGCCCATCCTGAGCACCACCCATTTTACATAGAAACAAAAAATAACAATTGAAAATACAACAACCCTGATTGGTTGAAAATAACTTCTCGTCTTCATTTAACCAACGGTTAATTTCTATACAACGGGGTCAGGAGATACTTCTGTACAAATGTTGTCAATACCTGGGCTCGGTCCAAATAAGATTGGCATATCCCATTTTACATAGAACCAAAGAAGGGAATCTTCATAAACCAACTTTTAAATATAGTGTCTAAAGGATTGATGATTTGCGTATCATATCAGTTGACGGGCCTCTGCAAATGATGTCAACTTGAATAATACACTTGGGACCCGTCACGGCCCGGGCTTAGGCTTACAACTGTGATGTTGCGCCCCGTTACACCAAAACTATAACTCACCTGAGCATGAAGTGATTGCGAGTCGTAGAAAAGTCTCGTTATCACTCTAGTGTCAACATCTACCAGCCCGATTAGCTCAGTTGGTAGAGCACCGGACTTTGAAACCGTTGAAGTTCGACCGCGTGGGTTCGATTCCCGGGCTGGTTCACTAACAAAACTAATGCGGATGAGACGTTTTAAACCGAGGCCCCGTGAGACGGTGCTTTACACCGAGCACGTTAAAGAACCATGGCGGATCTCAGCAGTACTTTCGTCATGTACCCTGGCACTATTCCCGTAACCGTTACTAACCGTCTTCTGGGGCGTCGCTCATATGGGCATGTGCTACGGTTGCGGCGATAACTAAACGGAAATACACACTGGGGTCCCGTGACAATTGTCATCCGATTTTCATCACGTCGAACTTGCTCCGAAGATGAAACACCATCCGTGACATGGATCGTTTCTTTTGAAAATGTGTCCGATCTGAAAAGCTTTATGAGAAAGTGTGCAAAATGAAAAGTTTAATAAGAGAATCCTCTTAAATAGTGTAGAGTCAACAGTTTCCATCCGATTGCATTCACTGAAACTTGCTCCGGGGAGTGATTGTAGCATCAGAAGGATTCAGTCATTTGGAAAATGGTTCCGATCCCCCCAGTCCTCAACCTTTGGAAAAAGGAACATAATTAAAAATTTAATTGAAATTATTTGTTAGCATTCTAGAGTCCACATATTTCATCCCATTGTCTTTGGAAACTTTAGTCACTGAGTATGATTGCACCATCATAAGGATAGTTTCCATCTTGAACTTGTTTTGTCCGATCCGCCAAGCGTCACGAAAAAAGGGCCTAATGAAACTTGAATTAAAAAAAAAGATCTGCATGATCGAGATTTTTCTTCACAAAATTAATAAAAACAAGTAGACAGTTTATGCTTATATCAGACTCGGCACATCTTTGCAGGCTGATCTTAGTCTACACGTGTCTGCCAAGACGTCATCTTCACAAGATGGATACGGTTGTGAACAACAGGATGTTTAATTGAAATTCCGTGTGAAAATGAAATAATCAGGCTTCGGAAGGAACTTCGTTTGAACACCCTAAAGCCTCTCTGAATCCGCCTATGCAGCCAAAGAGTTCCTTTTTTAAGTTCGTGCATGTCGGGCCAGTGTTTTAAATCTTAGAGTCCTTATACTGTCCCTCTGAATAATGCCCTATTTCAAATAAATCTGACACTTTTTCGATCAATCTGATGTTTTTCTCGCAATAATGAAGCGGAAAGCATAGGCGTAACTAGGACTCTGAAATTATACGCACTCAGAAGGCGACCCGGCAACATAGAATATATTTCTTACCATTACTTACCACTGTAGACATCTATGTAGGCAACGTCTGCCTTTCTTGATGCTTTTTGAAATATTGGATAAAGTCGATATGTGGACAGTGACCAAAGATGAATGGCCTCCGTCCGGCACCTTTTTATGATTTGCGTGTTTGGTGAATATTCAAAACATCGTAACTACAGCTGTAATAATCTGTAGTTTCAATGTTATGGTCATTCATCTACGACACTTTTCAACGGATGATTATTTCTTTTACGCACTTGCGTAAATTGCGTAATGGGAATTACGCCCTTGGAAAGCATGTGGTGACAAATTCAGCCTGGGATCAGACTGAAAGTCTTTTAAGGTGTAATGTCTCCGGGAGTTAATTATCAGCAGTTTAAAGAAGTAGGAAGCCGTTGGCAACATGTAATGGGTAAAAATAGGCTTCTATCTAAGACAAGAGTTTCTCATGTTATAGAAACGAATCGTCCTTCACAATTTAAAAATTTTGCGAACTTGATTGAGACGAAAATTATGGTTGCAGTGTCCGTCGGATTCTAAATTAAGTACAGTATCTATTTTTAGATAGTGCTATTTACATTCCAGGGCAGTGCTCCCGGAATAGGGTTACTAGACTTTAATAATAGGGGGTAAAAATTGTTCACGTGAGCATTTGTTAATTAGTTTCCCTCTTTCTTGATATCATCAATATATCTTAAGATGTATTGATTTACGACAAAAGAAAGAAATAGATACAGAGATCGATATTGTTCACACATTTTCGCCGTAACCAGGTGATTGACATTTTGCTGATTGGCCTTTAAAAAAATGGTCTCGCCAACTCTCGTGATCTCGTGACCCAGTTATTTCCACTCCCACTAGTCGACATGGCGGACGGAAAGAGCGAGAGCGGAGTGCAGAAAAAATCTCCGAAATACCAAGAAAGCATGGACGAAGACGATGATGAAGAGGAACTTTTTGAAGTCGAAGAAATAATCGGCAAAGCAAAGTCGAAGGTAAGTGATTTGCATAGAAATTCGAGCTGTATTTTCCGTTGAACTTGAACAATTTCTCACTGTTTATGTTGAGTTATGTACATGGCCGCCTTGATTGACAGCTGAAAATACCTGCTCATTTAGATTGAAAAATTCTATGTAATCTTGTATGGAAATATACAACTATTTACACGTTTACACAAAAATAATTGGTTTTGTAGATCGACTTCTAAGTAATTAAATGTTTTAGTCGTTTAAAAATAATTAAAAATGCATGTTTCGACGGACGAACAATGGCCATTTACAGGGTTATGACGTAGTACGATAAGGTCAATAGAAATATGCCAAGTGGCCCATTTAAACCTCTTCATAGATGTGACCACTTCTATGCGTCATTTATTATGACAAATATTACAGGTTTTGAAAGAAGAGTAACAAAGGGCATTTAGCT
Source organism: Fragum whitleyi (assembly GCA_948146395.1). Taxonomy (NCBI): domain Eukaryota; kingdom Metazoa; phylum Mollusca; class Bivalvia; order Cardiida; family Cardiidae; genus Fragum; species Fragum whitleyi. The sequence goes on from OX411546.1 coordinate 58,537,455, forward strand.
AAAGTAAACAACAAAAAAATGAGAACAATTATTCAACCACATACAAGGATATGAAGCTCTGGGTAAAAAGGGTGTTTGTAGTCTTAATTTCATATTTAGTTTCATATGTGATGTTGTGGATACTCATTTGAATTGTCTCTGCAAGACAATTCAAATGAAATCTTACAACATTTGAGTTGAAAAACAGCTGTTGATATTTTGACTTGTGGGAGTTGAAATCATCCCCTCTATTTGGACCCCTATGGATACACTAGACAGGCTAGCACTTGTTGACCTTGCTTCTTAACAAAAGCATGTGTGATAAGTCAATACTATTCACACCTTTCTTGTTTTGATTTTATAGATTAAATATCTGTTCAAGAATCTCTTGATATTGAATGATCTTTTATGTTTTTGACCAGTATTAAAATAACATTTTCTACCTCAAGTTACCTTTGATCTTTTGTTAGAATATTAAAGGATGGGCTTCAGAAGAATGATCCCTTAAACTGTGTGAAGCTGCTGGGGCATATGGGTTATGATTGATTTTACAGATGTCATTCAACCTGTACTCAATACATTTCAGTTTTTAACACTGAAGATTGAAAAGTTTTAGTAGAAACTGGTACAATCATCTTTGATTCAGCATTACAAGTTCTACTTTTTTCAGGGGTTTAAGATCTTTGTTTCACAAAAAATTGCGGCTTCCCTATGGTGTGAGTACTCATTTTAATGAGACAAATCAAATGAGTACCAACATTAAAGGGTTTAAATAAGGAACTATTAAATAGTATAATTCAAAAACCAAAATACGTAACCTCCTTTATCTGCAGCTCAGTATTTTGAAGTAAAAAAGATACTATGGTGAATTGAACAGATGAAAAATAGTCTTAATTTTTACTATAAATTATGAAAGTGACTGAAAAACCATATTCACTGTAACTGCATGTTCAATATTTTCAATAATATTCTTGAAGCCAAATAAAAACATTATTCAATGGATAAAGTCACAATCATAAGGTGCATTCTTGAAGAAAACATATTCAATTCAAGCATTCACTACTACCAAGTAGGAGTGTCACTTGGGTGTCATGTTTTAGAAATGGATAGATATTTTTGGGGACAGCAGGTTTGACTATTCCCGTTGTATTGACAAAAATACGATTTTCACATTTAGAAAATGGAATTATATGGACATTTGGAAACCAAAATATCATAACTTAAGCTTTTTTCAAGCAGTAGTATGACAGGTTGCCTGTTCAGTGACAAGTACCGTTTAAAAAATTTCAATTGAATCCCAGGGTTTTATTAGAACTATCACATTTCCATAAGAAAGGGGTGGACTTCTATTAGAGGCTTTGCTGCATATCGATCATGGCTCATCGAGAAACAGTTGTAATTGTTATAAACATATTGGTAGTTACAACTGTTTTTCTGCTGAGACATTGATATTTGTTCAGACAAAGAAAAAATGGCTAAGAATTTAAGAAAAAAACATAATCCGCGCAAAAGATCCAGAAGTGTGGAAATACGGATTCTCTCTACTTGTCCATGGACAAGTAAGGTGTGGATTTCCTACTTGTCCAGGATTGAAAATTACTTGTCCGCAAAACAAGAGAATAGAAAGATTTTGAGAAAACATTGTTTTTAGAGAGGAAAATGCTGAAACCCATTTTCTTCATTAAAGACAGTGTTTTCTACTCTTTGGTACAAACATTAAGCTTATTAATCTCTTTGATCTATATAGGGCCATAACAAGATTTGCCCTGGTATTTACTTGTCCTCGGACAAGTGGACTTTCATAATGTACTTGTCCACAGGTAGAAAAGCCCATGTCGGACAAGTCGGGCATGGGAATTCAACACCCCTGAGATCAACATTTGAATAGGGAAAGATATGAAGCAGTCAGTTGAAGAAGTCAATAAGCATATCACAGAAATGTGAACTTGTGATCCACTTATTCTATTGGTTTGACCCCTTTGATGGCAATTTTTGACCCCTACAAGATCACAGCCAAGGGTTCATTGATTCATGAAATTGATAAAGTATTACAAGCCCTGATCTTGAAATTTCTTTCTCTTTATCTTTGGCAGGGAGTGGTTTCGTACAAAGTACGATGGAAGGGGTATGGATCAGATGAAGATACATGGGAGCCTGAGGACAATCTTGGAAGCTGTCAGGAACTGATAGACGAGTTCAATAAAAAGCGGGATGAAAGTCTTCGACAAAAGGCAGAGGAGAGGAAATTGAGACAGGTGATTTGATTGTATACCCGAAGGGTTTTAAGGGATGCTGGTTTTGCGAGTCTGACACTCTCAAATAAGCAGCACAGCCATCAAAACTATCTAATGCAGGGTTTGTGTTTGACCCTTAAACCAGGGGTTTGACCCCCTAAGTCTGAAAACATCTTAATTTGACCCCTAAAAAATCTCCCAAGGGGGTCATTTTGACCCCCTTGAGAGGAATTGCTTAGGGTCAAAACATGGTTTTATACATGAAAGATTTTTGAAAATGACAATCTAAATTTCTACAAATTTACTACTTGTTTCATATCATTACAAGAAACAGTTAAAGTGACTTGTACATATGCAAAATTTTACTTGTGATATGCTTTTTCTGTCGTTTTTGACCCCTTTAAATTCAGATTTGACCCCCAGAATTTCTTAGGTGAGGAGTAAATGACTCCCCAATATCAAATACTAACATGAGTCTTGTAATGTGAGTCCTAAAGACCCTCTGGGAAACAGCTTAAAAAAAATTGAGGACTGTTTTACAATTGATCATGATTTAGGTACATCTCAAATAGGTAACAATTGAACATGCCTGAGAAGGAAAAATAGACCCCCCCCCCCTTATCTCCCAAATTCACATTTTTATGCACTCTTAATTATTCTCTGGATTGAATAAAGTTAGTTGGTACTCACAGTATATAGCTAATTTAATTTATGGTTTTATGTACTATAAATCTCATTAAAATGTATTTTGAAATTTATTTGTGTATTTCAGCAAATGATGGAAGGTCGTATCTCAAGTTCAGAGTCATCGGAAGAGAATTCAAATTCTCCATATCCACCAAATTTCAAGAATTCATTCTGGAAAGATCTTGAAGCAGGGAGAATTGATGTATTTGATTCTAACATATACTCAAAAGTTAAGGAGAGAAGGGTGAAGATTCAGAGCTTAAAAGAATTCAAAGAGTCCAAACGGAAACATGAGGATGACAGTTCACAGGAGGAAAGTAAGAAGAGTTCAAAGCCAAAAGTAAAGACCCATTCACTAGAAAATGCAACTGAAACAAGTTCAAAGAAAAAGCACAAACAAAAGAAGCATAGATCTCATGAAGATATAGAAATGAAAGAAAATGCAGAAAATATTTACAAATCGAAGAATGTTAAGAACCCTGACAATGAGAAAACACTAAAAACAGAAAACAAGAAGATAGGACAGCAGACTGAAGAAATGGAAATAGAAAATGACCCAACTGTGAGGGTCAATAGTTCAAAAATAAATGTCAAACTGAAGAATGTATCAGGCAAATGGACTTCAGAATTTGTTCCTGCAAAAAAGTGTAGTGGTTCATCAAATAAAGACAAAAGTAAAAGTGTTGAGAAAAAGAGAAATGGAGACTTAAAGATTGAATCTTGTGATTCAGATTCTTCATTTTCTTCTGATATTGTTACAACACATAATCAAGACAGTGAAAATGAAAATAAAACAGACTCTGAAGTTTCTGAACTTGATTCCAATGTTAAAGTGGTTACAGAGAGTGAGCGTGCAAATAAAGCTGTTGTGCAAGACTGTGGGCGAAATAAGGTCCTGTCAGTTAGTGTGGATAGCAAAGACAGTTCATTTAAAACAGACTTGGATTGTTGTCAGTTGGATTTAAAAGTGGAAAATACTCAAAGTGAAATAAATCAACAAAAAAGTGTCAAAGTTGAACCAGATATTAGTGCTATTAAAACAAAACATTTTGAAGACTTCACTGTAACAAATCGATCTCATTCATCACATGACAGTCACATGACATTATCACATGACAATTCTTCCCTATCACATAACATTAAACTGAATTCTTCAGTTTTCTCAACAGACAACATATCACCAATATCGCATAACAGTGGTCATCCTAGTACATCGTCAAATAGTGTTGTGAAAAAATCAGATGAAACAGCTTATCTTAGTTGTAATACAAACATTGTTGGAAAACAGCGGCTTGATTCTGAGACTGTAGACAGTGGAATAGCGTCTCCTGCCAGCGAGAAAAGTCTTGGATTGTCGAGATGTGAGTCAAATAACCCACTGGATGATGTACTAGATCGATCCCTTCTGCCATTCCTCCCTGATGCAGACAAAATTCCTGTTAAAGGTATGCAATAAAAAATATAATGGCATTTTGTTACTTTCAGTTCCTTATTTCCTATGCAGCATGATCAACATTTTTGTTGCAAATATTTGGGCTATGAAAATAAACATGTATTGGGTTTTAACTTTAATTGCAATCAGGTGTGTGGAATTCCCATGCCCGACTTGTCCGACATGGGTTTTTCAACTTGTGGGCAAGTACATTTTTCAAGGCCATTTGTCCGTGGTCAAGTAGATACCTTAGCAAATATTGATACAGTACTAAAAAGATCTAGGAGAAAAGTTATCCTTTTGTTTGTATCAAAGGGAAGAAAACATTGTCTTTAATGAAGAAAATGCTGGGTTACAGCATTTTCTTCATTAAAAACAATATTTTCTCAATAATTATCTACCTTTTTTTGTGGACAAGTTAATTTTTATCCTGGACAAGTAAGAAATCAGCTTTTACTTGTGCAGGGACAGGTGGAGATACTCTGCATTTCCACATCCCTGGTAATTGAAACTGTCTATAATAAAAAGACATTTAACTTATCATGCAAAAAAGGACTTTGGATTTCTGTAAATAAACATTTGTAAAAGAGATTGATTCAGCAGTAGTACTATTCAATGGAGGTTGGATTTCAAAAATTTATTTATAGGTAGGTAAAATGATCACTCCTAATTCACACCCTGGTCACACTGCACAGACTATATTAATATATAGAAAGAAAATGATTTGTTAGATTGAATAATTATACCCCAAACCTACGAAGTAGAGGGGGATATATTAATTTCACCATGTCTGTCTGTCTGTCCATGTGTCCATCTATCTGTTCTTCCGTCCATAGACCTTTTTTCGTTTCTGGACTCTAACTTAAGAACCAAGTGACCTAAATATCATGAAACTTAATATAAAATTTGTTCAATTTCCGTTTCCGTACTCTTACATGAGAACCATGCGACCTACAATTATGAAAAGATATGCGAATGTTATGACCCAAGGAAAAGCCCTATTGATTTTGGGTCACATAGGTCAAAGGTCAAAGTCACAGTCAATTTTTGTTCAATTTTCACTTCCAGACTCTAACCCAAGAACCAAGTGACCTAGAATCTTGAAACTTTATGCTAATGTTGCTTATGACTCAAAGAAGTGCCCTATTGTTTTTGGGTCACATAGATGAAAGGTCAAGGTCACAGTCAATATTTGTTCAATTTCGTTTGACTGTGACTCTAATTCAAGGACCAAGCAGCCTAGAATCATGAAACTTCATGCAAATACTGCATATGACCTCAATATTTGTTACAAACACATCCTGTACTTATATCACTTACATTTTGACAAAGTGCTGGTGGGGTATGAGCCCACTTTGTGACAGTTCTAGTTTTAGTTCAATCATGGGCATGACATTCAAAAGCCAGCCCCAGTATACTCAGATATAGGAATGAGTAAAGTTTTACCTTTCTGAACATAGTTTGCTAAGTGTTCCATGTCAGTGGTTTCAATCTTAAATTTAAATTTTTTCAGGACAAGTTTAATATAAAAAAGCAATATCTGAATGCAGACTTGGTTATGCTTGGACTCAGGTGAATGATTTGATACTCATATAGAATTGCTAACATTTTATGATTGCTTATTTCAGAAACAGACAATGATTTTGAGATAAATTTGGATGAGTTAGACTGGGAGATGTTTGACAGAGAAGTTAAACTGGAACCTATAACACTTTCTAATGGTAGGTTCACTAAGTATGGTAGTTTATACATTTGTTGATTTTTAAAACCTGGTCCTCAGGTTGATGTTTTTGATGACACTAAATGCACAGTTAAATTACTTTTATTGATATTGCATCATTAATCAAACGTTTCTACTGAGTATTTTAGACTGCTTTTATCTTTTAAACTATAAGTCAAAGAATAACAAAACCTATGTTCACATAAAACAGAACACCCCTTCAGTTAACAAGCTGCTGAAAAAGTCTGTGAAAGATGGCATTATTTCAAAATTATACCTTTTATGACATGGATGATGTTAGTTGAGTGCCACAGAGCACTTTAAAATTTCAATATTTTCCCAAAGTTGGTTTCCGCAAAGTTTGACAAATCTGACAAAAACATTATGCAAAGTACTGCAAGTCCATTAAATTTTGTCACCAAAAGACTAATGATATTTTCAGGAAATAATTTTGACATCTTGAATGAGTATCTTCTACACAAATGGGGGGGGGGGGGAGGTATAGCAAGTCAATGTTAAAAACAAACTACCGTGCTGTATAAAATCATTTTATTTATGTAGATATGACTCTTTAAATTTACTTTAAAAAACCTTTCAACTGATAAAATTAGGCTAGTAATTTTGTAAACATCAGATTTTTTTGCGTTGATGGCAAACAATGGTTGGATAGCGGAATTCTAAAGGACCCAAGCATATGGATATTTTTCAAGGGCTGAAATATCCTGAAATTGATTTTTATGTATGAACAGCTTTCATGATCCACCAAAAAACAACGTCAAGGAATATTTTTTCTGACACTTGGTAATAAACCCAAGAAATGCTTAAACACATTGAACCATTATGTTAAAGCAACCATTGGCTTGACATCTGAAACGATGACGATCTGCTCAGTACTTTTACTTGTAAATGATTAAGTACATGTTTATATTTTTCAGATGAGTTTGTGAAAGCAGTAATGACTGGTGACTATGAACGTGTCAAACAAGCCTTGATGGGTGAGGGAAAATATGACCTCGAACATGCAGACATAACTGGGAAAACACTTCTCATGCATGCAGCCCAACATGGTAAGTGGAACTAATTTTGTTATTTTGCTTGTCATAAAATATTGCTCAATAGTGCCAGCTTACAAACCTAAGGAGGTCTATACTTGATCAAGCAGGGTTTTGTACTGGATTTTAAAATTGTGGAATTATTGACGCCTTGACTTTGAATTTTTAGGGGTCAAAATTACTATTGAAGAGGTCAAATAGGTAGGTAGAAGATATTTATTCGTTATTCTGATTGACTTCTTTGATTGTCCCCTTGATAACTTTATATGAGATTCAAATGAAATATGAATCTCATGGAAAGGAAATAGGGAGATGATTAATTCTAATTTAAAATTTTGCCGTAGAATCAAGATGCAATACTGAAAATTCAGAGTAAACATGCCCTGCAACCCACCCCACCCCTGATAGGCTGGTAGAAAAAATGTAGGAGTCAAAATAGAATGTTTTCTGACTTTCAAGGGTCAAAACCTTGTTTTAATTTAGAAAATAGTGAACCAATCTGTGAGAAAGTGCATGCACTTTTAAGCCTTTCATTGACAATTGAGTTAGTATATCTGGGCCCGAGGTTATAAAACTGTTTTCATGCTTAACAGAAATTTTCTCAAATTAAGAATTGATTATTCATATAAATGTTAAACATAAAAGATAAAATTAACAAGTTGTAATTTATGTACTTTGTTGAGAATTTTCTCAAATTAAGAATTCAAATAAATGTATAAACATAAAAGATCATATTAATAAGCTGTTAAACTCCAAACAAACAAACAAACAAACATACATACATACATACATACATACATACATACATACATACATACATACATACATACATACATACATACATACATACATACATACATACATACATACATACATACATACATACATACATACATACATACATACATACATACATACATACATACATACATACATACATACATACATACATACATACATACATACATACATACATACATACATACATACATACATACATACATACATACATACATACATACATACATACATACATACATACATACATACATACAAACATATATACATACATACATACATACATACATACAAACAAACAAACATACATACAATTATATCAGTTTTACATATAATTACCACTTTAATCCCAAGTTGAATTTTGAGACAAATTTGAGTTAAGGATGAGAAAAGTATTAAAATCTCGGGCCCTAAAAATGTTCATCAATTAGTTGTTTTCAAAATCTTAAAAGGCAACAGCTTGAATGTATATTTCATCAATCAATATGTGAGTTTTACCTCAAATTTTTAGCTTGGCTCCAGGCTGTTTTCAGAGAACATCTGAGGTATTGCTTTAGCCTTGGTGTCGGTATCGTTGTTGTTTTCAACTTCATGCAAAAACTTAGACATTTTGTGATATCCCTTGTTCTACTTAAGGCAATCACTTTTTACTTGGGTCAAATCACCATCAAAAGTGTAACCTTTACTATCAAGTGGGATACCAAGATGCATTTTGTGCGAATTATGCCCACTTTTTAGCTAACCTGAGCACAAAGTGCTCAAGGTGAGCTATTGTAATCATACAATGTTCGTCAGTCGTGGGTCATGCGTCGTCCACAATTTCTTAAACATCTTCATCTCGAGTGGACCAATCTTTATGAAACTTGGCAGGGAAGTTCCTTTGGTCAAGCTCTACCAAAGTTGTTCAAATAAATGAAATCCACCCTTAACTCTCCCTTTACCCTTAACAAAAAGGGTGAAAATAGGAAAATCTTTAAAAATCTTCTTCTCTGAAACCAGAAGGCAGACAGCTTTCATATTTGGTATGTAGCATCATCTAGTAGACTTCTACCAAGTCTCTTCATATCAAGACCCTGTGGTCATATTTGGGCTCCACCCGGGCACAACCCTTTTTACATAGAATCATAGAGTGGAAACCTTTAAAAATCTTCTTCTCTGAAACCAGATGGCAGACAGCCTTCATATTTGGTATGTAGCATCACCTAGTGGGCCTTTACCAAGTTTGTTCATATCAAGCCCCTGGGGTCATATTAAGGCTCCAACCAGGCACATCTCTTTGAGCTCATCTGAGCACAAAGGGTAAAAAACGAAAATCTTCAAAAATCTTCTTCTCTGAAACCAAAGGGCACACAGCTTTTACATTTGGTATGTATCATGATCTAGTGTGCCTCTTCCAAGTTTGTTCATATCAAGCCCCAGGGGTCATATTTGGGCTCCACCTGGGTGCATCCCTTAGCTTGTCTGAGCATGATGGGAGAAAAACAGGAAAATGTTCAAAAATCTTCTCTGAAACCAGAGGGCAGACAGCTCTCATATTTAGCATGTAGCATCATCTAGTGGACCTCTATCAAGTTTGTTCATGTCAAGACCCTTGGGTCAAATTTGGGCTCCACCCAGGTGCATCCTTTTTTACATAGAATCAAAGAGTGAAATGGCATATCCCTCTTGCTCTTGGCTGAAAACATTCCAGGATATTGATCTCCTTGTTGACATCTGTCTATATAATTAATGTGATTAATGAGAAATCATTTTCTCAGAATGTAATTGATGGATATCAACCAAATTTCACCGGAATGATCCTTGAGTGACCCTTTATCAGTCTACCAAAAATTACTGTGATCTGATTACAAAAATGTATTATATGGGCGGAGGTCATTTCTCTATATGATGCATAGTGGAAACTTTGAAAATCATTTTCTGAAAATGTAATTGATGGATATCAACCAAATTTCACTGGAATGAGTGAAGCTTTATCATGCAGCCAAAAATTATTGCCATTGGATGGAAAATATGTCTTTTTATGGGCAGATGTCATTTCTCTATATGTTATATAGTGGAAACTTTGAAAATCATTTCAATATATGTAGAACCCAAAATATCTAAAAATCTAGTCAAACCTTAGATTTGCTATTTCAAGAATTTCAAGCCTGTGGAGCGACTCAAGCCATTCATGGCTTTCTAGTTTGTCTATATAAGCAGGATGAGTGGATTTTGCAAAATTACACTTATGAAATTAATGTATCACTATATTTTCTAACATAGCAGGACAAGTAGAAATTTCCAGAATTTTTCAAGACCTGTATTGTTGAAATAAAACTCTGTTGTGTTCACAATGTGGAGAGTATTGGATTATTTATAATAACTTCTATACTTTCAAATGGCTATAGGTTTAATGCATACAAATACAAAATGTACATTTATATGTTTACACATTCATAACATTTATACTCAAAGTTTGTTATTGGTATGTAAAGTAATACACATAATTCACTTTTCAAAGATTTCTTTAATTCCATCAGCTATGAAATAACGCCTATAAGTAAGTTGAATTTGGACCAGTCTTAAGTTTTTGTCATTGTGTAATGGGTTAAGTGGTTAAGCAGACCTTTTACTTTTTCAGCCTATGATGATATTGCTGATTTGCTGATAGAGCATGGAGCCAGTACAAATGCCCAGATGACTAATGGATATACACCATTAATGACCGCTTGCCAGTTTGTAAGTAAATAAACAATGATCCTGCTGGATTAAGATTTTGTTTGTAAATAATTGATAATTTCTGGGACATTTTCATTCAGAACTTTTTGTGTCCCAACATTGACAGACCAGGGTAGGATTTTTTTTATACCTGTGTGTTAGTTTGTTTGTCATTAGACCCCCTCCCCATAAATCTAATATAGGCCATAACTTTTGATTGGGTAGAGCCCTGATATTCCACATGGGTACAGCTTGTTACAAGACCCTTCTGTTTGTACCATTCTCAAGATCATTAGTAAAGGTCAATGTCATTTTTCAAGGAATTTATGTCACTGTTTAAGTGTTAGGTTTAAACTTGAAAAAATACACATGTTGCTAAAAAAGGGGGGGAGGTAGGAAGAAAAGAAATAACTTGTGACAAGCTGTTTCTTCTTTAATCCAACATTACCTTTTACAACATAGGATGGTTTTGTTTAGAATTGCATACACTTTTAATTGGCCTTTCTGACCTCTTTTAATTTGAATCAGTCTAAATTGTTAAAAACTTGAAAGGGTCAGGACACATGTTCTTGTTGTTTCCAGGCTGAATTATGTACAGTTAACCTACTGATAGAGTTGGGTGCCAAAGTTAACCTTCAAACATACAATGGAGAAAGTGCTTTAATGATTGTAAGTACAATTTTATAGTCCAAGAATACCAAGATTTCAATTAGTTGACTTCTTTGGATGGTTCTATTATAAATATATTATGAATGTTATATTTTGATAGTAATATTTTGAAACTTATATGCACTCAGATATTTCTTACAAAGAGATATAACAGTTGGTTATATGGTCTAGTTTTATGTTATAAATATTCACACCATTACACTTTATCCTCCAATCATTGCATTTCTAGTCGGCTATTTAAATGAAGCACCTTCATTTGCCATTAAACTTAGACTTCCTTTTTCCTAGGTATGAATTTATACATCTGGGTGAAGAGAAGCAATGTGGAGTTTATTTTTACCTTTTTTTCCTGTGGTCTGACAGGTTTTGATCATGAAACCTGATGATTCAAAAGAAACTGTCCGAACCACCACAGACTCAAAGCAATGCATTAAAATAACAATTATCGCTGTCCAAACTAACTGTCAAAATCCATTATTGAACTCTATAGAATTTATCACTCTAATATCGAGGGTTCAGTGCAACACTGTACTAAGTGTATATACATTGTATATACACTTAGTACAGTCTTGCACTCAACCCTGGAAATATTTTATTCTATTCTAGGCTGTGAGACGAGGTCATCGACACATCACCTGGCTATTACTGGAGTGTGGCGCCAACTTTAGTCTGAAATCACATGCAGGGTATACAGCGCTGGATTATGCTCAAGCTTTTCACCATATAGAAACAGAGTCTGTTATTACAACACATATTAAAAGGTGAGGAAAAGAGGTCATTTTGTGTGTCTTGAAGTACAGAAGTAATGAAATAAGATTGAAAAGGACTTTGTAGAGCTTTTATCTCTTTAATAGGGATGAGTGTATTTTTCACTATGTTCATTGGAGTATAAAGTGCATTGCCTTGGCACATGGCAAGTTACACCTGACGGCAATATGTTTAAGCCATTTGCATAGGCAATTTCACTTTATACTCCTCATCATATGCAAGGTATACAGCGCCAGAAAGAAACAGTCAGTTATTACAACACATATTAAAGGGTGAGGGAAATAATGAAGTAATGAAATAACATTTAAAAGGACTTGTAGAGCTTTTACCTGTTATAAGGGCCGAGGTTTTTAAACTTTTCTCAGGCTCAACTGAGAATTTTCTCAAATTTTAAATTGAAATAAATGTATGAAATTAAAAGGTAATATTAATAAGTTTTTATTTGTATCAACTTATTAATATTATCTTATATGTAAATACATAAAAATGAGTATTAAATAAGAATTACGGCTTAAATCTCAAATTGAAATTTGAGAGAATTTTGAGTTGAGAATGACAAAAGTTTTTTAACCTTGGCCAGGATGTAGATGTTAAGGAATTTTTATGTAATGAGTATGAATTTAATATTCTATTTATAACATGACCTCAATTTCTATAAATTTATATTTTTGAACCAGTTTAAAATTTTGATGATATGAAATAGAATGAATTTGTACATACATGTATTTTACAGGGTAATGACAGAGTTTGAACACCAGATATCTATAACATTAAACAACCTTGCCAGTATCCGGGAGATGATCTTCCCACCTCAAGTATTCAATATCAGTGAAGAAGAAATGTTTCAAGTCAACTTTAACCACATGTCACAGTTACCACAAATACACGGTAAGGACAGGGTTTCCACACTAAGGGGAGCCGCGGCAATAGCACAGTTGGTAGCGCCCCGGACTTCTAATCCAGGGGTCTATTTTCGCACGGGTTCGATTCCCCGGCCGCGGCACTTATCCTTTCCAACATTTGTCTTCCACCAATGGGTAGATATTCGTAAACCTATGTGGAATAGCAACTGGAGGCTAGGAAAGGGATGTGGTGGTAGTACTGGTGTGAGAAATACCAGGATTCCATCGTTAGGTGCTCCAGTCGTTGCGATATAACTGAGAGATTGTTGAAAGCGACGTAAAACCCCAATTCAAATAAAATCGACACTAAGGGGAGTCTGGGAGTCTGATACTCCTTGTTTATCAGTTGGTACTCCTACATTTTGCAAGTAAGGAGTTTGTTGGACTCCAAGGAATATGAGAATATTTCAACAATCCTTGGCAGAACTGTAGATATTTTCGCTTCAAAATTTGTTGAAGATATACATTGGGTTACATCTAGTAATATTTTGAAAGAAAACCATCAATTTTGGAGGAGAACTTGTTGAAAACAAGAAATTGCTTGTAACAAGCAATTTCTTATTTTCAACAATGTTCTCCCATGAAAATCAGACTCCTTACTTTGAGCTTGGGCTTCATGGTTTCATACTTTGGGAGTTAGTGTCAATCCCTGAAGGATTTTGTAAGTAGCCAACTAGTACAATTAATGGCAGAAAAATTAACCTTGTCATAATGATTAAAAAACTTGGCAAGATTGTATTATAAATCGATGTGCCGAAATCTGAAATCACTAATTGTGAGTCAATATTTATTTTGAATATATGACAACTTAACTATTCTGGTTTAAGAAGGCAGAAAAGGTAGCATAGATAAAGATCAGACTGCACATATATGTAGGCTGATCTTTGTCTTTACCTCCTGTCAAAGTAGAAACATTCCAGGTTTAGCATTACAAGGAATAATTAAATCTTAAATTCACTCTTGCCCTTTTAGCAGTATCTTTTGCTAAATATATCAGTGGCAAATAAATAACCAAATAATCTGTTCCAGGTCTAGGCTATATCTTGTTTCTTGGCCATGCTGTATTCACAAGTGAAGATGTGAAGTGTAGATTTTATGGTCCATGTGCCGTGAAGTCTGCTTGTCTGAACGGAAATAACCTGACTCCTCTTACTCAGGTAACTTGTCTTTTAGGACCTTTCTATTTTTGCACAAACTATTGTACTTTTGTCTTCTCTTCTGAACCCTGTTTTGTTGATGCTCAGAATTTTAGAAAGTCATGAGACTCATTTTAAAGATGGTTAGTAAGTCTTAAGGATCCCTGTACACACCTGTGTTAGCTATCTTAGATATATGCTTAAATTGATACCAGAGAATTATACTTGAAGGAAAAGTATTGCAATATATCTAATTTTCAAAGTTCTAAACGAAAGGGAACTGTGGTAACTAGGCGCATTAACCCTTTGCTGTTTAATCCCTGCTTTTTACGTGCCTGTGATTTTATGATTGAGAAAACATTGTGAAAAAAGAAGAAATTGCTTCTGACAAGCAATTTCTTCTTTTTCCACACCATTTTCTACCCTACAGAATGGTTATTTTTCAAATTAAATCCACTTTAAATTTTCGTCTGCAAAACCTTTGAATTTCAACAGGTCCAAAATTTTGCAAAACAGGAAAGGGTTAAAGACACAAAAAATATTTTCAATGTCTGAAATGAAAAAGAAAAAAGACTTTATTTACCCAAATCAGCCATTTCATGTGTTATATAGCCATTGTTGCATATCAATGTCGCCATTACTTTCACAGCATCTTCATAAAATGTCCAGACTAGTTCACATATTTGCAATATGCAAAATGTGGTATAGTTTGCAAACAGTTTGCCATGTTTTGTCATCCTGAATACAGGGCTTGCTTAATGGAATTATGTATATGTGTACATACTTTAGATGTTGCTATATTTTACCTTGGTTACATGTTATAGCTACCAAGAACTTTCAACTAATAAAATTTGAAGCTTCATGTAATATGTTTAATACATTCAGCTTATCCAAATACAGCATGGTCAATATACCCCCGCAACACTATGTTTGGGGGTATATAGGAGTCAGCTTATGGGTCAGTCAGTCAGTTTGTCATTCTGGTGTTTTTGTTGTTCGCTCAATTTCTCAGCAACTAATGGGTGGATTTCATTGAAACTTTACAGGTGTGATCATTATCAGGCAGAGATTTGCAGGTGACATTTGGGTTACGATCCATATACTTTTGACAGACTAATGGCCCTTTGATGGAAAATGGCTTTTCATTATTGGCAAGCACTTGTAAGGGTATAAGTCTGCTTTGTGACAGTCTGGTTTAACCCTTTGCTGTTTAATCCCTGCTTTTTACATGCCTGTGATTTTATGATTGAGAAAATATTGTGAAAAAAGAAGAAATTGCTTCTGACAAGCAATGTCTTCTTTTTCCACACTATTTTCTACCCTACAGATTAGTTATTGTTCAAATTAAATCGACTTTAAATTTTCGTCTGCAAAACCTTTGAAATTGGACAGGTCAAAAATTTTGTAAAACAGGAAATGGTTAATTTCCATTGTCTGCTGCTGTGCCATAATGTGTATATGTATACACTCTTATTATGGAAAACATAGGAATATATTTAAAAGTGACAATGTAAATGATTCATAGACTCCAAGGCTGTTCACAAAGACACAAAAATATCATTTATACTCTACAGGCTGGTAATTTTGTCCTGGCCTTCAATCCTGTTACACAAGGAAACAATGTTCTCACTATTAACACAGTCAAAGAAACGGATATGAAGGTAAGTAGATTAACTCCTGAAACAATAACCATTTTGCTGGTCAGGACAGTCACACCTTTGGCAAGCAGTATAGATTGAGATCAGCCAGCACAAAAGTGCAGCCTGATCAAAGCCTGATCATCCAGAACAAAATTAGTGTTATTGGATTCTCTAAAATTTCAAAACTTGCTCCAATTTTATTCCAAAATCATTCACCATGTCAATTTCACAATGTTGTTAGCTGTATGAGTAAATCAAATGACAAACCAATATGTTTATTGAATTCAGAGGTCCACAGGAAAGACCGGGTCCGCCCAACAGTGTAGCCTCGTTAAATTAAGACATTATAAGCATTTTTATACGCCGCCGGAGGCGGACGTATATTGGCGTCATCTTCTCCGTCCGTCCGTCCGTCCGTCCGTCCACATTTCTTGTCAACGCAACTCCTCCTAAAGTTCTGGCTGGATCTTCTTGAAACTTGGTCAATGTTATCACCTCAATTGGTAGATGTGCATGAAGGAAGGATTTTACGGTTCGTTGATTTTTGCCTGAGTTATGCCCCTTGATAACTTAGTCTCTGGGACCACTTTTCTTGTCAACGCAACTCCTCCTAAAGTTCTGGCTGGATCTTCTTGAAACTTCTTCAATGTTATCACCTCAATTGGTAGATGTGCATGAAGGAAGGATTTTACAGTTCGTTGATTTTTGCCTGAGTTATGCCCCTTGATAACTTAGTCTCTGGGTCCACTTTTCTTGTCAACGCAACTCCTCCTAGAGTTCTGGCTGGATCTTCTTGAAACTTGGTCAATGTTATCACCTCAATTGGTAGATGTGCATGAAGGAAGGATTTTACAGTTCGTTGATTTTTGCCTGAGTTATGCCCCTTGATAACTTAGTCTCTGGGTCCATTTTTCTTGTCAACGCAACTCCTCCTAAAGTTAAGGCTGGATCTTCTTGAAACTTGGTCAATGTTATCACCTCAATTGGTAGATGTGCATGATGGAAGGATTTTACGGTTCGTAGATTTTTGCCTGAGTTATGTCCCTTGATAACTTAGTCTCTGGATCCACTTTTCTTGTCAACGCAACTCCTCCTAAGTTTCTGGCTGGATCTTCTTGAAACTTGGTCAATGTAATCACCTCAATTGGTAGATGTGCATGAAGGAAGGATTTTATGGTTTGTTGATTTTTGCCTGAGTTATGCCCCTTAAAAACTTAGTCTTTGGGGCTTATTGCCTCAGTTATGCCCCCTTAAAATTTAGTCTGGGGCTTATTGAAAATGCAGCCTTGTGAATGCAACTCTTCCTAAACTTCTGGCTGGATCTAAATGAAACTTGGTGGATGTTATAACCTCAATTTGTAGATGTGCATGAAGGAAGGATTTTATGGTTCATTAATTTTACCCTAAATTATGCCCCCTTAAAACTTAGTATCTAGGGCTTATTGAAATTGCAGCCTTTTGAACACAACTCCTCCTTACTTTTTGTCTTTATTTAAATGAAACTTGGTCAATGTCATCACAATAATTTGTAGATGTACATGGATCAAGGATTTTATGGCTCATTTATTTCCCTGAATTATGCCCCCTTAAAACTTAGTGCCTGGGGCTTATTGAAATTGCAGCCTTGTGAAGGCAACTCCTCCTAACTTTTTTTCTTGATTTAAATGATTTTCAATTTGGTTCTGTCAAAATAAGTAGTGTCTACAATTATTTTCGTGAAAAAGCAGCAAAGTGGCGGCGTATTTTGTGACGATGGCACTCTTGTTATTATGATGAATGCATCCTCCCATCATTTGCCTTTCTAGCAATATTTACCTAGATTTTCATGTTATTTAATGATTATTACCTCAAACACACATGAAAATAAATTTTTAGAGGGAGCAGTGTTCAAATTATGAGAAATTTTGCCATGTGAGCATCATACAGTAAAACTTGTGTTAAAGATCAAATGAAAAGCTAATTTTGGAGCGTGTGTTTAAAACATCTCCTGATAATTATCAATGAAATAAGGCGACACAAAAAGTTCGCGTCGAAAAAAACAAATTGAAAAGAACGGTATTGACAAAAATACGACCGTGATTTATTGGAAAATTTTACCTGGCCAGAAATACGTACACGCACATGTGCAATAGCTATGACGTCACTGCGAGGGATTCCCCGTTCTAGATAAACAAAGAGAGCATTGTAAATATGACCACTTTTAAATGAAAGGAAGAAAAATCTATCCTGTTACCCACTTATTCACATGTTCAACTGAGATCGTTTGAGCCCACTCGCTTTGAAGATGTAGTATCATCACAGTCTGAATCCGAGTCAGAAATGTAGGGTGAAGAAATCAAGTCAGACCGGTACCTGACAGCCCCAACGATTGAATCTGGAATAGCTCTCCAAGTCTAATCTATTGTGCATCATTTAATTTCAACCTACCAATAAAATGGTAATTAATGATATACCTAAGATATGTCACATGTTTTTGTGGAAAATTCAAATTTCTTTGCCATTTTTTGGTTGTTGTTGTTTTTTTGTTTTTTACAACACTTACTGGAAATCCCGATTGACCATTCTTGTCAATTTAAATATGAAAAAAAAAAGTGGTTGGCGTTGGGAACCATTTTTAAATACACAAAGATTAAAAATCTAAATTTCAAGCAGTTTGATTACAAACTTTTAATTAATTTTCAAATATGTCAATGACATCAAAATTTAATTATTTGTCCCTTTACATGATTATACAGTTGTCGCCATGTTACAAAAACGGTGCAAAGAAAATTTTTATTCTAAAGATAACCACCAGAAAGGGGTTAGAAACTATACAAATCGTTCTTTAGCCCCCAAAATGTTGCAAACGCAGCTGTATTAAAACTATATCTATGGCATTCTAGTCGCTTGGAAAGAATATAATGTATATCTTACCTATTCTGCGGTGTTTTAGCATTTCAATGCCGATTTTAGCGTTTTGGGCATTATTCCACCAAACGTAATTTATCCATGCAATCACAAAAATCCATAATTCAACCTCCATTGACAGAACTTTTTATTGATCATTTATTTTTTGTCACAGCTGTTTGAGCTGTCTTTAAGTCTTTTTTTTTTATAATTTAAATCAAAAGTTAGATATCACCCCAGACTCTTACACCGTTGCAAGAATTAAGAAATAAAGGAGAAAGATAAACAGAAGTCCTTTCATAAGCCGCAAATCACATGTGTAAGTGTCATAAAGATCGTCTTTTCTTACGCAAGGTTCCATACCACATGTCAAGTTTCTTTGATCTGTCCGTGTCGATGCACCAATCAATTGTCCATGTCATATATTGAAAAGCCCCTAATCACTCGTTTGTTTTCGCCTTTATTTTGGTCAATATAACAGACCACATGACAAATTTCTTTGATCTATCAGTGACAATGCACTTATCAATTACCCATGTCACTGATTTTTTTTAAATTACACATATATTCTCAAACTATCACGCAAAAAGCGAGAAATTTCAGTTGACACAATCCGAACTATCTCATACACAAAAAGCACCTTTTCGACATGCTTCAAAACAGTGCAGCTATAGATTTGAGAAAGCTGAAAATACATCGTTTCTAATGTGAAATCGATGTCAAGAGAAGAAATGGTGAAAACGGTCATTTTTAATCAATCAAATTCTAAAAATCTGTTTTATATGAGAATAACAAAATCAGTACATAGTTTCATGGTTTATTCCCTTTGTCTTAACCCATTTCGTCTACACTATAAAATTTTTGGGTAAGATGAAAAATTCCCATTTGGTCTAAAGAAAGAGAAATGACATCCATAAATTTGTTCATTCATTAACGTTCCATCCGTTCATAGATACTTTCATCAACGAATTCATTTATTCTTTCTTTCTTTTGTTCATTCATTCATTCCCTGATAACTTTATATCTTGAGGTCATTTTATTATGCCCCCGATAGGGAGGCATCATAAATTTGACTTGTCCGTCCGTCCGTCCGTCTGTCCGTCCGTCATTCCGTCCAAAAACTTTAACATTGGCCATAACTTCCTTATTACTTAACATATTCACATCATACTTTACCACAACATTCCTTGGTACATTACCTTTCTGTAGGCACATACTTTGGTGACCTTGACCCCTGGATGACCTTGACCTTGAACATAGATTGGCCATAATTTAAAATCAAAGCGGTGTCGGGGGCATTGTCATCTTACAGTGACAGCTCTTGTTTCTTTAAGTTTTTAGTATTACTTCTTGCTACTGATGCAAATCATACATGAAATAGAGCTTACCCTGACCCCTTCAACTATGCATAAAAATGTCCCCTGACCCAGGAAAGCAAAATAAAGCAATTAAGCTCTAGGAAATTTGATCTGTCACGTCATGTTAATGCATCAATGGTTATCAAAAGTGTGTCATGCTATTGATATTAGTTAAGTTAAAACTGTCTCTTTAACACCTAAATTGATTGTCAGTTAACAAACTCCGGCATTCAGATTGGCGACCGTAATTGGCAGTTTACTATTAATCTTCAATACTTGCCAGTCACAGGTTTACACCAAAACAATAATTGGTGAAATGACGTTGCTAAAGTTTTTTTTCCATAGTAGATGGTGTTCGATGAGTCTCTTTTCTATTCTTTTTGGACTACTCTCGGTTCATGCTTTTTCGCTTCTTTAGAGTCCTACCCTGATCTAACGGAAACGAAAAGAGGATAATTTCCGAAGTATTTAGGTTGCGACATCCAGGGGCAACACAATAATGCCAAATTCAAGTACTTTTTCGAGTGGAATTTATCATAAATCGATCTAAAATACGTAGCCGCTGACAAATTGTTTATTATGCCAGTATTATCTATCCCTCGCGGTGACGTCACTTGCCTAAGTCACGTGACCGAGAAGTTATCAAGGACCGGCTACTGGTGTGTTTATCGAAAATCGTGAAATTCACAGTTATAAAAAATCATTTTTTTATTCTGGATATTGCATCGTATTTAATTTTTACTTATGAATACATACAGAAACGGTTGTAAACACTTTTCATTTGACCTTTAAGTGACCAGTAAGGGACCACCAAAAAGGGGTCGCTTATGGCAATAGTTTCTTAAGGTAGTGAACCTGTAATAGTTTTGCAACGTCTCAGAAGTATTGAACTTTAACAGTGTTAACCAAGGTTTCCTAATGATCCTCGGTAAACATTGTGAAAGAATATGTGGTTTCGAAATGTTGTGGAACTATTATGGGTCCATTACCTTAATACAGTATTTCATGATAAATGTGACAGGTCATTTTGATAGCATTTATAGATTGTAATGAATCCTATGATGTAAGAACCCATCAGAATCATATCATTGAGACGATTCTTATGGGCTCCAACAACATAGATTCATAAATAACCAATTTTTGATAAGAATGTCCACTTTTTCAGATATTCTGCTCATGGCGAGAGGACTTTTCATGATGGTTGCCTAAAAAAATTTGTCGCCTAACAGATATGGTGGCTCAAGCAATATAGACTGTACATTATGTTGTATGTTCTCTAATTCTCATATTTATTATTTCCAGGGAAAGTTGATAGTATGTGCTTATGAAGCCCAACTTGTATGACAGAAACAGACTGGATCCATGTAACAGTGGTGATGAATTTTGTTTCTTCAAATGACAGAAGAAAAGAAGAATCATAACCAGACTGCAAGTCTGTATCACTGTGAAAGACAAAGAAAGGGTCTGAATAATAAACACTTTCCTGAAAAATCCCTGGATTATACATGCAGCCATCATAACACTGTTGGAATTTTGTAGGCCCTCCAATCAGGGGGGTCTTGGGTTCAATCCCCTAGATGGCACTCATCCTTTCCAGTATTTGTCTCCTACAAATGGAGTTACAGATAGAGGGGGTATTTTGAACTTCAACTAAGATTATATCAATCTTATTGCATAAATCCTATATTGTGGATACTTATTTGAATCATCTTATTCAGACGATTCAAATGAGTACCCACAACATAGGGTTTCATTGAGAATTAAAGATTTTTGACCGGCATTCAACCTCTGTAATGGGCGGTTAATTCTAATCCTATGTGGGCTAGAGACTCAGAGAGCATGTAGTATTGGGGAGAAGAAAACCAAGATTCCAAGATTTGGTTCTCCAATTACTGGGATGTGACTGAAAATTGTTAAAAGTGGTGTCAGACCCCATTCAAACAAAACATACAAACCCTGGATTTTACAACCCTGTCAGATTCATTCTTAGGAGCAAATTCTCCTTTTCTAACAATATTTTCTTGTACAAAGAACAGATTTAATTCAAATTTCACCCATTTTTTTTTGTTGTCTGCAACTCTTTGTATGATGACTAGTCTAAAATTTCTTAGGATTGAAATGGGTTAAAGGGTCATATTGGGGCTAAACCATCATGAGTAGATGTACTTTTGAAGTAAATCTTCAGATAGCTTCAAGGTTATAAATCAATGCAAGGTCAAATGTTCAAATTTAGCTTTTGTTAGGCTCCACATCAGGGCCTGAGATGGTAAACTTTTCTCATTCTTGACACAGAATTTTCTCAATTGCAACTTGAGATTAAATCTTTAATTCTGTTGTTGTACATAAATAAATGTATGGATATTGAAGGTAATATTAATAAGCTGTTAAAGATAACAACTTATTTATTATATTTTATATTTGTATATTTATTTATGTTCTAAGTTTGATAAAATTCTCAGTGAAGAATGAGAAAATATATAATCTCAAGCCAAGATTCTCTTGGAAAATGAATCTACCAAATCTTGAAATTTTGGTAAATCTTGAGTAACCATCACTGCCCTTATTATGTATTTTGATGGTATATTGAAATTGTTGAAGAGCCAATCAAGGGGTCAGCACAAAACCATTATAAGTGTCTATAAGTTTGTATGCACATACAACAGTTTTGTATCAACCCCTTGTGATAGGAGTATAGGCTTGTACATGAGTTTTGCACTTACTTATTAATTTGTTAATGATTGATCTTTATAAGAATGATTGAATGAAAGTGATATGCTGTTGTGATAAAAGTTAAAGTGCTATGTGATACTGTTTTAGAATTAGATTTAGGTTAGAATTTAGAATTAGATAAAGAATGAGAAGATGAATTTTCCATTTAGACCTATACCAATCGGGGAAGATTCAGGGTTTTGTACTCAAATCTAAACCCAATCACAGAAAAAAATCTAAAATCCAAACATCAATGGAAAACATAAATGGAATATGGAAAATTCTTGAAATATACAGAACACATTATCAAAATTTGTTCAATTTAAAGAAAAGTATGTGAAACAATTAACTATTTTCACTTTGTGAAACAGCAGTTTTACAATTTTATAAAACAGATTTTTGAAAATACCAAAAAATGAAGGTTACAATTGGAAAAAATAAAAAGAAGAAAAGAAAAGAAAATAGAGAAGATAGTTAAACTCTGAACTTCTTAACAGTGAGGTTGTGTATGATTATAAGAAATAGCTTTTCCATAGCTAGGTACAGAGCTTCAGATAGAGGGGGTATTTTTGATTTCAAAGTTGAATATCTCACATTTCTCACTGATCTATGCTAACGCCCCATATTGTATGTACTCATTAGAATCATCTTGTCGAGACGATTCAAATAAGTACCCACAATAATTTTAGAAGTTATTTTAGGGGTTATCCGCTTTTGTCTGCACCTCTGTTAGTAAACCTTTTGTTGCTTTTATCTTACAACCTATGTGCAATAGAGTATACTGTTTGAATAGAGGCATTATGAAAATGGTCCTATTTTGAAAATGATGCATTACTATTTCTTTAGTAGAACATTCATTGATATGTTGAGTGGTTTCTTAGTTTTGGCATCAAGTTTGTGATGATCTGTTTACCAGTGATCCTTAATATTGATTGCTCAGCATGAAATAGTTGTAACTGCCAATATATCTGTTAATAGGCAGATACAACTGTTCCGCGCTAAGCCATCAATAAAAAGTAATGATTTCAACTTAATAAAGGGAACAATTCACTACATATGAAATATAAAATATATGTTGTTGGTAATTATTGAATTTTAGACAGGTACAAATACAAAGTTTAAGGAACCAACAATAAAAGAGGGTTCCATCCTATGTTGTTAAAAGTATTGCTGGAAAATAGAAATTGCTTTTTACAAATTCTTTTTTCTCACGGTAGTTTATTCCTGAATAAATCTAAGAAACGTATATTCTGGGAAATGTTGAAAAATTGACAAATTATCAAAATAAACCTTTTGCAAAATAAAACAGGCCTATATAATCAATGATGATTCTAATGCTTATGTTCATAAATTCATTTTCACTCACTTTGCATTTGAATCTGTGTGTGACATTTCCAACAATTTCAAATGTGGGCAAAGCAAAGCTTCTGGCCAGCCTGTACACAGTCTGTCCAGAGTCTTTACTATGCACTTAGTAAATAGCTAAGGTCTTGATTCATCTTCATGCAGTCAGCATATATTAATTGTATTGTGTTGTCAACGCTACCCAATGTTAGTACCTTGCGCACATGTTAACTGTTGGAAATATCAAGCACAGGCTCATTTGTATTGAAACTACTTAGAACAGACTTGAGAGCACACCATACAGATTTTTGTGTGGCATTTACCAGTGTATATTGTGAGAATATTTGAGCCTGTGTGTGATATTTTCACCAATCTGAAATGTTTGTGAGGTGCACTTTGCACTTATTTGAAATTGTTAGAAATCTCACGCACAGGCTCATTTCATTTATTGTTGTGCAAGGTTTTTGTAGACCATAGGGTTCTTAAACACACTATCTCTGCTGTTTATTTGGGGTTGAAAGTAAAGGCTAGACCAAGTGACTACAATGCATAGACACTAAAAAGAAATGAAAAAAGTAACAATATTTCAAATAGAAATGAAACAATCTTCAATACATTCACAAATCGATGTCTCAGAGTGAAACATTTGTAACTCCCTATATGTTTATAGGGAGTTACAACCATTTCACGCTGAGCAAACGAAATAGCAAAAAAAATTGAAGCAACATAATTATTGATTGTTTAATGTTGATGTTGAAGATTGATTGCTTATTTGATTCATTGAATATCTGAGATGTCAATATTGATTGTGTATAGGCCTGTTTATGAAAATCCTGCTTTGTATTATTTGATTGGAATTTGTCTTATATCGATGATTTGGTGCAAAACAGCTGTTACTGCCTATTAACTTGAGGGCAATTCCAGGTCGAGCAACAATAAAGTTATTTTTGAGGATCTTATTTTCATATAGCCTTGAAAGTTTTAAAAAATGGCAAATCCATTCTTAATGAAAATCTTTTTTTTCTATTAAGTTAAAATTCTAGTAATCATTTGGGGAAATGCTAAGATCAGATTATTGTAGAGATGATATGATTTTCTTACTGAAAATTTTGACACAAGAAAAACTTTCTTTCAGGTATAAATATAGTCTGAGTTGAATGTTTTGTTGTGTAAAAGGGAAGCAATAAGAATGTTGTGTGTTATACAGTAAAAAATCCTGTGTAATTACCTGCCTTTAAACTAGTATTATAAAATGTTTAGCAGTTATTTGTTGCTTATTGATATTTTGTTTTACATTGTGATAAACACATTATTTTGCCAGTAGTACCATTTGTTCCAAGTGATATTGCGTTACATTTTTGTTGGTTGATCATTTGTCAGAAGACAAAATTTTGGAGATAGGTTCAAATTCAAAGAAGACATTTAGATGGACATCTAAATGTAAAAAGGTAGAAAACATTGTGAAAAAGAAAGAAATTGCTTGTTACAAGCATTTTCTACTTTGAACACATTCATTTCCAAATTCTCCTTTCACCGCAATAGCTTTCGGAGTAAATTCTTGCTAAAAATTTGGGTTTTATGGCATAGGGTTTGAACTTGTGTGTTCTTATGATGAATTACATTCAGTACATATACCCACATAATTTCTAACGATGACTGAAGAATTATAGCTTGTCTTTGGTAAATTATGTCCAGTTTAAAATTGTGTTCTTTAGAAATTATACTTTTATTTATCTTTGACAGTTTAATATATTCTATATTAATACTTTGTATGAAATACACATGATAAGAACTATAAACACATTGTAATGGTATTGTTTAAACAAATAAGTTTTACATCATTTGGGAAACAATTTCTATCAACTTAATTATTCCCTCTCGGTTCTGCTTCCTTGGAGAATGAACCAGAACTCACACTGAATGTGGTGCCCAATGGAAGAACCCAGATCAATAGCCATTACTGGGATCTGAACTTGAGACGTCTTGGTCAAAAGGCAGACATACATGTATTACCTCTAGACCACAGAATCTATCATAGTGGTACAGATACACGCTGCCTTCGCTTCATTTTTAACCATTCTCATGTTGTTCAAGGCATATTTCTGTTGTTTGTTATGCTTTGACAGACAATGTAGACTAAGATCAGCCTGCACAGACATGTGGTCTGATCTAAGCCTACACCACCTGTTTACTACCGGTACTTAATAATTGTGAGAAAAACTTGAGTCTGGCAGATGAAATGTCCTGAAAATTGGTAATTTGTTTGAAACAAATTTGAAATTAGCAGGATAAAGGTTCGAGATAAATTTAGAATTCTTGAATCAAAATATCAAAGTTCTTTTTGTTTTCTTCTGTCATTTATAGATGAAATTCATCTTTCATTATTCAGTAAAATTCATGAAAGTTGTTATTTCTGATTCCTTAGAGTGTAAAAGAATTCAGCTGTTGTGTTGAAGAGTAGTTTTCCTATTAATGAATTCCTTCCTTTTACATGGTGAAGATTTTGAAAAAAACAGGAATTACATGGGGTCTGCACAAAACTATATTAAGTGCATGTTTATTCAAAAGCACTTGATATAGGTTTGCACCTAATCCTCGATTGAAAACTGCTAATGATATGGGCTAGTATTCACATTTTGTGGGATTTAATAATCTATGAATATGTTAATTGGCGGGCCCTGTTAATCAGGTTTGGTGGGTGGATTGAACATATTGACTACAGATTTTTCAAAACTTTGTATAAACAGCATGAATAAGCTATAGTTATAAGGTTTGGCTCACCCATCAATAGAAAAGTAATGTCATTTCTCGCAGACAAACTTTATTTTACCCCCCAAAACTATGTTTGGGGGGTATATGTGAGTCAGTTTGTTAGTTGGTCCCCTCAATTTCTCAGCAACTTATAGACGGATTTCATTTAATCGTTACAGATGTGATCAGTATCAAGCAGAGATGTGAAAATGCTATTTTGTTTACTACCCTTTGGCTTTTGACAGAGTTATGATCTTTGATGGAAAACGTCTTTTCAGCATTGAAAATCACATGTAGGGGGTATTTTGGTCGATTTTGCAAAAGTATAGTTCTCAGAGAAAGGAGTATGTGGTTAGCCATCCATCAATTCAACCCTACATTTTGGATGATAAAACGTGGCAAACTGTTTGCAAATTATACCCTGTTTTGCACTTGTCTGCAAAGCAGGATATAATTTGCAAACAGATTGCACTGTCTTGTTATAGTGAATACTTGGCATATTTGTTAAATAATCATTGTTTCAAATTCTTTCAGATTTCATGAAATCAGCACAAAATTTTTTGACTTCTTTCCTATTTTCCCTAGTTAATTAGAATTATGAGTACAAAATATGTTTTTGCAATAAGGTGTAAATATTATAGTCTTCTAAATTAATTAATTGTGGTATTGTTAAAATAGTAAATTTTGTTTATTTATACTTTATAAAGTGGTAATACCCCCGGTTTAGTTAAATACGAGTTACCGTCATTTTGATAATAAACCGTTTGAAAACTGAACTTATGTGATTTTCTTTTTTACAACACATCCTCTAGAGGGTCAATTGTGACATCCGAACACAAAAACATCACGTTTTAGCTTGAGCGTGACGATTCCAATACCTTCAAGCAGAGCTACAGATAGGGGTGGTATTTTGGATTTCAAAATGAAATATTTAAATAATAATTGCACAAGTTTATGTTGTGGGTATTCATTTGTATCATCTCGCTGAAACATAGGGTGTCATCTAGAAAAAAATAGAATGGCAATACCCCCTCTGGTCTGTACCTCTGTTCAAGTGAGATACTGAGCTCCCTGAACGGCCTCATCGTGAATCATTTTTATGCATTTTTATGTCTGGAGCATATGTCCTAAAGTATAATAGCTATCAACTTGAAACTTGATGGGTGGATAGATCTCATGGCGGAGAAGTGCTATGCACAAGAACCACAGCTCTTGTTTGCATAATTTTGGAGTTATTGTCCTTTGTTATTTTTAATATTTAGGTTTTATAGGCGGTAAATCTCTTACAGTACAAAAGAATCCTTAATCTATTAGGCTTCAGTTTACTATCAAGCTTTCGTGGCGGGGGATGGCCATGTCCAACATGGCTCTTGTTTTTGTGACAATGCCTTATTCGTGGAGCATAATCCATCTCTGACGGCTCTTGTTTTTCTCTAATTTGGAACAGACACCATAAGTCCCTAGCTACCTATAGAGCGCATGAGAAGACTCGCGTCAGACTGTGCCGATGTACAGGCTGATCTGAGGCTTATCATCGCGCACATGTGAAATTGGTGGAAATTTCAATATAAAGGACCATTTATGCTGAAATTTCAGACAGCATACTCATGAAGCCATTCCTGACTGTAACCTGCCCTGCGTTCAAGGTGCTTAAACGTTTGCGAAAAAAAGTTTTAAAATGGTACCCCTCTTTGTACGCGAGGGAACTCTAACTAAAACATTTTACCAAAGTTTTCATCTAAGACGATGGACCTGTGTGTCTACAGCAAACTTTGGTGGACCTTCTTATCTACCAAGCATCGCCAAGGTCTCGATTTGAAGTGAAAATGAAATATCCTTACCATGAAAAATATGGATGCATTAAAAAAAAAGAAAAAAAATCACGCACAATCTTATTTGGTGACCAAAATATCGTAATCTCGGTTAGCGCAAGCTGTAGATATGACGCTTTGCTGGCCCTTCTATCAATTGACCTACCGTTGATACATTAGCAAATGCCAGCTCCAAGGTGAAGATTATACTCTGCTATTGTTACACATGTAAGCATTTCCTCAAAGATGGCATACAGCATTACCACACAAAACGTTTCTAATGCGAGTTTCAAGTGAAATGTGGTGAAAATTTCGATGTTTTCCAGAACGAGGGGTCACTAAATCTAGCTACGCTTTAAAGATTAAAGTTCATTGCAGAGTTTTAAAAATCGGGCGCCTTAAAGACCAAGTAAATTAGGTCACAACATCAAGCTTCTCTACAAAAGTACAATAGCGGAAATTAATCTCTTTAGTATTTAGATCTAATTGGTTAATAACGTATCCCTTTTCTCTTTTTAAGCCTTTTAATGAATCTACCGTAATTGGGGACCATCACTAGAATAGGGACGGATCGCAACCCCGAGTTCAGTTGACGAATCGCCAACGTGAAGAACTCTTAGTACTCTTAGTAAGCATTCAAAACCGACTTTCCTCACTTTCGATAGTATTTCTTCCTAAGTCAAACCTGATGTTATCGAGGGTTAATTGAAAAACTATCGCAAGTGCCTAGCACTTAAAAAAGTTCTGCATTGACCTCTCAATTAAAGACAGATCCTGCACAAGAAACCGAACTTTTTTCTCGGAAGAAATCATCTTTATATGAGGCATTCTCCCTAAATTATATTATGCCGCCCCCCTCCTTTCGAAGAAGTGGGGGTACATTGATTTGCACTTGTCGGTTGGTCCGTCCGTAGACCCTTTTTTGTCCGGGATATATCTAAATAAGTAAGCAAGCTAGAATCATGAAACTTTACAGGTTGATAGATCTCATTTTGGAGAAGTGCAGTGCATAAGAACCATAACTCTACCCATCATATCTTGAGTTATCGTTAAGGAACCAATAATAAGAAACCGACCTGCACTTTATGGGGGTGGGGGGGGGGGGCGTAATTGTTTTACAAATTTCTCTTAAATTTGATCATATTTTCATAAACGGCTTCTCAATGCGCTCGGATTCACTTGCTGTCAAGACTCCGTCCTCATTGACTTTCAGGCATCAAACTATTCCCTTACGAAAAATCTTTGGATGAAATATGGAGGATGCGCGAGAATTAGCATTTTCGGTGAAAGGAAGAAAAAAAAAAGGGATACACATAAGATGGTCCGTTGTTTCTCAACGTCATCATAGCGAGGCAAAAAGAATTTTATGAAGAATCGTGTCAGTGGAATATTTAATCAATGTGTTGTTTCATTAATTTGACGTATATCGTTCCTAGCAATACCGGCACGTAACTACAACTTAAATAAAGCAGTAGTTACGACATTTTAGTCTCTCATCATCGTCATGCCAAGATTACTTACCTCGCATGAAATCTTTTTGTTATATTTGATGTGTCATTATTCATTCGTTTTTCAGTCTAGACAATTACTTTTTTTCAAAATGAGCCTTACACAAGTTTTTGGACAAAATTACAAAAAAAGTTGTTTTATATTTTCTTAAATCATCAAGTTCACATTTTTTGAAGAACAAAAGGTTGGCTGTTTTGTTACAAATAATCGGGACATTGTGACCACCCTGCACTGCGTTCAGGATTAAAACATTTGAGAAACGCTTGGGAAATAATATCCCGCTTTGTTCGTGTAAATACGTGCAAAGCGGGATATTATTTTAAAACGTTAACAAACATCTTTTTTTTTTTATCCTAAACCCAATAATTAAGGTGGGACGTTGCAGTTTTGGGGAGACAACTCGCATAGAAAAAAAATGTGAGGGAGGGGCCTTGTAAAAATCAACTTTATATGAAGTTGCATGTGAACAGCGAAAGGCTATTTTTTCAAACAATCGTAATGTTGTCAACCTGCACGCAGGATTATCCTGAATTCAAAATAAAAACGTTCGCGAAACATTCCATAAACATAAGACTGCTAAGAAAGATTCAATTTCTAAACGTTTGCAAATGTTTTTGCAAGCTGTACTGCAGGGTTTGGCAATTATCATGAGGGACAAAATGAAATCTGGACATGCGTTCAGAATAACGAATCACAAACGATCATCCGAGTAATGGTAGTCTGCATTTCCAAGTAAAGTGTATCTAATGAGTGTTTCACACTTCTTCGTTATTCCAACCAAGTACGGGCGACGTTGATAGACCTATCACAAGCCCTGCATTTAGGATGACAAAACGGAGCAAACATTTTGCTATTTATACCCTGCATTGCTCGCATGTGCATGAGCTAAGCGTTCGCTCCGCTTTGTTGTCCTGGACGCAGGGCTGTCACGTACTCTTCATCACCGAAAGGGGATTTTGAGTTCGGGTTATATCGTTGTAAGTATAAAACTATCAAAAAACAGATGCTTATAAAAAGTAGTCATCATTCAGTTATTTGAACATTGCTTAGAATGGGGAAAAATATGCTTTTTTTTATTTACGACTTCGATAAAAACTGACACGGGTTGACGAATCATATCCCAAAGTAATAAGATTTTTTGGATGCGATTTCTCTCCTTTTCAGTTTACTTTTCTGTTCTGTTAGCTGTCTGTTCGTTTTTCACTGTTCTTTTTAGAAATATTTAAAATGATATATTACTTTTGCCTGTAAAGATCCCATTCATTACGTATGTAACACGTTGTGAAAACCGAAAAGAAGACAGCGTAGAAAAAGGACAATTTCAACTTACCAAAAATTCATTTCTTTGCTCTAAATTTCCACCTTCATTACATTCCCTTTATGTGTGTTTGTAAGAGAGTGAAAAGATAATTTGATAAGAATTTTTAATATTCCATCAATAGCTTTGCCAACGATGAATATTTCAATCAGCAATGGTTTCAAAAAGCTTTCATATTATTCGAAGAGTGTATGTATTCGAGAGTTACTGCGTCTGCTCCTTGACCAAGAAGTCCCGAGATCGGGTATTACTTTTTTCCTTTATTTGGCCCTGAGACTATTGATTTCTGCTGTAATCCACAGAATCGAGAGGGATCAATGTAAAATTTAGGAAATTGTTAAATTCTTAAATCTTTAAAATCAATCGAAATTCTTTTTTTTTTTTTCTAATCGAGTAATAAACCATCTTATCTTCCGTGGCAACTGAAATGACACATTATATTTATATGTAATTGCGGCATATAGAAAATGAGCTTATAGAGGTAAACCTCATGTTTTGATCAGGATAATGACTGTACACTGGCGGATCCAGAGGGAATGGGGTGTTCAGGGTTTTTCTTTTTATCATTTTCACTGGGTAATTCGGCAAAACTTTGGTAATGATG
Source organism: Fragum whitleyi (assembly GCA_948146395.1). Lineage (NCBI taxonomy): Eukaryota > Metazoa > Mollusca > Bivalvia > Cardiida > Cardiidae > Fragum > Fragum whitleyi. The sequence goes on from OX411546.1 coordinate 58,569,459, forward strand.
TGAAATGACTACCCCTCCCCCCTTAATTTTAGTTTAAACCCCATTACAGAAATCCTACAGCTGGCATAGGGGTTACTTAGTGAATTAAAATCATACATGGGTTTTTTATTGTTGATTGGGAAATCAGGGGACATAACAATGTCTTGACGAAATCAAATTAGAGTAGAAAATTATTGGGGGTACTGTATTTCAAACTTATGAAATTGACTCAAAGTGCCTGGATACATATACTTTTCTTTATTAATTTCAATTGTACGATAGTTGGGCTAATTTTCTATTGATATATTTCGATTTTTTTAATATACGCGCTTGCTTTTTATGCCTTCAAAATAATATTTACTTTTTATCTTTGAGGAACATTTAAAGCAAAATGTCCGCTTGTCACTTATTTATGCCCTTACTAGAAAATATATTATATTTTTATGTTTTCCATATCTATGGCTATAAATACATGTTGATTTAGCACTCCAGTATTGTGATTGGTCAGTGTAATAAGCAGTTCTCTTTTATATTTTCGAAAACATGACCATCTTAAGAAAAATGTAAATATTTTCAAATTATGCGTGGAAAGCTATGTTAATATTTTCACTATATCTGTGCATATGAATGCTCTAAAACATACATCTGTTTAGCGGATATCTGGATACCCCCCGAAACTGTAACGGCCCTCCTTAAGTACCAAATGCTTCTGTTTACAAAAATATCACTGAGTAAGAAATTAAGAACCCTAAAAAATAATTATAGCGTATTGTTTTTTCGCTTTCATAGCATAATTCTGAAGCCACCTGAAGATAGAAAGTACAAATAAGGCACAGGTGATTTTATATTTCAAATTCTGTACGAGATCGACTCTGTAATATGCGACCAAAATAACGAATATAAGCTGTAATTGCTGTGCTTTGGTCGCCCACTTAGGAACTGATTTAAGGGTTATAAGTGTCTTATAGTGAGCGGATGGAAGTATTAAGATATTTAATTGCCAAACCAACATTTGATACATTCAACATCCACCATGGCTACTGTTCGGTTGTGCGTGTTTCTCGTGCTAGCCAATTCGGTAAAATGGACATACGGACAAGATATAATGAAATACTCTCATGCCGGTGGACAGGATATGGTGAGCGGATCTCACTCTATGGTTGGCGGGGTTATATCATCTGGTCCGGAAGCAGGTACACCAGCAATGTGTTCAGGATGTGTAACGTTTCGCGAGAGCTTCGAGATGATACCCCGCTTTGCAGGTGCACATACGTGCAAAGCGAGGTATCATTTCGAAAGCGCTTCGCTAACGTTTTCATCCTGATCGCAGGGCAGGTATTTTAAAAAAAAATGTTTGGGATATTAATAATGGATATTCAATGAATGGTAATGAAATACCAAATTTATTAAAAACGTCAGTATAGATAGATAAAAACGAGGCTTTGTCGAGTTTTTATCTGTTTTAGATGACGAATTTAATAAGTCTTATTTATTACTTATACTCATGTATATTCTTTTTATAATATTACTCTCTATTTTTGTGATAAATTAGAAGAATTTTTGAAATTCATTGATCGTAATATATAACACCGTTCGTAAAATGTCATTATCTAATTCATTATATCGTCGTTTACATGGTTACAAAATAGCTTTGCTACACGCTCACAGCTATTTTGCTTACTTATTTCACTAGTGTAATATCACCCGTTAATATCAAAAATACCCAACGATAATATTATAATTTAACATATTCATGTAGAAACTTGTCGGGATAGTAAGCGACCACTGAACTCCCCCCCCCCCATCCCCTTTTTTACACAATGTTCCCAGTCACGTTTAAAGCCGCAATGGACGAAACGGGGTGAACTGAACACAACGTAGGGGAACGGGATCGACACATGCAAATAGTCGTGATTGTCGGGGCTGTCGGAGCAATTGTTTTTAGTTTTTTTACTGTCAAACGTCGAAGATGGGCTGTTTTATAATTCGTTGTTTTAGTGAAAGAACGCAATGGAACGTGACTGTACGTTGCAGACCGTAACAAAATTAGACAATGTCAGTAGCGCGACGGAAAGCATACATGATTTTCCGACGATTTACGACCCTACGAAGTTGAGTTACGATCTGTCACGTTAGGTTCCCGTCTATCTACGTGCGCTTAATTGGAGGTGTAAGCTTCAATCCGGGTTTGTAACGACTTCTCCCGATGAGCTAAGGAGTATGTTAGCCGTTTCGTCAAGATCAATTGCGGTACGGCTCGGCGTGTTACGGTTTCTTTCAAGTTCCGATACGGTCTGGCACAGTACAAGCGGTCACACAAAAAGCATAAAATGGCTTACACGGCAGAATAGCTTCATTTCGGTTGCAAACATTGAAATGTGCATGTATATCGGTGTATTATTTGTAGTGACACTAATGAAGGCAAGACGCGAGTGCAGGCCAAAGATTAGAGGACAAAGAGCAGTCTCAGAATGAGAATCCACGTCTTTCATGACCGCTTGGTAAAAAAGAACTTGGTTCTGTCCCTGATCCGATCGCTCTCTCACGATTTTTTTATCGAAAGTTCAGAAAACACTGATTGTTGAAGCAATTTTTGCGGTTTTTTGTACCTCAACTTCCTGGCACTAACGGTTAATCGCAGTTGGTCTTGATCGAACTTGGTGTGAGAAACTGATTGGAACTTAATTCCGTAATTGTTCCGCAATATTTTGGAACTCGTGAACTTTCACAATGTTTACCGAGGTTTCCTAATGAACATCATTAGGAAACCTCGGTTAACACTGTCAAAGTTCATTACTCCCGAAACGTTACCGAACTTTTACGGGTCCACTACCTTAACAAAACGCGATAGGTCATATCAGAACGTGGCAGACCGGGGTGGAACGTACAAACGTTCGTAACAGACCGTGGGTTCAAACGAAGTGCGTCGTCAGACCACCGGTAATTCAGCAGCTCGTTTCTCCCCACGATTTGTTACGGATTCCTTGATAGACCATGAGAAAACGTAACGCAAAGTATCATAACTTGATTGCCAAGCCGAGACTGCCCAAATTTCTACGGCGTGATTCGTTTTGGACTACCCTGGCTGCCGTGGTCACCGGGAACAAAGTGAAAACGTAGGGTAAGAAAATTCACCGTTGAGGTGGACGACACACCGATCAGTCGGTGATAAGTCTGCAGCTAGTTGAAGATTTTAGTACTGATTCAATGAACGTCGTCGCCGAAGCGTCCGTGCGTTTATATGACAGAAGCTTTAGAGAGCTGTCACGAATGAACGATTCTTGTAATTTATTGAAATAATCCAATTTTTTAGCTTAGTTGCTTTTGGAGAAAACCCGAGGTATTGCTAAAAAGCCTTGGTGTCGTCGGCGTCGTGGTTGTTTTTTTGCGAAAACTTCGACGTTGATTTGTGTGATATCTCTTATTCTACTGAAGGCATTCACCTGAAACTTGGCACTCATGTTAACCGTCAAAAGATCAACAAATACTATTTAGGGGGATAACTCTAGATGTACTGTGTGCAAATTATACCCTTTTTTCGACTTAGATTTCCATCCAACAATCAGCAGCCGAGCGTAGGCACCCGTAGGCGGCGCACTCGTTTTCAATTCTATTAGTAGTATCTCGAAACGTTCCAAATGATCTACAGACCTTCTATGAAAGTTTCAAAGGATTCTTGTGGTCTTTACATACACGACTAACTGGTCATGGCATCCGATGTTTGGAACTTCTCTGTGTTTTGCATTGTGAAGATTTATATACAAAATTTCCGTTTTTAAGTCAAATAAAAATAAAAGAGAAAATACTGATTTGAAGTCATTCAGTGTTGACGGTCTTCAGTTTATATTAAGTCATTTTAGTTCGATTGCTACGAAAGCTTAAGCTTATAGAATCACTCTCTAACACTCAATCCTGATTTTCACGTCCCTGAGAGAGAGGCAGTGGCTTTAACCAACTGCTACCAAAATCTACAGCTGGGTAACTGAGGCTGGCTATTAAGTGTTTTGCCCATAAACACACATCAGGCGACAGTGGGCGCGAACCACGGACCTCCAGGTCACGGGTCGAGTGCATTTACCACTAGGCCACCGAGGCAGTCATTAGCGCTTAGCACTTTGATTATTTCAGATTCCTATAACGGGACAGACTGTATAGACAGGAAGGGCAGGCGTGTTAAGGTGGGACAGATCTACAACCCTTCAGACCACTCGCCCTGTACCATCTGTGAGTGTCTAGAAGACAAAATGATGATGTCATGCTCGTCGGAGGGGTGTGACTCCCTGAAGTGTCTCAATTTTTACCCCGACCCGGACTCGTGCTGTGGATATACGTGCAAGGATAACAGTAAGTGAAATGTGTAAGCGATTTTCTTCGAAAATCTCGTAGCTACAACTATAAACAAGATGTAGTAACGACGGTATTTTAAGTATCCAATCTTTGCGTTTTCTTGCTAAAACACCGTAACTACAGCTTTATACAAGAACTTGCTTTTGATAGAAACTTTTTGTTCCAATAAAATGTTATTTGTACACGCAATCAATTACTATAAATTGTGATTTTTACACGCAGTCAAATGCAATAAACTGTAAGTTTCTATTATCAGGGCAGAAATGTTAAGAGGATTCCGTTTTATAACCTAGTAACATGGGTCAGATAAGATGGGATTATGCCAATCCGAAATCATTTTTCTTAAAAGTGTGGGTACTCACTCGAATCGTCTCATCCAGACGATTCTAATGAGTGCACAACTCATAGGGGTAATCACAGTATTGAATAAATATTTCTAGTTTCAGAGATTATAATTTGCCGCCCATTTGTAAGACGTTATATTTTCACAATATTTGTTCTTGCGTCCCCGTTTTCTTTCAGAAACTGTGGCGGGTCTTGACGTCCGCCAAGTTGGTAAGGACGCAGTTATTGTACAATGGGCCTTGGACGAACAATACTCCAATTACACTATTTCGGTAAGTATACGAAATCAAAGCACTGAGAGTACTGACAGTGGACGTCTTTGGTGGCATACCTTGACTTAAAATCATATACAGCCTATTTGAGACTTCGTTAGGAGATTCGAAGATAACAGAAAATAATATACACTAGTTTTCTAGTAGCTTTTTATGATTTGAATACATTTTTTATTTAAAAAAAAAGACTCTATAAAACCTTTGGTGTTTCAATATTCTGGCTTTTCCAAAATTTGATTATTTTACATATCAAAAGGTTCTTGAGTCAACCCCGGTTACCTAAGTCGGCTTAGTATTGGGCTGTCAATCCTTGGGTCGTTAGTTCGATCTCCAGCTCGGCTAACTTTTACCCAACATTTGAAAAAATCATTGTACCAAGCGTTATTTGCCCCCCACCAATGTGCGATTGAAAGTTAGCCGAGCTGGAGATCAAACTGCAGTTATTGGAATCATAGAAATGTGACTGGAAACAAATATTTTTTTACTCTGAACTAAAATCATTGTACCAAGCATTATGTGTTCTCCCACCAATGTGAGATTGATAATTAGTATACCTAAATGAGATGGGCATCTGATGACTCGGATGGAAATGTTATGGTTGTACTAGTGTTAAGATCGGTATAACTGCAATAGTGTTGACAGTTGTGTTATATCCGATTCGAACAACTAATACAATAGTATTCAATTCATCGACTTTCATTCAGAAAATGAAGCTAGCCTACAGTAACGATTCTGGGATGTACGGTAAACTGGACTTCAAGGAGATCCCAGTAGTGGCCGGGGCGGACAGCGCCATAGTGTCGGGGCTACAGTCCGGGATGGTGTACATTTTTACTGGTGTCGGGGAGGTTGAACACCAGTATTACCCGATAGAAGTCCCGGTTAGGGCCACTGAATTTGCGTTGGAACCGAGAAGTAAGTAAATAACAACATTTTCTCTTTCAAACCGCGAAAAAGCTGTAACTGCCTATATAATAATATTATCGGAAGACGAGTAAAACTTGTTCGCGCTCAGTCATCGTAAAGTATGATCAGAAAGTAATTATACTGTTCACAAAAAGTAGGGGATAATCTGTTAATCCATAAGGTTATTGTGGTTGCAAACAATTTAGGACAATCTAACTTATTCTTGGCCTACTAGCAGATGTCCCATGGTAATATGGTAGTTACGGAATTCCCTTTTCTGCTAAACATGTTCTGCAAATCCAGCATTTTAGAAGGGAGGGGTATAGCGCATATTTTAACATGGCGTATGTTGTAATGGAAATTCTTACTTTAGTTGACTATGACTTCGAGAAAAAAAAATTGGTGTTTGGTATCTCTATCATGTATTCGCATCGCATTTTGTTGGAATAATGTGAGCTCTATTGAAAGCTCACCGTAAGTGAGTTAATGGTGTGCTGGAAACCAGAAGAACGTGAGTCCAGACTGCTGTCAAACCCTGTGTCTCACAGTCAGATATTGTCACGATATCAAACAAATGGCTTCTTTGTTGATGATTCAAAAACGGGGCCCTGGAGATGATTCGATGCTAAAGCTGACCAGAATACCACAAATCAAACTTACAATATCCTCTACTTTTGGTGCACAGTATATTACGCGAAACTTGATCGTAGTGGCAGTTTTCATGGGACGACTTAACCCTTGTCATGCTGAACCCGGAATATTCCTGCTTTGGCAGGAGCTATAGACAAACATCAGCCTGCACATAATGTGCAGTCTGATGTTGGTCTACACCACCTGTTTCTCACTTTCAAACCAGAATTGTCAATAGATTTAGTTATTCAAATAAAAATTGATCTACAGTTGGTCCTTTCAGTGTTTTTTGCCCTTTAATTTTGATGCAAATTTGTAGCCAAAATTTAATCAGCATCAGCAAGGGTTAAATAGTGTTGTAGCTTGAGTATATTAAAGCTATTTAGCTTCAATTTGACTTTGTCAGCCCTATAAGCTCAATTCGTAGAGCAACTGATTTCAAAACAACTGAAGGTCCCTTTCGTGGGTTCGATTCCCGGGCTGGCACACTGACAAATTAATTGCATTCGGATGAGACGTTAAACCCGTAAGACGTTATATGCATTCAATCAGATCATATGTTCCACGATGGGACTCAAATCTATCTTACATCAATGCAGGCTTGTTGTTCTTCTTTTCAGCAAGCGATGCATTGGAACTACAACGTCGTTTTCACGAGAAGAAATTACGTGTTCAGGTAAGAAGTTCATTTCTATCTTCTAGATCTATGACTGCCACCTGCGTCAGTTCCCGCGTTTGTCCGATCGTGGAAAATTTCCATATATGACATAAACTTTGTAGTAACCCCCCGGTCTCACAGACCCCGATTTCCAAAATAATCGTAGTGCTTCGGTAGAACGCATTTTCTCCGATTAACCACGAATTCGAGCCGTTTTTCTCCGATCATCCTTGGACGGGGCGTATTTGTAGACATAGGTGCTGTGTGTTCCCGACGGGCTGCGAAAAACTACGATTCGATACGATTTACTACGCTTTTGCCCCGATTTCGTTCCGAAGTACCCCGAGTTTAAGAGCCGAGTTACTACGAAATAGTACGATCTAGACCGACTATCCCGATTTCCTACTACGATGGACTACGATGCACAAAGATATACTGCGACATACGCCAACAGTTCTAGATCGACTACGAGTTTCATATCTTTTTTCAGGATTATACCCCGATTTCGGACACTGGGTAAAAAAATCCGTGATTTCACAGCAAAAAAAATCAGTTATCATATGGATATTAGAGTGACATCATGCCAACAACAACAGACGACGTTATAATTGCAATCTCGTGTTACCTCTTTATTCAACTTAAGGAAAGGGAAAATGCTCCAGCTGAAAAGAGTCTTGAAGAGCTTGAGTATAAACAACGCCAGATACAGCCTAAGCATAGGAAATAAAGGCGATGGTGGGTACGGCCTTGGATTACCAAAGAGAGGAGGCAAAACACTGGACAATTTCATCAGCTATTGCAGCGTGAATTACCATCTTGAATTACCTGCTCATGACCACCAACCGAAGTCAGTATAGGGAAGCGTCTCGTTCAAAGGTTTTGAAGTGATGAATTGTTTACAAAGTTGATTCGCCTCAATATACTCCTCGGAAATCGGGGTACTTCGTAGTATCACGGGATGATATCTTATCAGTTCGTAGTTATTCGGTGTAGGTCGGTGTAGCTCGGGTTGCCAGTCGCGTATCTCGTCGTACTTCACCGGCGAGAATCGGGAGTTACTCGTTTGGCATCGGCGTTATTCGGGGTTCATCGCCGAGGTAGGTACGCCGAAATAGGACCGATTCTGTTGCCGAAAAACGCCGATTTGCTTACTACGAACAACGACGACTTAGTACGAGGTACACCGAGATGCGCCGATTTCGGCACGATTTTCGAAATCGGGAGAAAAATTTGCGCATGTTGAAATTTTTGTCCCGATTTATTTTTGATCCCGGATTGATGACGATTTGAGTCAGGAGGCACTACGACTCTCCCGAAGCTAGTCGATTTCGCGCCGTTTTTGAAATTTTCGAAATCGGGATTAAATCGGGGTCTGTGAGACCGGGGGGTACTGTAGATTGAATGAATCCCCGACTTGTATGCAAATTGCCGACCCCATTCTTTGGGACGTTTGGTTGTCTGCCATCAAATGTCAAAATATGCGGTATTTCGTATACATACACAGGAAATGAAGACCATTTATGTAAAAAATATCTTAATTTACCATTGTGACCATTACACAAAAAGAATAACATGCTAGTGTATTAAAATATCAGTGTTGTATGGCGAGGTTGGGAAAATCAATCATGCCGAGGCTGTGCCGAGTGATGATGATTTCTCGCAACCGAGACCAGATGATATTAAAATATATATTTGAATAGATCTATGATACTATCATTTTTCAGTACTATAATTTCATTTAAACCTTTAAAATCAAAGAAATTTAGAAAAAGTAGTTCTGGTTGAGACCATGAATATCCAAATTGTTTCTAAAAATAGAACTGCCTGATATCATATTCATGATGTTACAAGGAAGAAGATATCTTGCCAATACATGCTCGAATGCGTGGTAAAGACAGTTATACCTCCGCGGATCACTCAACCATTCCCATTTGCTACCAACATGCCTCATTTACTCTGATTTTTGAAACAACATTTGTCCCCGATTTATAAGGTCAGTGACATTTAACAAAAAGTGGTCGTATTTGGGGTGACCGAAACGTCGTAAGCTGTAATTACGACACCTAATTCACGAAAATGTTTAAAATAGAATAGCGATAAATGACGGAGGTCAACAGTACGATCCCGTCTAGATAATTGATTTGATTAATCAATCTTTATTTTGGTTGAAAGCTGCGATCTGTGAATGAGTCGGGCAGTGTTTATTATTCAACTGATATTGCGTGGCTACCCGTGAGGTAATTAGGCTAGTTAACTTTTCAATAGTTTTGGGTCCTCTCAAAAGACAGTCGCCAATTGTCTTGAACACATGAACATAACTGTATCTTTAAACCAAATAGAAAAATGTGCTAAGCGAAAGTAAACACATTTCATCATTGGGTTACTAAATCCTCGTAACTTCAGCTTGTGTTCAAGCTGAAGTTACGAGGGTTTGGTTGCCAACTAGCCTGGCTCCCAGGCTGTCAATTAGTTTTAAAATTAATAAGGTAGACCACTCATGTGTAACTATTTTATTTCAAATTACCTCCCATATTCTCAAAAACTGACAGCCTGGTCAACTCTGCAGCTCTTACTCCCAGAAATTCCTGGAAGAATTTGACCCCTCGGTCAGGTCACAGTCTTACTGATGTTAGATAATGATAAGCCAACCCTAGTGGAAACTCCTTAATGACCCTTATCAAATAACACAGACTGTACCTGGTCAGATATCTATTACCAGACAAAAAGTTTAGACAGAATAAAATAGTTGATGAAATCAAAGTACTGTAAGAAGTGTAAATCAGTCATCACTGAATGGTTTGACAGACTGTTGCATTTCAAACTTTAGAAATTTGATAAACATCTTTAAACACAATGAGAATCCAAACAATATAAACCTAGCATAATAGCCCAAGATGGCTCACCATAATTAAAAGTTAAGATACCTGTTAAAACATGAAATCTATAAATATCAATCGATCAAAGACTTATATAAAAGTGTCTCCTTTTCAGACAACTAAAGGTCAACTTTTGAATTCGAAACATATGTTATATAAATCTTTTTTTAAAGAGTTATGTAACAATCATAAAAAACATTTTGCCCGGTGAACGGATAAGGAAATTGTCATGAAGGCCCATTACCCTTGTGTTGATGGATCCATGTTTAATCTTGGACTTGCATTTGAGCAGAAAAAATCTAAACAAGTTGCATGCAGATTGAATTTAATTTTGGCCCTTAGAGTGTTAACAAAGATATTATCATTTAGGCCTCCGTCCCACTCTTTTGAATGCAACCTCCCAATTTTCAAAAGGGTTCATCCATGTGACCTACAAAATGATGATTTAGAATCATGGATATTGAACCAATATTGTGGCCTCTACAGTGTTCACAAAGAAATTACCGTTCTCCTTATCTTGTGTTTTCAATTGGTACCTTACTTTTGATATTCTTTCCTTGTGACGGGAAAAACAATCTGACCAAGTTTGATTAAGATTGGGACAAAATTGTCCACCCCCCCTAGAAAGTTTACATGGATATTTTCAAAAAGGCCCCTTTTACTATGTTTTCCGATGGAACCTTTCCATTTTCAATACCTTTTATCTTTGTGACCTTACCAACTCTCTGACCAAGTCCAAGTTTCATGAAGAATGGGCCAATATTAAGGCATCTAGAGTGCTTATGAAGAAATTTACAACTAAGGCTTTCACCAGACATTCAATTATTACAAAAACCACCTTTAGCATAATGTACTCAGATGAGCTTAAAATATCCCAGTTGCAACAGTACAAAGAATATTTTTTGGCTTTTCTTTTGGTGTTTTAAAAGTGAATGTCAAAGAATAATTTTGGCCAAGATTGATTACTTAAAACCTGATTGAGACTGCGCAATCCTACACCGGGAATAGTCGCGATTTGCTGTCCTGCAAAAGCCCTTTTAATATCACGATTGGAAGAATATTTATACTAAAATGAATGTACACCATTTGTTGATTTTTGACCAAGGTGATTGTAACGTAAATACGCGCAATGAAGAGTTACAAACGCATTAATATGGCAATCCTCAAAATCTAAATTTGGACATATATTTCACTCAAAGAACATCAGATCATACACATTGCTTTGAGATTTAATCAAGAGGGACTTGCAACATGGCTTTCCATTGAGTATACACGCTGCATTAATCTGGCATAACTCATAGAGTTGTTTTGCTCTTATTCTGACTTACTCAATTAGAGACTACTTGGTATAAGTCAAAGGTCATAATGGTATTCAACCAAGAAGAAATCCTGTAAACATAGACTTTCATCAATGGTTGAATATTCATCATATTATGTTTGTGTATTTTCACCATTTCTGGTGAAATTTTGCTGCAACACAGAGAAAGGGAACACCATCTCAAATTTCTTTTAAATTCAGCTCCTTGTACCTGTGTGCGTGCATTTGCATGAAATTTTCAGAGAATGTTCCCTCTTAAAATTATAAACGTTGAGAATTTTCTCTGTTTATTGATTATGTTGTTTCACAGAAGTATTTGACCTTCATGTCAAAATTATTGAAAACAAAACCCCTATCTCATTTATGCATAAATTTGCGTGAAACCTACAGAATGTTTCTTTTCGTGTGACTTTTGGCATTTTGTCATGTTGGTAATACGTTGCTGCGTCACAGTAATAAAAGGGTGTTTATGTCACGTAACTTGTTTTCATATTCTATCTAAAAAAGAAATTAGTCTTGCCTGGATAATATTTCCTGCATTTATGGTATAGTTGCTTTCTTTGATGAGTACGTATGTAACACAAAGAGTATGTTTGGAAACACCTAAGGTTAAGGTCACATGTCAAGGTCAAGCAACAAAATTGGTCTAGTATGGGGCATATCTCGATGATTTATATGAATTGATTGCAAAATAATTTGGCACAGTATTCGCCCTTGTGTCATGGGAATAAATTGTTTGGATAAGCCCAAATCTTACGTCACAGTTAAACGTCAAATGATAAGGCTTGTCTGTAGCATGTTTTCTTTATTTATGATATGATTGGGTTTCAAAATAACTTTGTACAGATATTCCCTTTGGTTAGTACTAGTATCATTCCAAAAAGGTTGTTTGGGTTCATAGCATTATTTGCAGGAGTATCGGTGTCTGTCCTATTAGTAATTATACATGTATAGTTTCTGTATGAAAGAAATGTACCAAGTAAATCTGACCTGCAGCTTGAAGCATCAATAGTATATACAATATAAAATGTTATGTATGCTGCATCTAGTGGTGCCTTTAATTCTATACAAAAATATTGTTAGCGTAATGTCATTTCTATTGGTTACCCTGCAAATGCATTGCTTTTAAAAAGAAGTAAAAGTATCAGTCCGCGTTCAGAGTAAAAAACGCTCTATTGTGAATATTCTTTGAATGTTTTTTCTTGAATTAGTATTATGAAAGATGAGTCGTGTATTCAAATTGGAGTTCGAAATTTTGCGGGTCATAAATATCAATCAAGTTAGGCCTATTTTAAGATCATCGCGTCATAATCATTTACATAACCGAATATTGGATTTACAAATACTAACTTATCTTTTAGAATAAAAGTCTAGTTTTTGTGTACATAGTCGTCTTAGATCATTGTTTTGCGTTTGGAAAATGTGCACGAACACAGCCGGGAACTTTTAAGCAATAGACTCAAGTAACTTCGAGCGACTTAGAACAATTGTCAGAATAGACTTGATATCAATCAGAGATGTACATATCATATTGTTATAGTTTTTACTATTTTTGTAATTCTTTTGTCCTTTGATGGCATTTCTATTTGGGGAATTGAATTATAGTTGGTAATCAGCAGAGTCATATTTTGGATGTTATTCATCATTTTCGTTACAAATCAGTATATTTGATGGTTGCTTTTCTCGTTGTCGTTAATTTAACAAGACTGATGTCACCACAATTCCAGAAATCGTAACTTTAAGAATATTGTATTGGTAATTTTTTATGGAGATTTCTCTGTCCAAAGTTTAACATGAACATGTTAATGAAATGTTTAAACTTGGTTTCCTACTTTGTACAACCACTTGCGTAAAAGGGGAATGCTTTTAATGTCCTCTACTTTTAATTTGTATGTTAATAGCGATGTCATTGATTTTGATAACTGCTCCTTAGTTTGAAATAATATGCTTCTCTCATTGCATGATAAATTTCACATAAATTCAGAAGTCTTCAGACCTTCATGCCAAATGAGCGCTTCAGGTTTATTTTCACCTGGTTCAGACTGTTTATTAAAAAAAACAACATTTTCTCAAAATATTATTTTCCATGACATGGACCTGGGACTGTATAAGTCACTTTCTGTGATAGCTCTGATGATATTTTTTTTCATTTTGATTTTATTATTTTTTGTTTGAATCTAGTTAATATTGAATTATAATTCAAATCAAAGTCCTGGTAAAATACTCTAGGAAGTCAGCAAATCAAGTATTTCCTTCCTAGAGCCCTGTCAGGAATTGTGCATAAAGATGACCTTACAGATTAAATAATCAAATAGAAAATAGAAAATCAGACCAGGAAATGATAACAATCTTGTTTTTGTAAGACATTCCATGTCCCTATATTGACCCTCGAATAACCTGCTAACTGTAAACCTGTACATGGGGCTCTGCAGAGTTTACCAGTCCCACTGATCGGCCAGTCAGAGAAAATAAGCTGATAAGAAATTTTCTTTCTCTAGTTGAATTTTGCTTATTTTCTCACAATACTTCAGATCAGTGGGACGGGAGCCAGTCTAGTTGCCAACCTTCGATTTGAATAATGTAGACTATATAATAACCTGTGTAATTATAAATGAAAGCTGGTTAACCTTAACCTTACTTGCACGGAACCGATACTAAGGCTATGTCCTGCCAGGACAATAATCATGGATTATACATATATCTATGATATTTCAGACTAATGCGGGAGGCAAGTTTCAGTGGCCAGATAAGATGTACGTGAACATGAACACGTTCAGCTACGTTACGGAGGAAAGCAAAATGCTCAGTAGGTATTCATTACGTCGAATTATACATTATGGTTAGAATTTTGGTCAGTAAACATGTATTTCTAAATAAGACGATTCTTATATCTTCAAGTTCCATAGCTACGGACAGAGGGGTATTTTGATTCCCAAATTGAAAGATCAAGCGCGTAGCTCCCATTACGCAAATTACGCTAGTGCGTAAAAGATATAATCTTCTGTTGAAAAATGTCGTTGATGAATGATCATAGCATCGAAACTACAGTTTATTCAAGCTGTAGTTACGATGTTTTGATTATTCTCCAACGCTAAAATCATAAAAAGGGGACGGAGGACATTCATCTTTTGTCACAGTTCTCGTGTCGCCTTTATCCTATATATTCTTTGGTTGTAGCCTTCTGAGTGCGTATACATTTCAAAGTCCTGGATACGCCTATGATATTTCATTAGTCATCACTTAAAATCTATTTTGGTGGTACTCATTTGAAACGTCTTGAGCATCGAGATGATTCAGGTTTCATTGTGAAATAAAGATTTTTAGAATGGTTTTACTTCCTCTTAGCTTGACCCATGAGCCCACCTGAAAAGTTTAAAGTAATTTATCAAAAACCGGCATAAAAAAGACGTTTTTTTCTAGGACATTAGTGTTATTGTCTTGTTTTCTTCTTCTCTACGTCATTTTTTAAATGACGAGTCACTTGTATTGTTTTTTGCAATTTCTAGTTCAACATACTATGATTATTTAAAGACAGATAACAGCTCACCTAAGCATCACTCCAGTGAAATTTGGTTGATATCCATAAGTTAGGTTCTGAGAAAAGCCATATTTTACCATATATGGAACATTGCCACACTCATAAAAGCCACGTTTTCATTGGATCAAAATTTCTTGAACTACATTGAAAGGGGCCATCTAAGATACTTTCTTTGAAGTTTGGTTGAAATCCATCCAGTAGTTTATAAAGAGAAGATTTTTTTAGATAAGTTCATGATCGATCGGACGCACTGACGGACGGGCGAACTGACGACGACCGCACGAACGATACGCACGATGGTGTACTTCGGCTAGTAGACCTAATAAACAAATGAATATTAGAAACATAGGAATATACGCCTTACGAGTATCCTTTGTTAAAACATAATTTACTTTCATCCTCAGAAAATGGAAAGATGTGGATGACCATTAAGCTCCATAACCACAACTCAGATGTCGTGATGCGTTTTACGACAAGGGATATCAAGGTTTGTCTTATCGCATACAGTAGGCCTTTAATTCAAGGCGTGACTACCATTGCGCACATTACGCAATTGCGCAAAACAAATATTTTTTCTCAACATTACCGTTGATGAGTGATCAAAACATCGTAACTACAGCTACTTCGAGCTGTAGTTACGATGTTTTGATTATTCACCGACGCTTAGATTATGCAAAAAGTGGAAGTGGGCGTAGGACATTTATCTTTTGTCTCAGACCACATGTCGCCTCTAACCTATACATTGTTTGGTGGTAGCCTTCGGAGAGCGTGTCAATTTCAAAACCCTAGTTACGCATACAAAGAATACAACTTTTATTTAATTTTTTTTTACCAAGAATAACGAAAATTAAGAACGGAAACAAGAAGAACAAGAGATCGAGAAAATAAGTTCCTAAAATTGCTTAAATTGAATAAAATACGCCTTTGCCAGATTCAAACAATAATTTAGCTGATTTCTAGGTATCTTCTTAATCGTGGAAGGTCACAAGGTCACATGTAGAACCTATTATGTCGTATAAGTATAGCTTATTCAAGCGGTGATGTCTTTGTTGCTGTTGGTGTTGTTTTAATTGCCTGAATATTGTTGTTATTTTTATTATCATCATCATCATTATCATCATTTTAGGAAAGCACCCGCGAACGATTCATTTGATGTTTTACAGGTTTACCGCTGGATAATGGCGCACATGTAGACGAATGCAGTATTTATGCTAGACTGGTGACAGTCTCTTAAATAGAGGTATATATGAAAAAAGAAAGATAGAAAAAACGTTTCACGTCTATAAGCCTGATTTAAGAGACTGGGGAAATGCGATGAAGCCTGGAATTTCATGAATTCTGGACAGTCACTGTTTACATAATCAGACTATTAACATCTTGTTATCAGATCAATTTGGTCAGTGATTCCCAGCATGGGGCCATAAATTAGCTATACTGACCCCTTGTTACAATCTAACCGGCCTGATAAAAATATTTCTTGCTTAATTTTCTGATGTTTGGGATTTTCAAGTGAAAACTAATGTGAAATTATTTATACCTCAGCCACAGAGGGCAAGGAATAAAATTGACTACTAGTATTAGATTTGAATTTGAGAATCTAAGTTATTATATTCAGTTGGAAACCTTTAGCCCTATCTATTTACAATTCTATAATTTTATGAAGTCAACTTACCCTGGTTGTATTAAGGTAGTTAAACCGTATTAGATCCCCAACAATTCGGCACTCATAAACTTTCACAATTTAAACCAAGGTTTCCTAATGAAAATCATTAAGAAACCTCGGTTAACACTGCTAAAGTTAATTACTTCCGAAACGTTGCGGAACTATTGCAGATCCACTACCTTCATAATTGACGATTCTAGAACTTGGGATTCAAAGTGAAATAGTTTACAGAGTTAACAAGAAAATGTTCATAAAACACTTATGCCACCAAGACAGGGTTTTACAGATTTGACCTTGACCTTGATTGATGACCTTGAGCTTGAATGTACTTCTGTGAGAGGAAATCTCATACAAAATATGAGCAATGTCTCTCAAATAGTGTTAAAGATATGTAGCAAAATGTTTAGGAACAGGTCATGTATTCAAGGATGGACTTACAGACCGTGAGTCGGGGCATCAAAGACATTTCACTCTTCTTTTTTCATCTAAATCAAAATCATTCTGTTTGATAAAAGTATACTAACTTGAATATTTGTCATTGTGAAAAGTTTGTGCCGGTGTCATAGGCATTTGGTAGTGCGTCAGTCTTTCAATCACAAGGTCCCATGTTCAATCCCGGACGACGTCATCCATTCTTTAAGATATTAATCTCTGACCAACAGATTGATCGCCGTTAATCTATTTGGGATAGCAAATATGAGCTAGGATAGGATTAGTGATTGCACTGGTGCAACAAATACCAGGAATCCGTTGTCAGGTGCTCAAGCCGCAATAGAATGATCAGAAAAAAATGTTTCAAGCGGCGTTAAACCAGAGTTGGGGGTTGGTCAATTTATCTATTCAGGATTTTTGTCAATTATATATTGATCATTGATGGCCCTTCAATTACAATAATTGACAACCCAAAGGGAGTGTTTACGTTTATGACTTGAATATTTTTTCACTTTTAATGCACATGCCTATCATAAGCTACAGTTACTGAGCTACAACCTTAATGTACATGTATAAATGTATGACTGAGTTGCAATATTTTCATAATCACTTAAAGGCATTTATCAGTTAGAGACATTTGAGTATTTCATAAATTCTTGGAATTATTCCACGTATTTGTTGTTTCATACGAATGCTGTGTTCATATTTTAAAAACAGAATAAAAGAAATCCTAGAGCAATAAATAATCATTATTGAGCAATCAAGGGTCTATATGCCATGCTGTGAACTTTTCATGGGGTCAGACAATCTGTTCAAGAAATCTTAGGAATTTGACACCTATTTGACCTAAAATTTGGGAACCAATATAGTGGTTCCCTCTGAATGGATTTCACCAGTCCCAGAGTTTCAGATAAAGGAAAATTAACTCAATATATGTGTGTGGTTGGTTTGTGGTTTAAAGTGGTTATGCACCTTGTTTACTTATAAATCTAAACTCTGGGACTGAATGCCAGTCTATATTTATGCAGTATATGGTACAACGAAAAATCTTGAATGGTGAAAAGAGAGTTTGGACATAGTTAACGAGAAGCTTTAGGGATGAAATAATCAATTTTAAAACATAAAAAAGTCATAGAAATCTAATCGTTTTTGTCATATGTACTGGTTTTTACAATTGACCGCCTTCAGTGTGTTCTTTATCTTATCTTGAGTAATTGTGGGATCTGTAGGATCAAGGCGCGCGGATCAAGATTTTTTCTGAAAGGACCTCTCATCAATTACGATTTGTTAAACACATACAGATTTTTCTCAAATTTCGATTGCAAAATCCCCCCTTTCTTGGGTGACCTGCGATATCATGTACAAGATTTTTCATAAAAAAAATCTTGTTCAAACTAGCCAGGATTATCACTGTGGTACATTTAGAGTCGCTCGATTGTTTGGTATGGAAAGATCGGGGCATATTGATTTACTGTACTACATCTGCCCGTCTGTCTGTGGGTCTGTCTGTCAAAATGACAACGGTAAAACAATATCCCCCGATCATTCGATGATGGTTCATAATAATAGTTCACCAACATAGACTGAAAAGGCTAAAACAAAGAATTCTTTTGCAATTTTGGTTAGATTTACCCACTAGTTTTGGAGGAGAAGATTATCAAAGATTTCAAAGTCCCTATAAGCCAGGCCCTAAGATTTTAAAGTAAATCAAATTTCGCTCACGAGTTTCAAGAAGAGTCACTAAAGAAATATTCGTGTCAAATTAGGTAGATTGCTATTGATTACATTGTACATTGTTCTGGACTCGAAGATTTTTAATGATTACGGAGACAAAACGAGCTCCACCCTGCCACGCCAATATATTGGTTCAATCAAAAAATCAAAAAGAAGTTATGAGAAGGGACACCTTAGTAAGATTCGTGCAAAGAAAGGTTGAAACTTGTCCTCTGAGGAATGGATTGCAAAGATTTCAAAGTCGAAATAAACCTCTCACTGTCACGTATGTGAAATGGGACCAATCAAAATTTCACGAACAAATTTTGAGAAGGGCCTCCTTCATACCAATTTTGATTGAAATTTGCTCACTGTTTTTGAAGATGTTTAATGATTCAAAAGTAAAGCAAAAATACACGCCACGCTCATATTTTGGGACAAATGAAAAATTTACGAACAAGGTAAAAGAAGGGTCATCCAATTAACGTTTCTGCCAAGGTTGATTTAGAGGTTACAGAAGAGTAGATGTAGAACTGTCGACGGACAACAACCAACGAAAGACTAACTACGGACAAGACAAAGGGAAAACCTGACAAATGAAAACATTGAGCAAAATGAGGTCAGATGAAGCATTTGAATTATTATGGCATATTCTCTCTGATATCATGTACAACCATCCACAAGCACCACAAAAATATTGCTATGAATTAGGTCAAAAGAAAGTATTTTAATACGTGTTTGAAATTTTGCCATCCAGCTCATTATATGTCAAATCTAAGAGAAGCCCTGATGCTCTTAATGGTGCTTTGTTTAATCATCCGCGAGCACCGAAAGCGGGTGTCACACTCAGCAGCACAAATCATTTTTGATATTAAGAGTTTACAGTTAATCACGGCGTGAAATTTACATACATCTCGATCAAAACCATTCCGAATCACTCGCTCAGCGCTTCATTCATTCATTCATTCATTCATTCATTCATTCATCCATCCATCCATCCATTCATTCATTCCAAACACTCTCTCAAACCATTCGAAAACGCTCCAGACTCACTTAAAAAAATAAAATCAAGAACTTCATTCAAAATAAAAAAAGCTAGAAAATATAGCGATTTCATACACATAGTTGAAATTGTATGCATTTGATAGGTTCTTGAAGAAATATGTAGCTATTTATGTAAATTGTGCATTTTTTGTTAAAGGGATGTTGTCCAGTATCGTTAATTTTGTTAATTCTGAACAAAATTAGCGATATTAGATTACCTCCCTCAAAATTCAATCAAAAGTCGCTCCACACACTCGTTCAATTTCATTCCAAAACCATTCCAGAATCATTCACATTATCAATTTCACGATGTTCTTAACTGTATGACCGAAAGGGATATAATTCTTACAAAAATATACAAAGAGTATCTTCATGGAAAATTTGTGTTTCTCTTGAGAAGAAAATACCTTCCAAAGTTTCAGTGAAATATCTTTAATAGAGAAATGAGATATGACCCAATTAAGTTTTTTCGCCTTTGTCGTGCAGTCAACTACAACGTATGCGTCTACGTGCTATGCCTACCACGACGAAGATAGGGCCTTGACAAATGCCTCGATAATTCAAGTCGATCTAAACTTAAACCGGTGAAACTTGTCATCTAAATGAGAAAAATTTTAAGTTTTTTCGCCTTTGTCGTGCAGTCAACTACAACGTATGGGTCTACGTGCTATGCCTACCACGACGAAGATAGGGCCGTGACAAATGCCTCGATTATTCAAGTCGATCTAAACTTAAACCGGTGAAACTTGTCATCTAAATGAGAAAAATTTTAGAAAAATTAAATAAGATCTATCCCAATCAGATTTTTTGAGGATCGCGATCCTCTTAAGGGGTAAACCACTATTCCTGAACCAAAAAGGTCTTTAATACAAATAAATCCCAAGGTCCAAAATGTTCAGTTTCCATCTTTAAAGATTCCCTCAGGGCCACCTTATTTCTGACCCCGGGCGGGTACAGTTGCCCGCAATATCAGAGTATCTCTCAGATAGCGGGCTACCAGCTCTAGACTGGTCCACATATCGACTATTAGAATAGCCTAAAATAGGCTATTCTGATATTCGACAGTGAGACCAGTCTACACCCGACCCAAAGCGGGCGAGAAATAACTTGGCCCTAAGATCCTCTACAAGTTTTCAATACGAAGACCCCTTATCATCCTACCACATACACACTAACTAGGTAAAGTCCTTAGAGAAAAACATGGCCCAAGCCTTATGTTTCAGATTGTTCCCGATGATTCGCCCCTAAATGGTTGTAGCATGCATTTCTACAACATCGCTTCAAAAGTTTCAAATCAGTCTTTTCAGTAATTATTTACGTCTATAATTTTTTAAGAGATTATTTTAAAATGGTTTTCATAAAGCCATAGAAGCAACAATACGGTCAATAAATACCGGAGTTTTCAATTGCGCTAATTAATTCGAATGGATTAAAAAGCTCATTGTTTTTATCAATGGGCAGAAAGCATTGTTTTTAAAGAAGAAAATCCCGCGTTCCAACAATTTCTTCTTTAAAAACAACATTTTCCCAAACCGTATCTATTCTCTTTTTTGCAGATAAGTTCATTTTGATCCCGCTGTCATAGCGCAGTTGGTAAAACAACGGATTTCCATTTAAAAGGTCCCGGGTTCGATTCCCGACGGCGGCACTCATCCTTTCCGACTTGTCTTTCACCAATTGGTCGATAATCGTAGACCTATGTGGATAGCAGCTGGAGGCTAGAAAAAGATGTAATGGTAGTACTGGTGAGAGCAATACCAAGAATCCATGTTAGGGGCTCCGGCCGCCAAGATAGAATTGAAAGGTTGTTGAAAGCGGTGTAAAACCCTATTCAGACAAAAAACAAGTCATTTTAGATCCTGGACATATCTTCTTTTATGCATCTACAGATAAATGGAGAAAATGCATGTTTCCACAACCCTGCATATATTACAGTTCTATCGACCAAGGGCCTGTTTTACTAAACATCTTAAGATCTTTTTTGCACAAGTCAAAAATTAAATTTGCTTCTACAGTTGTAGATAAATGTGGAATTCTGCCATGCATCATCTAATAGGAATCGTTCCAATGAGATATTACAAGACAGAATCTAACAATTAATAAAATCACTAGGTACGTTTTGTGATTTTGACTTACGTTTAAAGTTTTTCGTAAAAAGTTAAGTCAAACGGGCCCCGGATATCACGGTAAATGTCAGTACTAAAGTGCTTAGACCTACTCCCGGGCCATTTTATGGTAAGTCTTTATGTTTTTTTTTTCTTTCCTGGTGTATCCGCAGTGGCGGATGCAGAAGGGGGTCGGCGGTTCAAACGAACCCCATCTGAAGCACATTTCATTTCTCTTCAAACAGAATTTCAATTTACCCTTATCTTGCTGTTTAGGATATATTCAAATTATGAACAAAGTTTTGGTAGACAGTCTATACTAAGATCAGCCTGCACAGATGCGCAGGCTGACCTTATGATACACTGTCTACCTTCTGTTTGGGGCTGGCTCGTTGACATGTCTAAAAATAAAAAAATGTGTTTAAGCAAAATTTAAATTCGGTAGGATAAGGGTTAAAATTGTGACCCGTCACACAAAAAGGGACCACAAAAAGGGACCATCTGGGTAGTGCGTTAAGTGTCGACCCGAGTCAGACTGCGCGGTGTGCGTAGACTGACTTTGCTCGAAACTTTTCGCAATGTGCTTATTTTCTGAATCCGGAATGTTCAATCTACCTTCCAGTGAAAGAGTTTTTGAAATGCGACCTCTGGTTGACAAATGCTGGGCCCAATCTCTTTTTCAAATATTCATTTTCTTGAGTACCCAGATGATCCCTTTTCGCGTGACGGATCACAATTGTGAAATACTAGGAAAATGAACTTCTCCCTTTTTATTGTTGTTGTTCGAAGCCCCTTTACTGAAATCCTAGATCCGAAGCTGCTCCGGTTAACGAGAAGCACAATGTTTGAATCCTAGGAATCCGAGCGGCATTTTAACCTCATCAAATCGAGTATGACCGATTAATTCAAGCTACAGAGATGAGAGGGGGTATTTTGGGATTTACATTCAAACATTTAGATAATGTTTTTGTAAACCCTATGCTGTTGGTACTCATTGGAATCGTCTCACAACATTGTTTCGTTGAGAAATAAAGCTCTTCGATAGGTTTTACCCCCATCCCCCTCTTATCTCTAACAGGTGTGAGAAGTTTATTTATTTCCGTTTATTTATCGTCACGGCTACCGTAGCATATGCCCATATGAGCGACGCCCCCAGAAGACGGTTAGTTGTTACGGGGATAATGTAAGGATACATGACGAAGCTACTGCTGAGATCCGCCATGGTTCTTTAACGTGCTCGGTGTAAAGCACCATTTCACGGGATCTCTCTGTAACGTCTCATCCGAAAGACAATTAGTTTGTTAGTGTGCCAGTCCGGGAATCGAACGCATGCGTTCGACCTTCAATGCTTTTGAAGTCCGGTGCTCTACCACCTGAGCTAATCGGGTTGACAATTGTGGGAAGTAATTAAGGTAGTGGAACCACAATACCGCAACGTTTCGGAAGTAATGGACTTTAACAGTGTAAACCGAGGTTTCCTAATGATTTTCATAAGGAAACCTCGGTCAACATTGTGAAAATTCATGATTTCCGAAATATTGCGGAACTCGATTACGGTTCTACTACCTTAATGTTGTCCTGTATTATATCGTCACTTTCTGAGCCAAATTCACCGCCACAGTCCCAGTATAACATTGTCTACCTCGATTCCAGCCCAAATCTGGAAGTCGTGGGTTCGATCCCCGGTGGCGGCAAATATCCTTTCCGACGTTTATCTCTCACCAATGGGTAGATAATCGTATACCTATGTGAGATAGCAGTCGGAGGCTAGGAAAAGGTGTAATGGTAGTACAGGTGGAAGAAATACTAGGAATCCATTGTTAGGTGCTCCGGCCGCCGCGATATAACTGCGAAATTGTTGAAAGCGGTGTAAAATCCACTCAAACAAACAAAATCGATTCCAGCCCTGCGTTCAGGATGTAAAAACGTTTTGCGAACGTTTTGAGATGCTACCCCGCTTTGCACGTGCTCATACGTACAAAGCAAGGTATCATTTCGAAAACGTATCGCTAACGTTTTCATCCTGAACGCAGGGCTGATATAGGCCTGTTTGAGTTGAACCTCGATTTTTAAGTCCGGCATATTTCCAAGAGAGTTGAGCTGCACCAGCATCTACATTTTTTGTCTCAGATTTTCTTTTTCACTTATTTACTATATACATGTATTTGAATTCCTCACTAGTTTTTGCAACGGTTACTGCGTTTTACAGTTAAAAACATCATGAAATTGACTGTGTGAATGCTCTTAGGACGATTTTGGAATGAATTTGAACGAGCATACTGAGTGAGTTTGGAGTAAAATTACAGTGAGGTAATCCAATATCACTAATTTTGTTCAGGGTTAACAAAATTAGCGATATTAATTAACCCCCACCCCCTTGAATAAAATATGCAAACAAGTTCTATAAATGGCTTCCTAAAATTTCAAAAACCAATCAGACCCTTATGATTTCGATTAAGTCAGTGAAATCGCGATTTTTTTTCTAGCTATAATTGTTTTAAATGTAGTTGATGATCTTATCCTTTTAGTTATTTTGGAGCGTTTATGAATGGTTTGAGTGTGTGTTTGGAATGAATAATTGGAGCGCTGAGCGAATGAATTTGAATAGTTTTGATCTGAATGATGGTCAATTTCATGATGTAATTAAATGTATTACCTGATTTCGGTAAGAACTGTCTATGCTAATGCTTTAAAAAAAAAACAAATCGCTCCACTGCCTTAAAGGTAGTGAACCCGTAATAGTTCTGCAACATTTTGGAAGTAATGAACTTTAACAGTGTTGTCCAAGGTTTCCTAATGATTTTCATTAGGAAACCTTGATCAACATTGTGAAAGATCATGAGTTCCAAAATTTTGCGGAACTATTAAGGGTCCACTACCTTAACATATCCAGACCTTCATTAAACAGAGCTTACTTTGCCTGGAAACAATACTTTGACCGTCACTTTAGAAATATTTTGTAGTGATTTAATCTGTCTCGGTCAGCCAAGGAACATCCATGACAAGTTTCATTGAAATCGGCCCAACAATTTGGAAGAAGATTTTTTTACAGTTTTTTTATAGTAAAAATAAAACGCCCTGCCACGCTCATATCTAGGGGTCAATCAACCTGAACAACAAATTACTGAGAGAAGACTAGTCATGATCACTGTCAACTATCAATATATACTCTTTAATAGTCGGACAGTGGGACCAGTCTAAGCTAAGGTTTAAGCCTAGGGGCAGCCCAAGAAACAATTCTCCCAAGAATTGTTACTGAAATCCGCACATTGTTTGGTTAATTCGGGACGTCCGCTCATCTGGTTTTGGCTTTTGCGCCAGTAAAAAAACCGCTTGCTTTTGTGTGATTGTTACAAAACTATGAATCCAAATTCAAACTATGTTTTTGGATATATAGAGCTACATATAAGGTTGGCAAAACACGCACAAAAACAAATTTGTATATATTTTTTTTTTGGGGGGGGGGCATTTTTCCGGTTTTTAGAGTATTCAGAGAAACAACAAGCAAGTATTCAACATTACCCCTTGCTTATTTTTCGGAGAGAAAGCAAATAAAACTTATGAAAATGGTAAAAAGAACACCTGCCTCATATCCACAATTCTAAATACTAACAAATTTGTTATTTCCAATATCAAAAAACGTCTACTAAGTTGAAATTTTATTTTTTTTGTGATTTGCTTCCCTTTATTTTTAACAGATTTTAGTCAAAATATATTAAAAAGTATTGTAAGACTGTGGCCCCAACTTTTTTTCATATCAAATTATCAGATCTTCAATCATTACACAAATTTATATTTAGAGTATAAGAAAAAGTTTAATAGTAGAACTATAGTTATTTTACTGTGAAACATGTATTAATAGCCTTCAAATTCCATATTTCTTTAATCATATAGTGGAATGTGTGGGGGATTTTTTTTTTTGTTGTTGTTGTTGTTGTTGTTTTTTGTTTTTTTCTAGATAGTAAGTTGTGTGCGCAGAGACAGTAAAGAGCTTCAAATCAGCTCTCCAACAGTCTTATTAACATCCAATAACACACATCTCTCTCCCACTGTGAATATACCGAAAGATCCTACAGTGTATACATTCAGATTCAGATGCGTTCAGGAGGACAAAACATTTTGAAAAGTTGGCCAATTACATCTCGCTTTGCGACTTGATCAGTAGGTTATGGCACACGAATCCGCGCTTTAAACAACCCAAACAGAGAACAAAATACAAGTTAACGATTAGTCAAAATTATTTCTCATTTCTAAGATTAATTTGCATGTAAAAATATCACCATACAGAAAATATATTTTTTCAGATAATTTCACTAGGATGGATAAATATTAAATTTATTAAACCATAAATGGTTTCAATTATTTATCGGCCAATGAGGAGCAAGCTTTAACTGCAGTCCTTGTTATGGCGGCGCACTTCGATTGATGCCGTGTGGTTAGGAAAACACAAAAATTGTCAATTTGATGATTAAGAAAGGTAACGATTTCAATATCTTACCCATATTCGATTTGAATTAAGCTAAAATATTCAAATGCGATTATCGGTTGAAGATGTTATTTCATTTAAACCTCGAACGGGCTGTAAACATATGCCGTTAGAACGTTTTCACCCTTTGTTTCAAAATTGCAGTGATCCCGCCTTAAATACTTCAAAATCTAAAGATAATGTTCACAAATAAATAGTATCAGAAAAATCGTTGCTAATGATTCATCATGATTATTTTGTTATCTGAAGTGTTTGAATAAAGTAAATGAGCAAACAGCTACGTTCTATATTTTCTTATCTCCTGGCCTGAACGGCGGGATATCCTGCACTTTCATCTCGCCCTTCAAGGCAGACTTGTTTTACTTAAACCAATTAATCCAGCTTATTCCATCTAAGTGCGGTTATATGTTTTATCATGTCATAAGACTATAGGCCTTACTGCTTCTGCTTCTGAGCTGCTCTTTTAGCCGCCACCATAGCGCAGTTGGTTAGGCATAAGACTTCCAATCTGGAAGTCGTGGGTTCGATCCCCGGTTGCGGCAAATATCCTTTCCGTCGTTTGTCTCTCACCAATGGGTAGATAATCGTAAAACCTATGTGAGATAGCAGTCGGAGGCTAGGAAAGGGTGTAATGGTAGTACAGGTGAAAGAAATACCAGGAATCCATTGTTAGGTGCTCCGGCCGCCGCGATATAACTGCAAGATTGTTGAAAGCGGCGTTAAACCCATTCAATCAATCAATCTGAGCTGCTCTTTTACAGATTGGGAATATGTGATTTTTTAAAATTTTCGTAAAATAATAAGATTCACTCTGATATTGCATGGAAAGAAAGACCAATATTCTTGAATTTAGTGAAATTTATTCTGAAAAAATAAAGCCACTACTAACGCCATAAAATTATTTTTCAATTTCGAGCCATTTATTTACACATGTGCATTCTGCATGCAGTCTTCACGAAATACCTATATTTTTCACCAGACAGTGGGTCTGGTAAACTTAAAATTTTTACCAGACTAAATTAAATTCTACCAGACAGAACAATAGAACACATCGTGTATTTGGCTAGATTTTACCAGTCAGTCGGTCCTGTATTCATGCTCAATTTATCGGACCGGCATGATTTTTACCAGACATGTCAGTGGGACCGGCGGTATTTCGTGAAGTCTGTGCATGTTTGTCTTATTCATAAAAGATTAGGGTACATATTTAAAGTATTTGATAGCTGGAAACTTCATATCAATACTAGCAAAAATGAACGATCGTTCACAGAAAGTAACGAATCTGTAATTTATAGACTCAAAATAAATAGACTGGATCCCTTACTAATCTCAGAACAAGTTTTGTATTTTTTCTATGAAAAACTGTGAAAGAGCAGCTTTAAGTCCAAAGGCCTTGTGTTAGTGCCAACCCCAGGTGGAAAAATGAAGGATTAGATAACAATTAGTGTGATTTTTTTTTTTTATTGTGTGACTTCCTGGTCTCCCCAGGTAATTGCTACACAATGTCAAAACAGTCTTTTTCAGTCACCGTGAATAACAAAGTTTGTACTTGTTGACACTTCTCTTCAGAATATTGCTGTAAATGCCATTTGCTTTGATGCCTAGAGACAAAAAATTAGTTTCCATAATCAGAGATAAATTCCTGACGGTGATTTTCTGAAATTTGAGACAGAAAATAAATATAAGATGAAATATAAGATATTCTGTTGTATAAAAGCCTTTTAAGAATTTTACAACATACACATACAGACACAGAAAATGCATTATTTGACCAAATTTGAATTAAGCAGGATAATGGTTAAATAGATTTATTTTTCAGGATATTGATCCCTCAAAATGCCAGCTAAAAGAAAGGCAGCTCAGAAACCTGCACCCCCTGCTGAATCAACTCGACCATCAAGATCAACTGCAGGTACAAAGAGGAAAGCTAGTCCAAGTCCTGCTCCTCCAGCAAAGAAAGGTGTAGGGGCACGTAAAGAGGCCAGCGATCATGATGCAAAAGAATCACCCAGGTGAGGCAATACTTCTGATCATAGATGGATTAATTATTGATGACATTAATGCCTTAAGGTAGTGGACCCGTAAAAGATCTGCAGCATTTTGGAAGTAATGAACTTCTACAGTGTTTACCGAGGTTTCCTAATGAAACCTCTGTTAACATTGTGAAAGATCATGAGAAATGTTGGGGAACTATTATGGTTCCACTACCTTAAATTGCTCACAAAGTCATTTGGGTGATTACTGACTATCCAGAGAGATAGACATGATAAAATGTAGGGATTCCTGGCCCATCTTGGGTGACCCCATTGAAAACCAATTAGTGTCGACCCATGAAGTCCACATGAATTATAGGCAAATTTTAATAGTTTTGTGTTGACCTCCTCACATTATTGTAAATGTTACCTCCTTGACATAAGCTAGTTTGACGAATATATTTATTGAAATTGAGGTCTTACTTCTATAAGCATCATTAAAATATTAGTTTAGATGAATAATCCTCTGAAAATATGATAATCAAACGTAAAAGTATCTAAAATTGTTGCTTAGAAAATAAGATTTATATTTGGGGGGGCAGCATGTATGAGGCCCGGGAGAAAGGGATTAATGTCATTTGATTTGAATCCAAGGAAATTACAGATTTCTTGTCTTTGCTTTGAGACTTTGATATGGTTTAGTTGAAACCTTGATATGCAGAAATGCAATCTCATTCGTGAATTCTTCAGTATCTATAGAAGAACAAAAATATGACGCTATATGGTATATGATCTCTGGCCTCGTCGTAGTGTTTGAAATTAGGGAGTCATTGACCACTTGACCATTCAATTCAAAGGGCCAAAGTGCATTTTAAACGGGTCAAAAGAAAGAGCAAATCATGAATGAAAATTTTATAGGTTTAAGAGTCATTTGACCAGATTGACATTTTCTTCTATTGATATGAAGTAAGCAATTGATTTGTAAAATTTAAGATAGTATATTGAATGAATCTTAAATTTTTGACCCTTAGAAATTTCTCTCAAGGGAGTAGTATATTGAATGAATCTTAATTTTTTTGACCCTTAGAAATTTTTCTAAAGGGGGTAACGATGACCCCCTAGGAAGAAATTTCTAAGGGTCAAAATAAGAAATTATAAGATTTTGGGGGGGTCAGAACCCAGGTTAAAGGATCAAACACAAGCCCTGAGATCTGTTGGTATCAATGAAGTCTTATGACTTGTACATTAGCCTCTATGCAAGCATTGTTGAACAATACTAGCCGTCTAATAAAAGCCTTTCAATTGGCATTGTAAAACTTTTGTAAGAGCTTTGAACGACATTTTTCCACTGAATCCACCAATTTTGAGTTAACACAATTTTCTTGTTTGTTATGCAGGCAGTCTGCAAGGGGAAGATCAGCCAGTAAACAGACAGATAATAAACAGAAAGAAGAACCTAAGGCAAGAGGTAATCATTGGAGATTGGATGAAAATTTTTGTTGGCTTCTTCTGCATGTAGTAACTAGCAGCCAATCCCGGTTAGCTCATAGGGCTGTCAATCCAAGGTTCATCATGAGTTCAAACCCTGGCTAGTCAAATTTTCATGTGACATTTGACACAAGACTAAAGTCATTTACTTCCCACTAATGGGTGTATGTTAAGAAATACACCCAAGTGGATTGGGTAGCTTTTGGTTTGGCATGGTTGTACTGGTGTGAAAAAAGAGTACGTGCACCAGTGTTATGATGTAATAGCAATATTGTTGAAAGTGGTGTTAAACCTGATACAAACAAAACAAACTATCAGGTCCTTAATGATTCTGATATAAGTCTCTGGATGCCCATGACATTTCATGATCATTATGAATTGTATTTGGCATAAATAATGGGATGGAAGGGTAACTTTAAAATTGTCATAGAAATCAGGGTTAGACACTTAGGAGAGCATTGTTTATCCTAGCATTTCATAACTGTGGGGGATTTAAACACAAAATTGAAGCAATTGGGAAATACCTGGTATTCCATACTCTTTGTTCATAGTGAAAAATCCCGAACAAATCTAGAAAATATTTGGAATCTTTGAAAAAAGTTGGGCAATCCCCCTGCCAGATTTAACACTTGGAGAGTTAGGGAGACTCCTTCTTTCACAGTCAGACCTTTTGCAAGTTAGGAGTCCTATGGACTACATGGATTGGTGTCAATCACAGGAAATAATTTGTTTTCTTTAAAAAGGGTTTTTCAATGTAAGCTTTCATAAAACGTTATCAAAACCTTTATTAAGCACCCTATAAGCTATGATTCAAAATTGAAATACAGTCAGACCCGTCTAAGCAGCCAACTATATTCAGCAGGCAACCTGTTTTTAGCAAGGGACCTCTAAGTTCCCAAATGTGGCAAATGCAAAGATATATCTTAAGCAAGCACCTGTCTGAAGCAAGCACTCTTTGGATGTCCTTCAGCTACCACTAAACAGAAGACTGAAGTTCTTGATTAATACAATTTTGACTTTAGAAGAAATGTTTGTTTTTTCAAGCAGTTTCTCAATTTACTTTTTTGTAAAATTGAATTATTTGACAATGCTCCTTATAAGTGGCAGTGATGACATTTTAACCCTTGTCATGCTGAATGAAAAAAAAAAAAACTTGGCAAAATTATATATAAATCAAAGTGCTGAAAGCTCTGTATTTCCTAATTGTGAGTCTGCATTTGATTAAGATAATATAATTTCTTAAACTTTTTCTGGTTAAACCCTTTCCTGTTTTACAAAATTTTGGACCTGTCCAAATTCAAAGGTTTTGCAGACGAAAATTTAAAGTGGATTTAATTTGAAAAATAACCATTCAGTAGGGTAGAAAATAGTGTGGAAAAAGAAGAAATTGCTTGTCAAAAGCAATTTCTTCTTTTTAGCTCACCTGAGCACAAAGTGCTCAAGGTGAGCTATTGGGATCGTAGAATGTCCGTCGTCCGTCGTCAGTCGTGCGTCGTCCGTCGTCCGTCGTGCGTCGTCCACAATTTCTTTAAACATCTTCTCCTCCTAAACCAGTGGGCCAATCTTGATGAAACTTGGCAGGGATGTTCCTTGGGTCAAGCTCTACCAAAGTTGTTCAAATAAATGAAATCCACCCTTAACTTTCCCTTTACCCTTAACAAAAAGGGTGAAAAAATGAAAATCTTTAAAATTCTTCTTCTTTGAAACCAGAAGGCAGACAGCTTTCATATTTGGTATGTAGCATCATCTAGTGGACCTCTACCAAGTTTGTTAATATCAAGACCCTGCGGTCATATTTGGGCTTTGCCCGGGTCCAACCCTTTTTACATAGAATCAAAGAGCGAAAATCTTTAAAAATCTTCTTCTCTGTAACCAGATGGCAGACAGCTTAAATATTTGGTGTGTAGCATCACCTAGTGGGCCTCTACCAAGTTTGTTCATAACAAGACCCTTGGGTCATATTTGGGCTTTGCACGGGTGCATCCCTTTATCTCTTATGAGCACAAAGGGTAAAAAAATGGAAATCTTCAAAAATCTTCTTCTCTGAAACCAGAAGACAGACAGCTTTCATATTTGGTATGTAGCATCATCTAGTGGACCTCTACCAAGTTTGTTCATATCAAGACCCTGGGGTCATGTTTGGGCTAGTCCGGGCCCAACCCTTTTTACATAGAATCAAAGAGCGAAAATCTTTAAAAATCTTCTTCTCTGTAACCAGATGGCAGACAGCTTAAATATTTGGTGTGTGGCATCACCTAGTGGGCCTCTACCAAGTTTGTTCATATCAAGACC
Organism: Fragum whitleyi; assembly: GCA_948146395.1. NCBI lineage: Eukaryota > Metazoa > Mollusca > Bivalvia > Cardiida > Cardiidae > Fragum > Fragum whitleyi. The sequence continues at coordinate 58,601,524 of OX411546.1, forward strand.
CTTGGGTCATATTTGGGCTTTACACGGGTGCATCCCTTTATCTCTTATGAGCACAAAGGGTAAAAAAATGAAAATCTTCAAAAATCTTCTTCTATGAAAGCAGAAGGCAGACAGCTTTCATATTTGGTATGTAGCATCATCTAGTGGACCATTACCAAGTTTGTTCATATCAAGACCCTAGGATCATATTTGGGCTTTGCCTGGGCGCAACCCTTTTTTACATAGAATCAAAGAGCGAAAATCTTTTAAAATCTTCTTTAATTAATCGAAACCAGAGGGCACACTGCTTCCATTTTTGGTATGTAGCATCATCTTGTTGGCCCCTACCAAGTTTGTTCATATCAAGACCCTTGGGTCATATTATGGCTCCAACCAGGGGCATCCCTTTCAGCTCATCTGAGCACGAAGGGTGAAAATGGGAAAACCTTCAAAAATCTTCTTCTCTGAAACCAGAAGGCAGACAGCTTTCATATTTAGAATGTAGCATCATCTTATTGGCCTCTTCCAAGTTTGTTCATGTCAAGATCCTGGGGTCAAATTTGGGGTCCACCCGGGTGCATCCCTTTTTACATAGAATCAAAGAGCAAAAAGGCATATCTGTCTTGCTCTTTGCTGAAAACGTTCCATGGTATTGATCTTAGGCAATTATCTTCTTTTTGACATCTGCCTATCTAATTTATGTGTTGTCCCAGGGGTCAAAGAGACTCAGGTGAGCGATCTAGGACCATCTTGGTCCTCTTGTTTCACAATGTTTTCTTAATCATAAAATCACAGGCACGTAAAAAGCAGGGATTAAACAGCAAAGGGTTAAAGAGAAAAATCAGGTTGTATGGACTAAGATCAGACTGCACATATGTGCAGGCTGATGTTTGTCCATACCTCCTGCAAAAGCACGATTCTCCGGGATCAGCATGACAAGGGGTAAATCCGTCATTTTTCGGCTATACCCAATGACTAGGTTTTGGATACTTTTTGGAATTGTTCAGACAACATAGAACTTGATTGGTAGGTCATGAGCTGTTTCATTTTTAAAGTGAAATAATTATTTCTATTTGGGTCTTTGGCTTAAGTTTCTGTATTCTGTCATTCAGGTGGAAGTAAATCAAGTCACGCTACAAGAGCAGCTGTAGAGGCTGTAGAATCAAAAAGGGCATCTTCAAGAGCAAGAAGTAAAACACCATCTACTCCACAAAAAACCAATGCAGCACCAAAATCGACTCCTAAATCTAAATCTGAAACTCCCAAACAAAAAACTACACCAAGAGCAGCTACTCCAAGACAGCGGTCTGCAACTCCTAAATCAAAACCAGCCACACCCAAGCAAGCTACACCCAAACAAAAAGCAGCTACCCCTAAACAGAAAGCAGCCACGCTTAAACAGAAAAACACACCAAAACAAAAGGCAGCCACACCTAAACCTAAACAAGAAAAACAGAAAAGTACTCCAAAACAAAAACCAACTCCAAAACAGAAACAAACAACTACTCCAGTGAAAAGTCCTAGCAAAAGGACGCCACAGAAAAAGGAAGAATCACCAAAGAAGAATGATGAAGGAGAAAGTCCTGTTGAGCCTGATACTAAAAAGTCCCCTGATTCAGCAAAGAAACGAAGAACTCCTACTAAAAGAGAAACACCACCAGCAAAACCAGCTAGAGCCTCTTCGAGAAGTAGAGGTAAAGAAGAAAAAGCTGATGAAGATAAAGAGATTGATAAGGATGAACAAACTGATAAAACTGAGGAAGAAACTACAGAAAACACAACAAAATCTGATGCAGCTGAAGCAGAAGCTGAACAAAAATTGGAAAGTGAGGATAAACCAGCACTTAAGGATGAGAAAGATGAAAAGGATAAACCTAATGAGAAAGATGAAGTTGAAGAAATGGAAACGGAAGAGGCAGCTAATGAGGATGAAAATGTTGAACAAGACCAGATTGTAGAGAAAAGTGAAAATACAGAAGCTGATGCAGAAGAAGCTGTAGAAGAAAGCAAGGCGCAAGAAGCAACAGAAGAACAGGTAGAAGCTGAGTCACCCCAGGAGGGTGAAACTACAAAAGAAAAAGTATCTGAAGATGTGGTGGCTGAGGCTAAGGAGGTAGAAGAGGATGAGGCTATGGAAGAGGCTGAGGCTGTAGAGGATGAAGAGCCCGCAGAGGATGAGTCCAAAGGGGAGGCCGAAGCTGTTCAGGAACCAGTTATTGAGCCTCAGTCTGAAGAAAAAGAAGAATCAATAGACCCTGAAGTAAGCAGTGTTACTGTTGAGCCTCCTGAGTCTGTTCATAGTGTTGAGGATGTCAAAGAAAGTCAAGCAGAAAGTGAGCAGGTGGTACTTGAGGATAAAGAAAATGAATCTGTAGAGAGCGAACAAGTTGAAGCAGATGCTCAAGAACCTAAATCAGATGCTGTAGCAGGTGGTCCAATAGTTATAAATGAGGACTCTGGTGACTCAGCTCAGCCTGAAGTTATAAGTGATGAGTCAGATAATGGTGAAGGAAAAGTGATCGAATTAAATGATGATTCAGGGGATGCTGTTATTTTAATGGACTCTAATGAGCAAGGGGGTGGGGACAATGACAATTTTGCCAAAGTCAATGATGAGGTGCAAGTATTAGATGCTGAGGCTGAGCCACCAGTTGTCAACTTGGATGATGACACTGGAGTTGAGTTAGGTGAAGAAGCCATTGAAAATGACTTTGCTTCAACGTCAGATTTAACAGGAAATGGAACTAGTCATCAGGAGGATGTTGAGAGTAAAAAACGTAAAATCGATGAAGTGGAAGATGCGGAGGAAAGTGGTGAATTTTCAAAAAAAGTTAAATCTAGTGTTGAGGTGGAAGGGGTAACCGAAAATGGAACTGTCTCACAAGAGGGGGAAAATATTGATGATGAATTTGTTGTTATTGAAATGAGTGACGTGCCTCCAACAGATAGCAATGAAGTGAAAGAGAGCATTCCACAAGAAGTAGTTACAAATAACATTGATACTGACAATATTGCAAATCCTATATTTAATCGTGAATATATACCAAATCCAGCATTTTCAGGGTCAGGGGACATTTCAAAGCAGTTTTCAGTGGTTAGTTATAATATCCTAGCAGATTGTCATCTGTTCAGAAATGACTATAGTTTTACAGAGTCTAAATATCTTGTGCCTGAGTATCGACTAGAAAAGATAATCGAGGAATTGAAATACCTGGATGGTGACATTATATGCATGCAGGAGGTGGACCCAACGTTCTTCTCTGAGAAACTTCTTCCTAGTCTACAAAGGCAAGTTATTCTTTTACTAGTGATGGTCAGATTAATAATCGATAATTATTGATAATCAGTTGGTTTAGGCTTCCAATTGTGATAATTGACTTAGAAACTCATAATCAATTAATCAGTTCCTGACACATAATTGAAGGTCATTATATATTGTTATCGAAACTGACATCAGTTTCATGGCTTGGCGTTAAACAGTTGCAACTGCCTATATGTTTATAGGCAGTTTTAATTGTTTCATGCTGAGCCATGAAGTTGGTAGAAAATTTCTGCAGAAAGAGTCTTTAGCTATGAGTTTTTACTAAAATTTATTCTATTCTTCAAAGGATGATACTGGGAGTGCTGTATGAATTTCTAAGAAAACGATTGCATCACATAGGATGAAATAGCAGCCATAATTTTTGCCATCTGTAACCTTGAATTTTGGATCAGCCTAAAACTGGTAAGACAGGAAGGGTTTAAATGAGAATAATTAATTGCCTTGTGAAACACTGTTCTATTTCAGTATTGGGTATGAAGGGTTCCACAAAAAGAGGACCACAGAATATTTCAATGAAGGGGAAGCAACTTTCTACAAAACAGGGCGATTTACATTGGTAGAATGTCAATTACACAGACAGGCTGACCTTGTTGAATCGGTAGGCTTCGTTTGTTGTCCCCCCCACCTATGTAGTTGAGTGGGGTATATTGGTTCATCCTGTCTATCAGTCTACAGCGTTTGACACCAAATTCATTTTCCACCAACCTGAAGGATCTGTTAGCTCTAGAAATTGCTGGTCCTCCCTGATAACAGCAGGTTCTGCATGAAAACCATGTTTGATTTTTAGCAATTTAAGAGAAATAAATTGCAAGGAAAACATTGTTGGAAAAGAAGAAATTTCTTTTGACAAGCAATTTCTTCTTTTTCTACAACTGTTTTCCAGTTGGTAATGCAAATTTTAGTATTGGAAAGGCAATTATTTTCAAGACTGGACAGATTTGAAATAATAAGTGCTGCCATTAACTACAGGCCTGAAGGACTTGCAGAATGGTAACATATACCAGTCCTCCCTAAAATCTGCAGGTCTTGGGCCTGAGGACTGGTGTTTGTGTCGATCCCTGGTCCCATAGTCATTTGAAGTAAAATGAAGTGACCTAGAGTCATGAAACTGCATACACTTGTTGCCCATAACCCAAGATGTCCTATCGCTTTTGGGTCATAATTTCATTAGGGTCAAGGTTATTTTTGAATTTTGTCCCAAAACTTGGATAAAGAGCCAGTACAGGATATAAGTCCACGCGAACAAAACCAGTTCAATAGGGTTTTACACAGCTTTAATAATATTTTAGTCATTTCACTGCAGCCATATCACCTAACAACAGATTCTTTGTATTGGTCATACTGGTTCTACCACTACACAGTGGCTGGGATAGGCTTGTGCCATGTAGTCACAGTGAGATCTCTAATGTCACATTGTTTAAGTCAAGGAGTGGGCCCTTGTCATATTAAATTTTGTTTAAGTTAAGATTAGAGCAACTCTAACCGTCACATTGATTTTCTAAGAGGAAGGGACATTGTCCCTTTGAAAAAAATTCTTTCCGAATCACTGATTACATCCCTCCCTAGCCTTCAGATGCTATCCCAAATAGGTCTATGATTATCAAATCCTTTGTTAGAGACAAATAGTCAGAAAGGATGAGCTATCTCCCACCAATGGGTTGATAATCTTAGACCTATGTGGGATAGCAGCTGGAGGCTAAGAAAGGATATGATGGTGGTACTGGTGTGATAAATACCACGAGTCCATTGTAAGGTGCTTGTGCTGCGGTGACATAGATAACTGAAAGATTGAAGAAAGCAGCGTAAAGTCTCAATCAAACAAACAAACTGAAAGGCTGAACACTGCTTCTATCAACTGCACTATGACACGGTGGGAATCAGTAGTAACTATAAGTATTCATAACATGGAATAAAAGAAAGTGAAGAATTCTGAAATAGAATTATCAATAAGCATACTAAAAGGTTCTATTAAAACCAAGCATGTATAATCCTGAATTCATCTCGTGTACAGGTGCTAAGTGAAGGCGCTGTAGATGCTGGTATCCAGGAGGCGGTCAGGAAGTATGTAGACATGCCTGATGTCCTTGTAGTCACAAAACTCAGATGTAACAATACAGGGTCGGAACTCACTGTCGGAAACGTTCATATAAACTGGGGAGAGATGAAAACACCTGATATTCAATGTGTACAGGTAATTAATTGATGATAATAGTATACTTAAATTATATTCCCCATGAACAGTTACTATGTTCAAAGTTACACTTGGCCTTAATGATACCTTTTAACCTGTTTGATAAAGTAGGCAAACAAGACACCCTTTCTAATAAAAGAGACGTAGTTCTTGTGAAATGGAGGGTAAAACACTAAGAATGAATTGTTAGTGTTATACTTCTTTAACCGGTATATATGTCCCTTTAAATTAGTGTCTCATCCAAAGTGAAAACCATTAACCTTTAATCTAGATAATAGATTTTTGTCAGCAAAAGGCCCTGAAAAATTGAGTTTCTGTACATCTTAGGACCGAGGTTGTAAAACTTTTCTCAAGCTCACTGAGAGTTTTCTCAAAATTTAAATATAAATAAAGGTATGAAAATAAACAACTTATTAATATTATCTCTTATGTTAACCCTTTCCCAAACAAGACCGGATTTTCACGTGTCTAAGTTATCTGAACAAGACCGGCTTTTGACGTGTTACCTTTATCTGAACAAGGAAGGGTTTTCACGTGGTCGCGGTATTTGAAGAAGACCGGGTTTTGACATGGGTGTTTTTTCATGTCAAAAATCGGCGATTTTCAAAATAAATTTATAAACGATTAACAAATCAGTAAGTATGTTTAGTTAACTTTGATATTCCGAAAAAAAATCGATAGCTTTGTTCTTCAGAAAAATGAGTAATTTTGAGTTAAAGACGAGTGGGGTCATAAATTAAGCGCCATTTACTTTCATAGAGAAAACGTCGAATTCGAGCTTGTAAATTTCTAAGTTGAATTTAGATATTATGATTTTCAACATGCAAATTAAAGTTGAAATGGAAAATTGGTGAATTTGACATATTTCGACCAGTAGCAGACGAAAATCCGTAATTTTGTCGGGTAAAACTCTTTTGTGTGTATGCCACGTGTTTTATTACCCTTTACGCGACTCGGCAGATTCGTCGCCCTTTCTCTATCCAATATTTCCCCTTTCTTTTCAATAGAGAATTGTCAATCGGACACCTGTTAATTTCAAATAATAGCGAAATTGAATTCTTATATTTTCATTTTCCAAGTACAAAAAAAAAAAAAAAATATCTGACTAATCACATGATGATTCAAGAGACAATTTTTCCCTTTCCCGAACAATACACAAACCCATTTCAACACCGTGAAATATTAGCCACTGCGCGAGCCAAAAGCATTTTCAACGCTCGTCAGACCGAAAGCACGAGACTTGCTGATCTTTCATACAAAGTGATACAAATTTACAAAATATTAATGCTAAATTGTTTATTTATCCGAATTTCAAACGGTGTAGGCCTAGATCGAGCTTTCATCTTCACTTTTCTCTTTCATTTGAAATAATCTAATCGTGAATGAAACAAATAGATCTATATTGATTTCTATTTTTCGCACTTTTCACAATGTTTATTTCGTATTCTTAGGGTTTTGAAAGTACATGCATTTGTCAAAGAATTTCTTCATGTGTAGGCTACACCTTTTCATTCTTTTTTCTCTGTCTTTCATTACAAAATGACAGTACGACTACTATGTAGAAGACTCCTCCCTAGCTAGACAAAAACTCGACAGGATTGAGAATCTGCGTAAGATTCACAGAAAATTCTTTTCAAAATACTCCCGTGCTAAAAGCACCAAAGTTCAAAATAAATTTGACAATATGGCGATTTATAATTTCAAAACAGGCTCGATAAAGTAAAGGAAAACTGGCATGTAAATCTAGGCGTCGTATCTAAATATTTTGAAAGTTCTTCTGTAGAAAGCCTTCAAGATGCATTTTTCGCTCAACCCGTAATATTTTGACGATTTCAATAGGCCTATGTTTCAGAAAGGAATGATCATAATACTTTCGTAATAAAAGATTTGTAGTTTTTGTTTTTTTCAAAAATCAAAAGGAAGGGTAAAATAAAATGCGATCAGAAGCTGTCCACTGTATATAAGCTTTACGCTTATCAGCTTGATTTGATTTATTGCCCCCTGATTTAAGTTTTTTTTTGGAAGCCTTTGATAACATGATATATGGACCCAATTATCGATATCTATTGTTCTAATCGGGTGCCCAGCTGCGTCGTTACATAATGTTACATAATATCGGCGTATGGATTATGGGAGACTGATAAGCCACGCGACAACAACGCACGAGATTGGTAAAAAAATTAAACTGTTCAGTCAATTAAAATGGAATAAAATTTCAATTAACATAATTAAGCTATTAAAGGAAAGTGGAAATATTCGATTATTTTTCGAAAATTATGCTTGTCTCTCAGTTTGTTTGAGAACATTCGCTAATAAGCATCTCTTTATACTTCGAAATCGCTATAAATAGATCTAATCTACTTGCAAACCATGTCTGGTTACGAGTCTGACTAGTCTTTGCATAGTTCAGAGTCTGGAGAGCCTGTGCTCAGATTTGATTCTGACACAGACATTTCAGAAATTTCTGGATTTTCGCCTGTAGAATGTTCCGATTCTGCGATTGACGAGCCGCTGCCTCAGGCAGATCCCGAGTGGCATGGGCAGTTTTCGCCTCCGAGGGTGTGTTTGACTTGCCTTTTCTATGTGATATGTAAAGAGACTGAAACATTGCAATCTTAATCTTAAGCGCAAATAAAAAAATGTTTCTTGGCGTAAACAGTTGGACGAAATAGAGCTTCTTTACGTCCGCAATCTTTTCTCCGTTAATTCTCGGGTCCGAAAAAAGAACGAAAATTGTAGGGGCGAATATTTCGGTTTTTGTATAATCGCAATTTCTCGGTGTATAGCCAGAGCGATAACAACAAAGTTTTTAAATTTACGTTGTCATGGGTGATTGGTAAACAAAAGATATTTCTTGGGTCTAGTTATGAAATAATAAAGGCAAAAATACGATATTCTTCATTCTTTTGATAATATTTTGTCAAGAGCGGACTTGAAATAAAATTAGTTTGCAGAATCGCGTAGATAGAAATCTTGTATTGAGATTTCTTGGATGGACTGCTAAACTACCGTTACTTCAGATGAATTAAGTTGTAGTTACGCGATTTTGATCGTCGACTGATGCTAAGCTGTATATCGACGATTTTCTAAAGTATAAAAATAGACTTGAAATGATTTTGAAAATATGTAATAACAATGTAGATTGTCATTATAAGATCGCTAATCAGTAATGATGATTAAAAACAACAACAACAACAATTTCTATCGGCAATTTCACATTATTTAGCCCATGACCAGTGTAGGAAAATGTAAAGAAAAATTTGAATACATTACAAAAATGATAAAATAAAACTTCCCTTTGAAGAAAACAGAGAGAAAATGACAAAATGCTGATTTTAACATTTTCTCTCTCCCTGGATCTTTTCCAAAGTTCTCTTTGTTGTGAAAGGCTAAACAAGACATGGTTTGGATAAATCGGCTCTTTCTCCTTTTCTCTCATTGCTTTCCAACCTAAGTCTGCCCATTCATTTCAAAATCTTGCTTTCATCATTGACTGGTATTTTGATTTTGAAATGTTTGCCTATTATTGTATAACGAAAAAAAAAAAGAAAAAAAAAAAAAACCTGTGTGCTAATTTACATAAATGTGCCTATCCTGCCTCTATTTTGATAAATAAGTAAATAAATAAAGGAAAAAATAGGAAATGTTGAAGAAATATAAAATGTATAGACACAATCATGTATGTTAAAATCAGTTTTATTTCTTAATTTCACCATCAAATGTTATAAAAATTATACCATTTTATTGAAGATTAATTCTTCCAAAGACATCATTTAATAAAAGAATTGTGTTTCTGATATTAAAGCTTTGTTGCTCCATTTAGAAGAACAGACCTTAATTAATTTAATGGTAAAATAGGAGAAAAAAATAATGGGAAAATTAAGCATCAAGTTCAACTTCTAATAGCTCCTAAAGTTGCAATAGCACAATAAAAAGAATTACACTATGTGAAAGCTCATCTTTTCCACAAAAATATTTTTATAGATCATGAAAATGTGAGATTTGAAATAAAAGGTCAAATTTTACATTTTTATGCCCCCGATAGGGAGGCATCATAAATTTGACTTGTCTGTCTGTCCGTCTGTCTGTCCGTCCGTCCGTCCGTCCGTCCGTCATTCCGTCCAAAGACTTTAACATTGGCCATAACTTCTAAATCAAAGCGGTGTCAGGGCATTGTCATCTTACAGTGACAGCTCTTGTTTAACACATGTGTAAAAAATGTCAAGAAATTTTGAAAATCCAATAATAGCCTGTTCAGATAGTGTCTGGATATTGGAAATTCCTTATTTGGTATTGGTTATTGGTTTACCCAGGTGACTGTTCAGTCTAGGTAACCCTTTAGTCTACCTTCCTGTTTGGGAAAGGGTTAATACATTTAAATAAGTATTAAAAAATTTACAGCTTAAATCACAAATTGAAATTTGAGAAAAAAAATATTTGAGAATGAGAGTTTTATAACCCTGGGCCCTGAAGATACATGCTGTCATTGTAAAACTACGAACTCTTCATTTTTTAGCTCGCCCGGGACGAAAGTCTCGGAAGAGCTATTGTCATACCCTCGGATGTCGACGTCTGCGTCAGCGTCGGTGTCGGCGTCCGCATTAGGTTAAAGTTTTTATTTCTATGAATATTTATCCTAGAGGCTTTATTTTTTACAGAAACACTCATTAGGGCATAGGCTTTCATTTGAGACCAACATCCATGTAGAAATGACCTTTAGACTGTGGCCTTGACCCTTTCAAAAAAACTTTAACCAAAAACTTTAACCAAAAACTTTAACCAAAAAAACTTTAACCTTGCTTATATTTTCTGTAAGCTTTAAACTAGAGACATCATTACTTCATATGCACACTCATTAGGTGATAGGCTTTCACCATAGACAAAGGTCCTTGACAATTTGACCTTGACCTTGACCCTTTGTGGACTTAGAAAAACTTTAACCAAAAAACTTTAACCAAAAACTTTAACCTTGCATATATTTTTTCAATGCTTTAACCTAGGGACATCATAGCTTCATATATATACTCACCAGGTGATAGGCTTTCACCAGAGACCAAGGTCCTTCACAATTTGACCTTGACCTTTACCATTTGTGGACTTATAAAATCTTTAACTGAAAACTTTAACCAAAAACTTTAGCCTTGCTTATTATTTTCTGAATGCTTTAACCTAGGGACATCATAACTTCATATACATACTCATTAGGTGATTGGCTTTTGTGAGAGATCAAGGTCCTTGATAATTTGACCTTGACCTTTTATGGACTTGGAAAAACTTAAACTGAAAAACTTTAACCAAAAATTTAACCTTGTTTATATTTTCTAAATGCTTTCCTCAGAGACATTATTACTTCATACACATACTCACTAGGTGATAGGCTTCTACAGAGACCAAGGTCCTTCACAATTTGACCTTGATCTTGACCTTTTGTGGACTTAGAAAATTTTTAAAGAAAACTTCATGGAATTCCATTGGTAGCCTCATCTGCTTGTAGGCTTTCACTTTACCCTAACCTTATACATGCAATTTAAAACAAAAAAGTTTTTATATTTCTTAATTACTACTCAAACAGATATATATTAGATCATGGACTTTAACATTGAAAGAAACCACTTTGAACTTCGGTCTTCGGTCAAGTGCTGTTTGTGACAAGCAGCTGTTTGGGCGAGCTACGTTGTCCGCGGACAACTCTTGTTGGCTATTGCAAAAAAAAAAAGAAAAACAAAGCTAAGAAATTATTTCCATTTGTATTTTGTTCTCATGACTTGTCAAAGTTAATAAATCACCCAACCTGTATAACGGGCCATTTTAAAGTGTTCAATTTATTAGTTATGAATTAATAGAATTAGTTAATTAATATTGATTGATTAATCATTAATTAATAGAAAGTCTTGGATGACAAGATATCTCAAATTATCAATCAGCAGTCATTCAGGAACATACACTC